>CM060916.1:203887490-205137490 GCA_030737875.1 Allium sativum
TTTATTCATACCAAAGTAATACTCTACTTACAATGGTGTGATGAATTCTCTAGTTTAGGGATTGAAGACGCAAATTCCTTTGTTGAATTGATTTGTTTAGGTTGCTTTAAGCTTTAGAATCTTCCTCCTAATCCTCTCTCCAATTTGGTGGCTACTCCAAGTCGTTCCTCAGCAACATGGCGGCTATGTTCTTATTTTTGAATGAATAGATTAGGGTTTAGTCTAGGGTTGTTTATATAGAGGTTAGGAACTGATTAGGACCCTTGATGTTGCTTGGATTGATCGTAGCCATTCATTCTAAGGAGAGACCAATTAAAACTTGCCACCTAGCCCTAGTGACAAAGCAGACCACAGAAAATCGACCACATAGAGAATAGGCCAGCCGGGTTAGACTGGGCTCGACCTGGGTCTGGACCAGGTCGACACCCCTGTCGACAGCCCTGTCGACAGGCCTGTCGACCTGGTTAGACCAGGTCGACAGCCCAGTCGACTTGGTGGGTCAGGCGGGTGTTTTTCCGCCCTGGCCCATTGGGCCCCATTTTCGAATTTAAACCTGATTTATTCTGTTTGAATTTAAACTTGATTCTCAAACTTCCGAAGGCCATATCTTCTTCATACGGATTCCGTTTTTCGAAAACTCGGACTCTATTTCGCGTATTTTTCCGAGACGAACGCAATGGCGTATCCCGTTTCCCTTAGTTCTTTGATTTCAGATTAATTATACTTTAATTTGCTAATTTCACAGTTATAGAATTTGCGGGGTGTTACATTCTCCCCCACTTAAAAGGATTTCGTCCCCGAAATCTTCAAGTTAGGAGGAATGTATATCCTAACATCCAATCATCCATCTACTCATCCATCAAACACGAGCATCCATTGTCCTTAAAAGACTTCTAATGCTTCATGATCATATGCGAAGTGTGTGTACATGAACTTATCTAATGCAAAATCAGGCGGTCTACTGATTCAGTTGACCTCCTTAATGCGAATTATGTAAGTGCCATGAATCCATTATGTATGCAAATTTTCCTATTCTTGATTCTACATGAGTGCACAATCATTCAATACAAATGCAGCATCCACATGACAACACATTAAAGTTCAACCATATACGAATGCAAACATATATGCATATGCAATATGAAGTGACTGAGCCGATCTAAAACCTAGATTGTGTGTGTATATGCAACCACGAGCAACCACTAGCAATCACTTGCAACCACTTGCAACCATCATCCATAACATGTTTCAACTACATGTTTCCATCCAAAGGGTTTCTACCTAAAAGATACGGTCGAGGAAATATACCTAAAAAGATAGATAAAAGCGCAACTTAAGGAAAAAGAAAGATCAAGGATGTACCCTCGAACAGAAAAGGGTAGGCAGTGCGGATTCTAGCTTCAGTTTCCCAAGTCGCGTCTCCCTCGGCGTCGCTCCACTGGACTTTGACGAGCTTGACTTCGCGGTTGCGTAGCTTCTTTACTTCCGTTCCTAAGATTCGGGTTGGAACTTTTCTTATGGTTGCTTCGCGTTCCACTTCGGCCTCTTCGAGGATATTTGGCTCTACCACTTCAGCAGACTCATGTAGACATTTTCGGAGATGTGAAACGTGAAAAACGTTGTGGACTCCGGCCAACTTCTCGGGTAGCTCTAATCTATAGGCCATTTTCCCAATCTTCTCGATGATAGGGAATGGCCCTACGAATCTTGGCGCTAGCTTTCCGGTGGTTCCAAAATGAACAACGTTCCTTAGCGGTGATACCTTGAGAAAAACTCTGTCTCCAACCTCAAATTCAAGGTCGGTCCTCCTCTTGTCGGCATAGGACTTTTGTCTGTCTTGGGCCGTCTTCATCCTTCTTCGTATTAAGTCTACTTTCCCTGAAGTCTCTCGGATCATGTCTGGTCCAAGTATGAGCTTATCAGTAGACTCCCACCAACAAGTGGGCGATCGGCACGGGTAACATTTAAAATAATAATAATAAAGTAAACAAAATGGGGAGGCGGGTGATCCATTTGAACTAGAAGCAAACACGGGTCAGCTTCGATAGCAGGAGAGTCGGCGCAGGGTGGTGACGTTCAAGTTGCCGGTGGCCGAGTCTTTTTACTGGTAACATGGACTGAAGGGGCTGTTTCGAACTGTGGCAGGGAGGTACGGGTCTGGAGAAGTGAAATGGTGTGATGGTGCGAGATGACCTGGTTGATGGCGGCTCGGTTGGCGACGTTGGTGACGCTGGTCTGCCTGAACGTGAAGAAGCAGTTGAAGTTGGAAATAGGAAGTGCGTGGATATGTAACAGTGAGCATGGCGTGGGTTCTCAGGAAGGGGTTTCCGAGCTTGAAGTTGTTCGGAGGCGGCTTAAAGTCAAGGCAGCGGTTTCGAAAACAGAGGGATCGTATTCTATCATCGTGGAGGACCTGACAGATGATGTTGGAGATGAGTGGGGAAGGGGCGATGCAGTGTTCGTGATCCGTGGGGCCTACATGATGATGTCGGCGATGGGATAGGCCGATGCAATGGTATTGGCAGCTGAAATTCGAGTTTGATATCAGTGCTATAGGGGGAAGGAGATCGAAACGTAAAGAAATATAGCGGTTGTTTCGTTTGATTTGGCGGAGTATCGGATGAGAATGGAGCATGTAAAAGCTCACGGTGATGGCCATTATAACAGCAGGAAGTTTGGATATAATTTGTAGAAGAAAGGAGGTGAAGAAGGGCTGTAAGTGTGAGAGCGGGCTTTGGTTGTGTAGTGAGCCTTGGACTGGTGAGTTTTTGGATATAAATAAAAGTATATGAAACAAGACATTCCGCCTGGGAAGGATCGGGTTAGAAGCAAGTTTTGGAAGGAAAAGTAATACTGATACCCTAGTTTATCAATATGAAGTGGTCAGAAACTGGACATGTTTCAGTTTTAAACAAAAGGTTACAAGTCAAGCCGAAGAAATTTAGATCAAAGAGGTATTGGTAGGTACGCAAATTAAATTAGATTAGGTTAATTTATATATTAATCATCTTATATAAACAGTAACTTAAGATTTGTGTAACGTAATCTTATATTAACATAATGAAATAAAACTAATGGCGTTGAAACCGCATTGATGAATACCTCATGGTAGGGATGAGCAGAAAAACCGATTACAAACCGAAACCGAACTGAAACCGCAAAAAACCGATGAAAACCGCATCTTAAAAAACCGCACCGAAGTAAAACCGCAAAACCGATGAAACCGCACCATTAGTACGGTCCGGTTTCGGTTTCTATCCTTTTTCAAACCGCAAAACCGAAACCGCACCGAATATTATTTTTATATAAATTTTAATGTTACCTTGCATTTTTTACGTACATGCATTAACATATGTGAAGTATTGTGTGTGTTTTTACAGTGGTGCATGCATTTCTATGTAGATGTGTGCCCTCATTTTTGTTGCTTTTATGCTGCAAGCGTGCAAGTATCAATTCTTTATTGTAATCTGCATGTTTAATTACTAAATCAACATGAAGATTACAATAACGAATTATAGTGGGAGTGGCTCCATCGCAGACTATAATACTGATAGCATTTCAGTAAGTAAATATGAGACTGGTACAGGTTATATTTTTAGGCAAATATTGATTGTTGCGACTGAGTTGTGTTTATATATGCTAGCGTTATGTTCATGCTGTTGTTGTGTGGGTTTTTGTGTGGTGCATGATTTTGTATGTAGTAAAGCATGAGTTTCCTGTGCGTGTATATAATGGTGTTGTTTTGTATGAGCAGGTTATGGAACAATGCTTTTTTTTGGCCAAACGGTTTTGGAACCGAAACCACACTTTTAAAACCGAAACCGCACTTTTAAAACCGAAACCGCACCAACGGTTTTTGGTCCGGTTCCGGTTCCTACTTTTAGAAACCGCACCCTAGCGGTTCCGGGTGCGGTTTTAAGCCAAAACCGCACCATGCTCATCCCTACCTCATGGTGGAGCCAGTTTGGGCAGAGATGGAACAACTGAGATTTTAATTAGATTAAACCCAGGTTTAATTTAATTAAAATGAACCGCTTTGGCGACAGGATTAAACCCAAGTGAGTTAAACTCACTCATTTCTCCCACTTATAATATCTATAAGTTGGGTTTATTATTTGTGTGTTATGTTTGTTAAGTATTGGTTGATTGGATGTTTACCAAATAATATTTATATTAACTAAATTATTTAAATTAAACGTTGGTTTAATTTAAATGAAATAAAATCGTTATTTTAAAGATTTATTCCAACCAAAGTAACTTACCTCGTTGGTTATGTTTATAATAATTTAAACGTATTTAAATTGAATTGGATTGCTTGAATTATTATTATTATTGATTGACCGTTATCTATTGAATTTATTTGCATACAATCGTTATATGGACTGTTTATAAGATATGATCGGATTATTGATTTGATTAATTGATTGTTGAATATGAATTCAACGTTATTTGTTATTAACCAATGTGTGATATGTGTTGAGAAACAATAGCAGATGGCCAAATGAGACATTGTTTATAAAAGTTTACCATCAGGTGAAGTGATATAAATGAAGCTATAAAATTGATTTTATAATTCAATATAGATTTCACTACAACAAAACAGTCCTTTTACAACGGGCAAAAACCGTTGTAATATGCATTTCACAACGGGCGCCTGCCCGTCTGAATATGCGTTGTTGTAATAGCTCCTAACTATTTGACAACGGGCATTGACTGTTGTAAAGGACCGTTGTAATAACTTGCTCTGTCACGTGCAATGAATCTATGACAATGGTTATAAACCCGTTGTAATAGCTATTAAATTACAAGCGGCTTTTGCCCGTTGTAATACAGTGTATTACAACGGTCGGTGACCGTTGTAATATACTACTATACTAATTTGTAAACCTGCTTTACAACAGGCCATCGACCATACACAATAACTATTCAAATCAAATAAATATTTTATTATACTTTTAAATAGTACAAAGTTCTGTTTATCTTTGTTACACTAACTATACAAAATGTTCATTTGTACAAGTATTGTCGCACAACATACACTCTGTTACACTCACTCTCACTCTCAATGTCTTCATCTTTAGTGATTGACCCAAAACCAATTTGCTAAGCCAATGAAGCTCTTCAAATTTGTACTCAAACCAAAAAACAAGTAGCTAGAAATGAATGTAGTGCATAGTTAATGTAAGCATAATCAATATAAACATTTTGATGCATGCCGAGTTGGCAGTTTTATAAAAGAAACACAGTTCTAAGGCTATATGTCATCATGAGTGAGCAAAAATTCAGTCAGGTGGGTTACCTTAGTGAGCCACTGTCAACAAAAACACAGTGAAGTTGTCCTCCAATTGCCTTATGAACAAGCGTAGCTGCAACAACAGAATCTACTCCTAGTAGTGCACAAATGACGTGATCATCAGGCCCCACCAACTTATCAATGGTCGTAGTCTCTTCATCAAGAACATCTTGCATTTTCACATCAGCATACTGCATACACATCAACCAAAAAAATCTCTCAAATACTCCAATCCTCCAATTGAATGCGTTGCCTAAAGTAATATATGTACAAAAGAAAAAATGCCAGGCCAATTATTTTCAACAGCTAAACAAACATTAAAGAAAAAATTCATATAATTATAATCATTTACAAAACCATAAAGATAATGTTAAAGACCTGGCCAAAAAAATACTTAAGTAAATGAAGAAAGACACAAAACATCACATACCCAATGCTTGAAGTGCAATGCCAACAGCAGATCGCAGTTTGAGTAAATTGACCGATACTTCAATAACTAACACACTTGTTTTCTGCTGCCCTATAAGCAACAAATGTAACGAAGAAATTAGATAATATATGTAACGAGAGAAACGGATTTACATCATCCATCAAAAATTAAAAATTAAACTAATGTTAAGTGAAGTACTAATTGACCATCTGGGTTCATCGGAGTCGATCTAATTGCTGTACAAATTGCACAGCCATCATTTTATAAAACAAGTTTGAGATATATGTGCACGACTAATTGGAATGTGGTTAGTAAAGTAATATGATTATGGCTAATGTGAATAAGCAAATACGAAAATGCATCTAAAGTATCTAAAAAAATATGTATAACTTTCATAAAATATTTTCTGTACACTTTTCGCCTTATTTTTCATGGTAAATATAAGATAGTGCTAAATGCACCAGAGCTTCCACTAGAATGTACTAGTTAAAAAATTTGGTGCTTCATTATACTCAGTTCGACAGGTGGTACACTGTTAGCTAGCAGCATACTATCAATCGAATTTGATAAAATTAAATATCATTTTTGTTTTTCTAACTTGATACTATATTGATTTGAAAAACATACCGTCAAGTGGGAAAAGATGATTTTATTTTAATCAGCAATGACCGAAGGAAGATAAATCAAAATTCAAATTTTCTACACAAACTAATAACTCTGCTATATAGAACCAAAAACCACCACTATGCTAAATAACTTAAGCGTTAGATGAAAGCTACACTCTGACAAGAAAAGCTTAATCCATTGCCTACTCAGAAGATCGACTGAATACATAATCAAACGAAACTCAATTTAAAGCACGTTTAATTCATACCTATATCTGTTGTCGCCTGAGATGACTTTGCCTTCTTTAATTTGGAAGCTGCTATCTTCACCCTCGGAGCCATGGTTACCTACAGACTGAATTGTAGAATGTCTTGGTTATAGGATGTGATTCAAAAGACGAATTGAGTATTTGCTGTGATTGGGGATTTTTTTTAAAATGAGTTAAAAAATTATCAAAGAAGGAATTATTATTGTTAATCATTAATCCATAAAATAGTTAACTCGTCTTCAAAAATACACTGCTTATTTCTTTCTTCCCAGCTTGATAATTATATTTCTTATTTTGAAACTCCATCAAAATATAAAATCTTACTAACCTTCCCGAAACCATGATTAGAAATTTGTGTGGAAGAAAGAGCATAATATTTATATCATCATATGCTACTGCAGATTTAGAAGATGACTGAGGACATAATAATTTATGTATGTTCTCCTACATTATCTTATGTTTTAACCATGTTTTCACAAAATCAGGGTTTAAGTTTGAAGATGAAGAGAAATCAAATTGATTTCAAAGGCCAAATGCATGTGAAGAAAACATGATTATAGAAATGATAGTTTAGTTATTTTGCTTTGTTCCCATAGGAAAAAATCAAATATCTAATTCTTGCCCAACAAAAAAATTATAATTATTGCACCATTCAATCTTTAGAAATTTCCATACTGTAATTAACTTTTTTTTAAACACATCTTCAAAATTATAACTAACCTCCCATTGTACCATTTTCTTAAACTAACATGACTGGCACTGGTGTAATGTGATGTATGAAAAATGGTACTGATCAGTTACAGATGAGATATGCAAATGCAGCGTCAGTGCATGAACTATTATACCGAGATGTTCAATTTCAAGAAACTAGACTTACCAAAGACTTAGCCAGATGAACTGATATGAAGAAAAATACTGCCTGACATAATGGTTTTCATATGAACAAGTGAACAGCACTTCTCCAGATGGCTGCTTATGCTTTCTAATTGTGTAACTTTGCTAATGGTCCCACTCGGCATTTTATTTTCTCTGAAGCAAAAATGTGTGTGCATTATTCATGAATACAAGTTCCAGCTAAATAGACTAAATTTTCTCAAATTGAGCAGCATGTCATGTTTTCTTGAATTGAACAGCAGCATGTTTATAGTTTTAAATGAACTAAGCAGCAAGTATACATTTTACTGCCCTATTTGTTTATATTGTTTTAACATCAAATAAGCAAACAATTATAAAGTATGAAATTGAAATTTTTAAATGAAAATGAACATAAATGATAAAGTATGGCATAACCAACAACAAATTTAACAACTCAAAACAACAACAAATAAAAATTAAATGGGATAGTAACAAATTCAACTATTTAGGATAAAAACATGAATGACAATTTCATAGCAGTTTAATTTGCAGTAGCCACATAATTTGCAGTCGCAACATGAATGACACCAACATGAATGACAGCAGCAAATTCAGCAAATTCGACTATTCAACTATTTTAATTTATTTCGCATATACTTCAACATGAATGACAACAATTCAACATAAATGATATTAGACACAGAAGTGACAAAACAGTCCAAAGTTGGCACATGAAAAGATTGAAAATGTAATACAAATACCATCAAATGAAAGGATAAAAGAGCAGTTTCGTACCTCGCTCAAGTATACTGCAAGCAATATTGAAAATGCGAAAAAATGAGAAGAAGGAGAAGGTGGCAAGATTCATGCTAGGATTTGACTGGATGAATTGTACTACAGTCACCGCTGCAAAACCAGTTTCCTTCAGGCAATCCCTGTAGTTACAAAAGAAAATTCAAATTGCAAATACAAAGCAAAACCATATAAAATACATTTAAGATATAAAAGCAAAGCAAATTGCAAGGTAGCATACACACAAACACACACAAATTTGGATAGTATGTAACATATCACAACCCATGGCTTTCTTTCAAAATGAAGATATAAAATCAAAATACATGTACAAGCATCCCAATCAATACATTTAAGAATATGCTACTGCCTTTCTTGTATACTCAGAATTTAAGTAATTTATATACTTTTCATTTTTTCATAAATTTAATATGCTTTAAACCTCTGTACATATACTCGTCTAATCTGCTTCATTTGCTACTGTCATTACTGAGAAGTTCTTAGACCAAGAAAAAGATGAAAGCAATCACATAAATAGCAAGAGAGCAAGAACAACAAAACAACCATCCTAAACAGTCAGTAACTGAAGTATTACCACAACATAAAGTATTCCCTTTAACGTTGAATCTCTTCCTCATCTGAATTCTCCAAAACCCGCCATATAACAATCCAAATATACACAGGAAAAAAGCCAGTTATCCCCAAGGCCTCTCTCACAGACTCTCTTTCAATGTTAACTGCTGCCAAATTAAAGATTTATAAAATCTATGAAACTGATAAACTTTAATAGCCAAAAGATTTATAAAGTCGATGGGATTCAATGGCCAGAAAATCTACGCAGTCGGTAGGATTACCTTCTTTGAAATAACTACACGAAGCAGCACTATTCATCTCTAATCGATCTGTCGCCGGAGCAGATTAGCGAGCGGCTTTCATTGCCTGTTGCTTCCTTGGGGCTTTACCGCCTATCGACTTGCGTGCTATTGGATTTGTACGTGCCATAGAGAAATCGAAAAATTAGGTTTTTTTCCTTTAGTTGGGAGACGGTGATTTGGGAGTTCTAGATGATTGTTTATTGGAGTAACACATATCTAATTCGGGAGAAGCACGGAGCCAAATTTTGGGGTTGGAGCCAAAATTTGCGTATGAAGCCAAAATGTCGCGTTTGAAACAAAAAAAAAATTGTATTTTCCAAAATAAGAGTGGTTTGGATAAAATTAATATTAATCCAAATCAATTATTATATTTTTAGTATTAAATAATAATTTCATGTTACGGAGCCAAAATTTTGAGTACGTGGAGCCAAAACAGTTTTCAAGCAAAGTTAAAATTTTCTATAAGAGCCAAAAGAAATCTTATTTATACATGTCAAAGAAACTAGTTATAAAATAAACATTCAAATACATAAGAAATTAATGATATACAACGTGATGACCATATCACTCAATTTTATTTTTTCTTTAATATTTTTTAATTTATTGTTCGTTGTAAAAGAAGCAAAGTAGATCTGAGAAGACGAAAGAGGAGGCGGTAATCCAGATTAACTGAAAATGGGTAAGCGCGAAATGAAAATTAGGAGAAAATAGGGTGGCAAATAGAGTAGGGTTTTTTCAAACCGTTATTTTCTCTCATGTTGTGTCATGGACATCTGATTTAAGCATTGGGTTTTAGTCCATCATAGGCTAGTTTGTAAGTATGTATTTTGTTAGTGCAACAATAACGGAAGCTAATGCCATTTTCAAAGAGAGAAAGAAAATATAAAGCAATCATTAGTTATGAAAAGCTATAAATAATGATTTATATAAATTTTTATTGATAAATATTTATTATAAATCCACATTTATAATTAATTAATTAGATATTAGTTATCTTTTATTAATTATAAATTACCAATTATCAATTGTAATGGTTTTTTAAAATTTCTAATTCAAAATCGTTCTTTACTAAAACTACTAAATATTAAATCAAAATTGTTATTTATTAAATTATAAGTTGATATTTATAACTATTATTTATAATTTACGATATACTTTTGAGTAACTATTATTGGTTCTTAATTACACATTATCAATTATAATAAATTATAAATTATTAATTATTTAAAAATTAAGTTGTTGGAATACTGATTATGTATAATAATTAGTAATTAGAGATTATTTATTAATAGTCATTGATTATTATAATTTATAAATGACTAATATAATATTATTAATGATTGATTATTAAATATTAATAAATAATATAATATTATGAATGATTAGTAATTAGTAATATAATACGATACTTAATAATAAGTAATATATGATTAATGATTAATTATTAAATAATCAAAATTAATTTTATGGAAGCATTGTAATTATTAATTATTGACTGTCAAAAATTAGCGTCTATTACAACGGGCATTTTGTGACTGTTGTAAAATAAACGTCTATTACAACGGACATTTTATGACCGTTGTAAAATAGATATATATTACAACGGGCCTAAAAATGACCGTTGTAATAGAATTTATTACAACAGACATTAAATGTCCGATGTAAAAGGGGTGTTGTACAGGCATCTATTACAACGGTCTAGAAAATGACCGATGTAATAGTAGTCTATTACAACAGGCTGAAAATGCCCGTTGTAAAATGGACGTTGTAATAGACCTGTTTTGTTGTAGTGTTTTTAAATATATTATTTTTATAAAAAGAAAATAAACCAACCTTATATATATTGTTTGTTAACCACCAATCACCATTTTTTTAAACCAAAATATACCGTGTGTGAAGCACGTGCTTCATCTTAAATTATAAATAGTTTATAAAGCTAATTCGTATACTACTAAGAAAGATGAGCAAGTGAGCAACACTACAACAAAATCACCATATTACAACTTTAATTTTACAACTGTCACAAAATGACAGTTGTAATAAAGGTTTATTACAACAGTTCTTTATCCAAAGTTGTAACAAACATATTTTTAACAACTTTTTTATTTTGTCTGTTGTAATAGATGTATATTACAACCTTTATTTTTTGTGGATTGTAATCGACGGCTATTTTCAATATTAATAATTAGTATATTTAATAATTAATTTTTAATAATTATTAAGAAGTAATCATTAATATAAATTATAAGAAGTAATAATCAAGAAGTAATATTTAATATTTAGTAATTTATTTTTGATAAATAATAATTCAAATGTTCTTATTAGAAAATTGTACAAACTTATTTTTAGCAGTTCTTTTTTCTACTTATTATAATAGTGGCCTACTAGATATTAACAATAACTAATAATATTACTAATATTTAAGAATAATTAATAAATAGTAATTATGCTTTGCCAAAAAAATATAGTAATTATTTTTTAGTACATTGGTTTCCTTATTGAGAGTGGTCTCCAGATCACTACAAAAAATAATGTGATGTGCAGCATCGAGGAACATTTAAAAAACATCAATTGCATGTTAATTAAATTCATTGCTCCCGTTCAAACAAAAGTATCAAATATAGACCCTAAATGAAGAGAAGCGGCAGCGGGAATTTCATGCGGCCTAACCATGATTTTACTATGCCCGCTTTCTTTTAACTAAAATTTTCATCCCCGCTATCGAATTCTAAAAATCCCCGGTCGTTCATCTCCCAAATCAATGTAGGGTTCACGAAATCCTTTAATCTTCCACATGTTGCGTCGCCACCGAGGTAGACATGATTTCGATTCACGATTCAGACAAAGCAAAAGCAGCGGCTTTGCTCAGGCTCACCGTTGACTCACGAATTCTCAAAATCCCTAGTCGTTCGTCCCCCAAATCAATTTAGGGTTCACGAAATCCTCTAATCTTCCACAAGTAGCATCACCACCGAGGTAGACGTGATTTTGATTCACATCTCAGACAAAGCAAAAGCAACGGCTTTCCCAAGTTCACCATCGACTCACTAAGTTCTTTCCGATTTTTCTAATTTCTAAACCCAAAAGTTTAAAAATTCGTGATTATCACGTACTGTATTTATCATGTTTGTTTTTATAGTAGATTAGATTTGTACAAAAAATTTCACTGAACCAAGCTCAAGCCTAATAGTTTAATTTATATGTCACTCATTATTTATCTAGATTCTACTAGCCTGCAGTAGGTTTTTGAAATGCGAGTAATGGAAACGGTGTCACTTTTGAGAAATCCATTAGGAAATTAAAAAATAATAATCTACTTCTGGAAGTCTCTTATCGCTATTCACTTTCTATGAAAAAAATGGCGTTGTTTGTTTTGTACCTTGCTAATTTTAGTAATGGGTAGTGATGGTAACGGGGAAATTGTCTATTAAAAATATAACTTTAATTATTATTTATATCTTTTATTGCTCTTTCATTTTGTGTATTGCTAAAAGCACCCAAATTTCTTTTTCTTTGTACCATGAGTGGTATTAGGAAGTGTAAAATTGGGTGCTTTTAGCATTGCACCACCATGTAGTGCTAAAAGCACCCAGGTTTACACTTCCTAATACCATGCATGGTATTAAGAAGAAGAAATTTGGGTGCTTTTAGCAGCACTCTTCATTTTTGCGTTACGTAGGAAAAATTGAATTTATTTTTCTTTACATAAATAAAATGAAAAATTAGTTCTAGCAAAAAGCGATGCTCGGTTGGAAATATGCCATTCCTGAAGGAATACCGAATATAAATTATTGAATTTTTATTAAATTGCACCAATATTCAAGCAGCTCTCAGTTATTTAAATACCGTTCTTCAAATTTTGACAGATGTTGTTAGTTGATACACTTGAAAGGTTTAGTTGTTTCTTCCCCAATGTAGCATGACTCTTCGACTCTATTTCAGACAGAGTTCATCTAATTAAAACCGCATGGTCACTGTACAAGTCCCTAAAAAAGTTTGTAATTTTAATGTGAATATAAAAGATCTTATCTCCTCCATTCATTTACATGAGACTACATTATAATTTTTCTATTTGATTACTTGTGGTACTAAGCCTCGCTATCATCTGAAAAGTTGGTTATCGTAATTGTAAAATCACATCATCTTTAATGCTACTATAGTTTCTTCGTATTTAGTTTCCATCAACATGTTCACTTAGACCATAAATAATGGATACTGTGGTTAAGTGTGATACACTATAGAAGCTATACATTTATCATTTACTTTATACAATGGTTGGATTCTTCCATCTATGGAAGTTGTTATAATAAACAAGTTCTAATATGACCCAAATAAAATTACTATAATATTAAACATATTCCATTACTTGTTGGTGCAAAGTAGCTTCATTGTTTTAAGCAAAGAGGATGACAGTACCTACTCATCTTCTCATATAATCTTTCATTAGGAATTTGATTTCATTCGAGTAATTATTGTGCCCATTTATCTAATTGATGTTTTGCGCTATTCATTAAAATTGTTATTTTATTGCCATTTATGGCATGGTTGGATTATGTGTTTGAATTCTTATTGACACGCTCCATAAATTTAGCTTTGTAATTGTGGTCATTTAATATAAAATTACTTGCGTCGAATATGAATTTATGGCTTTTTTACTATAACTGAACTGCTAACATGACTCATAATTTGTCACCATGCATATTTACTGACATAACTTTTGAAAGTTCCTAATATTTCTCCATCTAATATTGTTATGAGAAATGCCAGAGAGAATTTGAGCTAATTGTAATTGCATGGCTTTGGTGTTCTATACATATAAAATTTCATTTTTACATAAAACTATTCAATCGCCATTGGCTAACTCATATTGTCATAAATACTTGGTCTTTGTACTTAGACAATTTCAAAGACAATACAAAATGCGGATAGTAAGTAGGGATAATGATGTTAACGTGTAGTTTACTAAATCTTTGAATGTTGCGAGCAGCAATTATTTTTCCCATGCCTGTCTTCACCATTGGTTTTTCTCATTTATGGTCCAATTTTTAATATTTCCTAATGTATTTTTCCATCTAATATCACTATGATGTATGCCACAAAGCATTTGAGGTAAATACTGATTACACATAACATGGGTTTGATCTTTTGTAGAAAGCAAATTTCATATTTACATGAAGCTATTCATATATCTTTGGTTTTCCCATAAAGTATTTCAATTTGCAAAATGTCAATTGGTTGAATTTTAGGTTTGGTGTTTGCAGGAATGATAATTCTATTCTGAAATATTTTTCCAGTTTCTTGGGTTTTCTATAATTAGTTATTCTATATGTAATGCTACAAGAATCACAGGTTGGTGTTTTGTTTATTGTTACCAAATTCTTGGATGAAAGCCTTAGAAGTGGAACCAGGATCACCTTTTTCCTGAAAGAGGATCAAATAAATTCATCCATGAATATCCATCTTCTTGTTAATGAACTGGTATGTTTGTTGCAATTGAGTTTTTATATTTAGAATGATTATTATTATGTGTATTGAGAAGTTGGATCTTTGGCTTACAATTGAGTTAATGAACTGGTATGCTCCAATTCACGTTCACAAATTATTGCTTAAGTAGCAAAATATATGTTTACTTGTAAGCTACCAGCATTTTTAACGAACTGTGCAGTTGAATCCAAATATGGTTGGCATATATTGTATGCCATGAACCAAAGTTTAAAATTTCAGCTTTAATCTTGAAATTTTAGCTATTTCAGTTCGTCTTAGTCGCATTCTTATTCAAATTGGTGAAAATATTGGTTTTGGTTTGGTCGTGGTATTAGAATTGGGAAACTGTTTTGGTTTCTGCGCTGAAATAGGAAAATAAATAAATATAAAATGACCTTTTTTGGGCTTCGGGCTTGAAATAGGGAAAATGAACATGAGATATTTATATTGCAGATCTATCATGAGAATAATTTATCTATTGATCCCATATCCGTGTTACTGATTGTTTTATTTCGGATTACAATGAATTCAATCTGATCTGACTGTAATCTAGTGGATCTTGGATTTAAAATGGAATTTCTAAAAAAAAATGTTTACTAATATATTGATTTTAGTCCCGGCTTGCATGCATATTCTTTGGAAGGTCATCTTTTTACACATACTGAAGGTGCACCAGTTTTACTAATGTAAGGATTTTATTAAAACCAAGAACTTTTCCAGTGATTACTTTAATTCTTGTGGCTGCCAATTTCTTTGAACTATGAATATTTTCAGTGATTAGCTTTAACTTTTACTTTAAAGGAGTATAAATTGGCTTTATGGTCACCTATCAGTTGCAGCTGTTATTCAATTTATCTTCTGACCAATTTTCAGATCCAAAATAAAAAAAGTACTTGGAATTTGAATTCAAAAGGTTCATTGCATAACATTAATCAACTAAACATTTACAACCAATTAATATGTCTATTGCATAGACTGACCAAATATTATATGTAGACTAGTATATCTATTTTTAGAAACTTGAGGTTTGCGTATACAGTAAATCCTTTACAAACATGTTGTATCTCAGTTTTTTTTAATTGGGGACAAACACCTCTGTTAATTCAAAATAGCAATCAACCCACGGCCACATAATATTAAGATCGGAGGTTAATCTATGCTTGATCGCAAAATTTCCTTCAGGTGCTATGTAAAATGTAATGACCCGGATATTTGACAGTGGAATAATTAACTTATTTAATTATTTAAATAACGAATATATTATTTAATCGTCGACGTTAGAACGTATAATTATATTATAATTAAAATCGAGCTCGAAATGGCGCTGCAGTTCGCGATTTGGCTATTCGAACTTCAACTGAATGTACAGGATTCGTTTTAAGCCGGATTTCTGTGAAACAAGAAACGTGTGGAGCTGGTGGAGTATATCTTTCTAGTGGAAGAGAAAAATCGGGATTTCGTTGTGTAGATTTTGAGATAGGTCCAAATCAAATTTTAAAATAGTCGCTATAGAATCGTTTATCGACCGTAACGGATTATTCGATATAACTGGATATCGGGTTTGAATTTAGATAAGGTTCTTTTGGGAAATAGTGATAATTTAATTTTTAGAATTTTACTGTAATTTTTAATTAATTAAATAGGCAACTTTTTATTTGGAGTATTTTGCACCCTGTAATCGACATTTTGGGGTTTCACAATATGAGTCAACCTACCGGTATTATTATATTTTTGGGATCGTGACACCTTGCTCATCACAATGGTATGTTTATTTCTGTCTATAACAGTTCGTAAAACCTTCACTTTGAAATAATGTATATCCATGCCAACAATTTTTAAAAGTACATATATTTACATATTAATAGGATAGTTGGCGTAGAGACAAAAGTTTGGTAAAATAACGTGTGGAGAAGAAACAGCTACGTCTCCTTTTAACTAAAATGGTACATGTACGTCTTCATCCCGAGTCCTCAAAGCTACAACGTGGCTGTTCCTTTTCCATGAAGTACCTAAGAACGTGGCTAGCTATGTGCCAATCCCTTAACAACTAAGTTTCCTCTAATCTATAAATAAGCACGACCACTTCTTCCTCGTTTTCTTTTAGTTTTTCCATGTCGAGAACTTCATTTGGTTTTCGAAAACAAGATTGATAAAAATCCTCAATGACATTTCCTTTGATCTTTTCCTACCGGCGACTCCTTATAGCATATACGGAACTCAATTCTCGAGTTCAACGGTGAGGGAGGTCATGACGTATGGGTACTGCGGTGTTCACGCATCAGCATGGAAGAAAGGAGGAGGCTTGGACCGATTCTACTGACAAATGGCCACGAAAGGGTTTCAGTTCATCAGGGAAAGTAGGGGAACATTTCGGTGGTGCTGGTGTTGCTGTTGTGGTGGGTATCAAAGCAGTGCATGAAACAAAGGGAGGCGCCATATCTGGAAATGGTGGGGTCATCATCGGTGATAGGTGGCCAGAGGTATATAAGATTTGCATGTTGGAGTAGAGAACCTGCGGCAGTAGAGTAAGGTACGGGAAGAAGTAGCAGTAAGTGGCGATGTACTCTAGACAAGGGAAGGACTAGTGGATTGATGGAATTGAACGAATGGGAAGCTTCACTGTCTTCATATGCGAAGCGTGAGTAGAAGAGCAGTCCACATTTGTGATGGAGAGTTTCTAGTTCAATAGCTTTAACATAGGATGGCGAGAATGGGTTTCAGAAGAAAAAGGCCATCAAAGCTGCGTGTATATGTGAAGTAAAGAGTGAACGAATGGGAGCATTTCCTTTTTAATAGGGGATGGAAGGATGTGGCTACTGGGAGCGGGTCTTTGTAGAGAATGATACGATTTATATGGGCTGGGTATTCGAAATAAGTAGTGCGGCCCAAATAAAAGGGGGTAAAGCCCAACGTTGGATGCTATATGGTGGGCATAGGCCGCTGTTGCTAATAAGCCCAGAAAAGAAGAAAGGAATAAAAGAATAAAAAGAGAGCAAAGGAAGAAGAGTTTTGAAGATACAGCTTGGTTATTTGTTGGGGGCTTTTATTATGGGACGCGCCGAGGAAATATCAGAAAATTTTTACGGTCTGATCCGTTGGATTCAGATGGACACAGGCTACGCGTTGGATCTGGTCTGGGAGTGAATCCGAGCTCGTTACAATTTATGGAGAAATAAATTGTCCGACTGAGTCGAATAACGCAAACCGTTATTCAACGGTTAACGCGCAAATGTGAGTAAAACTCACTAACTCTCCTCAATTTATATTTTTATATAAATTGTACTTTATTTTGTTGACTGTTGTATATTGATTGTTAAACTGGACTGTTAAATAGATTTGATTGAAAACGTAGATATAGTCGTATATTATATCGTTAATCAAATATTGATTCTGTCCAGTAGAATATTTCATATTGAAATGAAATTGATGTATATTATACTGTGTAACATCTGTGGATGCAGGAGACAGGTTGGAGGAATCCGACTGGGTTCCTCAACAATTATTTTACTGTTTTCATATATTGTGATATATGTTGTGATTTATAATCTGTTATTGATTATGGATGTTAGAACGATATTGATCATCGTTGTTTGATATTTTAAATATCATAAGAAACCCTGAGTAGGAAAAAGGAATATTTCAATGTATATTGAAATAAAGGAATTTTATAAAATCATAGGATTTTATAAAAGGAAATTATTTATAAAACGAACACGGTTTTATAAAAGGAAGTATTTATAAAACAAATAGAGTTTTATAAAAAGGAAATATTTATTTAGAAAATAAATAGAATAAAGGAATATTTATTAGAAAATAAATAGAATCGATTTAAAATGTTAAATAGGATAGGGTATGGGTCATGAATAATTGGAACTTGTTATACGTTGACTGAGTTGAGTAAATTTCAAAGTGTTGATCTGATGTTGGTTTCGGCCTTCGGGATTAACACTGAGAAGTTTATTCACTTATCAATTTATAATGAGGATCTAATGAATAGAAGTGAAGTGATAAAGGAAATATTTATTTAGAAAATAAATAGAATAAAGAAATATTTATTTAGAAGATAAATAGAAGTTAAAAACAGGAAATATTTGTAACGGTAAATAGAAGTTATAAATAGGAAATATTTGTAACGGTAAATAGAAATTGTAAATAGGAAATATTTGTAACGGTAATTAGTAGTTATAATTAAGAGAATATTTGTAACGGTAAGTAAACGTTATAAAAAGGAAATAGTTGTAATGGAAAACGTAGTTTATTAAAAGGAGTTAATCAAATGTAGCTTATCAAAAGGGGTTAATCGAATATAGAAATTAAGAAGTGAAGTTAAACAAAAATTAGAAACTGACTAGAGATTAGTAAGTTGAATAGTTTTCTGAGTGTTGATCTGATGTTGGTTTCGGCCTTCGGGGTTTATACTTAGAGAATTGTTCTCTTACTAGTTTACAGTTAGGGACTAATAGTTGTGGAATGATAGTGATGTGTAAATGAGGATTGGAAATGTTTTCCAATGTTAAAAATGTATATTTTCTAGTTTTAGAAAATAAGGAAATATCATATATATATATATATATATATATATATGATTGATGATTGGATCGATAATTCCATTTGGAATTAAGATCGTTGTTTGTACACCGACATATTTTCATTTGATAGTTAAATCACAGACTATCGAAGTTTTGACCATTTTACGTTGTTAATATGGAGAGACCGGTTGGATTATTATCCGAAGAACCACTCCGTATCGACATAAGCGTTGTGATCAAATACGATGAAGAAATTGAAGACGGAGTAAAGTTCAAGGGCTAACCTGTTTACAGAATAGTGCCTTCGGTTTCGTTCAGTCCCAGAACGAACATATATGGACGAATGTCTGACAGAATAGTTCCAATGATCGAAAGAGTTGGACTGTACAAATATATATGGTGGCCAACGGATTTATTCCCTTCGCATAATATCCAGAATCTATTTGTGCAGATCCAACTAATGATTAATGGATCTGATAATGTGGCATTCAAAGTGATCGTGTTATCAATGAATGGAAAGTAAGCGTAGCTTCTAGCCTCACATCTGTTAAATGACAAAAAATCGGGCAGGCAGCATGGCTAAGTCGGTCGCACCGAAGTAGGGTGTATAATCACCTATTTAGAGAATATTCATTTGCTTCTTTAATCTATCAATGCTGTCCCATATATATACGGGAAACGGTTGCTGATCCCGACCGTTGGTGATGTACATTCGATACACTCAAGCGAAATGAGTGGTCGGTCATGTGTGGCTGAGTTGCAAGATGTTCTTGTTGAACTCCAGTGTATCGTTCCTAGAGTACACTGATCGGAAGGTGTTTCCATACCTTGTCATAGTTGGAAACCCAATCATCCAATGCGCACCTGCGGTTTTGATTGTATACTATATATGTAGAACGTGAGATGCAAGCGTTTCTACTAGACTGATATCTATTTGTATTTAGACATTATCATAATATCAGAATGATATTGCTTTTCAAAGATGTTTGGATTCTCATAAGGGAAAAACCCGTTCCGTATTCACGGCGTGGTCTTATGAGATATCATATACCTGTTTAAATGATTTGAGTTTACTCACACCAGTCACATGACTGACCCGGAGTTTATTTGTTTTGTTTTCCCTAAACTCTTGGGTGCCTAAATTTGTACGGGTAGTCAAGTAGTCGGGATTTACAGATATACCGGAAGAGCTTAGAGCAGGAGGCTTCAGGATTCTATAGCTATTATTATTTCCGCTGTTGTTGTAAGTGCTATTGTATATATAACTGTTTGTATTTCAAAAGTTATGTTATATTTTATTCGTTCCGCTGAGAGATTCGTGTTTACTCTGATGATGATATTCTTCTCCTTCTTCTATTCTAATAGTTCTACCTTATCTATTCTCACCCTCTATCTTCTTTCTATTAGTTTCTTGAATTTCCAGTGCAATTTGGGGTTGGACTTGTGTTATTTAGTCAGCTCAAATTGGACCGGATTTTCGGGTCACTACATAAAATTTTCCAAAAAACATGGAATGAGAAAGTGTAGTTATACTGAAAGTGCAATTATGAGTATATGATTTGATGATACCATATTTGTTTATGATTTTATAGATATGTGTCATTACAACCATACTGGTTTAAAGTGTGCATGATCTGCTTGCTTTTGGATTTATATCTCAATACCCCTTCATTTCTTACGGGGAATATATAATTGTTCAAGTTCAGTGTAAGATTGGGTTTATGGAGTCTGATTCTTGGTTAGGTCCATGGTGCAAGACTGCAAAATTCACATCAAGTAGTGATCAAGGTCGTAAATCCTAACATAGAAGATGTTTCGATAAGTGGTGGATCCAGAAGCTTTTTTATGGAAGCTGAATTCCGAGATGACTAGTGTATTCCTGTAGAATATGCATTTTGGAATGACTGTTTTTGTAATGGCTTAGTTGGTGATGTAAATGACTATTTTGGATTATTTTGTTGGTTATGTATTGTATTTTGATTGAATACAATGATTATTAATATATATGAATGAATTTGATTTAGTTATATTTGTTGTATTGATATATGAGTTATATTATTATTGACATATAGACAAATTCTATTATTATTAATATGTGTTGTAATAAAGTGTATTACAATTGTTAAAAAAGCTATAAAAAAATAAGAAGTTACACCGGTGCATAACAGTTGTAGTAGGTTTTACTACAACTGTTAGTTGCAATAGTGGAACATAGTTGTAAAAGATTTTAGCATATTACAACTTCTTATTATAAGACGGTGGAAGCACAGTTGTAAAAAGTCTTTTACAACTGTGTAACACCGTTGTAATATGATGATTTTGTTGTAGTGCAAGGATTAAGGTAACGATTAATAATCGAGATTAATTATTTTAAGTAACAATCAAAATGGGATTATTTTGGATCGATTATTAGTTATTTAAATAATGATCGAAGCAAAGGGGATAATTCAAATTAATTATATTATTAATTAATTTAAATGAAAAAACGATTTAGAGCTGATCAACAAGTTAATCATGTTTTAGAATTGACCAAGTCAATTGTTTCAAATTGAAATTGATTATTAAGTTAAATTAGTTGTGCCGATTAATCTTATGAAATAATTTAACGAAGGGTGTTTAACTTAATGAGATTTTGAAAAGGAAATTTGATTGCAGTTAATGATAATTTTTATTTATAATAATTTAAGGAATTATTTTTAAATGAAGTTCATTTAAGTAATCGAAGCAGCAACGAAATATAAATGAATTCCAAGTAACTTTATGGACGGGTTTATATTAAAACAGAGTTGGTCAATTAAGTCATAAATGAGATTTTTAAGCAGACACGATAAGCTTAAAATTATAAAGGTCACTTAATATTTGAATCAAGTAAAGGGAATAAAGATGAAAAGTGTTTGATATTAAATCAGAGTTATATAAACGAGTTTATAAAGAGAGATGTGAAGTTAAAGCGTTAATTTTAAATTAACGTCACTTGAGGATGGCCTTAAGTAAAATGTATGAGATTTGAGATAAGATTTCCTAGAGGAAAAGATTGAAGAGTTTAAAAAGAAAAGATATTTGTACTCGAATTTGGTAAAGATCTGGTAATAGGATTTGTAATAAAATCTGGATAATGAAACAAATAGTTTAAAGACGTTAAAGTTTAAAAGTTAATGTTTATTTAATCATTTACTAAATCAATAAATTTAGTAATAACGACATATTTAAAAAAGAGATTTCGAAAGTAAGAAGAGTTGTAAAACCGTATGTTAAATAAAATAGTGAAATGATAATTGTTGGTATTAGAATGACTACGGGTTTTTGAATTACAGTTCATATCTACCTTAAGATAAGAATGTTGTTGATCAAGGTCCGAGAGGTAATTAAAATACCCCAACTTGAACGACTTCAGGATTATCAAAGGATGATACTGGTTGTAATACTGGAGATGTTTGAAGTAATTTATTTTAAGGAATAATAACGTAACGTTATTTGAAGAATTTGGGGATATATAAAATGGGATTCCAGAAATAAAGGGAATTAAAAAGGGTTTGAGATTATGAAATGGTATTTCCATTGTAAAGAAATAATAAAAGGAGATTTGTGAAAATATACCGATATTTTCAAAATAAGGAGACAAGATTTAAACTGGATTATTCTAAAAGGTAAGTGACGATTATTTTGTTTAAAATAACGAACAAAAGGAGATTACGTAACAATTGTTTACGATGATAAGTTAAATCGATTTCCCAATAAGTAATATTGTAGAGATGTTCTGAAATAATAGTTAATGGGAAATTTGGACATGAATTTGGGTATGGGTTTAAGATATTTTTTCTAAGTATAGGTAATAATTAATGTTGCAGAAATGTTTAAATAGTAGTTAATGGGAAATTGGAGATAATTTTAAGGTATTTATTTTAAGTATTTAAGTAAAACATTTTTAGAATATTTATATACTAAAACTAATATGTTGTCTTTGGTATTACAACTAATGTATAATGGCCAAATGATGCTATGTAATGAACCAATGGATCTGTTTTATTTTTATGGTTGTTTATTTTGATAGTTAAATAACAGACTATCAAAAGCATGCCCAATGCGTTATTGGTACGGAAAGACCAGGATCAAATTTATATTCGAAAACCATTCCGACTAATAAATACGAATACGTCGAAGATGCTGATCGAAATGGAGAAATTGAAGACCGTAAATCTTCATAAAACGGAAGAGTTACTTACAATCTCTAGCTGATCCCTAGACATATACTGTGATTTGGTCGTGGTTGATCTACAGATTGTAAGGACTACTCGCTACTGATCTATAGGGTGATTCCTAGGATATAGTAGGAGGTGCCTTCGGTTCATCCTGTTCCTGGATGACATGCATGGACGATGTGAACGGTGGACAAAAGTTCCAAAATTCGATTATAACCTCAAGCCTCATCAATCGGGAAATGACAAAAATCGGGCATGCAACATGGCTATGTGGGTCGCACCCATTAGGATGTATTGTTACCATCTAGAGAATATTCATATTTATTACTTCTTTTCACTTCTGTATCTCCCGGGAACGGTTATGTTGCTAGCAACCGTAGGTGACAATATATTCGATACACTCAAGGGAAATGATTGGTCAGTTATGTGTGGCCGGGTTGCAAGACGTTCTTGTTGAACCCAGTGTATTCCTCTCTAGAGATACACTATGGGCAGGTGTTTCCATACCTTGTCATAATCGGAATCTAATCTCCAATAACGCACGCGGTTTTGTTTGTATACTATATATGTGGAGCGTGAGATGCAAGCGTTCTGCTAGATTCTATTTATTTGTATTTAGACACTATTATAATATTAGAATAAGATATGATTTTAAAAACGATTTGGGTTATCGTAAGGTAAAAACCGTCCGTATTTATGTGTGGATTTGGTCTTACAATTATCCTTTTCTTTCAAAAGGATTTTGAACTTTAAAATCAAGATGGATGATAAGCCTAGCGAGTTTTTCTCACTCTGTTTCACTAGATTGACCCGATGTTTGTAATACTCGGGTTAGACCGAGTTGTACAGGTTTAGGTTATCGGATGCTGTGAAGTCCAATGATGAGCTGAAGGTGTTCAGACGTACGATATTATCTAGTATTATTCTGCCGTGTAATATATATAGGAACATATTATTATACTGTCCCGGTGTGTTAATGTACTCTGATGCTTGTAAATTTTTATTTCAAGCTTTCAATAAAGTTATTTACATATTATATTTTATTCCGCTGCGATGTGAGACTCTGTGTTCTATACTCAATTTTCCTTCTTTCTTATCTCACTCCCTAATTTCTTTCTAATAACGTTCTGGTGTTCTCTATGCTTTAATGTTCGACATTTTGTTTTTGAGTTGATTTTCGGGGTCAAAAATCCGTTCGTTACATCTACTCATCCACCAATCACAAGCATCCATGGTCCTTAAAGACTTCCAATACTTCATATGAACATATGCAAAGGTGTGTGTATATGTCCCAATACTAATGCGAAGATTAGGCGGTCTACTGATTCAGTCGACCTCCTCAATGCAACGTATGTTAGTGCCATGAATCCAATATGTATGCTAATAATCCTATTATAACATGTAAATTCTATATGTGTGCACACTCATTCGTCCAAATGCAACATCCATATGTTAATACATTCATTTTCATCTACTAAAAGAAAAGAAAAGAAAATGCACACACATCCATATGCAGTATGAGAGTGATTGAGCCGATCTAGTGCCTAATGTGTGTGTATATGCATCCATAGGCAACCACTAGAAAACACTTGCATTCACTTGCAACTATCAAATATAACATGTCTCAAACACATGTTTACATCCATAGGATTCCTATCTAAAGGTCGAAAATACATTGATAGGACATACCCAAATGATAGAAACAAGCAAAGGTAAAACTTTGGAAAAGGAGTTAAGGACATACCCTCGAAAAAGAAAGGGTACGAAGCACGAACCTTGTCTTCGGTCTCCCAAGTCACATCTTTGGGTTATCTCCCCATTGAATCTTTATCATCTTGATTTCTTTATTGCGTAGCTTCTAAACTTATGATCCAAGAACACGGGTAGGGAATCGTCTGACTGTCGCCTCCCGCTCCACTTCTACTTCATCTAATATACTTGGTTCAACAACTTCCACGGTGTCATGCAAGAACTTCCACAGATGAGAAACGTGGAAAATATCATGAACGCCGGATAGATTTTCTTGTAGCTTTGCTCTATAGGTCATTTGGCCGATCCTTTTGGTTATGGGAAATGGTCCCACAAATTTGGATGCCAAATTCGCTACTGATCCGAAGCGAACCATATTCTTCAGAGGTGATACTTTAATAAAAACTAAGTCTCCCACTTCAAATTCAATGTCAGTCATTCTCTTGTCCGCATAGGATTTCTGCCTGTCTTGAGCTGTCTTCTTTCGCCGTCGAATAAAGTCAATCTTCTCGGACGTTTCTCTAACCATATCTGGTCCAAGTAATAATCTTTCTGTAGATTCTCACCAACAAGTTGGTGATCTACAGGGTTGTACGTACAATACTTCAAAGGGTGCTATGCCGATGCTAGCTTGATAACTGTTGTTGTAGGCAAACTCTGCTAAAGGAAGATGCTCTTCCCAAGTCCCTCCGAAGTCTAGGGTACACGGCCTTAAAAGATCCTCAAGAATTCTGTTTACCCTCTCCGTCTTCCCATCGGTCTGAGGATGATAAGCGTTGCTCAAACACAACTGTGTTCATAATGCTTCTTGCAAGTTTCTCCAAAATTCACTAGTGAAGATGGGGTCACGATCGCTTATGATGTTGGAAGGTACTCCGTGAAGACGGATTATCTCACGAACATAAATTGCTGCCAACTATGATGTCGTTCTCTTACTCTTAACTGGAATGAAATGAGCGCTCTTAGTAAGTCTATCCACCACAATCCAGATACTGGTGTTGCCTTTCTTTGATCTAGGCAAACCATCTACGAAATACATGGAGACGCTCTCCCACTTCCACCGTGGAACCTCCAAAGGATAAAGTAGACCACCAAGCTTCTTTTGCTCAGCTTTCACTTGCTGACAAACCAAACATTGAGAAACAAACTCTACCACATCTTCCTTCATCCCAGCTCAAAAGAAAACCCTCTTCATGTCTCTGTACATCTTATCATCGCTTGGATGAATAATCATCTTAGAATGGTGGGATTCTTCTAGGACTGCCTTTATCAAGC
Organism: Allium sativum; assembly: GCA_030737875.1. Classification (NCBI taxonomy): domain Eukaryota; kingdom Viridiplantae; phylum Streptophyta; class Magnoliopsida; order Asparagales; family Amaryllidaceae; genus Allium; species Allium sativum. The sequence goes on from CM060916.1 coordinate 203,913,846, forward strand.
TTCCAGTTTGAGGAATGCAAAGCCTTCCGTCTCGCCGCAACCACCCCTTTTCATCTATAAAATATCTACTAAGGTGACTAGAAGTCTCCCCTTTTATGAGCTTATCCATGATGTCTAAAATCTGTAGGTCACCTTGCTACGAAGCTCCTATCTGATCCATAAGAGTTAGTTGTATTTCTAGCGATGCAAATAAATCAGGAAAAATCTCGATGGAGGGTCTAAAGTCAAAAGTTGATATGAACTCAAAGCTCTTCCTTTCCACAGACAGAGGACTTAAAGCCATCCTATGCCTACTTAGTGCGTCGGCCACCACATTACCCTTGCCAGGGGTATAAGCGATTTCAAAATCGTAAGAAGCTAGGAACTCCATCCACCTTTGTTGCTTTAAATTAAGATCCTTTTGCGAGAACATGTACTTGAGAGATTTATGATCGGTGTATAATTCGAACTTCTCTCCAAGTAAATAATGACGCCACGTTTTAAGCGTGAATACTATGGCAGCTAGCTCTAAATCATGGGTAGGATAGTTCTTCTCATGAACTCTCAACTGTCTGCACCCATTACACACTACCTTTCCTTCTTGCATCAGAACCGCACCAAGCCCTGTACCACATGCATCAGTGTAAACCGTAAATACTTTGCTCCCATTAGGCAAGGTCAAGACTGGGGTTGTTGTCAGAGCCCTCTTCAAATGTTGGAAAGCAACATCACAATCTATATCCCATGAAATTGCCAAGTTCTTCTTTGTCAGCCTGGTGAAAGGGGTTGATATCTTTGCGAAGTCCTTGATGAACTTCCTATAATAATAACCTGCCAATCCAAGAAAGCTTCTCACCTCTGTTGCATTTTTTGGAATTTGCCAATGTTGCACTGCAACAACTTTTGCGGGATCTACAGCTATCCCTTCTTTGGAGACTACATGCCCTAAGAATCTCACCTCTTTTCTCCAAAAATGTCATTTGGAGAACTTTGCCTTAAGCTGATGCGCACAGAGAGTTTTCAAAACTTCCCTTAAATGTTGGGCATGCTCTTCTTCGTTTTTGGAGAAGATCAAGATATCATCAACAAAAACTACGACAAATTTATTTAGAAACTCCCGATACACCCTACTCATCAGATCAACAAAATAGGCGGGTGCATTCGTTAACCCAAAAGGCATAACTAGCCATTCAAAGAAACCATCTGGAGTTCTAAAAGCAGTCTTGTCTATACTGTCCTCAGCCACCCTCAACTGATGAAACCCCGTGGCCAAGTCTAACTGAGAGAATACCAAGGCACCAACAAGTTGGTCAAACAAGGCGTCTATCCTCGGAAGTGGGTGTTTATTCTTCTTTGTGAGTTTGTTCAACTATATATAGTCCACACACAAATGGAGCGAACCATCCGCCTTAGTTGCCAATACAACTAGAGCACCCATTTAGATATGCTTCGTCTGATAAATCCTTTCTCAAGTAGCTCCCCTCTTGCTTACTCTGCTCCCTCCTTTCACTCGGAGCCATATGGCGCACTGGTAATGCAACTGGCTTTGCATTGTCCACCAAATATATACGAAAATCATTCTCGCGTCTCGGAAGTAAACCCCGTACCTCTTCAAAAACATCAGAATAATCTTGGACTACTGGAACAAATTGCAGATCATTGATAGATGCATCAAGAGACTCTAGTAAACTAAGCACAACCGACCCTTGGGGGTCACAATAAATCTCGAGGGTCCTCCCATGGTAAGTCAAAAGTCTAACGACCCTCTTCTCGCAATCTAGAATGACACCATATATGGTTAGCCAATCCATCCCTAGAATCAACCCATAGCCCATAAACCCGAACACATATGCGTCGCACTCAAACTCGACGCCTAAGATAGATATCCTCAAACCCCGACAAATCATAGACAAATGAGCCGAACCACCAATGGGGTTTGAGACAACAATGGGATCCACTACCATACTAGTATTTAAGTGCAGAGATTCAACCACAGAACTAGATATAAATGAATGTGAAGCGCCAGAATCAAAAAGTGTTCCAATAGGATGATTTGAAAGAGAAATTAAACCTTCCATAGAAATTTTTCTACCTCTATCAGGAGCACTGATCTCGAGAGCATGCACCTGCCCTCTGGAAGTTTCTGCCCTTTGACCTGTCCCTGTTTCTTTGGACACTCCCTAGCAAATTGTCTGACCTCTCCGCAATTGAAGCAAGAATTCTTCCTTATTTTGCAGTCCTTCACCAAGTGACCCTCGCGTCCACAACTGTGACACTTTCTCTTATCCTTAGCCTTGTCATTCCTTCACCCTTCTTCTGTTGTTGTTGTCGTCCTTTCTTGGGCCATATCTTCTTGTTTTGCGTTGTTTCCTCAGCTTTAGCCTCCTTCTTTTCTCCCTTGTCCTCCTCGTGCATTAAGGCCATATCAACAAGCCTTTCAAAAGTTGCCCCCATTGGGATATTGGACATAGATAACCCATGAAGAGGTTCATTCAACCCTTTGGCAAACCGCAAAGCTTTCTTATGCGGAGTATCCACCAGTTCCAGTCCAGATCTTGCTAGCTGGTTGAATTTGCTCACATACTCTTTAACAGTCAAGATTCCTTGTTTAAGCGCCAAGAATCTCTCCATTTGCATGCTTTTCTCAACTTGGGAAAGAAATTTCATTTCAAATCTTTTCCTAAAATCGTCCCATGTCTCTACCGGATGTCCAGCCTGGGTTACTTTCCACCAGAACGAAACTTCATCTTTCAGTAGCCAGGCAGCTAGCTGAATCTTCCTTCGATCTTCCACTTCAAAGATTACAAACAAGTCATCAGTCTCCTTGAGCCAATTCCTTGCCTCTACGAATGTCTCGGTTCCGTGGAATGGCTTTCCTCCCATAGCATGGAAATCTTTGCAGATTTTGGAAAAGATGTCTGCACGCAGAGGAGGCGGAGGAACAACGGGTGCAGCTGGGGGTGGAACGTTTCCTTGGCCTTCGGCAGACACCGTGGCCTCCAGATACCTACGGAACTAGCCTGGTATTGTAACACCCTCTGGAATATTAGGTTCCTCAGACATGATGAAAAAGAAAAGGAAAGAGATTCAGACAAGAGATCGAAAGATATTACTTACGACTTTTTGGGGATTTTTTTTCAAAACATACTTTTCTTTTTGAAAATGCTTTCTTTTAAAACCTTTTTGATAATAATTTTCAAAAACTTGTACCTAATCTGGCGACTTTCAGCTTTGATACCAAGTGTGACACCCCATGTCCATTAATGTCACTCAATAAGAGAATCCATTAAGTTTCATGAAACGTTATAGGTAAACTGAAACAGAAACATTACAAGATAGATATAAAAGCAACAACAGAATTCAATTTTTTTTTTTTTAAAACATGAATCATAACATCGTGGCCCAAAATATCACAAGTCTGAAACTACATAAAAGCCATTACAAAAGTATAAAAACTTTCTGTCTTGTTCCATCAGAGTACATAAAAAACATAATTTCCCCAAAAAAGACAAAGCTATAGTAGAGATAAGAACTTGAGCAATAATTCAAGAGCAGCTCCTAGCAAGATAAAGAAGAATCACGGTCAAGCCTGAGTGTTCCCCCCTGAGAACCTAGGGGGAACGGAAGAAAGAAGAGGAAACAAAAAGGGTCAGACATAAAGTCTGGGAGTCCACCTTTTAGCAAGTAAATAAATAAAAGTAACATGACAGGCATATAAAGTGGATAAGAAAGGTGACATCACAAAAGGTAAGTATGAAAAGGTAAACATGATAGAGTGTATACGCTTCCCTGATGATTACTCTGTAATATTACTAGTATAACCAAAATGAGACGATCCCTTCCACTATAAGGTGGTAGACTTAGGCGTACGTCCAAATGTACCCTAACTACTACCCTAATCGATCGACTCCCTAATCCGCGTAGATACTATGTGTCGGCCCCACCGTAGGATGTATCACATCCTAAAGTGGCAACCCTCCGCTGATATGCACATCCCCATATCTACAGGTGTCACGGTCGTCTTATCCCCCTCTGCCCGGCCCATGCACGCACACGACCCGGTCAGTTTGCGCCGCCTACACCGTCCTCCACATTTGAATTTCTTACAATCAGTTCAGTAAGCATGCCCCTACTCCAACCTAGTTCAGAGTACTTTGTTTGATACCTACTTTGGGTTACTGACTGAAATGGGTCCCACACAATATGATACAAGCTCTCCCCTTTGTCTTGTATCCCCCACTAGGTTTTCCATTGGTTATATTTACACTAAAAGGTGTCTTTAATTATATAACCCCAATCTTTCTACCGCTTATGCTTACCTATAGGTGTCTTTAATACATAACCCCCAATTGGTTAAGTTTTGTGGGCCTATATTTAAATATTACCCACCCATCTCAGGTATACTTAACTTAACCCTCTCATTGTTCAACCAAGTTTACTTAACCCCTGTTCATGTTTATGTTCACCCAATCCTTATGGACTCAACTAGGTTAAGTATTTCAATTCATTACCATGTCCATTTATGGGTAACTAACTCACAGTGTTTGGATTTTAGAAGGTAGAAGAGAAATTGTTGGTGTTGAATCTCAGATCTATACTTAAATCTCTAATTGATTAACTCTAGTTGATTGTTGTTGAAGAGAAGGATTCAGTTCAGGCACCGACAACATTTGGTTCCATTGATTTTTAGTGAAGAAAACAGAGAAATGAACCTTTATTTATAGCTGCTAGCCCCCTAAAATTCGACTGCCACCTCAGCCTTGGGGGGGTCGACCCTGACCCATAGGTCTACACCCCCCTTGAGGGGTCGACCCCGGGATTAACACCCGCTCTATGGGGTCGACTCCCCTAGGGCAGGAAATTGCCGTCTCTTTTTTTTCTTTTGATTTTGAACGGTTTTTTGATTTTTGGATATTATATATATATATACTTCTTCTGCGTGTATACAAACTTCAAATCCTCATTACTTCTTCGTACGTTGTCCCCTTTATGCAAACCAAATGTCTATCCTGGCCAGAATTTCGAGACGGACGCAATGGCGCAGTCCGTTTCCCTTAATTCTGAATATTAATTTAATTATTATTTAATTTATCCTCTTTTACTGTTATTAAAATACGGGGTGTTACAGTAAGGATGTCATAACAGGCATGATTAGATCTAAACAAGGATTTAGATGTCCAACAATTGATAGATCCAAATTAATCATAATATGATAGGTAGAGATGGTCTAAATATTGAATTAGATCTATAATCAAAATAGATCTGACATGATAAAGGTTAAGATCCAAGTCATAGTATGCCAAAATATCATAGATTCACGAGTTATTACAGATCTGAAGTGATTCAAGGATTAACATGCACAGATCCAAATTGCAGTCCTCTCGTGTTTACCTTTCATTTATTTAAATCTAAAAATAACTTAAACTCACAGCATTTGGTTCTAGAAAGGTAGAAGAAGTATTAATCTACACTTCAATCTCTAACTTTGATTTGCAGAAGAAGAAAAGATTTGATTTAGTCCAAGCTCCGACAACATTTAGGCCTCCATTGATTTTCAGTGAAGAAAACAAGAGAAATGAGCCTATATTTAGTTGCCAGCCTCAGAATTCGACCTGCCACCTCAGCCCTAGGGGGTTGACCCACCCCTTGGGGGGTCGACCCTGGGGTCGACTCCCCTGGGGTGGGAATTCTGCAACCCCCGGAATTTTGATTTTTGAACGATTTCTGATTTTCTAATTATATATATATATATATATAATTCTCTTGCATGTATACAAACTTCAAACCTTCATAACTTCTTCATACGATATCCGTTTTACGCAAACGAAATGTATATCTTGACTAGAATTTCGAGATGGATGCAGTGGCGCAGTCTGTTTCCCTTAATTCTGAATATTAATTTTATTATTATTATGATTTAATTTATCCACTTTAGTATTGTTAAAATTACGTTGTGTTACAGTGAAGATGATGAATCTCTTGATGAGAAGTATAAGAAGCTTGAATGTGATATTGCTTCTCTGCCTCATGATAGTGAAGATTATAAACTAGTTGAGAAGCATCTTCTGAATGCTCATGCTCCCACCGTAAGGTAGAGAATTTGTGAACATAATGCTTAATAATGCAGATGCTTCATTCCATGCCAAAGTGAACAATATGTTGCTCATGGCACATGATATCACTCTTGGCAAAGATTTCAGGCTATTTTTACAAGGCAGCGTTGATCACGTATTTCTTCTAAGTTTTAGGTCAACCTCTTTCAAATTTTATCCGATCAGAGTATTTTATCCATATATTAACCTGCTTTTTCATTTTGAACAGGTTGTCGTTCTTCTTTGGTTATTCATTGTAATTGTAAGTTTTTTCTAAATTTTTACTCTTGCATATATTGGTATGACCCTTAACTTTATATATTAGAATTGATAAAAGAACTTGTTTTTATATATTTTCACTGAATAAGCGGTCAATATTTTTTATTCTTTCAATGTGATGTGTATAAACACTTCTAGTTCAGTTGATAATCTTTCCCCCATTTGCGCCCTTATTATGTATTTTTACTTTTGTTTTACATTTATAGTTTATTTAACACAACACTAATATCAACAAGTAGAGCGAAAAAAAAGAAAGAGTAGAACCTTCTACAATGTGGAGCCGGATATTTAAAATTGTCTTTTTTTGTAGTTCAGCTAGTTTAAGTTTTTCAGTCAAAGCCTGCTATCCTTTTTATGCTCGTCACTTAAGGATTCACTGAATAAAAGAAAAAAATAAAATAAAATAAGTTACCAAAATCTGCTAGTATTTTCAAATAATCAAGATATTTACACATATTAATATTATCTTTTACTCATCTTGAATTATTACTTGCTCATTTTTTAGTGTTGACTCCTCAATTGTGGTCAACCATATATCATTTTCAAAATAAAAAACTAAAAAAAAAGAAATGTCACCAATGTTAGTCTGTTAGCGCCAATTAAAGATAGAGCTATAAATTAATTTAACCGATGATATCATTTTTTAATTGTAATTAGTGATTTTTTTTAAATATTGATTGTCCCAACAAACAATGAAATGATTGCAAGCACAAGCATATATTGCAGATATGCAATATATGCACACATTTGTTGCCTCAATTGCAGTGCACATAAACATAGATGCTAAGAACATACATTTATTACTGTAGGGGTTGGGTGGGTATTACATGTATAAAAAATTGAGTATACAGTAGCATGCATGCAAATGCTGATATTTCTCTTCATTTGTGATGCTTGCAGCCGTAATAATATCGATCACAGTTCCTGCCATATACAACAAATTTGAAGAGCATGTGGATCATTGTGCTGGAATGGTCCATTAAAAGCTTTCAAAATAGTACAAAATTGTAGATGACAATGACATTTGAAGATTGCCTAGATATTTTCCATGAGAAAAGTTGCATGACCATACATACATAGGTAATAATTAACAGGGTCGGCTTGGAAGTTTCGGAGTCCCAAGGCGAAAAAACAACAGTCAAAAAACAAAACTGAAACATGTAAATTTGATGGCCCCAAAAATGGGGAAAGTAGAGACTCGAACCTAAGATTTCCAAGTTATAAGCACCAAGTCTAACCACTGAGCTACACAATGCCTTATCTATGCCAATACAACCTGTTATATTTAAATGAAATACCAAAAGTCTGAGGCCCCTGACAACCGGAGGCCTTAGGCGACCGCCGTGGTCGCCTTGGGTCGGGGGCCAACTTTGATAATTAATGCCATTGAGTGTATTGTCGTGGCCTTGCTTTCATGCCCTCCTCCTACATGAGTAGCCTTTGTCTGTCAGTAATTCATTTATGTATGTATTAGTAGCCTAGCCTAGGCTTAATTGTCCAGGCCTCTTAAATTTTTTAGCAACAAAACTCACTCATATAATATCAACTGCAAAGCTAAATTACATGGTTGACATACAAAATTTGCAATGTCAGTTGTAATGTTAAACCTGCTATATATGATATATGAATGTGTGACTCACGGCATACAAAGTTTGCAATACATCCAGTTTACAAAGTGACGATTCTGCTTCTTATTTACACAAATACACACATGATACAATCAACTACCAAAAAGACAAAACTACTACTGCTATTATAGTGGCAAAACTTTATTATTAGGCTATTTATTTGTATTTCAACCACAAAATTAGTTAGTAGCCCCCCCTAAAAAATTTAAAATTTTTAAAGACAAAATTACCTTTGGTAAGCTTTCTTCTTAATTCTTCTAAGTAATGTGTAAGTTTTCACGCTGCTCTAAAACATTATAGTTCCAAAACCCTAATTTTCAAATAGTTGAAGAAAAAATTATTTTACAAACAAGAATACGATGGGTTTTGAAGAAGGAGATCATTCCTTATCTCAATCACAATAGATAATCAATTTCTTTTTTCTTTTTTGAGTTTGCTAAAGCTAGTCAATAACAATGGATTTTTAAGGAAATGTGTGATTGAACGTGTATCCACGTATTATTCCTACTAGATTTGTAGACCAACCACGTAGGGATGATACGTGGTATCTGATATAGCCACGCAGCTAGGGTGCGTGGTATATATGTAAATCACGTATATATCCTGCGTGGGTAACCCTTAAACCACGTTATTTCGTGCTAACAATATATATTTTTCTTCTGTAGTTCGAGTTTATAATTTTAAGTACTTGTTTTATGCAGCTTGTGTCATATTCTACTAATGAAGAAACGCATGAGGAAATAATTTTAATGACTTAATAAAATTCAAATTAATTTCATTTCTTTTAACGACTCATGATTTATGTGTCGTAGGTAAAACTAGATCCCAAACATCCCGTACCACCTATATATTCAAAATGGTTCACGGCTCGTGATATGGATGCAAGTATGTGGGAGTATATTTACACCGATTGAAGACAAACTTGTAATGAAATAAATGCGTATGTAGATTAGAAGTACTGACTATTTTTTTGTCGCAAAATAGAATTGGTGAATGTACAAAGTTGGTGATTGTATTTTGTTTGAAATGAAATGCATTATGCATGTTTGGAATGAAAGAATTGCTTGTAATTGCAATATTATAGATGCAATATTTGTTGTGTATGAGAGATTATAGATGCAATATTTTTTTGGCACATTTCAGGCCCCCACGCAAAAGTCGTATGTGGTTAGTCAGTGAACCACGCACTAACCCTACGCAGTTTGACACCAAACCACGATTTGCTATTACGTGAATAGTTTCAATACCTTGTTTTATTTATACGTGGTTTGTCACCAAACCACGTTTTGTCAGTGCGTGGTAAGTATAGAAAGCCAAAACAATATATAAAAACATCAAGATGAAGATACGAATTGATTTTTGAAGAAGATGACGAGCGTGTTGAGGATGTAGACACTGCTCTTTGTGCGTTTGATTTTCCAATGAGATTGATTTTCAAACGGGATTGATTTTTGGACGAGAAGATGCGAATTGATTTTTGAACGTGAAGGGCATTGTGGAATGCGTGAGGGCTTACTAATCAATTTTCTGGATATGCAAAAAATTTGATTTCTATGGGGGCTGTAACTCAATTTTGTGGGATGAAATAGAAATAGCTTTATTATTGACCTATGTATCTCTGTAGAAAAGTTTGTAAATGAGATAGTTTGACCTTATCAGACACTAGGATTTTTCTGTTTCAGGTGGAGCTGTATGTGATCATTTTATTGATTTGTATTTTTTTGTCTTATATTTTGTGTAAGCATAAAGCTTAATCACCTTAATGCATCTTACATAACACTACTTGTTATTCCTCAGTTCTCTTTTGCTGCTAAACATTTTTATGTATTAAAACAAAGCGTTTCTATGACTGTTATACACAAGCAGTAATATTAATTATTAAGTAATTAACTCTAGTAATCTTGATAGTTTTCAAGTTGCGCTGCGATGGATGTTTGAATAACAATTTGATGGCCTGACACGTGGCCTGGAAAAACAATGCATGTTCCCCACAGTTTCTTTTATGAAAAAAATAAATGAAATTTAGTTACCTTTTTTTCTTGTTTAGTTTCTTTAGTGTGTCTACGTTCCCCGTATTCTTTACTATTGCCTGTAGTGGGAGAAATTCAAAATTTTAAATGCTTTAGCTTTGGCCGATCATATTTTCTGATGCTACTTGAGTTTTTCAAATTAAGAGTTTCTGCTAAACTGGCTACTTTTAGTCTATTGTAACGTTGTTATCATATGTATAAACTAACGTGTAGCAATATAGACATGTTATTTCTTTTATTATTTCTTGACGTGAACTAATAAACCATTTATTAGTATTTTAGATGACTCTGGTAGACCATGTTTGTTGTTCGGATGAATGTCTACTAAAGTAGTGGCTGGATCCACTATAAAGGAGCAAGACTCAAAAGTCGATTTTACAGCTTTTTTTATAAAATTAAGTTAAATATTCACTGATATGATAATGTATATTTTGAATTTATATTTGTTTCATTTCTTCAATTCATTAATGGTTTAAATCTGCAAAATAGCTAAACATCAAGAGTGCATCGATACTACTTGATATATAATGAAAATGTATGCATGTGATTGCGATTGACTCAAACCAATATATTGACATTATATTCATAGTCTTAAGTTTGTTTATATGTACAATTTTCATAGTGTAGTTGGATTTATGCTTTTCCAGTTACTTTTTTTTATATAACCACACTAAAAAATTAAAATCAAATTTCAAATAAATTTTAACAAATAATTTTATATTTTATATTAAATAAATGAGGATTTTCTTTTAAAGGACAAACTTTGAAATTTGTTTAGTGAAAAGTATGGGAAATTTCAAAATTAGGGAGAATGACACATTTACACTAAAGGTGAAATTCAGGGGACCCACTAACATTTTTTCATTTACACTATCATTTGGTCTTCTCACTAAATTCTAAACTTTTCACCAATTTTTTTATTAAGTTTGCCCTTTCTATTTTCCACTAAATTTTATTTACCTTAAATTTGAACCCAACAATACTTCAAATTTAAAGTATGAAATGACATAAGAACATAACATAACAATACTTCAAATTTTGAAGTATGAAATGATGTAAAACCCAGCAATACTTTGAATTCGGACAACGCAAATTCTGGTAATACAAATATAACATAACCAACCAAAAGTGGGTTTCAAAAATCCAGGAGATAGTTTGTATGGAAAAAAAAAATCTTCATTTAAGTATAAATTGTGCTTGTTTCACTTGAGTAAGGTAGTGCTTCTTTATTCATGGGTTGTTGCCCAAAGAAATAAAATGATTTCCATATTAAGGGTGTGTTCTTTGCAAGCGGAAGCGGAGAATTTAAGCGGAGAATTTGAGCGGAGTATTATAGCGGAGAATAGTAGTTAGCAGACCATGCATTTGGCGGTTTTAGCGGAGTATTTAAGCGGAGAATTTAAGCGGAGTATTTTATTTATATTTTGTAATTTAACTAATTACAGATTAAAACATAACATTATAATTATTACAGAATAACACAGTTAACAAAACATAACAGTTCATTACATAAAAACAGTACAGAAAGTGATACATTGCAGAAATACAAAAAAAACAGCTAAAGGGATACATTGTAGAAATAAGAAAACAGTAGATAAAGTGATACATTGCAGAAATCTATTAGTGCAATCCTGCTGCAACAAACTCGTCTCTTATGTGATCGCGACGCACTGCCATATCAGCGCTGCCTTGATAGCGTTGAGCCGGTGCTAGGTCATTATTGCCTATGTTTCACACGTCGGCGTATTCTTGTTCGTACTCATCTGGAATAAGATTTGGATCATCATCATAAGTCATAAAATCTGGATCACCCATATTGTATTTGCGTATATAATTGTGTATAGCCATCGTAGCAACAACAATTTTTGTTTGAGCTGCGAACTTGTAGGTTGACATATTTCTGAGTATAACAAATTTCTTTTTCCATATTCTGAATGTCCTCTCAATTGCCATACGTAAACAAGAATGGTAGAAATTAAAATTTTCATTATGGGATTTCGGTTGATTTGTGGTCATACGAAACTGGGGGATGTGATATCTAACATTTCGATATGGTGGTATATACCCAGTTGTAAGTGGAAAACCGGAATCCACAACATAATACTGGCCAGTAGGAGGATGAGGAAAATTGGAACTTTTGTCATTCACCACAGAATTAAAAATTCGACTGTCGTGTGCAGTACCTTCCCATCCAGATACAGCATACGTAAATAGTAAATCGAACGAGCATACAACCAAAATATTCTGTGTAGCGTATCCTTTTCGTTCGATATACGGAACAATTCGATCTGGAGGTAAGTGTGCCATAACATGTGTGCTGTCTATTGCACCAATACAGTTTTTAAAGTACGGATAGTAACGGTTATCATTGCTAATTTCAGCAGGAATTGAGTTAAATTGAGGATCACTCGGTTTTATAATAGCGGTAGATAATACTAGGACGACATTCAAAACAGCATGAAAATAATGAAAGATTGTGCAACCTGACCTTTGAAATCTTTCAGCCACTTGTCTGTTCGAATTAGCGGTGGCAATAGTCCATAAAAATATCCCAACCGCTTCTCGAACAGTAACATTTTCTGAAGTGGTCAATCCGCAACTTTCCAGCCTATCGCATAACGAAAGAAAACATAACCGTTTCATACGAAACTGCCTTTGACATCTTGTCTGATGACCGTTAAGTATGTCGTCTATCCACATCAATCCGGTATACGTCGAAGTATGAATCCGGCGTCCTATTTCGCTTCGGCGACCACGTAAGTACGCTCCAATTAGTATGATATCCTCTAAATCGTCTGAATCGGAATCACCATCATTTGGAAATGGATTCTCCATTGTAAGAAAGAGTGGAAGAAGATGAGTGAGGAGTAGATGAGTGGAGGGAGGATTTATAAGGGTAGGGGAATGGGGGGAGAAGTGCCAACGGCTCAACTTTGAGACGTTGGCACAACGGCTCAAAATGAGCCGTTAACCAACGGAAGCGTCCGACGCGTGCAGCGCGTCTGTTGGCTAACGGACCCGTTAAGAGCCAAAGAACAGCCCCTAAAAAGCAATGGTGATCAATCTTCCCCACCTACCTCAATTTGGAATCTGCCATGTGTAAGTTGAATTTTATGGCATTTGTTTCCAAGCATCGTCATAACTATTATCTGATCCGAAGACAAACTTTAATGCAGAATGTAATCAGTTGAAATTAAGAACAATAGAACTAAAGGAAGAGTAGATCAATAAATTAAAGCAAAAGGGAAAGGTAACTGTAAAACAAATTATTACTTCTAAAAAAATAAATGTAAAGAATTGAAACATTGCAATTTCTGCTTGTATAAAATATAAGTGCTGAGTTTAAAGAACTAACCGATACAGGATTGCAATCAAACAGAACCAGCATTCAGCAACGGTTTTGACAATATCATATCTTCACTCAGCAACGGTTTTGACAATATCATATCTAAAAGGCCATCCAAAAGTAACTCTGATTTTGGTTCCAACACCCAACACTACAATTTCTATGGGACACATGATTCAAAGAAGATAAACAGATTGTTTCGGAGTTAAGTAAGAAACAGGAACACAAACCAAAACTTACATGCACACAATATATATATATATATATATATATATATATATATATATATATATATATATATATATAGCGTCTATTTTGACACAATTTGGTAACACAAATGGTGACACAAAAGATCTGCACCATTAGATCTTTTTGTCTTTACATCGAAAGGTGGAATTCAGGGGGCAATCAAATTTTGAGAATTCATTGTGTCACCAATCGTATCACCAAATTGTGTCAAAATAGACTTTCCCATATATATATATATATATATATATATATATATATATATATATATATATATATATATATATATATATATATAGGATCAAGAGCACCCCAAATAGTGCAGCACCCCTTTAGCCCCCCTAATTTCCACCACACAATCTCATTTCTCTCTCCTTCCACTAACTCTCTCTCCCCCCACTAACTTATTAAATAATAAATGAATGGCTATTAAAGAGGGGCAAATGGGGTGCCAACAAAGAGGGGTGCCCTGGAACCTCCTATATATATATATATATATATATATATATATATATATATATATATATATATATATATACACACACACACACAGAGAGAGACACACACACACACAAAATTTATGGTTGTCATGTTCGCTATTTCACACCCGAACTTGCCCCCATGTAATTTTTTACAGTAATAACATGCAACTCAATTAATAGATAGTTTACATCATAAGATGCATACACACATCTATTTTTACTACAGGAACATGGTGCACACCAAAACATAGTGCTTTGAATCTCAAATACTCTGACTAGATGTTAGCAAAGTTATTGGGATCAGAAAGGAGCCAAGGTACAATACAAGTTATGACTCATAACTAGTTTTGGGTTACTGTTACTCATCTGTTCATATTAGTAACAATCTCTTTAAGATGTTTTTTTTAAGAAACTACAGGGAACCGCCAGAAGGGGTGGTGGACAACTTCAACTCAAGACACCTATAACCTCCAGCTAACCTATGGAAGGGCTGGTGGACCACTTCAACTTAAGACATCTATAATCCCCAGCTACCCTTTTTTGCGATAAGTGTGAACAAGGCTTGGCTCAAATCTGAGTCTATTGCCAGAACTTCACCTTTTTTCCATTACGCCACACCAATGACCCCCAAGGTTACTACGTTGTGCATATTTGTATTCCAAGATATTTTCGAATCCTAAGCCAAGATGTAGTATTTCCTATTCATTATAAATAATAAGGCATGCATCTAATTTATGTTAAACACACAACTGACTATTTGGTAACCCTTTCCGGGATCCAAATAACTTACTTGTTTTAGTGTACATAAGTTGAAGTAGGTCATTAATATATTTTACCATGAGGTTATGGCTAACACTATTATAGCCTGAGAGAAAATACCTATATATTTCTGCACAACTGAAGTGATTTATATCACTTTTTTGTATCATATAGTTGTAACATTCAAAATAACAGTCTACATTCATCGCCTCTGTCTGCACGAAACTATACTAACAAGCATCCTTATCCATAACTTCAGTTTAATGTTTTTGTCATTAAATGGGAAAACCTATGAGACCTCCAGCCTATACCATCCTATCTTACAAATTAAAGCTACAATAAAAGAAAACAAACACATCACCAGCCACTTCAGGAAAAATAAAATGTATTTTGAACCTTCGCAGCTTTTCGAGTAAGCTAGCTCTTGAAAATACGCAGAATCTCAGAACACAGCCCAGGTTCAGTCTGCTCTCAAACATAAAATTTCCTTCGCGGTCCTTTTCCTGAAATATTCCATGTGATCCTGACTGAAGCCAAGGCCCAAGCCTCTGCTGTAGAAATCGGCATACTTGAGCATGAACATTCCACAGTCCCATCCATTCCTCTGTTGTGGAAGGTCATCGGCCGCTACATGTTTCCATGAACTTGTTTCAACAGTTGTGTTGCTTTTGTCCTTTGCTTCATCCATGAAGTACCTAGCTAAAACACGAAACACGCTGGTGTCCACTCCTCCAAGAGAATCAAGATACTCGATAGCTTCATCCTTGACGTGGATAACCCCTAAACACCAATGTACATTCTTGTGAATGGGAACAAATATTTTTTCACAGTCAGTAAGGTTGTACCCTAACTTCCTTTTAGTAGTCCACCTTTTAACGGAAGCATAGTCATAACCATTTTTCCCACTTACTAGCCTTTTATAGAAAAATGTGTTGAAGAAATGACATTTTAGGAACTTTTGAGGATTTCTTCTCTCTCTTTCCTTTAGCAATTCAAGATACAAATTTATAACCTCATCGTTGAGCCAAGCACCATGATTGAGGCATTGCAAGACATCTCTTGTAATTTCTATATTGGATGTTTTGTGAGTAACAAGCGATTGATGTCTTTTCCCACCACTCAATGCATTAAAGACCAACTCTTCCTCCTCATCTGTAAGCGGGTAAAAAAGATCATACGAATCCA
This sequence comes from Allium sativum, assembly GCA_030737875.1. Taxonomy (NCBI): domain Eukaryota; kingdom Viridiplantae; phylum Streptophyta; class Magnoliopsida; order Asparagales; family Amaryllidaceae; genus Allium; species Allium sativum. The sequence continues at coordinate 203,929,872 of CM060916.1, forward strand.
ATTTAGGCTCCTCCTTGAACGATTTCAGTGAATGCCTAAACCAAGATAGCCGCTCCTCTTCAATCTTCACCTCAAACGCCAAACTACTCAAATGTAAATCGTGTCTCTTCGCATCTTCATACAATGTCTTATAAGGCAACTGTTTTTTAACCCAAACCTCCTTCTGTGTCACCTCCACGCTCTCTTCTACTATTTTTCGTGCATCTTCCACTTTCCTAGTCAAAATCTTTGCTTCCATCGTTTCCAAACTTGGCACATCCTGCATTACCGACCCAATCCCAAACTCTACATTAGATTTTATGCCTGAATCCTTCACCAACTGTTTATACTCATCTAATCTCATTCCATCCTCTGTTCCCGAATCCAGACAACCTGACAAAAAATTTCCCATTTTTGGGGATTCGTGCTTCAAGGTGGTTCCTTTTTTGCAGCAACCGAGGTTGAAGAGCCTCAGGATACGTTGTGGAGCGTGAATCTGGCGGGGAAAGGGAGGGGGAGGTGGAAAGTGCACGGCTGAGCTTCGAATTTGTTGAAATTTAGGCTTTTTCGACGCGGGAGTGAAAGAGCTGTCTGAAATTTGATGCGGCGAAGAAGACGAGAAGCAGAGATCGATGAAGCAGCGCTTTCGATTCTCGGTTAATGCGCCCATTCTTACTCCGAATTATTTAGCTGAGAAATTAGGGCTTTAGAGGTGTGGGAAAGAATTAACTTGAGAGTGACTGGTTCAAATTGATACGTGAACTTTTCAGCAAGGTTCATGTACGAAATAGGGAAAGCTAATTCAACCGAGACTATTCGGTAGAATGGCACGGATCTGAAAAACAAGGGGGTGGTAAATAAGAGCTGCATAATCCAACGTTTTTTATCGTTTTCGCATGATCTGGCATATTAACTTTCGGTCAAAGAAATTTTTGGTATGAAAATAGCCGTTAAATGTGGTCTTAATTGTAATTTATTACCAACGTCTGTCTTTGTACTCAGCATTGATGCTATACAGCATTGGATCAACAACTTTATGGGCTTTTATATTTAGAGCCCGATATTTAATCCGTGTTTCAATAATCGTGGATTCAAATCTTGAGAATTAACAAAATTTAAGATTTTCAAGGAAATTAACCGTTGGAAAAATAAAAATGAAATGTGATTTGAAAGTTGGTTTTAATTTGTGCCTCTTTATATGTGTGAATTTTAGAGTTCATAATTATACATATCTTAACGGTTCAAAATCCAATAATAATAATAGTAATTGTTGATCTGCCAGCGTGACCTAGGTTTTCATGCTGAATTAATAATAATAATAATAATAATAATAATAATAATAATAATTGTATCTAATAATAATAATAATAATTTTAGAGGTCATAATGATTCATGCTGAAGATTCGCAAGTTTAAACCTAAGTTCTTTGCCAACGTGACCAGATTTGGACGAAAATTCTCACTTCCTCATGGTGCATCTACACCACAATTTGATGTCGTTAATTCGGTTTAAGACCTTGCAATGGCCTTATCTTCACCAACGTCAAAATCAGTTCCTATTTCTGGCCTAAATTCTGTCGACCCTCTCCGGTATCCACCTTGCTAGCTGGGAAATCGAATGCTGGCAAATGGACTGAACTCAAGATGTAATGATCCGCATTTGCAGAGGTATTATAATTAATTTATTTAATTATATAAATAGTGATATAGTGAATTAAATGGTGGTTGAATTTAATAATGGTCAATGTTTAATTAAAATAATAAATTAAGTAATATATTTAATTCTGAAATAATCAGAATTGGCTGAAATGGCGATATGGTGTGAACTGGATCATCTGTGATATTTAATTCAACTTGGAATTTGATTTGAATAACGAATATATTATATAAACGACAGTTTGAACGTAAAGTTATATTATAATTAAAATCGGGCTCGAAATGGCGCTGCAGTTCGTAAATTGGCGATTCGAACTTCAACTGAATGTACAGGATTCGTTTTAAGCCGGATTTCTGTGAAACAAGAAACGTGTGGAGCTGATGAAGTATATCTTTCTAATGGAAGAGGAAAATCTAGATTTCGTCGTGTAGATTTTGAGATATGTCCAAATCAAATTTTAAAATAGTCGTTATAGAATCGTTTATCGACCGTATCGGTTTATTCGATATAAGTAGAGATCGGATTTGAATTTAGACAAGGTTCTTTTGGGACATAGTGATAATTTAATTTTTAGAATTTTACTGAAGTTTTTAATTAATTTAATAAGCAACTTTTTATTTGAAGTATTTCGCACCCTGAAATCAACATTTTGAAGTTTCAAAATATGAGTGAACCTACCGGTATTATTATATTTTTGGGATCGTGGGACATTGCTTGTCTCACTGGTGTTTTTATTTTTGTCGATAACGGTCTTCAAATGACGAAAATAAATGACGCTTCAAACCAGACTTATGCCTATAAGTATAACCTTTCTAAACCTAATTTTCCATTTTTCTCATATCGGATAAACAAACCCGCCGCCACAAAATAAGAAAAAAACCACAGCCAAAATCCGATCTTCTGAAAATCAAAAGAAAGTAAAACAAATATCATAAAATCATGGAATGCGTTTATCCTTGATCTCTGAGCGAATCTCTTCATTTTGGTATGCCTTGTGCTGAGCTCGATCCACTTTTCTTGCTCGCCATGTTTTTCCAGCGTTACTCGATGCTACCTAGTGTTAGCATTCGTTGATATTGGGGGCATCGTTGGTCGAATTGGAAATCGTAGTGGAGTTGGTGGGGCTAAATCGCAAGTGCAGGCGAAATTTTGGGAAGTATGGTGGAAGACGTTCTGACAGATTGAAGGGAGGTTCGGCCATTGGTGCGTGAGCATCACCAGGAGTATTTTCCTATTTTAGAGAAGACGAATGGTAAGGAGGTTGAGGGTACAGGAACATGGTGGGTATGAGCTGCTTGAATGCGTTATGATAGTGAAGTTTATTTGATGCTTTTAAAATATGGTGCAGTGGACTGTTTTTGGATAAGGGGAAGATGGAGTATGGGGGTGTTGAAGAGTTGTATTTTCTGGTGTATGGTGAAGGATGGAAGACTTTCGACAAATGGATTAGCAGCAAGGTTAATTGATGGTCAGTAATACAGTATTAGTATAATAAAGATGGAGATTTTTGCAAGAGAGCATCATAACGTTGGTTTGAGTTGTAACCAAGTGATGGAGGAAAATGAGAGGATAAATGATGCGAAATGGGTGAGGAGCGGGTTATGTACATTTCTCATTTGGGAAGAAAGTGATTAGCCTTAATTATGGGATTAAGAAAACAAAAGAAAGAAAAAACAATTGAACCAGACCGGTCACAAGGGAATCGTAGTAGCGAGATCTACATTGTAGAACGAATGAGACTGCGAAACTGGACTATTGGAATTTTGTAGGAAAAATCAAATACTGGTTGATTTTAAACAGAATGAAAGCAGAACTCTCAACTGCAAAACAATGTGAGTAAAACTCACCAACTCTGAACAGTTCTGTTTTTATAACGTATATTTAGAACTAATAAATGATGACTGATTGCTGTGTGTTAACTGTTTGGTTGAATTGTTTGTGTGTTGGTTGAAAGTATATATAACGATATACATATATATCGTTAATCGAATATTGATTCTGTTTATCAGAATATGTTATACTTGTATTGTCTAACATCTGTGATGCAGATAAACAGGTTGGAGGGACCCAACTGGGTTCCTCAATATCTAAATACTGTTTTGTTTTATATATTGTGTTATACGATGTGATATGAAATCTGTTGATGATTTTATATGTGCGAATGATACTGATCATTGTTGTACGGTATGTTAAATACCATAACATACCGGAATGTTGATAAGGGAATTTTCAAAGTGATATTGAAAATAAAATATTTATAAACTAAAATATTTATAAATAGGAGATATGTAGAAAGGGAATAATTATAAAATCAAAGAATTTTATAAAACGATTATTTACTTAGCAAGTAAATAGAAGTGTAAAACAATATTTATTTAAGAAGTAAATAGAAGTATAAAGAAAGATATTTACATAGAAAGTAAATAAATAGAATAAAGGAATATTTATTTGATAAATAAATAGAATAAAGGAATATTTATTGGGAAAATAAATAGGATTATAAAAGGAAATTTACAAGATAGAAAAGAGTTAGTCGATTAGAGTTATCAAATAGAGTCATCAAAAAGGGGTCAATTGAACATAGTTATTCAAAAGAAGTTAATCGAACATAGTTAAAAGAAATAGAGTTAAAAAAGATTAGAAACTGACTAGAGATTAGTTAAGTCGAATAGTTTTCTGAGTATCGATCTGATGTTGGTTTCGGCCTTCGGGGTTTATACTTAGAGAATTGTTCTCCTACTAGTTCACAGTTAGGGACTGATAGTTGTGAAATGATAGTGATATGTAAATAACAATGGAATTGTTTTCTAGTGTTAATAACGTATATTTTCTAAACATAGAAAATAAGGAAATATGAATATATATATATATATATATGATTGATGATTGATTGATAGAATTTCCATCTGGAAATAATATCGTTGTTTGCACACGTATTTTTCTTTGACAGTTAACTCACCGACTATCGAAGTTTTTGACCATTTTAACATTGTTAATATGGAGAGACCGGTTGGATTATTATCCAAAGAACCACTCTGTATTGGCATAAGCGTTGCGAATCATATATGCCAAAGATAATTGAAGACGGAGTAAGTGCAAGGGCTATTGTATAAGTCTTAGATAACAGTGCCTAAGATGGATGTACTGAATAGTGCCTTCGGTTCATCCTGTTCCTAGATGACTTGTATGGATGAATGTCTGACAGAGCATTTCCAGAAAGGTCACGTACATTGATTTCTTCAACCGTACCAAGAGTGGAAGCGGAGAAGGAAACTTCTTTTAGCTGACACGTAATGTATGGTTGTAGACGTCAAATTAGTGATTTTTGATGGATATGACAATGTGGCATTCGAAGTGAATCTGATGTGATGATAAGGCGTAACCTCAAGCCTCATCAACCGGTAAATGACAGAAATCAGGCAGCCAGCATGGCTAAGTCGGTCGCTCCGAAGTAGGGTGTATAATCACCTGATCTAGAGTTTCATTTATTTCTAAAAATCTATTGTCGATACTGTCCCATTCGAGAAACGGTTGCTGATCCCAACCGTTGGTGATATACATTCGATACACTCAAGCGAAATGAGTGGTCGGTCATGTGTGGCCGGGTTGCAAGATGTTCTTGTTGAACCCAGTGTATTCCTCTCTAGAGGTACACTAGCGAAAGGTGGTTCCATACCTTGTCATAGTTGGAAATACATTACCCAATACGTGCTTGTGGTTTTGATTGTATACTATATATGTAGAACGTGAGATGAAAGCGTTTCTGCTAGATGATTATTATATTGTGGTTGATAGACATTATTATAGTATCAAAAGGTTTTTGATATAAAGATATTTTGTATTCTCATATGGGAAAAACCCGTTCCGTTATACGGCGTGGTCTTATGAGATATCGTTTACTTGTTCGAACTGTTTTAAACTGTTTTACTCATACCAGTCCCATGACTGACCCAGAGTTTATTTGTTTGTTTCCCTAAACTCTTGGGTGCCTAAATTTGTACGGGCAATCAAGTAGTCGGGATTTACAGATATACTGGAAGAGCTTGGAGCAGGAGGCTTCAGAATTGTATAGCTATAGTTATTTCCGCTGTGTTGTAAGTGTTGTACTTTGATAATGATGTATATTCAAGTACAGATGTATATTTCAAGTTATGTTATATATATTGTATGTTATTCGTTCCGTTGTGAGGTTCATGTTACTCTGATGTTGTGTTCTTCTTCTTCTTCTTCTTCTATTCTGAGTTTCTATCTTATCTACCCTCACCCTCTGTTTTCTTTCTATTAGTGTTCTGATTTTCCAGTGTAATTGGGATTGGACTTGTGTTATTTGGTCAGCTCAAATTGGACCGGAATTTCGGGTCATCACACAAGATCTCATCAAATTTTGACCCGGCCGGTTGCTAAGTTGATTGATTCAGGTAATGTTTTGTCTAGCACTGTTGAACCACCTTCTATGTTAAAACAAAAGTCGGAAAATGTTTTGATGTCTAGAAATGTTTCTGAACGTGTTGTGGGTGGAAAGGCCAATGGTCGTGTGGATTTGGATGTGTCGTTTGTTTCTGAGTCTACCAATGCTATTTGTAACTCTTCCCTCTCAAATTCCTCAACTTGCACGCAAACTGTTCGACTCAATGTCCCACCCAAACCTGCTAGTCCCTTACCTAATATACCCCATACCAAAAATATCTCCTATACCTGTTGGGGCAATGAATCCTACAGCCATTTCCTCATAAATACCCATTCCATCTCGAACTGCAAAGACCCCTGACTTGCGCACCTAACAGTCCAGTGCATCATGCTTTTCTTCACTTCCTCGTTGTGTTGGTGCGTACTGTCCTTGTTACTTCGCCTCATCCTCTGAAAACCCGAATCCTCCTCCTGAGATAATTCAAGAAGGAGCTAACTATTGGAAAGATCACTTAGTTGGCTTCTTCCTTGACTCTGTTGTTCCAAATATAGATGTTCGTGACCAATGTCGTAGGGCTTGGAACCTGAGAGGTGGTTTACATGCTAATGTTGTTAATGGAATGTACTATTTCAAATTTTCGATACAAGAGGAGAGAAGGAGAGTATTGGAATCAGACCCGTCAATAATAGAAGGGAAACCTTTTATAACTACATCTTGGAGTGCATTGGTGGAGAAATCTAGGGAGCGTGTTACTTCCATCCCAGTTTGGACTATTTTTACTAGAATTCCATTGGTTTTACAAACTCTTCCTAGATTGGATTGGTTAGCTAGTAGAATTGGGAAGTTTAAATGTTTTGATGCAAATACGAAGACAAGGAAAAATCTCATATTTGCAAAATCTTTGATTGAAATAACTCTGAGTAAGCCATTACCGAAAAGATCAAAGTAACTGTTGACCAACTTTTTGGCAAAATTTGTCGTGGTTCAATGGATCGAAGCCCAATGTCAGAAAGTTCATTCTCAATATCGGTCGATCAACCGATAGAACGACTTACACTCCAGGAAGCCTAGGCGATATTCGGTTCAAGCCAACCTCCTTCAGAAATGGCCCAAACCTAGGTTGGCCCGAATTGTTCTCTTTCAAATAAGTGGCACATCGAGCCCGGAAGAATCTCCAACTTTCAAGGCATTAAAGGCGATCAACCACTCCGGGACAAAGCTCTACTTTTGATACACCTCACCTCGAGTGCCACATAAGACACTATTTCTGAGGATACTATTAATTAGCAAAGGACCGGGTCCCACAACCGCAATTACAACCAATAGTCGAGCTCCACGTGTCTAAGCTTCGAAAAAGAGGAAAGCCACGTGGCGGCCCGTTCAGTCCACTTCTTCACCTATATATACCTCCAAGCTCAAAATGGAAAGGGGACCTTTTTTGACTTCTGCTCTTAGACTTCTTTCGGCTACATCAACTTTTAGCTGAACTTCTCCTCTGAAATCAAAACCTCTCCACGGCTAATTCCAGAAATAGCCAACCCTTCTTCTTCTTTCTCAAAGCAGAAAAAAACATTGTACTTGTAACCAAAAAAGAATCAATATATATATATATATATATATATATATATATATATATAAAGTGGATGTAGGCACCATCTTTGCCGAACCACTATAAAATGTCTTGCGTGTTCCCCGTTTTCTTCACTTATTTACACTTAGTGATCAATATTCGTGTGTTCTCCACACGATTAGGGGTTGACTGCCACTAGTGGCTAACTTTTGACATCAATACTTTTGCGCACCATGTAGGGGAAGCGCACCAACATACCCTACGACCTTCGGCAAGTTCCAATCTATAGCGAACAAGCGGAAGAAAGATGCAGCATCTTCCCGCCCCAAAAAAGCCGATGCAACCGAGACAAATGTTGGAGAAGCAAGTTTGGAAGCCTCCTCTCATGAAGACGTGTCCCGGTATCTTACCTAGGACGACATGGAGAAGATTATGGCCGAATATAGGGGCCATATGACATCTCAGGATAAACTCCTCGAACGACAACAACATTTGATGGATCACCTTCTCGCTCGAATGGAGATGGGATTAAATGCTTCAACATCAATTCCTCCACTAACTAGGACTGGGGCATCAAATGATCTTTGGTCTGCACAAAATCAGGCCACTGATCACATCCCACATTTGCTTCCTCCTGGCTCGGCTCCACATTCCAATCAATCACAGCCAGCAGTATCGCTTCTAGCAACCAACGCAGCCGCAGCTGCATATTCACAGGAGGTTCGCGATCAAGATATAGGTCATTTGACCATATTACCTCCGCTCCGAGGACCAGCTCAACCCCTCGGATCAATCGAACAACCGCCAGATCTATCAGAACCAATGTCATTCCCATTACAACCTGATACCTTACAGCAGACTCATCTAACAACTCTTCCTCTTCAACGAAGAGCTGATGGAGCCTTCCCTTCGAACCAGGGAGACCACTCTACCATACCGGTTCTCACAATGACGGAAGAAAACGCTACTGTAAACCCTTCTAACATCGCCCCGACTGGGGGCAACGCTGAGCCCCGAACATCACATGCTATGCTAGATCAGACCGACCTTTTGTCATGGGTACGGCCCGGTCCAATTCTCATTAGGTTCAAGAGGGGTCACTCTGCCCAGAACCACCAGCCGGTGATCATCTTCCCCCTCACCTTCACTCAACTCTCGGAGGTCGAGCCCAACCAATGGCCACCCTTTCGAGCATGCTTTCGTTGGATCTTGGTGCTGGGGTTCTCCCGAATGTAGAGCTGGATTTATGGCAACAACTCCTCGGAGATGGAAGCCAGCTTGCAAGCATCATCCGACGTTTTACCCGGGGCACCTCTTCTATGCAGGATATAGACAATATCCACTGCAGTCCTTCCACCAGGGAGATCAGAAACTCCCGCAGTCCTCTGGACTTCAAGTTCCCAGCCATCGAACCTTACAACGGTCAGACTGATCCAACCATCCACATTATGCGATATATGTGTCACGTAGAGGTAGTCGACGCATCGACCAATGTTCTGGCCAAATGTGTAATGTCCCGTATTTTTCACGGTATACTAATTTATTTAATTATTTATATAGTGATTTAGAGGATTAAATGACCATTTATTTAAATTATATTGAATATTTTATTAATATAATAATTAAATAATATATTTAATTTCTGAAATAATCAGAAATAGTGAATTGACAATATAATGTGAACTGGACAATTCAAAGTATTTAATTCAGCTTAGAATTGAATTAGAATGTCGAATATATTATTTGAACGACAGTTTGAACGTATACTTATATTATAATTAAAATCGAGCTCCAAATGGCGCGATAGTTCGCTATTTTGCGATTCGAACTTCAACTGAAAATACAGAATTTGTTTTAAGTCGGATTTCTGTGAAACAAGAAATGTTGAAATCTATTAAGCTATATATTTCTACTGGAAGAGAAAAATCGGGATTTTGTCGTGTAAATTTTGATTTATGATCAAATCAAATTTTCAAATAACCGCTGTGAAATCGCTTATAGGCCATAACGGTTATTAAATTATAATTTAATATCGGTTTCAAATTTGGACAAATCCTTTTAGACGTAGGTACAATTTAATTTTCAGAATTTTTCTATAATTTTTATTCTAGAAAATAAACACTTTTTATTTTGGAGTATTTTACACCTATATCAACTTTTCGGGGTTTCACAGACTAAGTTAACGGACCTATATTATTATATTTTTAGGACCGTGGCACATTGATGAACACAACGGTATCTTTATTTTTGTCTATAACGGCTTATATGGATACGTAGGTTGTGTAAGAGGATACTTTTATTTTTCTAACCTTAAAACAACCAAATTGGGTGAAATGGAGACCGTAAAACTTCGTTTTGGAAAACAAAAAGAAAACCAAACATATAAAACTCATAAACCTATGTATTAAAATATTTCTCCATTTCTTAAGCACTAAGAATTCCTAACTAATAAACCAATCATGCAGGCTTTTGTGAAATAGTTTAGCTATGGGATACCTGAATTTAACTATTATGATGGTGATCGCAATAACTTTGACCCTATGAAATATACAAGGCATGCCGACATCAATTAGACATTGTCATTACAAAGTCGGTGAGAATCTATAAGTCCACGTACCACCTAGTCCCTACACACTTCATGGCCACGCAAAGCACAACTACTGATGGGTTTCAATGCCTACTACGTCTACATGTACTGTGTTTCCTTAAGAACCAAGTAAATCAAATGGTATAAATACGAAACCATATTTTCTCTCATTTATTTCCTTCACTGAAACAGAACGAGAAAAATCGGAGCTTCATAAATCCACAACAAATCAACAAAAATCCTACAAATCACTAAACTTATATATTTAGCATCCTAGAGTGAAGAGCTTCGATTCCAGGTGGTTATTGATGGGTTTGATTCATCTTTGGTTCGCTATAATATACCCAGCGCAATGTAGGGTTCGAATTGGTGGAGTAATGAAGCCGTAATTCATGTATTGAGTGTTATATCAGGACTGATGAGCTCGAACTGAGGTTGTGTGTGAAGTTTGGGTGGATTCGAGGTGGAAAAGGGTCGGTGAATTTCTGTAGTGGTGCGTTGAGGGGTTGGAATCGCGCCAGGAGAGGAAGACGTCGAGTGTTGATTCATGGGGATGAGGTGGAAGCCTGGACGACGAGATGAACGTTGGTGGAGGGCTTGGTGAGCTCGGTGGTTGGTAGGAAGAGAACGATGGGAAGGAGAGACTAGAAAATGGCTGCGTTGAGTTTCCTGGGGACGGGTTTGTTGAAGAAGGCTTTAACTATTGGGGAAGAAGGAATAAAATTCTGGTGGGCCGGTGTGTTCTAAATGGGCTGAGGCATAAGGAAGGGGTGAGGCCCGGTTAATACTAAATCAAGTTTGTTTTTAATTTTAAATAGTATTCAAACGTTTAAAAATGTATAACTTTATCATACGATATCGGTTTCCAGCGAAACAAGATCCAACACGATCGTATGGATGGTCACTACAACATGGAACCTACTGGAAGTGGATTGGAGCTAGTTACAATTTATAGCGAAATAAATTGTCGAATCTGAATCAAATCAAAGATAGTTTATCGTTATTAACGATGATCGTCCAATGTGAGTAAAACTCACCAACTATGAACAATTATATTTTTATAACGTATTCTTAGAACTGATAATTATCTGTTGATTGCTATGTGTTAACTGTTTGGTTGAATTGCTTATGTATTGGTTGAAATTATAGATAACTATATATATATATATATATAAATCGTTAATCAAATATTGATTCTGTTTAGCATAATATTTCATAGTGAAATGAAATCGATGTTAATTATATTGTTTAACATCTGTGATGCAGGGAAACAGGTTGGAGGGACCCAACTGGGTTCCTCAATATATAAAATACTGTTTTGTTTCATATATTGTGATATATGATGTGATATATAATCTGTTGTTGATTATGTGTGTTTGAATGATATCGATCACTGTTGTTTGGAATTTTAAATACCGTAAGAAAATCTTGGGATGAAAAAGGAAAATTTCAATAACTATATTGAAATAAAATATTATATAAAATTGAAAGATTTTATATAGAAGGAAGATTTCAAACTGTATATTGGAATAGAATATTTATAAAATCAAAGGATTTTATATAAAGGAATATTTATAAAATCAAGGGATTTTATAAAGGAAATTATTTATAAAACAAATATAAGGGAAATTATTTGTAAAACAAATAAAAAGGAAATTATTTGTAAAACAAATATAAAGGAAATTATTCGTAAAACAAATAGAAAGAGAAATATTTGTAAAACATTTACAAATAAAACAGAAAGAGAAATATTGGTAAAACATTTACAAATAAAACAGAAAGAGAAATATTGGTAAAACCATTATAAATAGAGTTATAAAAAGGAAATGTTTATTTCGAAAATAAATAGAGTTATAAAAAGGAAATGTTTATTTAGATAATAAATTGAGTTATAAAAGGGATTTACTGGGAAATGAAAAGAATGTCATATAAGGAAATATTTGGCAAATGAATAGAATTTTACATTAGGAAAGTTTAGACCTGTGCTTCGCACACGGGTATAACATGATATGGATTTAAAGCAAAGATTTTAAATAGAATCTGTTGTAAGCAATAGATTGAGAAGATTAATTTATAATGAATATTTTATAAATAAAATAAAATATTTATCATTGGATAAATAGAATATATAAGTCAGGGCTTATATAGAGAAGTAAGAATCGATTTCAACATCGATATTTGAAACTGAATATGGACGTAGAGTTAATCAAAGGAGTTAATCAAAATGTGTTAATCAAAATGAGTTAGAGGAGTTAATCGATTAGAGTTAGAGTTAACAAGTTAGAGTTAATCAGTTAGAGTTAATCGATTAGAGTTAAATCGAACTAGAGTTATTCGAATAGAGTTAATCGAACAAGAGTTAGTCGAATATTTGTTATTCGAATAGAGTTAATTGAATTGGAGTTAGTCGAATTAGAGTTATTCGAATATAGTTTATACGAAGAAAGAGTTATCGAATAAGGTTATTCGAATAAGAGAATTAATCAAATATAGTTTATTCGAATAGAGAAAGAAATTATCGAATATTAGTTATTCGAAAGAAATAATCGAATATTAGTTATTCGAAAGGAGTTAATCGAATATTAGTTATTCGAAAGGAGTTAATCGAATATTAGTTATTCGAAAGGAGATATCGAATATTAGTTATTTGAAAGGAGTTAATCGAATATTAGTTATTCGAAAGGAGTTAATCGAATATAGTTTATTCGAAAGGAGTTAATTGATAAGAGTAAATTAGTTAGAGTTAATTGAATAGAGTTAATCCAGTAGGGTAAATCAAATAGAGTTAATCAAATAGAGTTAATAGAATTGAGTTAATCAAATAGAGCTAACTGATAAGAGTAAATCGATTAGAGTTAATCGAATAGTGTTAATTGAATAGAGTTATTCGAATATAGGTTATTCTAAGAAGAGAGATTATCGAATATAGTTTATTCGAAAGAAAGAGTTATCGAATAGAGATTTATTCGAAAGAGAGTTACGTAAGGAAGTTTGTTAAAGATTTAAAAGATAAACTTTGACTATTTCGAAGTTAAAACGTTGTTCAATTAAGGTCTGAGAGGTAATTATACCCCAACTTGATTGACTTCCTTCTTAACTAAGCAATGGTAAGGTTTGATAGTGAATGATGGTTAAGTGAATTTAGTTAATGAGTGAAATGGTTTGAGTTGGCATGGCGACGTTTGATTTAAATATCAGGTTAAATCCAGTGAAGGAGTTTTGGAAATGCTTTCCAAATAAGAATCAGAAATGTTTTATGATAATAGAAAATAAGAATTTAGAATATATGGAAATAGGAGATAAGTAAATTAATGAACTAAAGAGATAAATGTTAAATGATGATTGATCGATAAAATTTCCATCTGGAAATAATATCGTTGTTTGCACATGTGTTTTTCTTTTATAGTTAAATCACAGACTATCAAAGTTTTGACCATTTTTCTGTCGTTAATACAGAGAGACCGGTTGGATTCTTATCCAAAGAACCACTTCGTATGGGCGTTAGCGTTTCGAATCAAATAGATTGAAGACAAATTGAAGACGGAGTAAAGTGCAAGGGCTGTTGTATAAGTCCTAGGTAGAGATTGCCTAGGATGGATGTGTGGAACAGTGCCTTTGGTTTGTCCAGTCCCAGGACAACTTGAGTGGACGAATGTTTGACAGAGTATATCTGGTAGATCACGTAAGTTGATCGTTTCAAACGTATTTAGATTGGTGGCAGAGGAATTCGTTTCTCTTAGCTTATACCCATGGTATTTTTGGGGAAATCAATTTGTGATTTGATGGGTATGACGATGTTGCATTTGAAGTAAATGGAGGAGTGATCTGTTAAAAGATACGTTTTGACCTCGAGCCTCATCAACTGGGAAATGACAGAAATCGGGCAGGCAACATGGCTAAGTGGTTCACAACTAAGTAGGGTATATTGTCACCATCTAGAGAATGTTCATATTTGTTACTTCTTTCAATTCTGTATCTCCCAGGAATGGTTATGTTGGTTTACCAACTGTAAGGTGACAATATATTCGATACACTCAAGCGAAATGAGTGGTTGGTCATGTGTGGCCGAGTTGCAAGATGTTCTTGTTGAACTCCAGTGTATCGCTAATAGAGTACACTGAGCGGAAGGTGGATCCATACCTTGTCATAGTTGGAATCCATTCCCCAAATAAGAGCCCGTGGTTTTGATTGTATATTATATATGTAGAACGTTAGATGCAAGCGTTTCTACTAGATTGATATTACTTGTGTTAGACATTATTATAATATCATAATAATATTGTTTTACTAATGATTTGGGTTATCGTAAGGTAAAAACCATCCGTGGTTATGTGTGGATCGGTCTTATGATTATCCTTTGTTTCAAAAGGATTTTGAAAGTTAAATCAAATAATTTGAGTTTACTCACACCAGTCCATGTTGCGTCACATGATTGACCCGGAGTTTATTTTGTTTTGTTTTCCTTAAACTCTTGGGTGCCCAATTTTGTACGGGCAGTCAAGTAGTCAGGATTTGTAGATACTTGAAGAGATGGAGCATGAGGCTTTAGAATTATATAGCTATGGGTTTTCCTCTATGTTGTAAGTGCTGTACTTTGGAAACAATATGTATATTCAAGTACAGATTTATATTTCAAAGTTATGTTATGAAATATATTTATTCGTTCCACTGTGAGATTCGTGTTTACTCTGATGTTGTATGTTCTTCTTCTTCTATTCTAAGTTTCTATCTTATCTATCCTCACCCTCTAATTTCTTTCATGGACTATCCGGTCAATTTTCGAGTCTTGAATGGTCGACATGGTGTTGTATGCCGATATTCAGGATCGCAAATTCCCCGGGTCGTTACAGTGGTATCAGAGCAAAGGTTAAGTAATTATCTTGGCTCTGTGGCGTGACTCAGTAGAGATAGGGTTAGTAATACCCTAGATTGAGTTGAGTGTACATACGAGAGAACATATGTGTAGATTTTATAAAATTGTTTTATATTGTTGTGATTTATTGGTTGAGTTGTTTATGGGTTCTGGTCGATCAGTTTGATCCACTATATCGGTAGGAGTTTATGAACACTCGAATACGATGGGTCGACACGATATGTTTCGAAAAGAGGGTAAATGAAAATAGTTTTACCCAAAGTATATTTTGATAAAGAGAAATTATATATATTGGAATTATAATATATTGGATATGTTGGTTGTTATTATAATCGAGTAAGATTATAAAATTTAATGGTTATGTAAATAACCAATCAGAATTCATATAAGTGAAATGTATGAAATCCGATAAATTAAATCTGAATTTAAATCAGAATTGGAATTAAAACTGTGGAAGGTTATAAAAATGGTTGTAAATGAATCTTGGTTAAATATATGTGAATTTTAAAATCCTGGGAGATTTTAATTTTGTTACAGGCATTGGAAATAGTATTTTGTAATGAATTTGAAATGGAAGTGTTTAGATATGGTTTTGAAAGTGATATAGTATTGAACTCACTTCGATAGCTGGAAATAGATTCCGATGATGACCATGACATTAGCGGTATTCATTTTCGAGTTGCAAGTGACGGATTACTATCAAAGAGATTGTTTTGAGAAAAGCAAGTTGTTTTGAAACCTGAAAAGGGATATCTGGTTTTAGAAAAGCAAAGTTGTTTAAAACTCCCAAGAAGAGACTGTTTGAATTAAAAACAAATTTAAATAAAAATTTGTGGGAATAAATTGGAATTGAATTGAAAACCAATTAAGTGGAAATTGAATTGGATTGGAATGATATCGCGAAAATTGGATTTGTGACATAGGAATCCAAAATGGTATTGAGTTGATAAGTTAAAAATTGGAATCGAGAATGGATCTCGAGTTTGAAATGAAAACTGGTTTGGATGCAAGCAAATAGCTATTTTGAACAGATACTGATTGGAAATTGGTTGAGATGACATTGGTATATGTTGAATTGATAACAGGTGAAAGTGATAGAGTTGATATGCCCGACTAAAGGTACAAGTTTATATTTGGTATAAGCATGAGATTTATGAGCCGAATTGGCAAGCCGCTTGGCTGTTTGATTTTCTTTTGGGTTGGAGAAGTCCTAGAGAGGCGAGTTAGAGTTTGAGCTATTGACCAGTACAAAGGAGGTGCTGGCGAAATTTTTCGAAAAGTTAAGATGTTAGAAAATTTTCAGTATTTTTGAAAATTTTCGTTGGTAAGAAATGAATTAATATTTTAATTGAAACTAATTGGTTCAGTAGGGTTGTTTTCTACCTTAGCAATTTCGTGGACAAAATTATTTTAAGGGGGGAAGAATGTAATGTCCCGTATTTTTCATGGTATAATAATTAATTTATTTAATTATTTATACAGTGATTTAGAGAATTAAATGACCGTTTAGTTAAATTAAGTTGAATATTTAATTAATATAATAATTAAATAATATATTTAATTTCTGAAATATTCAGAAATAGTGAATTGACAATATAAGGTGAACTGGACAATTCAAAGTATTTAACTCAGCGTAGAATTGAATTAGAATGTCGAATATATTATTTGAACGACAGTTTGAACGTATAATTATATTATAATTAAAATCGAGCTCCAAATGGCGCGGTAGTTCGCTATTTGGCGATTCGAACTTCAACTGAAAATACAGAATTCGTTTTAAGTCGGATTTCGGTGAAACAAGAAACGTTGAAATCTGTTAAGCTATATATTTCTACTGGAAGAGAAAAATCGGGATTTCGTCATGTAAATTTTTATTTATGATCAAATCAAATTTTCAAATAATCGCTATGAAATCGCTTATAGGCCATAACGGTTACTAAATTATAATTTAATATCGGTTTCAAATTTGGACAAATTCTTTTAGACGTAGGTATAGTTTGATTTTTAGATTTTTTCTGTAATTTTTATTTTGGAAAATAAAACACATTTTGTTTTGGAGTATTTTACACCTATATCAACTTTTTGGGGTTTCACAGACTAAGTTAACGGACCTATATTATTATATTTTTAGGACCATGGTACATTGCTGAACACAACGGTATCTTTATTTTTGTCCGTAACGGCTTGTATGGATACAGAGGTTGTGAAAGAGGATACTTTTATTTTTCTAACCTTAAAACAACCAAATTAGGTGAAATGGAGACCGTAAAACTTTGTTTTGGAAAACAAAAAGAAAACCAAACATATAAAACTCATAAACCTATGTATTAAAATATTTCTCCATGTCTTAAGCACTAAGAATTCCTAACTAATAAACCAATCATGCAGGCTTTTGTGAAATAGTTTAGCTATGGGATACCTAAATTTAACTATTATGATGGTGATCGCAATAACTTTGACCCTGTGAAATATACAAGGCATGCCGACATCAATTAAACACTGTCATTACAAAGTCGGTGAGAATCTATAAGTCCACGTACCACCTAGTCCCTACACACTTCATGGCCACACAAAGCACAACTACTGATGGGTTTCAACGCCTACTACGTCTACATGTACCGTGTTTCCTTAAGAACCAAGTAAATCAAATGGTATAAACACAAAACCATATTTTCTCTCGTTTATTTCCTTTACTGAAACCAAACGAGAAAAATCGGAGCTTCATAAATCCACAAAAATCCTACAAATCACTAAACTTATATATTTGGCATCCTAGAGTGAAGAGCTTGATTCCAGGTGGTTATTGATGGGTTTGATTCATCTTTGGTTCGCTGTAATATACCCAGCGCGATGTAGGGTTCGAATTGGTGGAGTAATGAAGTTGTAATCCATGTATTGAGTGTTATATCTGGACTGAGGAGGTCGAACCGAGGTTGTGTGTGAAGTTTTGGTGGATTCGAGGTGGAAAAGGGACGGTGAATTTCCGTAGTGGTGCGTTGAGGGCTTGGAGTCGCGCCAGGACAGGAAGACGTCGAGAGTTGATTTATGGGGATGAGGTGGAAGCCTGGACGACGAGATGAACGTTGGTGGAGAGCTTGGTGAGCTCGGAGGTTGGTAGGAGGAGAGCGATGGGAAAGAGAGACTCAAAAATGGCTGCGTTGAGTTTCCTGGAGTCGGGTTTGTTGAAGAAGGCTATAACTATCGGGGAAGAGGGAATAAAATTCTGGCGGGCCGTTGTGTTCTAAATGGGCTGAGGCATAATGAAGGGGTGAGGCCCGGTTAATACTAAACCAAGTTTGTTTTTAATTTTAAATAGTATTCAAATGTTTAAAAATGTATAACTTTATCATACAATATCGGTTTCCAGCGAAACAAGATCCAACAGGATCGTATGGACGGACACTACAACATGGAACCAACTGGAAGTGGATTGGAGCTAGTTACAATTTATAGCGAAATAAATTGTTGGATCTGAATCAAATCAAAGACAGTTTATCGTTATTAACGATGATCGTCCAATGTGAGTAAAACTCACCAACTCTGAACAGTTATATTTTTATAACGTATTCTTAGAACTGATAATTATTTGTTGATTGTTGTGTGTTAACTGTTTGGTTGAATTTCTTACGTATTGGTTGAAATTATAGATAACGATATATATATATATATATAAATTGTTAATCAAATATTGATTCTGTTTAGCAGAATATTTCATAGTGAAATGAAATCGTTGTTAATTATATTGTTTAACATCTGTGATGCAGGGAAACAGGTTGGAGGGACCCAACTAGGTTCCTCAATATATAAAATACTGTTTTGTTTCATATATTGTGATATATGATGTGATATATAATCTGTTGTTGATTATGTGTGTTTGAATGATATCGATCATTGTTGTTTGGTATTTTAAGTACCGTAAGAAAACCCTGGGATGAAAAAGGAAAATTTCAATAACTATATTGAAATAAAATATTATATAAAATCGAAAGATTTTATATAGAAGGAAGATTTCAAACTGTATATTGGAATAGAATATTTATAAAATAAAAGGATTTTATATAAAGGAATAATCAAGGGATTTTATAAAGGAAATTATTTTTAAAACAAATATAAAGGAAATTATTTATAAAACTAATATAAAGGAAATTATTCATAAAACAAATAGAAAGAGAAATATTTGTAAAACAAATAAAACAGAAAGAGAAATATTTGTAAAACATTTACAAATAAAATAGAAGGAGAAATATTGGTAAAACATTTACAAATAAAACAGAAAGAGAAATATTGGTAAAACCTTTATAAATAGAGTTATAAAAAGGAAATGTTTATTTAGAAAATAAAACGAGTTATAAAAAGGAAATGTTTATTTAGAAAATAAATAGAGTTCTAAAAGGGATTTATTGGGAAATGAAAAGATTGTCATATAAGGAAATATTTGGCAAATGAATAGAATTTTACATCAGGAAAGTTTAGACCCGTGCTTCGCACATGGGTATAACATGATATGGATTTAAAGCAAAGATTTTAAATAGAATCTGTTGTAACCAATAGATTGAGAAAATTAATTTATAAATAATATTTTATAAATTAAATAAAATATTTATCATTGGATAAATAGAATATATAAGTCAAGGCTTATATAGAGAAGTAAGAATCGATTTCAACATCGATATTTGAAACTGAATATGGACGTAGAGTTAATCAAAGGAGTTAATCAAAATGTGTTAATCAAAATGAGTTAGAGGAGTTAACCGATTAGAGTTAGAGTTAATCGATTAGAGTTAGAGTTAATCGATTAAAGTTATAGTTAACCAGTTAGAGTTAATTAGTTAGAGTTAATCGATTAGAGTTAAAATCGAACTAGAGTTATTCGAATAGAGTTAATCGAACAAGAGTTAGTCGAATATTTGTTATTCGAATAGTGTTAATTGGATTAGAGTTAGTCGGATTAGAGTTATTCGAATATAGTTTATTCAAAGAAAGAGTTATCGAATAAGGTTGTTCGAATAAGAGAATTAATCGAATATAGTTTATTCGAATAGAGAAAGAAATTATCGAATATTAGTTGTCCGAAAGAAATAATCGAATACTAGTTATTCGAAAGGATTTAATCGAATATTAGTTATTCGAAAGGAGTTATCGAATATTAGTTATTTGTAAGGAGTTAATCGAATATTGGTTATTCGAAAGGAGTTAATCGAATATAGTTTATTCGAAAGGAGTTAATTGATAAGAGTAAATTAGTTAGAGTTAACTGAATAGAGTTAATCCAGTAGAGTAAATCAAATAGAGTTAATCCAATAGAGTTAATCAAATAGAGTTAATAGAATTGAGTTAATCAAATAGAGCTAACTGATAAGAGTAAATCAATTAGAGTTAATCGAATAGTGTTAATTGAATAGAGTTATTCGAATATATGTTATTCGAAGAAGAGAGATTATTGAATATAGTTTATTCAAAGGAAAGAGTTACCAAATAGAGATTTATTCGAAAGAGAGTTACATAAGGAAGTTTGTTAAAGATTTAAAAGATAAATTTTGACAATTTCGAAATTAATACGTTGTTCAGTTAAGGTCTGAGAAGTAATTATACCCCAACTTGATTGACTTCCTTCTTAACTAAGGAATGGTTAGGTTTGATAGTGAATGATGGTTAAGTGAATTTAGTTAATGAGTGAAATGGTTTGAATTGGCATGGCGATGTTTGATTCAAAAATCAGTTTAATCCAGTGAAAAAGTTTTGGAAATGTTTTCCAAATACGAATAATTTTTTTTTTATGATAATAGAAAATAAGAATTTAGAATATATGGAAACAGGAGATAAGTAAATTAATGAACTAAAGAGATAAATGTTAAATGATGATTGATTGATAAAATTTCCATCTGGAAATAATATCGTTGTTTGCAAATGCGTTTTTCTTTTATCGTTAAATCACAGACTATCAAAGTTTTGACCATTTTTCCGTCGTCAATACGGAGAGACCGGTTGGATTCTTATCCAAAGAACCACTCCGTATGGGCGTTAGCGTTTCGAATCAAATAGATCGAAGACAAATTAAAGACGGAGTAAAGTGCAAGGGCTGTTATATAAGTCCTAGGTAGAGATTGCCTAGGATGGATATACGGAATAGTGCCTTCGGTTTGTCCAGTCCCAGGACAACTTGAATGGACGAATGTTTGATAGAGTATATCTGGTAGATCACGTAAGTTGATCGTTTCAAATGTATTTACGTTGGTGGCGGAGGAATTCGTCTTTGTTAGCTTATACCCGTGGTATTTTTGGGGAAATCAATTTGTGATTTGACGGGTATGACGATGTGGCATTCGAAGTAAATGGAGGAGTGATCTGTTAAAAGATACGTTTTGACCTCGAGCCTCATCAACTAGGAAATGACAGAAATCGGGCAGGCAGCATGGCTAAGTGGTTCGCAACCAAGTAGGGTATATTGTCACCATCTAGAGAATATTCATATTTGTTACTTCTTTCAATTCTGTATCTCCCGGGAATGGGTATGTTGGTTTACCAACTGTAAGGTGACAATATATTTGATACACTCAAGCGAAATGAGTGGTCGGTCATGTGTGGCCGAGTTGTAAGATGTTCTTGTTGAACTCCAGTGTATCGCTAATAGAGTACACTGAGCGGAAGGTGGATCCATACCTTGTCATAGTTGGAATCCATTCCCCAAATAAGAGCCCGTGGTTTTGATTGTATATTATATATATAGAACGTTAGATGCAAACGTTTCTACTAGATTGATATTACTTGTGTTAGACATTATTATAATATCAGAATAATATTGTTTTACTAATGATTTGGGTTATCGTAAGGTAAAAACCGTCTGTGGTTATGTGTGGATCGGTCTTATGATTATCCTTTGTTTCAAAAGGATTTTGAAAGTTAAATCAAATAATTTGAGTTTACTCACACCAGTCCATGTTGCGTCACATGATTGACCCGGAGTTTATTTTGTTTTGTTTTCCCTAAACTCTTGGGTGCCCAATTTTGTACGGGCAGTCAAGTGGTCAAGATTTGCAGATACTTGAAGAGATGGAGCAGGAGGCTTTAGAATTATATAGCTATGGGTTTTCCTCTATGTTGTAAGTGCTGTACTTTGGAAACGATATGTATATTCAAGTACAGATTTATATTTCAAAGTTATGTTATGAAATATATTTATTCGTTCCACTGTGAGATTCGTGTTTACTCTGATGTTGTATGTTCTTCTTCTTCTATTCTAAGTTTCTATCTTAACTATCCTCACCCTCTAATTTCTTTCATGGACTATCCGGTAAGATTTCGAGTCTTGAATGGTCGACATGGTGCTGTATGCAGATATTCAGGATCGCAAATTCCCCAGGTCGTTACAAAATTCTTCCCGCTCTTCCTCATAGATATACCCGACATGTTATTTCGGCAGCTAACAACGGAGTCGATCAGCTTTTGGAACACTCTGGTGACCCGTTTCATTGAGAAGTTAAGAATTCACATCTCCCGACCGAAAAGTATCATGTTCCTGACCTCCATCAAGCAACGGCCGAGAGAGACACTACGATCTTTACTCGAGAGATTCAATGTGGCCGTAGCATCAGTCGATCAACCAGAGTCATCGATGGTGCTCATAGCCGCCATTGCAAGCGTTCAGAACCGATCAGAATTCTCTATCTCTTTAACTAGAGATACCCCAAGGATATCGAAGATTTCTATGCAGAGGGTGAGCCATTCCTCTGACAAGAAGATGCCAGCATTGAGATGGAGAGCCTTGAGGTCCTCACCACCAAACAAGGAGATGCATCTAACGCTAATGGCCAGAATAAAGGAAGAGGAAAGGCCTAAAAAAAGAATGAACGCAATGTACGACCTCAGAGAGAAAATAAGTACAATCAATATACTGAGCTAAATTCTTATCTACTCGACATCTACCTTGGCATACGAGGATCCCTGACTTTCCCGAAACCTCCTCGAAGAGAGCTGACCCAGAAAGAGCTCGATTCCGGCAAGCACTGCATGTTCCACAACATAGCTGGTCATAGCACCAATGAATGCAGGCACCTGCACGATCTCATCGAGAATAGAGTCAGGTGAGAGAACTTCCCGAGTATGTCAGAAAAAACACACCGGCATTGCCGCCTCAGTCTTCTGTCCAAGCTCCTCAGGTCGGTCCTCGAGCTCCTTGAAATAGAAAGGACCCTGAGCCCAGCACTCGTGGCATTATCATCAACTAATAAGATTTAGATTTCTTATTTTTAATGTACAGTTATTTATTTCAATAAAATGAATATGTTGATGTACACATGTACGAGGTTAGGATTTAGCTCCTAGGCATGTTCTGGAATCAACGTTCTCTCTCTCTTGGAATTTATTTTCATTTCTTTGTAATAGTTCTTTAGCAACAATGAGCTTTCTTTCGCAAACATGGATTATGTTTGAATGATTTGAGTCGAGCCTGACTAGTGCTCACTAACCTGAATATGGTCAGTGCTGAGCCATCGTCCATAGCGCATGATCAAAGCATGCCACCACATTTGAGCCTACTCGTTAAGCCGAGTATGGATTGTACTCGCCCTTCCTATGAACCAAGTGCACTTCCGACTTGTCGGGCTTCACAAATAATTTTACATGGGTCGAGCATCATTAACACTTGCCATAAGCCGAGTATGGTTAATACTCGCCACCCCTGTAAACCGAGTATGGATAATACTCGCCGTCTCCATAAGTCGAGTATGGATAATACTCACCGCCCCTGTAAGCCGAGTATGGTTAATACTTGCCATCTTTCAAAGCCAAATGTGATGACTGCTCGTCCATATCTTTAAGCCAGGTATGGTTAATACTCGCCCAATCATGGTCAAAGCTTTCATTAGACCAAGAATGGCCCATACATTCTTTGTAGGTGTTGGATCTCACAAACGAAGTTAACAATCAATTTCACGGCCTTAATACGGTCCTCGATGGTTTCCGGTTTTCTGACCTTAATACGATCTAGTTCGATCATTGGTTTTCCGGTCTTAATACAACCACCAGGATCGTCGGATTTTTGGCCTCCATATAGGTCGGCGAAACCACCACTGCTTGTACATTGAACTTCGATGCAAGGATCAGGACACACCTCCCTCACCAAGAAAGATGTATCCTGAGGTGCAAAGTGTTGGCCAATTTTTTGGCAAAAGTTGTCGCGGTTCAACGAATCGAAGCCCAATGTCAGAAACTTCATTCTCAATATCGGTTGATCGACCGATAGAACGACTTACACTCTAGGAAGCCCAAGCAAGATTCAGTTCGAGCCAATCTCCTTTAGAAACGGCCCGAATTTAAGCTGGCCTGAATTGTTCTCCTTCAAATAAGCGGTACATCGAGCCGGAAGAATCGCTCAACTCAATCAACCGAGTTCATCGTTCCCATCAAAGTAGGATCAAACAAATATCTCGGAATTCACTTAAAAATATCCAGTTGAGTCATTCAATACTCGGTCCAACTTTCAAGGCGTCAAGGGCGATCAACCACTCCCAGACAAAGCTTTACTTTTGATACACCTCACCACGAGTGCCACATAAGCCACTATTTCCGTGGATACTATTAATCAGTAGAGGATTGGGTCCCACCGCCGCAACTACAACCAATAGTCGAGCTCCATGTGTCTAAGCTCCGAAAAAGAGGAAAGCCACGTGGCGGCCTGTTCAGTCCACTTCTTCACCTATATATACCTCCAAGCTCAAAATGGAAAGTAGACTTTTTTCGACTTCTGCTCTTAGACTTCTTTCGGCTACATCAACTTTTAGCTGAACTTCTCCTCTGAAATCAAAACCTCTCCACGGCTAATTCCAAAAGTAGCCAACTCTTCTTCTTCTTTATCAAAGAATAAAAAAGCATTGTACTTATAATCGAAAAAGAATCAATATATATAAAGTGGACGTAGGCACCATCTTTGCCGAACCACTATAAAAAGTATTGTGTGTTCCCTATTTTCTTTATTTATTTACACTTTGTGATCAACATTCGTGTGTTCTCCACACGATTGGTGATTGACTTTCACTAGTGGCCAACTTTTGACGTCAATAGCAACTATAGAAGGCTATGATTTCTATGTTGATGTACTATGCCCTTAGCAACCGGAAATATGCATAAAATGTCACTGCTTCAGGCATCTTCTTGAAACCTGTAAGCTTGTTGGCCCTTTTATGGTTCGATCTCCCCTATTGAAGCCGCCTCCTAGTATTTGGGTGCAAAAGAACAAGGTTGAAGTCAATCTAGTTGATGTTGATCCACGTACTGATAAGGAATTGAAGGGAACAAATTTTGTATGTGATGAAGAATTAAAGACAAGTGAAGTGGTATCATCAGATGGGGAAACTGGAGATGATGGTATATGTTGGATGTCAGATGATCGCGCTTGGTTACATGAGGCTTCTGGTATGAGATATGATCCATGTGAAAATGAATATTAAAAATATGTATCTGACTTAGTGGAGGATGCTAGAAGACTGGAATACCAGGTAGTTAGTTATAGCTTTGAGCTCATTCAGGAGGGCGTTCTTGGTGAGAAGAACCAGCCTCTTTTCCATAATTCTTCTTGGGATTGGGAATGCGAGTTTCAAAGTCTTAATTTGTGCTTTGTACCTAATCTTGCTGTACTTTTTTGAGTATGACGATGTTATAGGTAGCAATAGTGTAACCTCCAGTTATTCCACCCTTGTGGGGGTTTAATTGTTATGTCCTTGTTAGTAGTTGAAACTCTATATTTCACTCCTGTACTTTGTAGATATAGTGTTCTGGCACTTCAAACCAGATCTAGTTCTTGTGCATGTATATAACTTCACTTCTTTCTATGTTTTTCTAATAAACAGTGGTACGACCACTATAAAACCGGCTTACCATGCAAAAAAAATTGTTGATTTGCCTTTCGATAAGGTCGTCAAGTTCATAAAGATTCATAATCAGAGTGCTCACAACTTGATCTATACGTATTCATGCATCAGAGAATCAAACGAAGTGATCACAACTAGATACCAAATTCGGCTCGGCTAAGTTGGGTAAAGTACAAAATCTGGATTGGTCTACATTTAGATCAGTGAAGACATTAGTAGTAAATCTAGTTCAACATGCATCCGACTTGGCTATGCCGATCCGGGCATAGGTCGTGCCGAATTATAGCACCCTATTGACCAACTCCTCTGCATCATGACCAAGCCAGCGATCTCCAACAAATATGGAACGACTACAACGTGTCCCTTCAAACCTAAATCTGGACATCTCCTATAGGTAGTCCCCCAAAGCAACAGAAAAATGACTTTTGATTCTCTTCCATGTTTTTACTGTATGTAAAATCACTGTGTACTCGAGATTTCTTAATCTCTAAGCTTTTTAATCTCCTTTTTCTTAATATTTAAAGAGAAGTTATAAAGTAGATGTACACAACTCATAGTCGAACCACTATAAATCGCATGGTGTTTAAAAGAAACGTCCTCACCTCTAAGTCCTCCACTAACTTTTCACAAGATGAAGCAAATTAGACTGGTATTGCTCAAAAACCCGGCTCGGCTATGCCGACCCAGACTGGAAACATTGTTAATACCACTAACGCTCCTTCCGATCAAGCTTCAGCCACTGCATTTGCGACTCGTGATGACTTCGTTGAGCTCATGACAAGATTGAATGAGACAGCGACATCAATAAATGAACAGATGCGGAGAAACATCGCCCCAAGGTAGGATATTAATCAAATGGCGGCTCAATGGAATGAATTCAGGAGTCGGAGAGCTCCTACACCACCACACTATCAAACGGGAGCCTCAACTTCTTCTGGATGGAGCAGAGAGGCAGCAAGATAGTAACGATAATTCGTCAAACCTCAAAACCTGCAAGATCTCTTATCCAATAGGCACTTGCTTGATCTATTGATCCATCTCAGCTCAACAATGCCGATCCGGATAATGTTAAGACGACCCCTTCGCCGACCAGATTCCTTCTAGAATGATGTTTTGGCACCTTTCATGCTCCTGTGCTTCCTCCCTTACGTCCTTTAATCGATTGGAACAACAAGTGTTAAGTAAGTATCTCCTAAACGACGCTCAGGCGACGTTGCATGTAGTGGAAGGGGGTAGAGCTAGACGGGGAGAGAGCTCAAAACCAGATCTTGTTTTCAATACTCCAGATCTGACTGCCATGGTGAGGTAGGTCACAAACGGTAGCCGAGGATATAATTATGAAGGTTGGGGTATTGACTGTAGACATACACCGTTTACTGATAACATCCTACAAGTTGAGTTTCCTTGTAGATTTAATTTGCCTTAGATGAATCATTACTCGGGCATGACTGATCCTCGCCAGCACCTAATGAGATACACGTGATGTAACGACCCAAGATTTTGGACTTTAAATTATGAAGTTAATTTTGATTTAAGTTTGAAATTAATGTTATATTAAAATATTTATTTAAAATTTTAAATCTAGCATATTTTAAACTTGGTTTTTGAATTAATCTTGTAAGCAGTGGCAAAGCTACATTGAGGCTGGGGAGGGCAAGTGACCTCCCCAGGATTGGAGAAAAAACTTACTGAATATAATTATGTAACACTAAAATTTTGTAGCTCTAGCAAATTGATATTTCATTAAGCCTAGGAAGTAACTTTACTGTACAAAATTTTGCAAACAATAGGAGATAACAGATTCAAAGTTACAGTTTTCAAATTCTAAAATGTTTCATTATGCCCTCGCCAGCAGAAGATTTTTGCTACGCCACTGCTTGTAAGTATAAACTTATTTTCGATATTTGAATCTAAATGGATTGGTTATTATTTTGAAGTTATTAATATTTTTAACTAATTGAAATAATGTTGGTTAAATATTTAGAAATTTTGATTTTGAAATTTAACTTGAGAATTTTAACCTATTTTATTTCAATTTTAATTTGAACCTAATTTAAATTAACTTAAGTTGTATGTATTTGAAAATGTATAGAATACACTTGTATGTTATATACTTAAGTAAAATATAAAATGATATACACTTTGAAAAAAATACTTCCTTGAATTAGCCATTCATACATAACTTGCTGAATTTTAACACTTGTAAAATATTCTTTGATAATGTGACACTCATAGAAAACTTGCCATAAAAATTTAAACACTTGTCCTCGTTTTGTTTTCCCGTCCCTTTTATTTTATTTCCCCATCTCCCTCTTCATTTTCAACCGACACTCCTTCCCCAAATCGAGAAAATGGCCTCCATCGGCCCTAAATAGCAACCTCTTCCACACACTAGAAACCAAATTGTCCTTCCTCCTCCTTAAATCGGAACCGCACCTCTCCTCTGGCCACCAGCTCGGCCCCTTCTCTCTTCTCTCTCCATTTTTCCTCAAATCTGAATATTACCAGAGAAAAAGAGGGTTGAGTGCAGCAGCAGCTCGTATCCGAAGCCTCAACCACGCCCAGCTTTGCACTATAGAAAAACCATGACCGCCTTATCCATCTTCGTTGCTATTTAAAGGTTAGTTTTTTCTCATGATTAATTTTGTTCAAGTTCGTCAACATGAATTTGAAACTGGAATGTAATAGTAGAAGTTATATTGTCTAATTCACACATGTGTGTTTATCTGCCTTGATTCTTTTACACTGACCTGGAATGTTGGGTGCATGCATGTTGATCTTAAGTTTGAGCCTTAGACTACTTTTATTATTTGCTTCATTGTGTAGATCTTCTTGAATTTGCCATAACATGTTCGGTCTGACCGGATACATTTGCTGGAACCTTATTGCAGGAAACCCTGAAGCATGTTGAATCTGAACATATATAGCCTTATTTTATAAATTTGAGTTAGATATATTTAGCTTGCCATGTTCAAATTCGATATTCCTGCCTTGTTTGAAAGTTGAAACATATTTTTCTCATTGTTGTGTAAACACTGAAACATAATGCCTTGTTTAAAAATTAGAACCCATAATGCTTCTTTATGCTTGGCTTTAGGAGTGTTATTCGAAAACGGTGACCACATATAAAGCTGCTAGGTCTTGGATAAGGATGGATCTATATTTTATTTCAAGTGAATTTCAAATATGTGTTTTATAATCCTGGAACTCTTAGGTGTGTACTTTTGCTTTTTTTTTATAAAAATCATTCCATTCTTGGTTGTGTATATTTACTTGATTTGGTCTCACTTTAAAACACATGTTGCACTTATGCACTACCATAATCATTTTGCCAAAATCTGTATTGTAATGGCCCAAATTTCCATACTCTTTTAGTTGACTAATAACACCGCACGTCCAACCCAAATTGCACAGAAATACGAATCATTATTAGAAAGAAGTTAAAGGATGAGAAATAAAAAGAAATATTAGAATAGAAGAAAATGAAGATCACAAACTCACAACGGAACGAATAAAATATATTAGGTAACATAAACTTTGAAATACAATTCAGTAACTTTATATACATACCATCATCAGAGCACAACTGCTATTCCTGGAACAGTCATAAACACCTGTTTCCAGATACGACAAAGTACACAGCGGAAAATTTTATAGTCTATAGCTAACTGATGAAGCCTCCTGCTTTAAGCTCCTCCAAGTGAATCTGTAAAATCCCGACTACTTGACTGCCTGTACAAATTTGGACACCCAAGAGTTAGAAAAAACAAAACAAAATAAACTCTGGGTCAGTCATGGGACTGGTGTGAGTAAACTCCAACCATTGTTTTAACTTCTAAAAATCCTTTCGAAAGAAAAGATAATCGTAAGACCGATCCACACATAAATATGAATTGTTTTTTACCTTACGATAACCCAAAACATTTTGATATCAAAATCTGGTGATATTATAATAGTGTCTAAATCAAATAAATAGAATCTAGTGGAGCGCTTGCATCTCACGCTCCATATATAGAATAGAATCAAAAACCGCAGGGCTCTTATTGGAGATTGGATTCCGATTATGACAAAGTATGGAACCACCTTCCGATCAGTGTACTCTAGAGGGGATACACTGGGTTTAACAAGAACGTCTTGCAACCCAGCCCACACATGACCAACCACTCATTTCGCTTGAGTGTATCGAATGTATATCACCAACGGTTGGGATCAACAACCATTTCCCGAAAGGGACAACATCGATAGATTAAAGAAGCAAATGGAATTTCTCCAGATAGGTGATATATACATCCTAATGGGAGCGACCCACATAGCCATGCTGCCTGCCCGATTTTTGTCAATTCCCGGTTGTGAGGCTTGAGGTTTGAATTATCTTCCAGAACATCTGGCCTCCATTCACTTTGAATGCCACATCGTCAGATCCATCGGATATCTCTAATTGATTCCCACAAAAATACTCAGATTGTTAGGCTAAAGAAGTTTCCCTTCTTTGCCACCAACTTCGTACATTTGAAGGAATCAACGTATGTAATCCCTTTGGAAATACTCTGTCGGACACTCGTCCTTACAAGTTGTCGTGGGTCTTGACAAACCGAAGGCACCATTCTATTAATCCATCTTAGGCGATTTCTACCTAGGATTAACAGAACAACCCTTTCACTTTACTCCGTCTTCATAATCTCTTCAACATAAGTTGATTCGTAATGCTTATGCCAATACGGAGTGGTTTTCAGATATTAAATCTGATCCCGGTCTCTCCATATTGACAACGGAGGTATAAATCAAAACTTTGGTAGTCGGTGATTTAACTATCAAAGAAACATCCATACAATCAAAGGTCTTATTTCCAATTGAAATTCTACTAATCAACTATCAAGCAATACTAGCCCCTATTTATATGAATTCCTTATTTTGTCATCAATTCCAAATTTCCATCTTTCCTGTCTTTTCAAAACTCGATTTTCTCTCTCGATTCTTGTAAAACATTTTCAATATCCTTATTCTTTATTCGAAAAAATATCTCTGATTCCAGTTAGAAATCAATTCTATATATTCCCGATTCCTTATTTCCTATATCAGAAAATATACTTTATTAATATCCGAAAATACTTCCATATTCCATTTCCTAATTCCTGGTTGACCAATTCATTTCATTTTCTATGTGTTGAAAATATTTCTTATTTTATTTGGGGAAACATTTCAAAATCCTTTAAATTAGCACGATGTTATAAAACATCGTTATTATAACTCAAACCATTAATCATTTATTAACTAACCATATTACTAATCAATCTTTACTATCGAACCTTAACCATTTCTCCATCAATCATGATGTCAATCAAGTTGGGGTATAATTACCTCTCAGACCTTAATTGAACAACATTCTCAACTTTGAAATAGCCAAAGCTCACAACTTCAAATAGAACATCGCTTACGCAACTCTCAGATTCAATCTAAGAATCCACTTCCTTTACGGAAAAACATTGATTATAACGATAGCGTTATAATCGATGTCTCCAAATATTTGATTTATAAAACATTACTTTTAACAACAGCGTTACAATTGCTGTCTAGAATTATAAAACATTTATTATAACAATAGCGTTAAGATCGCTGTTTAGATTTCCAAAACAGTTATTATAATGGCAGCGTTTAAAATCGCTATTAACAAATATTTGGTTTACATAAATGCAACTTGTATTTATTTATTTCAATAAATAAATAAATAAATAAGTAAATAAATAATTAAATTATAAAATTTGATTCAAACGAAAAGTAAAATAATTACTTCCCTAAATTCGATATAATTGAATTCCAATAAATGACTCTCTTCGAATAATCCATATTCGATTATATTCCGAACATCGGAAGTTACCTACCATTTCTGGTTGATTCAAATTCCAAATTCACTTTCGAACTTATCCTTTCCAAATCATTATCACATTCCTTTATAACCATTTCCATCCGTAAACATTTGCTTTCAAACTGTTATTCATTTTCAAATATGAATCTCATTCCTTAATAGGGATATAAACTCGTTTATTCAAATCAACTTGATTTTTATTTATCAGTATCTTTACTATTCTACTTCTAGTTATCGAGATCTTTTTAAAACCACATCATATTCTGTTTTTTTATAAACTCTATTTATAGAACTGTTACTAAATTAACACTTTTCCATTTATTTTAAACAATTCAAGTTCTCTTTTAAATGTCTTTACAAGCTATACATTCTTTAACTTCTGAAATTAACTCAATTTGATTTCTATAAATCCTTTTTTATATATTATTGCAAACCATAGAATTAATTGAATAGTAACCTCTTAACGTATTTAAATTAAATTATAGATTCATGTTAAATAAAATTTAAATATCCTTTCGAGACATAAATCATTTGTAAAATTCGACATTGCCAAATTTCTATTTAAAA
This sequence comes from Allium sativum, assembly GCA_030737875.1. Lineage (NCBI taxonomy): Eukaryota > Viridiplantae > Streptophyta > Magnoliopsida > Asparagales > Amaryllidaceae > Allium > Allium sativum. Next base: position 203,962,240 of record CM060916.1, read on the forward strand.
TTCATTGGATTTACATCAATTAATTTTATATCCCAATTTTGGAATATAACCCATCGTTTCTTTTGAAACTGATTTTCCCACTCAAATCTCTTTTACATCTATTGCATTCATATCCCACTTGAAATATCGGTATCAACACTGATTACCACTTTGCTTATATAAATTCAACTTGAATTTATATTTTACTTTATTATATGATACATATTTTATTTAATTTATAAACATCGTTATAAACAACTTCTTGTTTTAATTCACTTAAACAAGTTTCTATTTTCTTTCCAATTGAAATCTAATTTCTATTTTGGAAATAATTCCCTTTTTAAATCTCAAATCTCTTTTCTACGTTCTAAAATATTTTATGTTATTTAAATACTAAAATTTATCGGGCCAGTGTAATTCAACCACAACAAAATCAATAAACGGTCATATATCACAATAAATAAATAAAAATGGTAAATAAAATGTTGAGGAATCCAGTTGGATCCCTCCAACCTGTTTCCCTGCATCCACAGATGTTAATCAACATCAGTAATATTATTTCACATGAATATTAAATATCAGAACTAATAATCGATCAACGATGTAATCATATCAACCAATTTATCCAAACAACCATCACACAGAATAAAATAACTATAAATAAAATTTAAAACTCGTTTATATAGAAATATAAATGAGGAAGAGTTAGTGAGTTTACTCACTTTGGTTCGCAGTTGATGATTCTGCTTTTTGTTTCATTTAAAATTAAATAAGCGTTTGATTTTTATCACGAAAATCCAATAGTTCTGTTCTTAGCCATAATGATTCCAGTGTGACCAGTTTAACCGAACTCTGGTAACATACGATCAAGTTATAATCGTCATAACCTTATACGATTTAAATTAGATGTATATTAACTAATTATAATTAACATTGTAAATCACCGGTTTAAATTTGGTCCATCTGCTCCAATGTTATCTTCCCCTACAGACATAAAATAGCTCGGCTTTCATCCGTCTGCTATCAACCAGCTGTTCACCATCAATTTGATTGTCATCAGTCCTTTAATTATCCCAAATTAAAATTATTCCCTAATCACATCTTGATGTTTACTAACCTTCATGTTATCTGGCCAAAATGAAAACAAGGCCTTGACTTCACCTTCCAGTTTCATACAGAAATCTTGTCCCCCCGTGACCATTTCATGACCCATTCTCCTCTTTATCTCTCCCTCAGTTCACCGAATCCAAGTTTGAAACCGCCAGACTTCTCACTGCCAAATCTCCATCAACCACTTCATTAGTCACAAGCATAAAGCTCCACACACAACTCGTCCTCCTAATTTCAATTATTATAAACAACGTTTTTTTCTCACTCACGATTTACTGTAACATCATCTTTTTTTGAGTATTGAACGTAACGAGTCCATCCTCTTCACCCAGTTTTCACTATCCAGAAGACAATCAACTTCTTTCCTCTACAGTGATAATTTTCGATCCTCTCCCTTCACTTTCGAACCCAAGAAACCATCTGAACCCCTTTTTCCTTACTTATTTGTTAATCCCCAGATTATTCCTTTAATCCATCTAATAAGGCACTAAGTCTTCAACTTCAAATTCATCTTCAATGTCACGGTATTAATATCAAAAGACTGATGTCTTTCTTCCTTGCTGAAACTCACGAAGTCCACCTCCTTCACAAATAAAAATACTTCCTTTTCTTACCAATATTCTCCAACTGACAGTACGACCTTCATTGGAAACCGCCTCTATCCATCACCGCCCTCATTCGATTCAACCTATGCCACTGCATGCTTCACCGGACCCCTCTGCTTCACTGCCTGAGGCATTCCCAGCCTCGGCCGACCCCATAGCTTTCAAACTCCCCACCTCGAACGCCTGCAACCTCCCCATCAGAAAACCCGACCTCCTCTTCCTTCCTCCTTCAGGTCCCTTCGACCATCGATGTACCAATTCGCCAAAGTTCCAATCCCTTGTCCCAGATAAACCGCGCTGACCAATTTCGAGTGATCGAAAATGTGCTGGAACCCAATATAAAACATAACAAGGTGGAGCTGAGGGAGAAAGAAGTGTGATGGATCGAAAATGGACAGACTTCGTTTTGTAAAAGATTTGATCGAAATTTGGGGCTTTAGGGATTGGAATGAAATGATGTGTTTATATAAAATGTTAATCATCCTTTTGAGAGTAAGATGGACGATAGTATTTAAAAGAAGAATAAGTTTGGGTCTCACGACATCTGATGGATTGAACAACACGGAATGTAGTGGCGTGAGGGGCACACTATCCATTTTCTTGCCAGGCACGAGTTTAGTGGTTTGGACGGCACGTTATATAATTTCCTTTGTTAACTTCTACTATTAAGACTGAACCATTCTTGATTAAAAAGAGGCTAGCGTATTAAATCGTTTGGCTTTACACATTGTTGACGTGCCATTTTCCCATACAGAAGACGACAAAAGGGAATAGGTGATTTTTTCATCGATGCTCGTATGAATGATGTAACTTTCCTTTAATGTAAAATATTTATGTATATTCATTTACAGGTTGATTGTTATGTTGGGTACATAAGATTTTCGTTCATGTTCGAAGTGCTACGGACAGAAATAAGAGTACGGTCGTGTCCAGCGAGGTATCACGATCCCAAAAATAAAATAGTATCGGTAGTTTAACTAATATTATGAAACCCCAAAATATTGACATAGGATGCAAAATACTTCAAATAAAAAGTAGCTTATTTTCCAAAATAAAAATTACAGTAAAATTCTAAAAATTAAATTATCACTACGTCTCAAAGGGCTTGTCCAAATTCAAGACCGATATTTAAATATATTTAAATAACCGTTATGGCTTATATACTATTCCACAGCGACTTTCTGAAAATTTGATTTGGACGTAATTCACAATATATAAGTCGAAATCACAAATTTTCACTTCCATTAGAAAGATGCAGTTTAATAGATTCAAAAATTTCTTGTCTCAAAGAAATCCGACTTATATTGGATTCTGTATTTCAGTTGAAGTTCAAAACATTAAATTACGAACTACCGCGACATTACTGGCTCGTTTATAATTTAATTATAAATTATGCGTTCAAACTTCACTTTAATTAATAATTTCCATATAAATTTCCATTTATATTTCTAATACAACCTTTAAAATAATTTAAATGTTTAAAATAAATCGGCAAAAATTTGGGTCGTTACATTCCTTCCCCCATAAAATAATTTCGTCCTCAAAATTGCTAAGCAGTAATGATGTTATAACTCTAACTCCTCACTACCTACTTGGTTGAAATTCCATACTCCATATCTCCACATTCGGTTCTTACACATAACCTTTAATTCTCATGTCGATACCTAATCTTTTCTTGTTTATTCCAAATGCCATGTCCATCATTTTTGGACAACCCATCATCACTTTCTTGTCTTCAATCTAATATGCTCTTCTTCATATCCACACCCATTCCAAATGATTTTAAATCCATTTATTAATTTCATTATTCCACTCGAAATTTTATTAAACAATTCTAGTTTTTTTTTTCAATTACAATTAACACTCGATTTTAAATTACCAAAAATTTCTTGAAATTTTCTAACTCTTTAAATTTTCGAAAAATTTCGCCAGCATCTCCTTTGCACGGCTCAATCGGTACAACCACAACTCGTCTTTCTAGGCGTTATCCATTCCAAAAGAAAATCAAAAAGCCAAGTGGCTTGCCCCCTAGGCTCATAAAACCATCAAACCCAAGTAATATTATAAACATGTACCTTTTTGTCCGGCATAATTCTATCTCTTGCATTTGCTTCCATTCAATATCTGCTCAGTATATCTACATATGTCCATTTCTAGTTGGTTTCAAATCAATCCAACTTCTAGTTTTTAACTCTCTAATCAACTTCTGATAAGTTTACTTTCATTCTATCAATTCAAACTTGATTTTTATTTCAGGAATCAATCCAATTACCCCGTTTGAGTTTCAACAACAATATCCAATATATATTCAAGTTGTTCATGCATAAGTCGAATTCACTTTAAAATTTCAATTCTCAACATTTCTGTTTATTTAATTTCATTTGAGATGATCTCTATCTAATCTAATTTCCTTTTAACTTAAATTAACCTTCAATCCATTTGATATGTTTTTACAATTTCAATCTATTCAACTTATACGAGTTAAATTTTTATTTCAGAATTCAAATTCCCAGGTTTTATTTCAAATTAGTGTGAAATCATACATATTTATACATATATGAAACCATAATAATTCAAAACTTTTGAATTCTCAAAGTAATTCGTTTCTCAACCCAATTTCGTTAAAAAAATTCCTATGGTAGCAATTCATCACTTAGAAACTCGAAAATAGATACAAATGATGTAGCCATCATATTTGAATTATTTTCTAGCGACTGAAGTGATTATAGTGCTTTAAAATTTTCAAAATCCATTTAAAACATTTTTTATTCAAATCCTTTCAAAACATTTCTTGATTAATTTCAAAACACTTCAGAAATATTCTTTAACTTCCGAGATTCAAATTTCATCTTCTGGTTTGGATTCAGTTTCAAATTTTCTCATTTGTATATATTATCCATATACAAATCATATTCAATTATAGGTCACCAAATCTACTTCATTTGATTGTAATAAAAATCAACACATTCATATGTAATAATTCAGAAATTATTCCTTTTATATCAAAATAAATTTTGAGCAAAATTATTTCATTTACCCATTTTAAAACAATACTGTATCGAATAGCTTTGTTCGAGAGTTTAGAAACACCTATCGATACAGTTGTACATCCTGTATCGACCAGAATTCATAAACAACTCAACAAACCAGTCAACACAATATAAAACAATTTTATATCAAGTCTACAAATACGTGCTCACATATATACACTCAAATTCAATCTAGGGTATTATTAACCCCATCTCTATTGAATCACGCCATAGAGCCAAGGTTACTACTCAACCTTCAGCTCTGATACCAAATGTAACGACCCGAATTTTCGTACTCTTTGAGTTGACTAATAACACCGCACGTCCAACCCAAATTGCATAGAAATACGAATCATTATTAGAAAGAAGTTAGAGGATGAGAAATAGAAAGAAAGAAATATTAGAATAGAAGAAAACGAATATCACAAACTCACAGCGGAACGAATAAAATATATTAGGTAACATAAAGTTTGAAATACAATTTAGTAACTTTATATACATACCATCATCAGAGCACAACAACTATTCCTGGAACAGTTATAAACACCTGTTTCCAGATACGACACAGTACACAGCGGAAAATATGATAGTCTATAGCTAACTGATGAAGCCTCCTACTTCAAGCTCCTCCAAATGAATCTGTAGAATCCCGACTACTTGACTGCCTGTACAAATTTGGGCACCCAAGAGTTAGGAAAAACAAAACAAAATAAACTCTGGGTCAGTCATGGTACTGGTGTGAGTAAACTCCAACCATTGGTTTAACTTCTAAAAATCATTTCGAAAGAAAAGATAATCGTAAGACCGATCCACACATAAACACGGATTGTTTTTACCTTACGATAACCAAAAACATTTTGATATCAAAATCTGGTGATATTATAATAGTGTCTAAATCAAATAAATAGAATCTAGTGTAGCGCTTGCATCTCACGCTCCATATATAATATAGAATCAAAAACCATAGGGCTCTTATTGGAGATTGGATTCCGATTATGACAAGGTATGGAACCACCTTCCGATCAGTGTACTCTAGAGGGGATACACTGGGGTTTAACAAGAACGTCTTGCAACCCAGCCCACACATGACCGACCACTCATTTCGCTTGAGTGTATCGAATGTATATCACCAACGGTTAGGATCAGCAACCATTTCCCGAAAGGGACAACATCGATAGATTAAAGAAGCAAATGGAATTTCTCCAGATAGGTGATATATACATCCTAATGGGAGCGACCCACATAGCCATACTGCCTGCCCGATTTTTGTCAATTCCCGGTTGTGAGGCTTGAGGTTTGAATTATCTTCCAGAACATCTGGCCTCCATTCACTTTGAATGCCACATCGTCAGATCCATCGGAAATCACTAATTGATTCCCACAAAAATACTCAGATTGTTAGGCTAAAGAAGTTTCCCTTCTTTGCCACCAACTTCGTACGTTTGAAGGAATCAACGTATGTAATCCCTTTGGAAATACTCTGTCGGACACTCGTCCTTACAAGTTGTCCTGGGTCTGGACAAACCGAAGGCACCATTCTATTAATCCATCTTAGGCAATTTCTACCTAGGATTAACAGAACAGCCCTTGCACTTTACACCGTCTTTATAATCTCTTCAACATAAGTTGATTCGTAATGCTCATGCCAGTACAGAGTGGTTTTCAGATATTAAATCTGATCCCGGTCTCTCCATATTGACAACGGAGGTATAAATCAAAACTTCGATAGTCGGTGATTTAACTATCAAAGAAACATCCATACAATCAACGGTCTTATTTCCAATTGAAATTCTACTAATCAACCATCAAGCAATACCAGCCCCTATTTATATGAATTCCTTATTTTGTTATCAATTCCAAATTTCCATCTTTCTTGTCTTTTCAAAAATCGATTTTCTCTCTCGATTCTTGTAAAACATTTTCAATATCCTAATTCTTTATTCGAAAAAACATCTCTGATTCCAGTTAGAAAACAATTCTTTATATTCCCGATTCCTTATTTCCTATATTCAGAAAATATACTTTATTAATATCCGAAAATACTTCCATATTCCATTTCCTAATTCCTGGTTGATCAATTCATTTCATTTTCTACGGGTAGAAAATATTTCTTATTTTATTTGGGGAAACATTTCAAAATCCTTTAAATTATCACGATGTTATAAAACATCGTTATTATAACTCAAACCATTAATCATTTATTAACTAAACATATTGCTAATCTATCTTTACTATCGAACCTTAACCATTTCTCCATCAATCATGATGTCAATCAAGTTGGGGGTATAATTACCTCTCAGACCTTAATTGAACAACATTCTCAACTTTGAAATAGCCAAAGCTCACAACTTCAAATAGAATATCGCTTACACGACTCTCAGATTCAATCTAAGAATCCACTTCCTTTACGCAAAAACATTGATTATAACGATAGTGTTATAATCGCTGTCTCCAAATATTTGATTTATAAAACATTACTTTTAACAACAGCGTTACAATTGCTGTCTAGAATTATAAAACATGTATTATAACAATAGCGTTGAGATCACTGTTTAGATTTACAAAACAGTTATTACAATGGCAGCGTTTAAAATCGCTTTTTACAAATATTTAGTTTATATAAATGCAACTTGTATTTATTTATTTCAATAAATAAATGAGTAAGTAAATAAATAAATAAATAAATGATTAAATTTGATTCAAACTGAAAGTAAAATAATTACTTCCCTAAATTCGATATAATTGAATTCCAATAAATGACTCTCTTCGAATAATCCATATTCGATTATATTCCGAACTCCGGAAGTTACCTACCATTTCAGGTTGATTCAAATTCCAAATTCACTTTCGAACTTATCCTTTCCAAATCATTATCACATTCCTTTATAACCATTTCCATCCGTAAACATTTTCTTTCAAACTGTTATTCATTTTCAAATATGAATTTCATTCCTTAATAGGGATATAAACTCGTTTATTCAAATCAACTTGATTTTTATTTATCAGTATCTTTACTGTTCTACTTCTAGTTATCGAGATCATTTTAAAACCACATCGTATTATGTTTTTTTTATAAACTCTGTTTATAGAACTATTACTAAATTAACACTTTTCCATTTATTTTAAACAATTCAAGTTCTCTTTTAAATGTCTTTACAAGCTATACATTCTTTAACTTCTGAAATTAACTCAATTTGATTTCTATAAATCCTTTTTTATATATTATTGCAAACCATAGAATTAATTGAATATTAACCTCTTAACGTATTTAAATTAAATTATAGATTCATGTTAAATAAAATTTAAATATCCTTTCGAGACATAAATCATTTGTAAAATTCGACACAGCCAAATTCCTATTTAAAATTCATTGGATTTACATCAATTAGTTTTATATCCCAATTTTGGAATATAACCCATTGTTTCTTTTGAAACCGATTTTCCCACTCAAATCTCTTTTACAACTATTGCATTCAAATCCCACTTCAAATATCGGTATCAAAACCGATTACCACTTTGCTTATATAAATTCAACTTGAATTTATATTTTACTTTATTATATGATACATATTTTATTTAATTTATAAACATCGTTATAAACAACTTCTTGTTTTAATTCACTTAAACAAATTTCTATTTTATTTCCAATTGAAATCTAATTTCTATTTTGGAAATAATTCCCTTTTTAAATCTCAAATCTCTTTTCTACGTTCTAAAATATTTTATGTTATTTAAATACTAAAATTTATTGGGCCAGTGTAATTCAACCACAACAAAATCAATAAACGGTCATATATCACATCATATATCACAACAAATAAATAAAAATGGTAAATAAAATGTTGAGGAATCCAGTTGGATCCCTCCAACCTGTTTCCCTGCATCCACAGATGCTAGTCAACATCAATAATATTATTTCACATGAATATGAAATATCAGAACTAATAATCGATCAACGATGTAATCATATCAACCAATTTATCCAAACAACCATCACATAGAATAAAATAACTATAAATAAAATTTTAAACTCATTTATATAGAAATATAAATGCGGTAGAGTTAGTGAGTTTACTCACTTTGGTTCGCAGTTGATGGTTCTTCTTTTTATTTCATTTAAAATCAAATGAGCGTTTGATTTTTATCACGAAAATCCAGTAGTTCTGTTCTTAGCCATAATGATTCCAATGTGACCAGTTTAACCGAACTCTGGTAACATACGATCAAGTTCTAATCGTCATAGCCTTATATGATTTAAATTACATGTATATTAACTAATTATAATTAACATTGTAAATCACCGGTTTAAATTTTGTCCATCTGCTCCAATGTTATCTTCCCCGACAGACATAAAATAGCTCGGCTTTCATCCGTCTGCTATCCACCAGCTGTTCACCATCAATTTGGTTATTATCAGTTCATTAATTATCCGAAATTAAAATTATTCCCTAATCACATCTATATGTTTACTAACCTTCATGTTATCTGGCCAAAATGAAAACAAGGCCTTGACTTCACCTTCCAGTTTCATACAGAAATCTTGTCTCCCCGTGACCATTTCATGACCCATTCTCCTCTTTGTCTCTCCCTCTCAGTTCACCGAATCCATGTTTGAAACCACCAGACTTCTCACCGCAAAATCTCCATCAACCACTTCATCGGTCACAAGCATAAAGCTCCACACGCAACTTGTCCTTCTAATTTCAGTTATTATAAACAACGTTTTTTTCTCTTACTCACGGTTTACTGTAACATCATCTTCTTTTGAGTATTGAACGTAATGAGCCCATCCTCTTCACCCAATTTTCACTATCCAGAAGACAATCAACTTCTTTCCTCTACAGTGATAATTGTCGATCCTCCCCCTTCACTTTCGAACCCAAGAAACCATCTGAACCCTCTTTCCTTACTTATTTCTTAATCCTCATATTATTCCTTTAATCCTTCTAATAAGGCACCAAGTCTTCAACTGCAAATTCATCTTCAATGTCACGGTATTAATATCAAAAGACTGATGTCTTTCTACCTTGCTAAAACTCACGAAGTCCACCTCCTTCACAAATACAAATACTTCCTTTTCTTACCAATATTCTCCAACTGACAGTACGACCTTCATTGGAAACCGCCTCTATCCATCACTGCCCTTCTGAGATACCTCACCACCCTCATTCGATTCAACCTATGCCACCGCATGCTTCACCGGACCCCTCTACGTAACTACCTGAGGCATCCCTAGCCTCGGGCGACCCAAAGCTATCAAACTCCCTACCTAGAATGCCTGCAACCTCCCCATCGAAAAACCCGACCTCCTCTTTCTTCCTCCTTCAGGTCCCTTTGACCATCGATGTACCAATTCGCCAAAGTTCCAATCCCTTGTCCCGGATAAACCGCGCTGACCAATTTCGAGCAATCGAAAATGTGCTAGAACCCAATATAAAACATAACACGGTGGAGCTGTGGGAGAAAGAAGTGCGATGGATCGAAAATGGATAGACTTTGTTTTGTAAATGATTTGATTGAATTTTGTGGATTTAGGGATTGGAATGAAATGCTGTGTTTATATAAAATGTTAATCATCCTTTTGAGAGTAAGATGGACGGCAATATTTGAAAGAAGAATAAGTTTGAGTCTCACGGCATCTGATGGATTGAGCAGCACGGAATGTAGTGGTGTGAGGGGCACATTATCCATTTTCTTGGCAGGCACGAGTTCAGTGGTTTGTACGGCACATTATATAATTTCCTTTGTTAACTTCTACTGTTAAGACTGAACCATTCTTGATTAAAAAGAGGCTAGCATATTAAATCGTTTGGCTTTACACATTGTTGACATGCCATTTTCCCCATATAAAAGACGACAAAAGGGAATAGGTGATTTTTTTGTTGATGCTCATATAAATGATGTAACTTTCCTTTAATGTAAAATATTTATGTATATTCAGATACAGGTTGATTGTTATGTTGGGTACATAAGATTTTCATTCATGTCCGAACTGCTACGGACAGAAATAAGAGTACGGTCGTGTCCAGCGAGGTATCACGATCTCAAAATATAATAGTATCGGTAGTTTAACTTATACTATGAAACCCCAAAATATTGATATAGGGTGCAAAATACTTCAAATAAAAAGTAGCTTATTTTCCAAAATAAAAATTACAGTAAAATTCTAAAAATTAAATTATCACTACATCTCAAAGGGCTTGTCCAAATTCAAGACTGATATTTAAATAACCGTTATGGCTTATATACTATTCCAAAGCGACTTTCTGAAAATTTGATTTGGACGTAATTCACAATATATAAGACGAAATCTCGATTTTTCACTTCCGTTAGAAAGATACAGTCTAATAGATTCAAAAATTTCTTGTCTCAAAGAAATCCGACTTATATTGAATTCTGTATATTCAGTTGAAGTTCAAAACGTTAAATTACGAACTGCCACGACATTACAGGCTCGTTTATAATTTAATTATAAATTATATGTTCAAACTCTGCTTTAATAAATAATTTCCATATAAATTTCCATTTATATTTCTAATACAACCTTTAAAATAATTTAAATGTTTAAAATAAATTGGCCAAAATTTGGGTCGTTACACGTATACTTGTTAACCTGCATTTTGTTTGTTGACTATTGGATGTTTAGAGACCTGAATTGTGTATACGTGGTGGCTGCCGCACATACGTGTATACTTAAAATTCTTGTTTTCTTATATATGTACTAGCAGCATACGTATACACAAACATGCTCGTGTTGTCTTGACCTTCCGCATATCCCCTTTGTGAAACTAATATATAAACCCTGATTGGTTGAACTTGGACAAACTCTATCTTGTATTAGCTTGAGTTCTGCATATGTACGTCTATACATATTTATATGTATATATATGCAATAGTTGCGTGGGTACCCCGCCAAGAAATTCGAACATGTTTCTGTGCCTTACATGTTGGGTTAACTATTTATATCATATTATTACCCTGCTGCCTTTTTACCATCAGTACCATGCTTCACTTATCCTTATGTGCTTATTTTGAACTAGCACCTTGATAATAAATATGTTTATATGCATATCTATCTCATTATATAAACAAAATAGGCATTTTCTGGCTTGTTTGCATACCTTGTTATATATTTATACCCCTTTTATGTATATATGTCGCCAAGGTTCGAAAGTAAGGAATCAACTATTGATTAATTTCACTAACTCCTTTGATTCACCTGCATGTTGATATGACTTGAGAAATGGTAATTTGCTTACCGTGTTTAACTATGCTGAGACCCTCTTTTTCTTTGTAGTACCGGGCCATTGTGATACTACCCCGGCCAGAGTACTCAAAATTACTGTAATGGCTGGAAATTTTCGACTCCTCGAGAGTCGAAAATTCCGAGATGTTAGTGAAAGAAAGTAGAGGGTGAGGAAGAAAAGATAGAACTAATAGAATAGAAGAAGAAGAAGAACTTACATCATCAGAGTAAACACGAATCTCACAGCGGAACGAATAAAATATAACATAACTTTGAAATACAAATCAGTACTCGTATATACATACCATTTCAAAGTACAACACTTAACAACACAGCGGAATAATAATAGCTATAATCCTGAAGCCTCCTGCTCCAAGCTCTCCAAGTGTATCTGTAAAATCCCGACTACTTGACTGCCCGTACAAATTTAGGCACCCAAGAGTTTAGGGAAAATAAACAAAATAAACTCCGGGTCAGTCATGGGACTGGTGTGAATAAAACTCCAACACTTGGTTAAATAAAGGATATCTTTCTGATATTATAATAATGTCTAAATACAAATAGATATCAATCTAGCAGAACGCTTGCATCTCACGTTCCACATACATAGTATACAAATAAAACCGTGAGCGCTTATTGGAGATTGGATTCCAACAGACAAGGTATGGGAGCACCTTCCGATCAGGGTACTCTAGAGGAGATACACTAGGGTTCAACAAGAACGTCTTGCAACCCGGCCACACATGATCGTCCACTCATTTAGCTTGAGCGTAACGAATATATTATCACCGATGGTTGGGATCAGCAACCATCCTTCCCGATAAGGGACAACATTGAAATAGATTATAAAGAAGTACAATTGAATATTCTCTAGATGGTGATAATACACCCTGCTTGGGTATGGCCCAACTAGCCATGCTGCCTAGCCGAACTTCTGTTATTTTCCGGTTGTGAGGTTTTGAGGTCACGTTTATCACTTTGACAGATTATTTCTTCAATTACTTTGAATGCCACATCGTCATACCCGCCAAATCATTATCGATTTCTCAAGGCATCACGGGTATAAAAGCTAAGAGAAACGAATTTCTCCACCACCAACGTAATACGTTTAAAGAGATCAACATATATGATTCGTTAAGAATACTTTGTCAGACACTCGTCCATATACGTTGTCCTGGGACTGAACAAACCGAAAGCACTATTCAGTGAATCCATCCTACCTAGGCTTTTCACAATAGCCCTTGCACTTCACTCCGTCTTCAATTATCTTCAGCGTACTTGATTCGCAACGCTTATGCTAATACGGAGTGGTTCTTCGGATAATAATCCAACCGGTCTCTCCATATTAACAACGTAAATATGGTCAAAACTTTGATAGTCTGTGATTCAACTATCAAATGAAAACATGTCGGTGTACAAACAACGATCTTATTTCCAAATGGAAATTCGATCGATCAATCATCATATACATATATATGTTCATATTTCCTTATTTCATATATTTAGAAAATATATGTTATTAATCATTGGAAAACATTTCCATAGCTTATTTACGCATCACTATTATTTCGCAACTATCAGTCCCTAACTGTAACTAGTATAAGAACAGTTCTCTAAGTATCAATCCGGAAGGTCGAAACCAACATCAGATCGTCACTTAGAAAACCGTTCAACTTACCCTCTCCAGTCAGTTTCTGAATTTGCTTAACTCTATTTCTTAAATTCTTATCATGAAAACATTTCATTTTCTATGTTTAGAAAACATATCTGACTATATTTAGAAAACGTTTCCAAAACTCATTTACGGATTTCCAATGAACGTTGTATAAAACATCGTTTCGCTTAATCCATTTATCGTTTATTCCTTAACTTTATTCCTAATCAACCTTTTAGATCGAACCACAACTATTCCTTTGTCAATTCTGAAGTCAATCAAGTTGGGGTATATTTACCTCGTAGACCTTAATTGAACAACGTCCTTTACTGTGAAATAGATGAAGCTCATCATTCACTTTTTCCAATCATCTGTTTACGCAAATTCTCGGATTCAGGTTACGAATCCACTTCTTATATGAAAACGTTTGATTATAACTATAACTTTATAATTCCTACTTCTACAATATCTAACCAAAATTATAACTTTATCTCCTAACTTGAATAATTAAACGGACACCTAATTTCTTAATCAATAACTAAACCTTGATTAAAAACCCGGAAAGTAAATAGTACTTTCCCGAATTCGATATCATTGAATTCGACATATTACTCTCTTTCGAGTAATCTCTATTCGATTAACTCCCTTTTTAATAACTTATATTCGATAAACTCTATTTCGATTAACCCCTATCGAATAACTAATATTCGAATAACTCTTCTTGGTTGGCTCTATTTCATTAACTCTTATCGAATAACAAATATTCGATTTTCTTAAATGTGTCAATTCTTATCGAATAACTAACATCCGATTTAACTTAAATGGATTTACTCTTATCGAATAACTTATTCGATTAACTCAACTTGATTTTCTTAACTCGATTACTTAACTCGATAAATCTCAACTCGATTACTTAACTTGATAACTTAACTTAACCCAAATCGATTAACTCAACTCTAATCGATTAACTTAATTTGATTTACTCCTTCGAATAACTCATTCGAATAACTTAATTGATTTACTCCTTCGAATAACTCATTCGAATAACTTACCTTCGAATAACTAATATTCGATTTACTCTAACTCGATTAACTTAATTCTAATCGATTTACCCCATTTCGATTTAACTTAATTCAAATAGATTAACTCCTTTCGAATAACTAAATTCGATTTAACTCTTCTCGAATATCTAAATTCGATTAACTCAAATTGAATAACTAATATTCAATTAACTCTTACGTGTTTAACTCTATTCGAATGACTAATTCGAATCACTCTAATGTGTTTAACTCTATTCAAATATCTAATTCGAATAACTCATTTCGAATAACTAAATTCAATTAACTCCTTTTTATAACGTTTATTCCTTTCAAAGGATTTCCTTTTTACAACGTTTATCCATTTATAAAGATTTACTTTTTACAACGTTTATCCATTTATAAAGATTTACTTTTAGTAACGGTTCTTCACTTTATAAATGTCCTTTTAATAACGTTTCTACTTCTCTATATAAGTCCAGACTTATATATATTCCATTTATCAACGATAAATAATTTATTTAATTTATAAAACATTATTTATAAATTAATCTACTTCAATTTATCTGTTTAAAATAGATTTCCTATTTAATATCTCATTTAAATCCATATCGTGTTATACCGTGTGCGAAGCACGTGTTTAAATCTATCCTTGTAAAATTCTATTTATTTTCCGAACAAGTGTTCCTTTATTTATTCCCTAAATAAATATTCCTTTATTCCATTTATTTATAATCTAAATAAATGTTTCCTTTATTTCTAATTCATTTATTTTCTAAATAAATGTTTCTATTTTATTTCATTTATTTTCTAAATAAATGTTTCCTTTTTCATTTATTTATTTTCAAATTAAATAAATGTTTTCCTTTTATAAAATCCTATCGATTTTATAAATAAGATTCATTTTCAATATAAACATTGAAAATCCCCTTATCAACATTTCGGTATGTTATGGTATTCAATCATATCAAATCACGATGTTCAATATCGCCCAAGCACATATAATCGCCCACAGATTTTATATCACATCATATAACAATATATGAAAAACAATAAAATAACTGTTGAGGAAAATAAAGGTTTTTCAAATATTTCTCTTCCTATATATTTGCCAAATATTTTCCTTTGGTTTTATTTACAAATATATATCCTTTATATTTGTTTTTCACAAATATATTCTTTTATATTGTTTTCACAAATATATTTCCTTTATATTTTTTTGACAAAAATTCTCTTTTATATTTGATTTACAAATAAAACTCCCTTATATTTGATTTACAAATATAACTTATTTATATTTGATTTACAAATATACTCTTTTATTCTTGATTATCAAATAAAATCCTTTTTATCTGATTTACAAATATAATCCTTTATATTTGTTTTTGCAAATATAATCCCTTTTATATTCAAAACCCTTTCTCTTTTATGTATATAAAATCCAGTGATTTTATATAAATAAATTATACTTCAAATTATACTTTGAAAATCTCCTGTCTATATTCTGGTATTTAACATACCACATATCAACGATAAATATCGTCCCACACATAATCAACAACAGATTACATATATCGCATTATCTATCAGAGTATATAAATCTCAGATAAATAATTGTTGAGGAATCCAGTTGGATTCCTCCGACCTGTTTCCCTGCACCACAGATGTTAGACAATATAGATAACATCACTTTCAGTTCCATATGATATATTCTGTTAAACAGAATCAATATAGAAATTTAACTAACTGACTAGCAGTTCAATCAAACAATCAACACACAAATCAAACAGACAATATTTAGCAGTTCTAAGAATACGTTATAAAAATAGAACTGTTCAGAGTTGGTGAGTTTTACTCACATTGGACTGTTATCGTTAAAAACGATTAACTGTCTTTGATTCAGATTGGACAATTTATTTCACCATAAATTGTAACGAGCTCGGATTCACTCCCGGTCAGTCTCATTGTGTTGCTCTCGTCCATACGATCCTGTCGGATCTTGTTTCGCTGATTTTCGTCCACGCATGATCAAGTTATACCGATTAGAAGTTTATACATTTATAAATAAATTAAAACTAAATATCATTTCCTAATTGGGCTTACCCTTTTTGACCGGCCCACTCCCCCTACAAAACAGACCCGAACCGCCCATAAGGACCTCCTTCTTCCACGATACCCACACCTGCTGCTCCTCTTCAACGGCCATCACCCATCCACGTTCGATCCCCTTACACCCCATGAATCCGAAAACCACCAGCGCCATTGAGTTCCTCTCGAGCTCATCCTCCTTGCCATACCCGTTTCGAGCAACTCGAAATCATTTTTTTTCACCACGTCCCCCAGACCTGTGCTGTACCATCGCAACTCCCATGACCCCAAAATGGATCGCACGCCTCAAATCTCGGCGTACAGATGGAGATTTCGCTTCTTAACTCGAATAAAACCTCCACTCTTCGAATCAATGTCTATATCTTCCAAAATCTAAAGCCCTAGCTCTCGCAAACTTTTCTACCGTGAAGAACATCGAACAGAAATGTTTTGAATTCCTTGGAAACTGATGTTAGATCGACGAGCATACTATGGGGACTGCAAATATATGTATAAGATGATGTATAGGAATTGTTTTGCTATTTCTTGGATTTTATTTTGCTTAAAAACTTTGCTGTTGAAGACATTGTGGCGGCCTACCCTTTTTCTTGTATTTATAATGCGAGTGTGAGGCTAAGAGGAAGGGACGTGGTCTCTTTTGGTTCATACCTAGTTTAGGATATTTTTAATTATTTTTCTTTTATTATTTTATTATCGTTTTAGTCTTATAAAAATCCGTGTGATCACACACGACATCCAAAAATCACGAAACTGGACATGTAGCTAGAGATCGACATTACGGTCCCAACGAAACTGGTTTCGTCAAATTCCGACTCCGTTTGCTCACACAGCATATTTTTAACCGTCGAAATACTGACTACTTTTCACTCTAAAAATCCGTACGGCCACATACTGACTCTAAAAATCACGAAACTGGAAATCTAACAACTATTTGACATTGCAGATCCAACAAAACTGGTTTCGTCGAATTCTGACTTCGTTTGCAAAAGTGGCTATTTTTAACGCTCTAAATAGCCTATTTAAATATATAAACATATTTAAATATAATTAAATTAAATATTTAAAATTAAATATTATCGTATATCTTCACATATGATATCGTACAGCTCCAGAATATCATATCAGAATTTACAGTTTGATATTTCAGATTTTAGATTATCCCGGTATTCAGTTTATACCGAAAATCTCTTTTATAACGTATATAAAGCGTCGCAAATTATAAAGGAATTCTACAGCGACTTTTCTGAAATTTGATTTGGACATAACTCAAAATCTACACGACGAAATCCTGATTTTTCTCTTCCACTAGAAAGATATACTCCATCAGCTCCACACGTTTCTTGTTTCACAGAAATCCGGCTTAAAACGAATCATGTACATTCAGTTGAAGTTCAAATCGCCAAATTGCGAACTACCGCGACGTTTTAGGTTCGTTTTAATTATAATTATAAATTATAAGTTCGAACGTTGTACTTTAAGTTATCGATATCGCCAAATCGATATATAAATCATTAAATAAATTAATTATTCGACATCTAACAAAACGCGCCATTACAGACTTCCCCCCTTAAAATAATTTCGTCCTCGAAATTGCTAAGTTAGAAAAATGCTACTAAGTCTACTAACTAGATTTAAAAATCTTTTTTTTGTTTACCTCTAAATTTCAGTTTCGACTGGACTCATTTAATTTTAATTAATTTATTAATTCATTTCCGACCAACTAAAATTTTCAAAAATTCTAAAAATTTTCTAACACCTTAAATTTTCGAAAAATTTCGCCATAACCTCCTTTGTACGGCTCAATACGTCAAACCACAACTCGCCTCTCTAGGCCTCCTCCCATCCAAAAGGAAATCAAAATAGCCAAGCGGCTTGCCAATTTGGCTCATAAAATCCGAACTCATATATGATATAAACTTGTACCTTTTTGTCGGGCATTTAACTCTATCCCTTTCATCTGCTACCACTTCAACATATACCAATGTTATCCATTCCAATTGATCTACAATCAGTTCATATCCTCAAATCCAAATCGAATTTCATTCGAACTCTAATATCAAATTCCAAATTATTGACTTATAAATTTGGTTCCATTCTAGATTATCTCTAATCCAGTTCAATTTTATTTAACTCGGTTCAAGTTAAATTTCAATTTATTTTTACCATCTCATTTTATTTAACTTCATTAGTTAAATTTTAATTCCAGAACTTAAGTTCCTGGGTTTCTTTCAAATCAATTTGAAATCATAATGCCAATTCAAAACCTTTGAATTTCTAAACAACTTGTTTTCTCAAAACAATTCAAAAACAAAACCTTTGGTAGTAATCCGTCACTTAGAACTTGAAAATGAACACTGATGATGTCTAGATTCATCATCAGAATCTATTTTCCAGCTATCGAAGTGAGTTCAATACTATATCATTTTCAATTTGAAAAACATTTTCAAAATCTCCCAGGAACTTAAAATTTCCTTATTTTAATTCCAAATCTGATTTAAATTCATATTTAATTCAAACTATTTCATATATTACATTCATATGAATTCTGATTGGTCATTTATAACCATTTCACTCTTTTATAATCTTATTCGATTATAATAACAACCAACACAATCAATATACTATAATAATTTCAAGATATATATTTCTTCTATAAACAAATATATTTTGGGAAAAATTATTTCATTTACCCTCTTTCAAAACATACCATGACGGTTCATCGTATTCGAGTGTTTAGTAACCCTTATCGATACAGTGGATCAAACTGATCAATCAGAATTCATAAGCCACTCAACCAATGAGTCTCCACAATATAAAACCATTTTATATTGAATAACAATTACGCGCTCATATATATACACTCAAACTCAATCTAGGATATTACTAATCCCATCTCTATCGAGTTATGCCACAGAGCCAAGGTAATCACTTAACTTAAGCTCTGATACCAACTGTAACGGCTGGAAATTTTCGACTCCTCGAGAGTCGAAAATTCCGAGATGTTAGTGAAAGAAAGTAGAGGGTGAGGAAGAAAAGATAGAACTAATAGAATAGAAGAAGAAGAAGAACTTACATCATCAGAGTAAACACGAATCTCACAGCGGAACGAATAAAATATAACATAACTTTGAAATACAAATCAGTACTCGTATATACATACCATTTCAAAGTACAACACTTAACAACACAGCGGAATAATAATAGCTATAATCCTGAAGCCTCCTGCTCCAAGCTCTCCAAGTGTATCTATAAAATCCCGACTACTTGACTGCCCGTACAAATTTAGGCACCCAAGAGTTTAGGGAAAACAAACAAAATAAACTCCGGGTCAGTCATGGGACTGGTGTGAATAAAACTCCAAAGCTTGGTTAAATAAAGGATATCTTTCTGATATTATAATAATGTCTAAATACAAATAGATATCAATCTAGCAGAACGCTTGCATCTCACGTTCCACATACATAGTATACAAATATAACCGTGAGTGCTTATTGGAGATTGGATTCCAACAGACAAGGTATGGGAGCACCTTCCGATCAGGGTACTCTAGAGGAGATACACTAGGGTTCAACAAGAACGTCTAGCAACCCGGCCACACATGACCGTCCACTCATTTAGCTTGAGCGTAACGAATATATTATCACCGATGGTTGGGATCAGCAACCATCCTTCCCGATAAGGGACAGCATTGAAATAGATTATAAAGAAGTACAATTGAATATTCTCTAGATGGTGATAATACACCCTGCTTGGGTATGGTCCAACTAGCCATGCTGCCTAGCCCAACTTCTGTTATTTTCCGGTTGTGAGGTTTTGAGGTCACGTTTATCACTTTGACAGATTATTTCTTCAATTACTTTGAATGCCACATCGTCATACCCGCCAAATCATTATCGATTTCTCAAGGCATCACGGGTATAAAAGCTAAGAGAAACGAATTTCTCCACCACCAACGTAATACGTTTAAAGAGATCAACATATATGATTCGTTAAGAATACTTTGTCAGACACTCGTCCATATACGTTGTCCTGGGACTGAACAAACCGAAAGCACTATTCAGTGAATCCATCCTACCTAGGCTTTTCACAATAGCCCTTGCACTTCACTCCGTCTTCAATTATCTTCAGCGTACTTGATTCGCAACGCTTATGCTAATACGGAGTGGTTCTTCGGATAATAATCCAACCGGTCTCTCCATATTAACAACGTAAATATGGTCAAAACTTTGATAGTCTGTGATTCAACTATCAAATGAAAACATGTCGGTGTACAAACAACGATCTTATTTCCAAATGGAAATTCGATCGATCAATCATCATATACATATATATGTTCATATTTCCTTATTTCATATATTTAGAAAATATATGTTATTAATCATTGGAAAACATTTCCATAGCTTATTTACGCATCACTATTATTTCGCAACTATCAGTCCCTAACTGTAACTAGTATAAGAACAGTTCTCTAAGTATCAATCCGGAAGGTCGAAACCAACATCAGATCGTCACTTAGAAAACCGTTCAACTTACCCTCTCCAGTCAGTTTCTGAATTTGCTTAACTCTATTTCTTAAATTCTTATCATGAAAACATTTCATTTTCTATGTTTAGAAAACATATCTGACTATATTTGGAAAACGTTTCCAAAACTCATTTACGGATTTCCAATGAACGTTGTATAAAACATCGTTTCGCTTAATCCATTTATCGTTTATTCCTTAACTTTATTCCTAATCAACCTTTTAGATCGAACCACAACTATTCCTTTGTCAATTCTGAAGTCAATCAAGTTGGGGTATAATTACCTCGCATACCTTAATTGAACAACGTCCTTTACTGTGAAATAGATGAAGCTCATCATTCACTTTTTCCAATCATCTGTTTACGCAAATTCTCGGATTCAGGTTACGAATCCACTTCTTATATGAAAACGTTTGATTATAACTATAACTTTATAATTCCTACTTCTACAATATCTAACCTAAATTATAACTTTATCTCCTAACTTGAATAATTAAACGGACACCTAATTTCTTAATCAATAACTAAACCTTGATTAAAAACCCGGAAAGTAAATAGTACTTTCCCGAATTCGATATCATTGAATTCGACATATTACTCTCTTTCGAGTAATCTCTATTCGATTAACTCCCTTTTTAATAACTTATATTCGATAAACTCTATTTCGATTAACCCCTATCGAATAACTAATATTCGAATAACTCTTCTTGGTTGGCTCTATTTCATTAACTCTTATCGAATAACAAATATTCGATTTTCTTAAATGTGTCAATTCTTATCGAATAACTAACATCCGATTTAACTTAAATGGATTTACTCTTATCGAATAACTTATTCGATTAACTCAACTTGATTTTCTTAACTCGATTACTTAACTCGATAAATCTCAACTCGATTACTTAACTTGATAACTTAACTTAACCCAAATCGATTAACTCAACTCTAATCGATTAACTTAATTTGATTTACTCCTTCGAATAACTCATTCGAATAACTTAATTGATTTACTCCTTCGAATAACTCATTCGAATAACTTACCTTCGAATAACTAATATTCGATTTACTCTAACTCGATTAACTTAATTCTAATCGATTTACCCCATTTCGATTTAACTTAATTCAAATTGATTAACTCCTTTCGAATAACTAAATTCGATTTAACTCTTCTCGAATATCTAAATTCGATTAACTCAAATTGAATAACTAATATTCAATTAACTCTTAGGTGTTTAACTCAATTCGAATGACTAATTCGAATCACTCTAATGTGTTTAACTCTATTCAAATATCTAATTCGAATAACTCATTTCGAATAACTAAATTCGATTAACTCCTTTTTATAACGTTTATTCCTTTCAAAGGATTTCCTTTTTACAACGTTTATCCATTTATAAAGATTTACTTTTTACAACGTTTATCCATTTATAAAGATTTACTTTTAGTAACGGTTCTTCACTTTATAAATATCCTTTTAATAACGTTTCTACTTCTCTATATAAGTCCAGACTTATATATATTCCATTTATCAACGATAAATAATTTATTTAATTTATAAAACATTATTTATAAATTAATATACTTCAATTTATCTGTTTAAAACAGATTTCCTATTTAATATCTCATTTAAATCCATATCGTGTTATACCGTGTGCGAAGCACGTGTTTAAATCTATCCTTGTAAAATTCTATTAGTTTTCCGAACAAGTGTTCCTTTATTTATTCCCTAAATAAATATTCCTTTATTCCATTTATTTATAATCTAAATAAATGTTTCCTTTATTTATTTCATAAAATAAATATTCCTTTATATTCTAATTCATTTATTTTCTAAATAAATGTTTCTATTTTATTTCATTTATTTTCTAAATAAATGTTTCCTTTTTCATTTATTTATTTTAAAATTAAATAAATGTTTTCCTTTTATAAAATCCTATTGATTTTATAAATAAGATTCATTTTCAATATAAACATTGAAAATCCCCTTATCAACATTTCGGTATGTTACGGTATTCAATCATATCAAATCAAGATGTTCAATATCGCCCAAGCACATATAATCGCCCACAGATTTTATATCACATCATATAACAATATATTAAAAACAATAAAATAACTGTTGAGGAAAATAAAGGTTTTTCAAATATTTCTCTTCCTATATATTTGCCAAATATTTTCCTTTGGTTTTATTTACAAATATATATCCGTTATATTTGTTTTCACAAATATATTCTTTTATATTGTTTTCACAAATATATTTCCTTTATATTTTTTTGACAAAAATTCTCTTTTATATTTGATTTACAAATAAAACTCCCTTATATTTGATTTACAAATATAACTTATTTATATTTGATTTACAAATATACTCTTTTATTCTTGATTATCAAATAAAATCCTTTTTATCTGATTCACAAATATAATCCTTTATATTTGTTTTTGCAAATATAATCCCTTTTATATTCAAAACCCTTTCTCTTTTATGTATATAAAATCCAGTGATTTTATATAAATAAATTATACTTCAAATTATACTTTGAAAATCTCCTGTCTATATTCTGGTATTTTTGATGGTATTTAACATACCACATATCAACGATAAATATCGTCCCACACATAATCAACAACAGATTACATATATCGCATTATCTATCAGAGTATATAAATCACAGATAAATAATTATTGAGGAATCCAGTTGGATTCCTCCGACCTGTTTCCCTGCACCACAGATGTTAGACAATATAGATAACATCACTTTCAGTTCATATGATATATTCTGTTAAACAGAATCAATATAGAAATTTAACTAACTGACTAGCAGTTCAATCAAACAATCGACACACAAATCAAACAGACAATATTTAGCAGTTCTAAGAATACGTTATAAAAATAGAACTGTTCAGAGTTGGTGAGTTTTACTCACATTGGACTGTTATCGTTAAAAACGATTAACTGTCTTTGATTCAGATTGGACAATTTATTTCACCATAAATTGTAACGAGCTCGGATTCACTCCCGGTCAGTCTCATTGTGTTGCTCTCGTCCATACGATCCTGTCGGATCTTGTTTCGCTGATTTTCGTCCACGCATGATCAAGTTATACCGATTAGAAGTTTATACATTTATAAATAAATTAAAACTAAATATCATTTCCTAATTGGGCTTACCCTTTTTGACCGGCCCACTCCCCCTACAAAACAGACCCGAACCGCCCATAAGGACCTCCTTCTTCCACGATACCCACACCTGCTGCTCCTCTTCAACGGCCATCACCCATCCACGTTCGATCCCCTTACACCCCATGAATCCGAAAACCACCAGCGCCATTGAGTTCCTCTCGAGCTCCTCCTCCTTGCCATACCCGTTTCGAGCAACTCGAAATCATTTTTTTTCACCACGTCCCCCAGACCTGTGCTGTACCATCGCAACTCCCATGACCCCAAAATGGATCGCACGCCTCAAATCTCGGCGTACAGATGGCGATTTCACTTCTTAACTCGAATAAAACCTCCACTCTTCGAATCAATGTCTATATCTTCCAAAATCTAAAGCCCTAGCTCTCGCAAACTTTTCTACCATGAAGAACATCGAAAAGAAATGTTTTGAATTCCTTGGAAACTGATGTTAGATCGACGAGCATACTATGGGGACTGCAAATATATGTATAAGATGATGTATAGGAATTGTTTTGCTATTTCTTGGATTTTATTTTGCTTAAAAACTTTGCTGTTGAAGACATTGTGGCGGCCTACCCTTTTTCTTGTATTTATAATGCGAGTGTGAGGCTGAGAGGAAGGGACGTGGTCTCTTTTGGTTCATACCTAGTTTAGGATATTTTTAATTATTTTTCTTTTATTATTTTTTTATCGTTTTAGTCTTATAAAAATCCGTGTGATCACACACGACACCTAAAAATCACGAAACTGGACATGTAGCTAGAGATCGACATTACGGTCCCAACGAAACTGGTTTCGTCAAATTCCGACTCCGTTTGCTCACACAGCATATTTTTAACCGTCGAAATACTGACTACTTTTCACTCTAAAAATCCGTACGGCCACATACTGACTCTAAAAATCACGAAACTGGAAATCTAACAACTATTTGACATTACAGATCCAACAAAACTGGTTTCGTCGAATTCTGACTTCATTTGCAAAAGTGGCTATTTTTAACGCTCTAAATAGCCTATTTAAATATATAAACATATTTAAATATAATTAAATTAAATATTTAAAATTAAATATTATCGTATATCTTCACATATGATATCGTACAGCTCCAGAATATCATATCAGAATTTACAGTTTGATATTTCAGATTTTAGATTATCCCGGTATTCAGTTTATACTGAAAATCTCTTTTATAACGTATATAAAGCGTCGCAAATTATAAAGGAATTCTACAACGACTTTTCTGAAATTTGATTTGGACATAACTCAAAATCTACACGACGAAATCCTGATTTTTCTCTTCCACTAGAAAGATATACTCCATCAGCTCCACACGTTTCTTGTTTCACAGAAATCCGGCTTAAAACGAATCATGTACATTCAGTTGAAGTTCAAATCGCCAAATTGCGAACTACCGCGACGTTTCAGGTTCGTTTTAATTATAATTATAAATTATAATTTCGAACGTTGTACTTTAAGTTATCGATATCGCCAAATCGATATATAAATCATTAAATAAATTAATTATTCGACAGCTAACAAAACGCGCCATTACAATTATACTTGTTGCCCTATATTGTTTTCTTATATCGTGAGTGCATTGTGATACTGCCCAGGCCCGAGTACTCAAATTCTACTTAGTACCCTATGTTGTTTTGTTATATTATGTAATGACCCGAAAATCCGGTCTAATTTGAGATGACCAAAAACACAAGTCCAACCCCAAATTAAACTGAAAATCAGGAAATTAATAGAAAGAAAACAGAGGGTGAGGATATATAAGATAGAAACTTAGAAGAGAAGAAGAAGAAGAACACAACATCAGAGTAACACGAACCTCATAGTGGAACGAATAACATATAATATATATAACATAACATGAAATATACATCTGTACTTGAATATACATCATTATCAAAGTACAACACTTACAACACATCGGAAATAACTAAAGCTATATAATCCTGAAGCCTCCTGCTCCAAGCTCTTCCAGTATATCTATAAATCCTGACTACTTGACTGCCCGTACAAAATTGGGCACCCAAGAGTTTAGGGAAACAACAAAATAAACTCCGGGTTAGTCATGGGACTGGTATGAGTAAAACAGTTTAAAACAGTTTGAACAAGTAAACGATATCTCATAAGACCACACCGTATAACGGAACGGGTTTTATCCCTTATGAGAATCCAAATTATCTTTATATCAAAAACCTTTTGATATTATAATAATGTCTATCAACCACAATATAATAATCATCTAGCAGAAATGCTTCCATCTCATGTTCTACATATATAGTATACAATCAAAACCGCAAGCACGCATTGGGTAATGGATTTCTAACTATGACAAGGTATGGAACCACCTTTCGCTAGTGTACCTCTAGAAAGGAATACACTGGGTTCAACAAGAACATCTTGCAACCCGGCCACACATGACCGACCACTCATTTCGCTTGAGTGTATCGAATGTATATCACCAACGATTGGGATCAGCAACCGTTTCCCGAATGGGATAGCATCAACAATAGATTTTTAGAAGTAAATGAAACTCTAGATCAGGTGATTATACACCCTACTTCGGAGCGACCGACTTAGCCATGCTGCCTGCCCGATTTCTGTCATTTACCGGTTGATGAGGCTTGAGGTTACGCCTTATCATCACATCAGATTCACTTCGAATGCCACATTGTCAGATCCATCGAATCACCGATTGACGTGTACAATAGTACATTACGTGTTAGCTAAAAGAAGTTTCCTTCTCCGCTTCCACTCTTGGTACGGTTGGAGAAATCAATATACGTGATCGTCTGGAAATACTCTATCAGACATTCATCCATACAAGTCATCCAGGAACAGGATGAACCGAAGGTACTATTCAGTATATCCATCTTAGGCACTGTTATCTAAGATTTATACAACAGCCATTGCACTTTACTCTGTCTTCAATTATCTTTGGCATATATGATTCGCAACGCTTATGCCAATACAGAGTGGTTCTTTGGATAATAATCCAACCGGTCTCTCCATATTAACAACGTTAAAATGGTCAAAACTTCGTTAGTCTGTGATTTAACCATCAAAGAAAAACAGGTGTGCAAACAACAATATTATTTCCAGATGGAAATTCTATCAATCAATCATCAATCATATATATATATATATATTCATATTTTCCTTATTTTCTATGTTTAGAAAATATACGTTATTAACAATGGAAACCATCTCCATGGCTTAATTACGTATCACTATTCTTACACATCTATCAGACTCTAACCATAAACTAACAAGAGAACAACTTTATACCCCGAAGGTCGAAACCAACATCAGATCGATACTCAGAAAACCATTCAACTTATTAATCTCTAGTCAGTTTCCAATTTTTGTTTAACTCTATTTTGATTAACTATGTTCGATTAACTCCTTTCAATTAACTCGATTCGATTAACTCCTCTATTTATTTTCCCAATAAATAGTCCTTTATTCTATTTATTTTCTAAATAAAAAATCCTTTATTCTATTTATTTAACAAATAAATATTTCTTTCATTCTATCTATTACCTAAATAAATAAATAATCCCATTTAATCTATTTAAAAATGTTCTACAAATATTTTCTTTTCTATTCTTTATATCAATGGTTTGCACATATTTCTCTTCCTATTTGTTTGACAAATATTTTTCCTTTATATTTGTTTGACAAATATTTTCTTTTCACTCTTTTTGATTTCATAATTATTCCTTTTTATAAAATCCTTTTTCCTTTTATATATAAAATCCAGTGATTTTATATAAATAAATTATCTTCAAAATATACTTTGAAAATCTCCTTTTTACATTCCGATATTTTATGGTACTTAACACATCAAATCACGATGACCAATATTGTTCAGACACATATAATCGACAATAGGTTGTATATCACATCATATATTCAATATATGAAAAACAATAAAATAACCGTTGAGGAATCCAGTCGGATTCCTCCAACCTGTTTCCCTGCATCCATAGACGTTACACAATAAAATCAACATCAATTTCAGTTCCATATGATATATTCTGTTAAACAGAATCAATATAGAAATTCAACTAACTGACTAGCAGTTCAATCAAACAGTCAACACACAGTCAATCAGCCAATATTTAACAGTTCTAAAAATACAACATGAAATTATAAACTGTTCAGAGTTAGTGAGATTTACTCACATTGGACAGTTATCGTTAAATAACGATAACTATAGTTGATTCCGACCAGACAATTTATTTTTTCCATAATTTGTACCGAGCTCTGATTCACTCCAACTCAGTTCCAATGAGTAGCTCTCGTCGGTACGATCCCGATGGGTCCAACCATTCCTAATTCTGATAACAGATGAACGATATTTTTAATTTACAAGTTAAGATATATTTCTAAATTAAATAAAACTTAAATTCTATTTACTTGGGCCTTACATATTTTTGAAACCCGGCCCATCCCTTCTTCAAAGGCCCATAACTTCCAACTATCTTCTTAGCTGTATGAAACTTCTCCTTCCACTCAAATACGGATCCCTTCTTCCTGTACAAATACCATTGCCTCGTGATTTATTTCCATCCAATCTCCATCACCATTAATTAACACAGTAAATCCCCATTTTCCTAAATCCATGGTTAGCATAAACTAACCCTTCTTCCACTTCCTTAATACCCGACTCCCTCTTTCTTCCTCAAACGCACCAGTGAGCTCCAGCACCAAAGAATGGTCATAACCGACTTTTCATGCTCCCATATCTCCATCGTTTGTCCACCTAAAATCCAACAAAAATCACCACTACCCTCCTTTCTGAAAACCGCATCTCCCTGTATCAGATTTGTGCAACTCGATCCTTCAAACCATCAGCTCGTCGATTGCTTCCCTCCCACGATACACAGCAGGTATCGACACAGAATATTACCGTATATTCCCAGAAAAACAAGATCGATGCTCCTCTCACGAGTTCAACGCCAACAGCGCCTACTCGATGGCGCCCACATGTGTACGCTTCCATGAATGGCTCAAACTCGAGCCTAATATCATGCACAAATCCTCCTTTTCCTGCTACAGTTATGCAGTGTACAGACCCCGTCTATTTTTCTATTTGCGTGTACAACATCCCTCTTATTTTGGCCATTTTTAAAACTTGCAATTTGGTTTTTTCTATGTGGAGAGTTTGTAAAAGAAGACTAAATGAATGAAGACATTGCACGTTATGTAGGAGAGAAAATACTTAGCACGGAAGTAAAATAGCATGTGAGTTGAATTTTAAGTACACGATAGCTTTAGCATGTGCGTTGAATTTTAAGTACCCGATAGCTTTATATGAAAGAAAGGTAGGGCAGAAATATCAGGGTGGGACATTGACAAGCCATCTAATAGTTGTCGTGCATTTATATATGTAAATTGATCATTTAGTTCTATGGTATACAGTTCAATGTAACCCACTATAAAGACCCCTTTCATGCACGGACTGGTACGAACAAAAATAAGAATACGACCGTGTCCAGCGATGCGCCACGATCCCAAAAGTATAATAATATCGGTAGATTAACTCACATTGTGAAACCCCAAAAATATCGATATAGGGTGCAAAATACTCCAAATAAAAAGTAGCATATTTAATTAATTAAAAATTACAGTAAAATTCTAAAAACTAAATTATCACTACGTCTCAAAAGAACCTTGTCTAAATTCAAATCCGATATTCAAATATATTGAAAACCCTTTTATAACGTAAATAAAGCGTTACTAATTATAAAGGAATTCCACAGCGACTTTTCTAAAATTTGTTTTGGACATATCTCAAAATCTACATGATGAAATCCCGATTTTTCTCTTCCATTAGAAAGATATACTCCACCAGCTCCACACGTTTCTTGTTTCACAGAAATCCGGCTTAAAACGAATCCTGTACATTCAGTTGAAGTTCGAGTCACCAATTTACGAACTGCAGCGCCATTTCAAGCTCGATTTTAATTATAATATAATTATACGTTCAAACTGTCGTTCAAATAATATATTCGTTATTCAAATTCAATTCCAAGCTGAATTAAATATCACAGATGATCCGGTTCACACTATATCGTCATTTCAGCCAATTCTGATTATTTCAGAATTAAATATATTATTTAATTTATTATTTTAAATTAAATATTCACCATTATTTAATTCCATGACCATTAAATTCACTATATCACTATTTATATAATTAAATAAATTAATTATAATCCCTCTGCATATGCTGGTCATTGCATTCTTCCCCACTTCAAATAATTTCGTCCTCGAAATTGCTAAGGTAGAGGACGACCCTATCGACTGGTTAGACTTATTTGTTCACTTTTTAACTTCAGTTTCAATTGAACCAATTTAATTTCAATTAAATTATTAATTAATTCTTATCGACGAAAATTTTCAAAAATCCTGAAAAGTTTCTAACACCTTAACTTTTTGAAAAATTTCGCCAGCACCTCCTTTGTACTGGTTAATAGCTCAAACTCCAACTTGCCTCTCTGGGCTATCTCCAACCCAAAAGAAAACCAAATAGCCAAGAGGCTTGCCAATTCGGCTAATAAATCTTATATCCAATAGGAATATAAACTTGTACATTTTGTCGGCATATCAACTCTATCACTTCCATTTGCTATCAACGCAGCATATACCATTGTTACCGCAATCAAATTCCAATCTGCTTTTATCCATAACACAACCATTCGCTTATATCCGAGCCAAATATCATTTCAACTCGAGTTTCTTCTCGATTCCCAACTCTTAACTTGATTATCACATTACACTTCAAATTTGAATCTCATAATCCAATTTGTCTTGATATCATTCTAATTCAATCTCAGTTACCACTTTACTGGCTTTATTTTAATTCAAATTTGCTTTCATAAATTTCTGTTAAATTTGTTTTTAATACAAACAGTCTTTCCCTGGGAGTTTTTTTAATAGTTTACTCTTTTCAAAAATCAAATTTTCCTTTTGAACATGTCACTGAGCCCTTAATTAATATTCCATTAGTTAAATCACTTCTCTATTTCTTTATCAATATTTGTTAACCAAATATTTTCAATAACCATATTGGCCTTTTATGTTATTTGGAAAACATTTCCGAATATCGCCTTCCTTTATTTTCTAAACTTTTAGAAAATATATGCTATTTATAATTGGAAAATATTCTAATTACTTATCTCTTTTCCGATCTCGTTTATTTCTATACTTAGGAAATATTCTTTATTATATTTCCATGCTTACACTTATTTGGGTTAAAACGGATGTTGTGTAAAACATCGTTACGACAACCCAAATACTATATTCAACTTACTCTTATTCAACATTGATCATCGAGCCTGAAATCTTACTATTTATTTGTTAATAATGAAATCAATCAAGTTGGGGTATAATTGCCTCTCAGACCTTGACTGAATAACATTTATAACATCAAAACAGATATGACTACTTACTCGAATAATCAATACCATACAACTACTTATTCACTTTTAAACACGTATACACTTCCTCTTTCTATTCTTACTAGATTTTATTCTTAGTCTTCCTTTTTGATTTTACTATTCTATTTTTAAGTTCGTTTCCTTATCGACTTCTATATTTATATATATATATATATATATATATATCGATACGTTGATTTCTTACTATCAAATTATCTTAAAAATATATTCTAACTCCTTAAATTCCTGGAAAAATTCGCCATAACCTCCTTTGTACCAGGAGCATCGGGATATTTCAAATAGCCTCCCATGGCCCTCACCAATCCAAAAGAAAAAGAAAAAGCCAAGCGGCTAGCCGATTCGGCGCATAAAATCTCATATATGAATTAAATACATACCTTTTCGTCGAGCATTCTGTTTATACACCTTCATACCTTATCCATACCTATCTCATGTATATTTATACCTACCCAATCTATTTTAACTATACCTGATCGTTTTAAATTAATTCGTTAATTACTTTGTTAATTAACTCTTTAGTCTATTTCACTTTTATATTTGAACATGACATGTTCTAATATATTTTAACTTGCTTATTAACTAATTTGAATCCAAATTTCAAATTTAAGTTCTATATTCGATTTCGAATATCCATTTACAAATCCAATTCACCTTTCAAAGTTCAACTTCAAATTCAAAACTCGATTAACTAATTCCTCTTCGACTTAGTTAATTCTATTCAATTTCTATATATCAAATTCTATTCAAATTCTATATATCAAATTCTATTCAAATTCTATATTATAAATCCCATTTTGAAATTCAATACAACTTGTCTTTCCCAAAACAAATTCAAAACAGTATCTCTGGTAGTAATTCATCACTTACAACTCGAAAATGAATACTGATGATGCAGCTGTCATCATCGGAATCTATTTTCCAGCGATCGAAGTGAGTTCAATATTATAAAACCATTTCTAAACATTTCCACTTTGAAATTCATTTTAACATATAATTCACAATGCTTGTAAAACAATTTAAAATCTCTCAGGTTCTTAAATTTTCCTTACTTTTAATCCAATCCATTTACAAACACATATCCAATTTTCTAGAATTTTAATTCAATTCCTGGTTTAAATTTTATATTTAACTCATCTGATTTCACGTATTTCACTTATAGGAATTCTGATTGGTTATTTACATAACCATTTAATTTATAATCTTACTCGATTATAATAACAACCAATATATCCACTATATTATAATTTTGATATATATATCTTCTCTATATCAAGATATATCTTGGGTATACTTATTTAAATTTACCCTCTTTTCCAAACATATCGTGTCGACCCATCGTATTCGAGTGTTTATAAACTCCTTCCGATACAGTGGATCAAACTAATTGACCAGAACCCATAAACAACTCAACCAATGAATCTCCATAATATAAAATTATTTTTATATCAATTAACAAATACGTTCACTCGTATATATACACTCAACTCAATCTAGGGTATTACTAACCCTATCTCTACTGAGTCACGCCACAGAGCCAAGGTAATTCACTTAACCTTATGCTCTGATACCAACTGTAATGACCCGAAAATCCGGTCCAATTTGAGCTGACCAAAAACACAAGTCCAACCCCAAATTAAACTGAAAATCAGGAAATTAATAGAAAGAAAACAGAGGGTGAGGATAGATAAGATAGAAACTTAGAATAGAAGAAGAAGAACACAACATCAGAGTAACACGAACCTCATAGCGGAACGAATAACATATAATATATATAACATAACTTGAAATATACATTTGTACTTGAATATACATCATTATCAAAGTACAACACTTACAACACAGCAGAAATAACTAAAGCTATATAATCCTGAAGCCTCCTGCTCCAAGCTCTTCCAGTATATATGTAAATCCTGACTACTTGACTGCCCGTACAAAATTGGGCACCCAAGAGTTTAGGGAAACAACAAAATAAACTAGGGTTAGTCATGGGACTTGTATGTGTAAAACAGTTTAAAACAGTTTGAACAAGTAAACAATATCTCATAAGACCACGCCGTACAACGGAACGGGTTTTTCCCTTATGAGAATCCAAATTATCTTTATATCAAAAACCTTTTGATATTATAATAATGTCTATCAACCACAATATAATAATCATCTAGCAGAAACGCTTCCATCTCACGTTCTACATATATAGTATACAATCAAAACCGCAAGCACGTATTGGGCAATGGATTTCCAACTATGACAAGGTATGGAACCACCTTTCGCTAGTGTACCTCTAGAAAGGAATACACTGGGTTCAACAAGAACATCTTGCAACCCGGCCACACATGACCGACCACTCATTTCGCTTGAGTGTATCGAATGTATATCACCAACGATTGGGATCAGCAACCGTTTCCCGAATAGGACAGCATCAACAATAGATTTTTAGAAGTAAATGAAACTCTAGATCAGGTGATTGTACACCCTACTTCGGAGCGACCGACTTAGCCATGTTGCCTGCCCGATTTCTGTCATTTACCGGTTATTAGGCTTGAGGTTATGCCTTATCATCACATAAGATTCACTTCGAATGCCACATTGTCAGATCCATCGAATCATCGATTGACGTCTACAACAGTACATTACGTGTTAGCTAAAAGAAGTTTCCTTCTCCACTTCCACTCTTGGTACGGTTGGAGAAATCAATATACGCGATCGTCTGGAAATACTCTGTCAGACATTCATCCATACAAGTCATCCAGGAACAGGATGAACCGAAGGTACTATTCAGTATATCCATCTTAGGCACTGTTATCTAAGATTTATACAACAACCATTGCACTTTACTCTGTCTTCAATTATCTTTGGCATATATGATTCGCAACGCTTATGACAATACAGAGTGGTTCTTTGGATAATAATCCAACCGGTCTCTCCATATTAACAATGTTAAAATGGTCAAAACTTCGATAGTCTGTGATTTAACCATCAAAGAAAAACAGGTGCGCAAACAACAATATTATTTCCAGATGGAAATTCTATCAATCAATCATCAATCATATATATATATATATATATATCTATATATATGTATTCATATTTTCCTTATTTTCTATGTTTAGAAATTATACGTTATTAACAATGGAAACCATTTCCATGGCTTAATTACGTATCACTATTCTTACACATCTATCAGACTCTAACCATAAACTAACAAAAGAACAACTTCCTAAGTATAAACCCCGAAGGTCGAAACCAACATCAGCTCGATACTCAGAAAACCATTCAACTTATTAATCTCTAGTCAGTTTCCAATTTTTGTTTAACTCTATTTTGATTAACTATGTTCGATTAACTCCTTTTGATTAATTCGATTTGATTAACTCCTCTATTTATTTTCCCAATAAATAATCCTTTATTCTATTTATTTTCTAAATAAAAAATCCTTTATTATATTTATTTAACAAATAAATATTTCTTTCATTCTATCTATTCCCTAAATAAATAAATAATCCCATTTAATCTATTTGTAAATGTTCTACAAATATTTTCTATTCTATCTATCAAAGGTTTACACATATTTCTCTTCCTATTTGTTTGACAAATATTTTCTTTTCACTCTTTTTGATTTCATAATTATTCCTTTTTATAAAATCCTTTTTCCTTTTATGTATAAAATCCAGTGATTTTATATAAATAAATTATCTTCAAAATATACTTTGAAAATCTCCTTTTTACATTCCGATATTTTATGGTACTTAACACATCAAATCACGATGACCAATTTCGTTCAAACACATATAATCGACAATAGGTTGTATATCACATCATATATTCAATATATGAAAAACAATAAAATAACTGTTGAGGAATCCAATCGGATTCCTGCAACCTGTTTCCCTGCATCCACAGACGTTACACAATAAAATCAACATCACTTTCAGTTCCATATGATATATTCTGTTAAACAGAATCAATATAGAAATTCAACTAACTGACTAGCAGTTCAATCAAACAGTCAACACATAGTCAATCAGCCAATATTTAACAGTTCTAAAAATACAACATGAAATTATAAACTGTTCAGAGTTAGTGAGATTAACTCACATTGGACAGTTATCGTTAAATAACGATAACTATAGTTGATTCCGACCAGACAATTTATTTTTTCCATAATTTGTACCGAGCTCTGATTCACTCCAACTCAGTTCCAATGAGTAGCTCTCGTCGGTACGATCCCGACGGGTCCAACCATTCGTAATTCTGATAACAAATGAACTATATTTTTAATTTACGAGTTAAGATATATTTCTAAATTAAATAAAACTTAAATTCTATTTACTTGGGCCTTACCCATTTTTGAAACCCGGCCCATCCCTTCTTCAAAGGCCCATAACCGCCAACTATCTTCTTAGCTGTATGAAACTCCTCCTTCCACTCAAATACGGATCCCTTCTTCCTGTATAAATACCATTGCCACGTGATTTATTTCCATCCAAACTCCATCACCCTTAATTAACACAGTAAATCCCCATTTGGCTAAATCCACGGTTAGCATAAACTAACCCTTCTTCCACTTCCTTAATACC
Source organism: Allium sativum (assembly GCA_030737875.1). NCBI lineage: Eukaryota > Viridiplantae > Streptophyta > Magnoliopsida > Asparagales > Amaryllidaceae > Allium > Allium sativum. The sequence goes on from CM060916.1 coordinate 203,998,764, forward strand.
CGACTCCCTCTTTCTTCCTCAAACGCACCAGTGAGCTCCAGCACCAGAGAATGGTCATAGACGACTTTTCATGTTCCCATATCTCCATCGTTTGTCCACCTAAAATCCAACAAAAATCACCACTACCCTCCTTTCTGAAAACCGCATCTCCCTATATCAGATTTGTGCAACTCGATCCTTCAAACCATCAGCTCGTCAATTGCCTCCCTCCCACGATACACAGCAGGTATTGACATAGAATATTACCGTATATTCCCAAAAAAACAAGATCGATGCTCCTCTCACGAGTTCAACGCCAACAGCTCATATTCGAGGGCGCCCACATGTGTACGCTTCCATGAATGGCTCAAACTCGAGCCTAATATCATGCACAAGTCCTCCTTTTCCTGCTACAGTTATGCAGTGCACAGATCCCGTCTATTTTTCTATTTGCGTGTACAGCATCCCTCTTATTTTGGCCATTTTTAAAACTTGCGATTTGGTTTTTTCTATGTGGAGAGTTTGTAAAAGAAGACTGAATGAATGAAGACAACCCACGTTATATAGGAGAGAAAATACTTAGCACGGAAGTAAAATAGCATGTGAGTTGAATTTTAAGTACACGATAGCTTTAGCATGTGCGTTGAATTTTAAGTACACGATAGCTTTATATGAAAGAAAGGTAGGGCAGAAATATCAGGGTGGGACATTGACAAGCCATCTAATAGTTGCCGTGCATTTATATATGTAAATTGATCATTTAGTTCTACGGTATACAGTTCAATGTAACCCACTATAAATACCCCTTTCATGCACGGACTGGTACGAACAAAAATAAGAATACGACCGTGTCCAGCGATGCGCCACGATCCCAAAAGTATAATAATATCGGTAGATTAACTCACATTGTGAAACCCCAAAAATATCGATATAGGGTGCAAAATACTCCAAATAAAAAGTTGCATATTTAATTAATTAAAAATTACAGTAAAATTCTAAAAATTAAATTATCACTACGTCTCAAAAGAACCTTGTCTAAATTCAAATCCGATATTCAAATATATTGAAAACCCTTTTATAACGTAAATAAAGCGTTACTAATTATAAAGGAATTCCACAGTGACTTTTCTAAAATTTGATTTGGACATATCTCAAAATCTACACGACGAAATCCCGATTTTTCTCTTCCACTAGAAAGATATACTCCACCAGCTCCACACGTTTCTTGTTTCACAGAAATCCGGCTTAAAACGAATCATGTACATTCAGTTGAAGTTCGTATCGCCAATTTACGAACTGCAGCGCCATTTCAAGCTCGATTTTAATTATAATATAATTATACGTTCAAACTGTCATTCAAATAATATATTCGTTATTCAAATTCAATTCCAAGCTGAATTAAATATCACAGATGATCCGGTTCACACCATATCGTCATTTCAGCCAATTCTGATTATTTCAGAATTAAATATATTATTTAATTTATTATTTTAAATTAAATATTCACCATTATTTAATTCCACGACCATTAAATTCACTATATCACTATTTATATAATTAAATAAATTAATTATAATCCCTCTGCAAATGCGGGTCATTGCATATTGTGAGTACATGGCTATTGTGATACTACCCAGGTCTGAATGCTCAAAATTCTACTTTTTGCCTTATGTTGTTTGGTTATATCAAGAGTACTTGGCTATTGTGATATTGCTCGGGCCTGAGTACCCAAAACTCTACTTGTTTTCCCCTTACCTCAAATGTCTAAAGTTACGCCATGTAATGATGGATATGTGCATTGTAGTTTGCCACATATGCTTCCTTAACCTATATACCCGAATACATGTCCTTTGATCGTGCACCAAAGCTTGCACCGACCTGGACATTTGTATTTAACTTGTCCGTGCTTTTGCATGTACTTATTCATGTACCTATATATATTGGATCAGTCATTGGTTGCCATGACCATTTGTGTTTTGTGATTTATCGGACGTTTTGCCCTGTGATCGAACACTGTAGTTCTCCAAGGTGACTACCTGTTGTACTTAGAAAATAAAATGCTATATTCCTATATTTGAACTATGTCTACATATGAAGTCACAATTTTTTTGTAAAAACCACGTTAATTTCTTCATACTGCCTCAGAATTGGATGAGACTTCGATCGATAGATTCCCACCTAAATTACGGAAAGTGTGAAATACATAGACGTTTTGCCCTGTAATTGAATACTGTAGTTCTCCAAGGTGGCTACCAGTTGTACTTAGAAAATAACAAGCTATATTCCAATATTTGTACTCTACCTACATACGAAGTCACTATTTTTTTTGTAAAAATTGAAGTATTCTTTATACTGCCTCGGAACCAGATGAGATTTCAACTGATGGATTCCCACCTAAATTACGGATAGTGTGAAATACTCGAACGTTTTTCCCTGTGATCGAACACTGCAATTCACCAAGGTTACTATCTTTTGTACTTAAAAGAATAACAGGCTATATACCCATATTTTAACTCTACCTACATACAAATTCGCTATTTTTTTGGTAAAAACTGCAGTAATTTCTTCATACTGCCTCAGAGCCGGATGAGACTTCAACCGATAGATTTCCTCCTAAATTACGTACCGTGTGATATTCAGATGTTCTTCCCTGTGATCGAACGCTGTAGTTCACCAAGATGACTACCAGTTGTACTTAGAAAATAACATGCTATATTCCTATATTTGAACTATGATTACATATGAAGTCGCTATTTTTTTGTAAAAATTGCAGTAATTTCTTCATACTGCCTCGGAGCTGGATGAGACTTCAACCGATAGATTCCCAGCTAAATTACGGACAATGTGAAATACTCAGACCTTTTTCCCTGTGATTGAACATTGTAGTTCACCAAGGTGATTACCAGTTGTACTTAGAAAATAATATGCTATATTCCTATATTTGAACTCTGATTACATACAAAGTTGCTATTTTTTTGTAAAAACTGCAGTAATTTCTTCATACTGCCCCGAAACCGGATGAGACTTCAACCGATAGATTCCCACTTAAATTACGAACAGTGTGAAATACTTGGACATTTTCCCCTGTGATCGAACACTGTAGTTCACCAAGATGACTACTGGTTGTACTTAGAAAATAACATGTTATTTCCCGTATTTGAACTCTGCCTGCATACGAAGTCTCTATTTTTTTTGTAAAAATTGCAATAATTTCTTCATGCTGCCTCAGAACCGGATGAGACTTCAACCAATAGATTCCCACCTAAATTACAAACAGTGTGAAATACTGGGACGTTTGGCCCTGTGATCGAACACTGTAGTTCACTAAGGTGACTACCAGTTGTACTTAGAAAATAACAGGCTTATTACCATGTTTGAACTCTACCTACATACGTAGTCGCTATTTTTTGTAAAAAATATCGTAATTTCTTCATACTGCTAATTTCTTCATACTGCCTCGGAATCGGACGAGACTTCAACCGATAGACTCTCACTAATTACGGACAATATGGAATACTCGAATGTTTCATCCTATAAACAAACATAGTAGGTCTCCAAGGTGACTAATAGTTGTACTTAGAAAATAGCAGGCTATATTCGCATATTTGAACTCCTCCTTTATGCAAAGTTGCTACTTTTTTTGTGAAAACTACAATATTTTCTTTATATTACCTCGGAACCGAATGAGATTTCGACCGGTGGGCTCTCAACTAAATTACAGACATTATGGAACACTTGGGTATTTCTCTTATGAGTGAACACTGTAGCTCTCCTAGGTGATTAATGTTTATACTTAGAAAATAACAAATTAATTCACCAGTTGTCAAAATTTTCAATCTACCTTCTACTGTCTCCATTTTCCAGAAAAGGCCATCCTGCTTCCTCCGTCTCCATAATCCCATATTTGAAATCTTCCTGCATATGAAATCACTATTTTTTTTTGTAAAAATTGCAGTTATTTTTCATAATTCCTCAGAACCGGATGAGACTTTTACCAATAGATTCCCAAATAAATTACGGACAACGTGAAATACTCGGATGTTTTGCCCAGTGATCGTACATTGTAGTTCTCTAACGTGACAGCCAATTGTACTTAGAAAATAACAGGATATAATATCATATTTGAACTCTACCTACATACGTAGCCGCTATTTTTTCGTAAAATTTTTGTAATTTCTTTATACTTCCTCGTAACCGGACGAGATTTCAATCGGTAGACTCTCACCTAAATTACGGACAATATGGAATACTCGAATGTTTCGTCCTATGAACGAGCACTGTACGTCTCCAACATGACTAACAGTTTTACTTAGAAAATAACAAGCTATATTTGCATATTTGAACTCTGCCTACATAAAAAGTCGCTATTTTTTGTGTGAAAATTGCAGTAATTTCTTTATATTACCTTGGTACCGAATGAGACTTCGACCGATAGGCTCTCAACTAAATTACAGACAGTATGGAACACTAAGGTATTACATCCTATGAACAAACACTATAGCTCTCTAAAACTGTAACGGGGCGATTTTCGATACCTTGAAAAACCGTGTCATTATTGAAAGAATTTAGAGGGTGAGAAAGAAAAGATAGAACTAATAGAATAGAAGAAGAAGAATACAACCGAACATAATCAGAGTAAACACAAAACTCACAGCGGAATGAATAAATTTTATTATAACATAACTTTGAAATACAAATCTGAATTTGTACATATATACATACCATATCAGAGTACAATACATCATATCACAGCGGAAATAATCTCTAGATACTAATGGTGAAGATTCCTGCTTTTGAGCTCCTCCAAGTGAATCTGTAAAAACCTGAAACACTTGACTGCCCATACAAATTTGGGCACCCAAGAGTTTAGGGAAAACACAAACAAATAAACTATGGGTCAGTCATGGGACTGGTGTGAGTAAATTCTAACCATACTGTTTAACTTTAAAAATTCTTTTCAAACAAGAAGGTAATAGTAAGACCAGCCCACACATAAACATGGACGGTTTTTACCTTACTATAACCCAAATATCTTTGATATCAAAATCCAGTGATATTGTAATAATGTCTACTCAATTAAATGATCAAGTAGCAGAACGCTTGCATCTCACGCTCCACATATATATAGTATAAAATCATAAACCGCGGGGCGCTTATTGGAGAATGGATTCCAACAGACAAGGTATGGGAGCACCTACCGATCAGTGTACTCTAGAGGGGATACACCTGGGTTCAACAAGAACGTCTTGCAACCCGGCCACACATGACCGCTCACTCATTTAGCTTGAGTGTCGCGAATATATTTCCACCACGGTTGTAGGCCATCCAACCGTCATCCGAAGATACAGAATCGAAAAGAAGTATAAATATGAATTTTCCCTAGATCGGTGACAATACACCCTGCTTGGGGATGACCCAACTAGCCATGCTGCCTAGCCCAACTTTTGTTACTTCCTGGTTGTGAGGCTAGAGGCTACGTCTATCTTCAAAACATCTGATCACCATTCACTTTGAAAGCCACATCGTCAAATCCGTAATCACATATTGATTACACAAATGCACACTGGGTGTAGAATAAAGAGAAGTTATCTTCTCCCCACCAACTTGGTATATTCGTAAAAATCAATGGTGTGACCGTTGGAAATACTCTGTCAGACACTCGTCCATACAAGTTGTCCTTGGTCTGGACAAACAAAAATCACCATTCTGGAACTGGACGACCCTTGCATTTAACTCCGTCTTCAATTTTCTTCAATATAATATAATTCGCAGCGCTGATGCCTATACGGAGTGGTTTTCAAATAACATATCCAACCGGTCTCTCTGTATTGACAACGATGGTCAAACACTTCGATAGTCGGTTATTTAATTATCGAAGTGAAAATAACATCCATTTAAATGATCAACTAAACACACGCAACCACGGGCACTTTTATTTAACATGCGTTTTTATTATTCGCATTCCAATATCTTACTAGATATTTCTCAAATCCCGTTTCAAACTTTTCATACTTCTTGGAAAAACATTTCCAGTTATTATAAACTCTTATTCTCTCACGTTCCAGAAACATACGTTATTAACGTTCGAAACATTTCCATTCTTATCACGTTCTTTATTTCTATGCTTAGATAATAAACCCTATCTTCATTGGAAGAATAATTCCAAAATTTACATCGGCCAACCATTCCCTTTTAAAACATTATTCACTTTAAAAGGTGAATATCATACTGTTATAGAAATCTAAACATCTTTATCAAATAACTTCTTCATTTAGAAAATCAATATCATTATCTCGTTTACCGAAATCTCTTTCATACTTTATTTTTCCAATCCAGTTTATACACTCTGTTTCTAAGTCGATTTCTTATCAAATAAATATCGAGTTTATAACTAAATACTGAATCCTATCCTATTAACATTTATTTGTTTAAAAGTAAATGTTAATTATCCTATCACATTTTAATTCCTAAAATAATTTACTTTAATACATTCGACTTCGTCGAATTATAGTTCAAATCCTAATGGTTTAATTCTAATTTCATTTCGAACATCGAAATGTTGTCATCATTTTCTAACACGATTCTCCAATTTCTCTTTCTAAACTAATTCTGATATTTCTTTGGACAAACACCTTTTCTTATTTCTTTAAACTAAGTGGATTTCAAACCAACTGTGACATTCCCTAAGAAGTGATGCTATATATAAAAATCACGCTTAAGTTCGGTTAACAGCGTTAATTTATCGCTATAGTAAAACTTGCAATACGCTGTAATATTCTCTTTATAACTAATCTCAATATCATAGTCACACTTACCTTGTCAATAGTGTTATTTTATTGTTATAGTTCAAACTTGGCATACGTTGTAATATTCCTCTTTATACAAATCTTGACATAACAATCACACTTAAGCCTAATCAACAGCATTTATTTTATCGCTATAGTTCTAAGACTTGCAATACGCTGCCATTTTTCCTTTATACTAATCTTGACATCTTTTTCCGTCACAAACTGATATCGTTCCTCGATAATAGTGAAGCCGTTCAAGTTAGGGTATTCTATTTACCTCTCAGACCTTGATCGACAACGTTCTTACCTTAGAACATATATAAGTCTGTATTCTAATTCCTTATTACTTATAATATCTATCAGACCGTATTTTCTTGTTTAATTTGAACTATGGTTTTATAATACCATATCCTTACTTTGAAACTCGGTTGTTTATGATTATTATTTATATTTACATTAACTCTTCGCTTTCTCCATCCCACAGTTCTATTTACAACTTCTAAAACTAAAAAGGTAATTAAATCTCATTTATTTTGATTAATTCATTTCTGAACTGTTTTCATTAGATTAATTAAAGACCAATTAATCTAATAATCATTTTCTCAAATAACAGTTGATTAAATCAACTCCATTTCATCAGTAAATTCGTTAACTGATTTTAATTACTTCTTAACATTAGATTAATATAATTAATCTAATAATATTTCTTAACTTTTTGCTTTAAAATAATTATCCAAATTATTCACTCGCAGGATAATTATATCTTAATAACTTATTTAAATGTCAAATATTCGTTTACATTTACTTTATAAAACGAACTCTAAAATACTGGTTTATAATAGAACTTCTATTATAAATTTAAATCACCTTTTTAATTATAAAAATATAATTTTTATAATTAACTTCGTTCATTTGCCTGACGGCAAATTAACTCCTTAACAAAAGGATGGTTTTACGGTCGGTTGCTGCCATTTTCTTATCGATATCGTCTATTTGATTTAAATCAAAACAACTGTTGAATTTCCGTTCAACATCAATATTCACACGGGGTTTTAACGTCATTTGGGTTCAAACAGTGCATATACAAAACAAACAGTACATATAAATATCGAAGAATCCGGTCGGATTCCTCCAACCGGTTTCCGCCTCCATAGATGTTAGTCAACACAATTAACACTGATTTCATACTAGGGAATATTTTAAATTGACGGAATCAGTATCCAACATATGCAACGATATATATTTCAACCAATTTAATTGTGATCTACCTAAACGACCATTACACAGTATTCAACCAACATTAAAATATAATTAAAATATTTTAAATAGATTTGAGTGAGTGAATTTACTCACCTTCGCGCGTTAACTGTTAAATAACGATTTGCATCAGTAAATCTGATCAGGCTTTTAATTCCGTTTTAAAACTATAACGAGCTCCACCAGTTTCATAGCGTAACCGTTGTCCGTACGATTCCAACACATCAGATCATTCACGGAACATTCAAATGCGGCCCGTACCCATATCTCGGCATAGAACCGTTCCTTCCTTTTCCTTCTACTGTAAAAACGAACTTCCATTCTTTTGTAAATGGTCACCTCTCATACTTTCTACGCATCAGCTGTCCCTTTACTTCATATAATTTTTTTTCTTATTTCCTAAAACTGGGCTCTACCGTGATTTAGAACGGTCCATACAACCATTCACTAACCCCTTATGTCTTCCTTCTTCACGACATGCTGTAATCCGCGCACAGTATCTTCTCATCCATGGTCCATTTCTTCTTCCAATACAACCACTGTTGTTATGGAATTACACCGTCCGTTCTACTTCATGCGCCATGATCTACTGTGGACATCACCTTCTCACCCTCCAACGAAATCCACCGGAGCTCCACTTCGTTTGCCGAATCCAACTACCCCAGTAAAAAGGCGTATTGATGCTTCACTCTTGGAGGTTGTTGAACCGAAAGATCGTGGAACCAATGTATTTTTGTTTTCATGTTATTATCTATATTTTTATAAGTGGAGGATTTCCAGTTTCGATTTGGCATAGGAACCCTGAAGAGAGGAATGCGTGCGGTAGTATATATAGTATTCTTTGCTTAAGCGTTAAGGAGTAGGATATGGTGTAGGTTTTAGGGTAGGATGATGGCTACAGTTTTACTTTGGTGTGAAGTAAAAGCGTTTAGCTTAGGTCAGGTAGGATAGGACTATAGTTCCTTAGTTAGAAAGGAAATACAGAGGTACACAAGCATGTGCTCCCTATGGCTCTCTTCCTATTTGCGTGAAAATTAGGCTATATTAATATACATATTTTTCCATATAATTTTAACTTACTCCTAAGATTTCTCCTACTGCTAGCATGGTTTGTCGGGTTTGCATTCTTTTGTTTTGACGTGCTTGTATTAGTTATAGCGTATGGGCTCTCTTGTAGAACTAGAGTAGGAAAGTAGTTTATATATTTTAAAAGCTTAGTGTACCCCGTTCCATAAAATCTTTGTTCGTGTCTGAGCAGCTACAGACAAAAGTAAGATTACGGTCGTATCCAGCGAGGTGCCATGATCCCAAAATATAATAATACCGGTAGGTTGATTTATATTTTGAAACCCCGAAATACCGATAAAGGGTGCAAAATACTCCAAATAAAAAGTTGCATATTTAATTAATTAAAAATTACAGTAAAATTCTAAAAATTAAACTATCGCTGGCCTCAAAAGAACCTTGTCTCGATTTGCAACCGTTATCAAGTTATATTCAAATAACCGTTACGGTCAATATATGATTTCATAGCGACTTTCTGAATATTTGATTTGGACATATCTTGCGATCTATACGACGAAATCTCCATTTTCCACTTTCGTTGGAAAGATACAGTTCAACAGATTCCAACTTTCTCGTTTTGAAGAAATCCGATTTAAAACGAGTCCTGTACACTCAGTTGAAGTTCAGAACGTTAAATTTCGAACTGCAGCGTCTTTGTGAGCTCGATTATAATTAATAAATTTTTTATACGTTCAACTTCATTTTTAATTAATATATAAATTCACTTATATTACAAATCCAATATTTAAACTGATTTAAATATTCAAATACAAACCGACAAAAATGCGGGACGTTACAAAGATGATTAACTTATATATTTAGATAATAACAAAATAATTCTAATAATTGATAATTGTAACACTATAGTCTCATGCTTTCTTGTTATCAAAGATTCTCATGTTTCTCTCTGCACAAATATGATAAATCGAAGTTCTCAGTGCGACATAAGCAATATCTTGCACGGCATTTTCATTCTAAAAATTAATTTAAGACCTTGACTTTACTCTAAAAGATCTACAGTAACTGGATGAACAATTCTCATTTTCAGTCGGCAAAAATAGATGATGTATTTTATAGTTAAAATGGAAAAACAACTGTTCATAAGTTTCAATTTTACTGCTACACAGTGGACACCGAATATCAAGTTGGAAAAACAATATGTTATTTTGAAAAATCATCAGTGTTATAGTTGTTATTATTGTGATACAAACATTATACTACAACCGGAATTGCATTGAGGTGCTCATACTTATTTAACTTTAGTATTAGCAGACAGTGTTATTTGGTTTCACTGCTATGGTTTACTAAATTACATGTTTTAATGATTTAATAATTTTTATGTCATGTGCAGCTTGAATAATTCAAAATAATAGTAGTATATATACTAACATGCCTGAACTTAGAAAGAATCTTTTTTTAATGCGTTATTCTACTTAATAATTTAAGAACTCGGTTTATAGATATATGAACGATTATGAAGCATGATTATTGACTGTATTATGAGACATATTGATGACTTAAGTTTATATTCATGTGGTTATCAGGAGACATCTGTACCACTAATCAAGAAACAAATATATGAACATTATGGATGTGTGATTAATGGTTATATTATGGGATATATTGACAGCCTAAGTTAGTTTACATTTATGTTAATTACCTTGCTTTGCATACTTAGGAAGCTACTGATATAGTCTTTTCTTGCAACTAATCCAAGATTATAAAGAAATCTGGGCTTAGTTTCTCTTATTCACTTCTTAAATGCACGTTAAATTATAAAATATAGCTTTCGGTAACTGGATCCCTGTATGGGTATTAATAAAAAGATGTTTTCTTTGTAATTTTTAACATATCTATTTGGAATTGTTGATTTGAAAGGTGGCTACAAGAAGGAGATGGGTTGTTGTATTATTCTTTGTGGACAAGTCTGAATCTTTGATTTAGAATTCATACGAAGATGTATTTTTATTCATATACGACATCTTACATGGTTGCTTCTTTCTTGGTGAATCATCTTCAATTTCAAGACCATGTTCTGTTTTTTCATTATCTTTTCCAAAACTGTAATTTTTTTAATGTCATTGCAATGTAGGAAGAAATGATACGTCTTTATGGAAATTGACTTTGTTTTGTTGAGCTTAAATTTAACACTTCATCTTTTGTGTTAAATAACTTTCTGTTTACCTTAAAAGACTTGGAAATTGTCTCCCGTCACAAATATTAGAAATGCAAAAGAGATGGCATCAGATTTTAATGACCATGGGGCAACATCATTCTATTACTTTTTTCCTTATATATCTACAACTTACAGTGATTTTGTATACACATCAATCCCTATCGTTATTTGAGACTCACATGCCCTATGTCTTAGTGCAGTTAAATCATAATTTTGACTATTTGAGTTCACAAAAAGTATTAAAACACTAATATCTTCAACTAAGAGTAACGTACATTTTTTTGAACTTGCATTTGGGTATAAGTAAATTTTGATCAAATCAAATTAGATTTGAAATCAAAAACTGTTTCACTTTCTGCTATAGAATCCCAAGAAAAAGACTTGGTTATTGAATACCTCAGGTTTCTTTGTAATTTAACTAAGTATGATTCGTTATGTTTTATTTCTTATATGTGAATTGACTATATTATTTTATTACTAACTCAATAAGTGCTACATCCATTTTTAATTTTGTTTTCATTAGCCTATTATATATAGTACTATTAGTGATGTTTTGGCAATTAAATGTCTTGCTTCTTGCATCAAAAAACGATTTTTTGTAATTTATACAATATATAAAATAACATATCCTCTCTAAGTTTTTGAAACCTGCATAACTAATAAGTTTATTCTTGGAAATAATCAGCATACATTACACTAAAAAAACTACATATGAAATGTTTGGAAACCTACATGTAGTTACAAAAAAGATGTTTTCTTGGAAATAAATTGGAGTTTGATTTAAAAAATTCATATCGCGTCATGAAGTTTACTATTGATAGTCCACAAATGGTTGAATTAATGTATACATATTATGATTATATGCAAGCCTACCTGGGCATGCTTATATACTTGTATACATAAATACCCTACCATGCCTTGTTAAGAATGCATGTACCACTTTTAATTGACTGAAAATATATATGGCTCAAAATCATGTTAATAATATTAAAATATATGCTAGGATTCACTATTATATTTTAGTGTTCTATTAAAGTTGATTTACCGGAATAAAGTTAATCCTAACTCGGGTGTTTTGTGTTTTGCATGAAATGCGCAGTCAGACAGAGTGTTGCAGATATAAGGACTTCGGCTATTGAAGTTAGAGAGCGGTGAAGGCGTGCTCGCTTCGGGTTCATCCATCTGTAATTTATTTTTAATTAGAAATCTTTGTATATAAATTCCACTATGAAATATTGTATAACTCTGATATATTTAAATAAAAATTTCCATTGTGAGATATTATTCTATTATTCTGTGTTATGTTTCTATGTTTATTTCTATTTAAACCCTGTAAGCAATAAAAACTTGTCTTTTTGAACGTTTCGAGTTGTTTTAATACCAACTTGAAGCGGTCAAAAAGGAAGGTCATTACAGAAGTGGTATCAGAGCCATGTTTGACAAAGCTTGGCTCGGGATTTAAACTCATTAGAGATAGGGTAACAATACACTATGAGTGGTCACTTTGAATCACTCTAGAGAGAGCATATTTTGAAAATTAAAGTACTCTAAAAATATAAATGATTTTGAAACGTAAAGTATTTTGAAATTTAAATCCTTTTCGAAATCCCCACTCTTCGAACTTTTGTTTGCCGATAGCTCTCTTCGATAAGGTCTTTTTAGATTTGAATCTTGATTCCATTCGAAATCCATCGTCGAGTTGTCGTGGTTTATCGAGAAATTGAGTATAAGTTAAGTGAATTAATAAAATTAGTTTATTCACTATTGAATTTGAATCAAGTATTTTGAAAATACCTGTTGTAAGAACAAATGGTTATGTAAGAAGATTTGTTGAAATTTTTGGAAATTTTAACAAATTAAATATGTGATGAATGGGTTAATAAGTTGAAAATGTTGACCATTGAAATAAAATAAGAAGTGTATATCCCAAATGAAGACAAATTAAAACTAAGGAGATCGTTTGACTAAAACTTGAGAATTTGATTCTGGAAGATATTGAAACTAATTTCTAATGTTTTGAAGAATATATATATACACACACACACACACAAGTATTTTCAAATAGAAAGGTTTCAAGTGATTTTCTGAAATAGTTTCGATGATAATTTTACGTCATCAGAATTCATTCTCGAGTCTCAAAGTGGGGGAGACTGCTTTGGTAACTTTGCTATTTGTTGTTTTGATCAAATAAATTTGATTTGTGAAGCATGGTTTTATATAAAATATGTATATTTTGGATGATTGAAAGAAAATCCGGAGTTGATTCTTTAGTTTGGTTGAATGATAATCCTATGTATTAGGATAATATAATTGTACAGCTTGACGAGATGTCCTAAAAAATGATCAAATTTTTTATTTCCAATTATTAAAAGTTAAATTTTGCTGACTATTTGAATAATTCAATCTTTTCCAACAAGATTTGAATTTTAAGTTAATTTAATTTAAAGAAGCTCAAAGCAATTAAAATATCAGAAATGAAATTTTATAATTATGTAAGCTTTTAAACGTTTGGATGAAATTTGATCTTAAGAAATATTTCTAACAATGTAATGTTTTGAAAGGAAAAAATATTTTTGTACAAGCTTGACTTTATGAATCAAAGTAGTTTTGATATTAAAATTATATTTCAAGCTTAGATTGATGTTTTAAAATATTTAAAATTTGAAGGTATAAATTTAAAATTAACTAATTCAATGAATGGTTCAAAAGAACTGGTTAGTCATTTGAAAGTTGAAAATGAATGCAAGGTTTGAATGGTGATTAAATTTAAAATCTGGATTTATTAACATAAGGATTTTACTAAGTCTAATGGTTTATTAGATTCAAGGATAAAATTTAACTTGAGAAGAATTGATTTAAGCGATGAGCTTGATGTTTGGAAATTTGTAATTTAGTTTAAAAACCAATGATGGAAAATGAAAGAAGAATTCAAACTTCAAATAAAAACTGAAGTTAATAAAATTGAATAAGGAATTTGAGTTATGATCTAACTTGAACACAAGGCCTAAGTTGAAATGTTATCAATTGAATCTTAAGTTAAATTTGAGTTTAACTTCGACATTAGAATCATTGTTAGCTAAAATTTTGAAAAATTCGGAAAATGATTCGGATTGGAATATTTCTTGAAATTAGTATTTTTTTATTTCACAAATATTATATGTTTTCCGATTTTTATATTTGAACTAAAAGTATTAAATTTATCTATCTTAATTAAAATACCTTATATATAAGTTTAACTATCTTATTCAACTATTCTATAACAAACTTATTTAGTTTATTTAAACTATTTTATATCAAAACTTGTTTATTCTATTCAAACCTATTTATATCAAGTTTACTAATCTTTGAACTACTATATATCAAATCCTATCTATTTTATTTCAAACTTGTTATATCAAACCCATCTAATCTATTCAAACTATTTTTCACCAAAGCCCATCTAATTTACTCAAACTTATTTTACCAACACCTACTTTATTTCAAGCTTACTATTTTGGTATTTAACTTGTTTGAGATAATAAAAAAATTCTGATCTAAGCAATTTATGTCCAAAATGACTTGTATGTAAAAATTCAATTGAATAATGATATTTGGGATGTGTAATCCAAATCAAAGGTTAAGTTTTGATAATGGATTGATTCATGAAAATGAATTTGATCTACTGAATATCCAAATCGATTATGGAATCAAAACTAAATTGTATTGAATTGGAATTTCAAGAACCTTTGATTTTAAATATTTGATATGAAATTTTCGAACCTTGTACATACGGAAGATTTATATAAGAACGACAATCAATTCGAAGATCATCTATTTGTTATGAAACGTTATCTCATATAATGGAATTTATATAAGAATTGTACGTTTGAAAACATGTTTTAGAAAGAAAATCTTATGTAAATCGACATTTACTTAAGTGCAATCTATGAGAAAATGAAATAAAGTACTATATGTATATAGATCTTATGTTTTCAAAACTAAAGATATGTTGAAGTACCGTCCAGTGTGCGCCTACTCGGTAGGTAACGTTTAGGACCTCGGGTCCATTGAAAACCGTAGTTATGTTGGAACTCCGTTAATTGGAGTGTCCATTGAAATCATAATCTCACTCGATGAGATCATATTTGATATATCATGATTGAGATGTTCTAGCATAATTCGAGGAGAGTGATGCCTACAGTACAAGCGATTCCACAGGGGTAGTGGCATAACCGTCGTGTAACTGCGATCTAGACGTCATAGCGAAATTCGATGGAGCACTGTAACAACCCGGATTTTCAAAACCAATTTAAAAATTTTATTTTAGCTGTTTTAATGAATTTTGAATATTCGAAATGATTTATTTTAAATAATAACAACTAAAAATTTATTTAAATCGAAATTAGAACGTATAAATTTATTTTAATTATAAAACGAGCCTGAAATGGCACGGTAGTTTGAAAATTCGATTTTAAATTTCAATTGAATATATAGAATTCAAAATAAATCGGATTTCAGTAATACAAAAAACATTTGAATCTGTTTAATTATATCTTCCTAATGAATGTAAAAAACTGAGATTTCATAATATAAATTGAAAGTTATGTCCAGTTTAAAAGTTAAAATAGTCGCTATGGAATTTATATATATATTTTATATAATATATAGCCCTAAAAAATAGCCATTTTGTAAACGACCTTCGTTTTCGACGTAACCACTTTTGTTGGATCCGGAATGTCAAATTATTGCTACATTCCAATTTTCAGAATTTTTGGATTTAATTTGTGAGCGTGGTGAATTTAAACGCGTTTGGTAAATTCAATTTAAATTTATTCGACTGGAAAATGACCATTTTTCAAACGGTCTCCAAATATGACGAAATTAGTTTTATTAGGACTGTATCGTTAAAACATAGGTAGATTTATTTTTCTGGAATTTTTGGAGTCAGTATGTGGCCCCAGTAAGTTAAAATGTATGTTGAAATCAATTTTGAACATTATATTAATTTATATTTTAATTTTGATGAAAACTGATCGAAACAGTCGAATTGGCTTACCGGACATATCCCATTGTGTTCGGAAAGCGTGTATTTAGCTAGGGAAGGTAGTCGTTGGATTCGATTCGGACGTAGAATGAAAAATTAACTTTTTGGAGAATTAATTAAAATAATATCATAATATACATATACCGCTCCTTCTAGTCAAACCCTAATTTTCGAGCCCTCGGTCAAAATTAAAAACACACGCCCCCTTACTTCAAAATCCTGTAACCCTTTGTTATCGCCGTCGCCGTCCTCTTGGCTACTGCCACAGTCGCGCCCCCTTCCCTAGACCCCCGGCGCCGCCACTTCCACCTCCTCCTATCTTCCCTCTCTCTCCCCTCGCCTCATTCATGAACCAGAGCCAAACCACACCCCCAGCCACCATCTGACCACCGCCGACACCATTGCACTGCCGCACCACTTGCCACCACCCAGTCGTATGCCGCCACCTCCTCTGGCCATAGCTCCGACCCCGGGCCATCCATTCGATAAAAATCCAAATTTTATATTTTCTGTATTTTAAAATAACACCCTGAGCTTCCACAGCCCATATCTCCCAAACTGAGCTCTTATGGTGAAAACTCCACAGTGGCAAAGTCGAAGATCACGATTTTCTCTTCGATTTGAGTATATGGAAGTCATATTTTGGACTGCGTAGTCGCCCAGAAAACGCGCATAAAGTCTGCTGTCCAAATAATGTATTTTCGCGATTTCTGGCAAAATGGACCAATTTCGGAAGAAAGGCCACTAGGCAAAAGTTGCCTGGAATGACGCGTTTAAGCTGGTAAAAAAGACAGTGTGAAGATTGGAGCTCGTTTGCAAGTTCTGGAATCAGAACAGCGAATCAGAACGTCAGAAAAGCACGGCGGAGTGGATCCCAATGTGAGAACTTCTCACTCTAATTATTTAAAGTTAAATATATACTAGGATGCAGACGGGGCTTATAAGCCCCCGACACTATTTATTGTACAAAACATGATTGTTTGTTTGGGTTGTATTGTGGAAATTTTGTAGTGTTGAAAATCTATTGAATTGTGGTGTATTGAATTGGATTGAATATGGCGTATGGCACGAGCCAGTATCAGGAGAGGGGTAATGCTAGACATTACTCCGGTTTTAATATCGCGCCGTTATAATGCCGAAATTTTCTGAAATAAATATTTATTCATTAAAAATATAATTTTTAATGTGTATATGAACTGTATAAAATATTCATGTGTTGAATAAAATGTTTGAACAATAAAAATATTATTCTTATTGAATGAATGAACTATATAAAATATTCATGTGTTGAAGTAAATATTTTATCATTAAAAAGATAATTTTTATCGTATATATGAACGGCATAAAATTCTCCTAAAATGAAAATGAATATTCATTTACAAATCGGACGATTTGTTTATGTACACCCATTTAACTAACATGGATCGGGACGATAAATTTTACACATCGCCCAACTGCACAAATAATATACAGTATTTGTTGGTTGAAACCCCACACAGGTATTAGGATGATATTCGACATACACTAATCCCAATTGTTTATTTGTATGTCAATTGATTGGTTGATGGACTGTTGTAAGCGTTAATTATTTATATTTATTGCTTATGCAGTTGTGTAATGCATTCTGGATGATGGTTGACTGTGTATAATTATTGCTGTGTACATGTGTGGTATGAAATCCATATAAATAACATTATATGGTAATTGACCGTGTCTGATTCCAATTCAAAAAGAACGAATATTTTAAAAGAACAAATATTTTAAAATAAGGAAATATTTTAAAATAACGAATATTTTTAAAATAATATTCAGTAAAAGATTAAAATGAATTTGATGTCCGATTTGGAACGGACATGAAAATATTGAATATGTGAAGCCATGTTGATTAGATTTGAGCTATTTTAATGCAAACGATATTTATATCGATTTTATTCGTTTTTATAATGAATATCGAAAAGGAAATTATTTCAAAATCTGATATTTTGAAAATATTATCATTTAATATTATAATGATATGGAGTATTCAATTTTGATTTAAAATTGAAATGAAAGTGGGAATCGTTTTAAAATGAATTTATAAAATATGTTTCGAATGAAATATATATATCTTATATTATATATATATATATATATAATATAGTGGCCTGAATAGAACGCACCGCGACCATTCGTGAATTTCAAATATTGATTTCGAATTGACATTATGGGAGATCTGACCGTCGGATTCTCCTAAAACCAGAACCGTTGGGTTCGTATCGAAAAGAGCTTTCCAATGAATATAAGAGATTTGAAATCTAACGGTTGGATTTGGAATTATGTCCAAATCAAATTTGGAAAAGGTCATTATGGATGCAGTTCGATGGCCGTTATTGGAAACCGACTGTACGAGCCTTGATAAAATTATTAAAAATATTAATAATTTATGTAAAATCATAATAAATGATTTGGAAAGAGTTGGGATGAAAATTCCCATATTTGTAAAGATAAAAATATATTTTTATCAAAATGAACTAGTTATTAACTAGATTTGAAATCCAATAATTTTTAAATCAATAAATTGGATTTATATAAAGGGTTTTAATATAACCAGAAATTTCCAATCTATAAATTGGAATGGATTCGAATAGAAATTATCTTCGGGATATTTCGTTATTGGATTCCGTGACTATACAAATATTGTGGAGGAACTTGGAAGATAGATATATATCGTTATTACCCAGACGATATGTGTTGGTTTCGGAATTTGATATTGAATAAAAGCCGATATAATTTATGTTTAGAGCCTTATAATTAATATCAAATTGGATTTTGGGTTTGTCGTGAGTGGTGTCTTCAGTAACACTGTTCTAAAACCCCATGGTGAAAAAATAAATCTTTTAATTAAGATTATTAGAGTTCCCAATTATCTTTGGTAATTGGAATAAAATGGAATGTGAATTGGGTTTATTGTGAACTGTGTTTTTATCGACATTCGTTCTTTAACCCGATTAACTGTGAAATGTGATTTGGAATTTGTAAATCTGTTTATTTAGATTTAATGGAAATTTTCCAAAGTAAATTTTTCCAATTTAATAAAATAAATTGGAATGGAATGGGATTCGATTTGGAAATGATCAAAGTGAGCTTCTGTGGAGGAGGACTGTTAATATATATGGAATTTAAAAGGCTTTGTCGTTATTCCATTTATATTATTAGTCGGATACGGAAATTGATATCGATTATCCATGAAGATTCCATAATTAATGGAATGTGATTTTGGGTTTATTGTGAACTGTGTTTTAAATGACATTGGTTCTTTAGCCCAGTTAAAGACAGGATTTCATGTCTAACATTGTATTTTGAACTGTACTGTTGATCTCTGCTAAATATATATCTTTTTGGTGGCGGAGAATTTGTTCTCTTGCTTAATACCCTTCTCTGAGACGTACGAGCTCAGAGGTTATATATCGGCAGAAACCAGTGGTACGGTGTAGATTGTCGATGCGACATGTTTGATTTCCCAAAGTTAAATAATCATTAATAATGATTGTTGGAAGATTAAAACTAAGTGGAGTTTTAATAAATCTTTAATTAGATTGAAATGCGAATGTTATAATTTAAATTATCAAATTTGGGAAATGATCGAGAATGGAGTACCAACAGTTTTACTCCAAGCGATAGTTAAATCTTTAATTAGATTTGAACGTGAAATGGTAATTAAATTTACCGATAACACCGTGGTATTAGATATGGAGTATTACCAGTTTTGCTCCATGGGATGAATAGGTTGGGATTGGGATTAATGAATAAATGATTACTTCGGTAAGGCTCGATAATCCAGACTGGTTGATAAACCTTAATTTGGTTTAGAATTGATATCCAAAGGAAGATTAAAGTATAAATTTAAGAGAATTTGTATTTGATAAAATTAATGGGAACCTTTCCCAATGCATATGAATATTTTATTAAAAGAATATTCAGAATTGGAATGAGACATATGTTGTGTTTTTATAGCACTTAATTATTTCGGAAAGGCCGGGTTTATACCCATTCTGAATAATTGATTCGACGATAAGTCAATGATGAAGACGGTGGTTAAAGACCAGAATTCTTCACATCGTTTGGATGATTACTAATGTCTTGATTGGGTTGTACACCCAAGACAAGATAATAAGTGGTGATCGTCTAGACGTACTTGGAGATCGACCGGATATGCGAGAACCTCTCTCCTGTATTGGACATATAGGACGAGGAATAAGGTGCCTCCGGTTTTGTTCAGACCAAGAACGAACTAATAAATGAATGTGTGTCTGACATTAGATTTTTATTCTATGTTGATTGATTTCTACTAAATATATATCTGTTTGGTGGTGGAGGATTTATTCTCTTGCTTAACACCCTTCTATGAGATGTATGAGCTTAGAGGTTATATATTGGTAGACATCAGTTGCATGGCACGAATTGTCAATGTGGCATGCTGAGATGCCAATGATCAAGGCTTTTATTGAAAAGCAGAGTCTTGTGGTTGATGATCAAAGCACGGAGTTAAATAGCATAACTTTGTGTATAGCGTTAATTTGCGAGCCTCACACCTCGGTATAAGTCAAAAACGGGATCGTGACTGTAGGGAGTGCACGAAGTTTCTTTCCAGCTATGGGTAGTGTCATGGTACGGAGCCCAGACATTTATATTTTTACCTATGTGGATGATGGATAGCGAGGTACCTCGGATATAATGGTCAGTACGGGCTGATGGATAGGTCCGATGGGACCAGAAACGTGTGTTCAGGAATAATTAATCCACTAACGTAAGTGTGGACCAGCCCTGAAGATCCAGAGGTCGCCCAGAGTGTGTAATCCTGAGGCATTTGCTAGAGTGTCTCTAATCAGTGAGAAGTCATCCCTTGCCTCGACTCGTAGATTGAATCCAATTTCCAAAACGTGACATTTCGGTTTTAATTGCAGAACTAGTATGGCGACATTGTAGCATGGGATACTATGTCATCTATGATTGATACATTTGTATGTGAAGTTGTTTTATACACTTTACACTTATAATAGTATCAAAATGATTTGTTTTAAACGTACCAAGCATGTTTGGCTATTTTAAGGGAAAACTCCATCCTCCGGCTTGCGTTGCATTGTGTGATGGGATCTGAGTCTTATAATAGCTTCATTTTTTAAAAAGCATTGCACTATTTGCTTTATGCACTGTTATTCTTGGGAGAAAGCCTGCTCCGTATTATATGGCGTGGTCCCTTGATTTACTTTATTTCTAAAGTAAAGGTTTAATAACTGTTTTAGTTCTCACACCAGTCCCTTGACTGACCCGAAGTTTATTGTTTTAACCTAAACTCTGGGTGCCCATATTTTCCACATGGCCAGCTAGTAGTTTTGGTTTTGCAGATTATTTCTTTCCCCAGGATCTTGTATTTACAGCTAGAGCTATATTCGGAAAGCTTTGTATCCGTGTATCTCTTTTTGTTGAGTTATGTATTATTTTTCCGCTGCTTTGTAATTTTAATCTATGGTAACTTTCTGATGTATATTATTTGTTCATATCTATGGTATTTTTCTGATGTATATTATTTTTTCACACTCTGTTATATTCTTGTACTCTAATGTAATTGTTGTAATAGCAATGAAATGTTCTATTGTTTGTATTCTGATTTTTCATGTTCTCAACTCAATCCGGGCTTTCCCTTACGGGCGAGTTTGGGTCGTTTCATTCACGATGCTTATAATACAAGCTATTCCACTTGGATAGTGGCGTAACCTCCGTGTAACTACGATCTATGGCAAACAACCATGGCGAAATTCGGGGGATGTGATATCTACGACACATGAGATTCTACAGGGATAATAGAGTAACCGCCTTGTGTCTGCGATCCATGTGGGAAGTACTTTCCTTATATATTTTTTAAAATATTTTTTAGGTATTTTCACTGGGAGTTGAAACAAGTATATATTTAGTACTTGGAGATTTTTAGTCATGTGTCGGTACCACGTATACCTAATTTTATGTAAACTTGTTAAACTTCGAGTTATCAAGTACTTTCAAACTTTAAACAAAAAAATCAATAATCTGAAATTAAACTTATATCACTTCAACAAATAGACTGAGAAAGAGGGTTTGAAAGATTTTATAAGTCCACAGCTTTGAAATATAACAAAATACCATTTTCTAAATTTCCAACATGAGAATTTTATGTTTAAATTTAAGTTTAGTAAATCAAAATTTTATAAAGGTTTTATAACAAATTTAAACTGGTAGTAAATAGACCTTGTAAGTTAAAAACAAATTTTCGAGTTTTGAACCTATAACTTATTTAACCTATGTTAATTTTATATGTATATACGTATTTTATTAAATAGGATTTGTTATATAAAAATATATATTGTATTTCAATGATTTGAAATGAAACTGGTATTTCAAGATTAAAGAAATTACTTTAAGATTTTAAATGTTTTCTAAGCTTATTATTTTGGAGCAAAGCACTAAGCTTCTTATTATTATTTTCAAACTTTTCAAAAGCAAAGATTTTATTTTCAAGTATAAGTTTAACAAATTCAAGTTTTAGTAAAAAGAGTTTTGGTAAATTTAATTGTAGGAATTTTTTGTTTTAAGATTTCTATAATTTAGTTTGTTCTAATAAGTTTCAAGCCTAGTAAATTTGTATAAGTAAGAACATTTTGTTATATATATATAAGCAAATTCTTAACAACCTCTCCTTTTCGAGAACGAAAAGCCTTGAGTGTGGGAGATTGTAACGACACAAAATTTTCGACGTTTATATTATGAAGTGAATTTTAATTTAAGGTTGGAGTTAATGTTATATTAAAATTTTTATTTAATATTTTAAATCTAGTCTATTTTAAACTTGGATTTTGAATTAATCTTATAAGCATAAATTTAATGTTGATATTTGAATCTAAATGGATTGGTTAAAAAATTTAACGTTATTAATATTTTACACCAATTGAAATAATATTGGTTGAATATTTAGAAATTTAACTTGAGAATTTTAACCCAATTTATTTCAATTTTAATTTGAACATGATTTAAATTAACTTAAGCTATATGTTAAAAGAAAAAAGAGGGTTGAGTGCAGAAACTACTCGCCTCTGAAGCCTTGACCATGCCCAGCTTTGCGCCTCACCTGGACCGCTTCATCCTCCTACGCCGCTATTCAATGATAAGTTTTTTCTTATGATTAATTTTGTTCAAGTTCGTCAACATCTGTATTAAACTGGAAAGTAATAGTAGAAGTTGTATTGTCTAATTCACACTTGTGGTTTGACTGCCTTGATTCCTTTACTTTGACCAAATATGTTGGGTGCATGCTTGTTGATCTTAAGTTTGAGCCTTATACTTGTATTATTTGTTGCATTGTGTATATCTTCTTGAACTTGTCATAACCTCTTTGGTCTGACCTGATACATTTGTTGGAATCTTGTTGCAACTTCCCTACTGCATTTGTAAAATTGTTGTACACCAATTTACTTGTTTATCCCCAAAGCATGTTGACCCAAAACATATATTGCCTTATTTTATAATTTTGAGTTAGATATATTTAACATGCTATGTTCAGATTCGATATTTCTGCCTTGTTTGAAAGTTGAAATATATTTTACTCATTGTTGTGTAAAACTTGAAACATGAATCCGTTCCTTGTTTAAAAACGGGAACTCATAATGCTACTTTATACTTGGCTTTGGGACTGATATTCTAAAATGGTGACCACATATAAAGTTGCCAGGTCTTGAACATGGATGGATTTATATTTTTTTTCAAGTAAATTTAAGTGTGTGTTTTATAATCCTAGAATTCTTAGGTGTGTACTTTTTCTTTGTTTTATAAGAATCATGCCATGCTTGGCGGTGTATATTTACTTGACTTGGCCTCAATTTAAAACACAAGTTGCACTTATACATTCCATGATATTTTTGCAAAGTACGTATACTTGTTAACCTGCATTTTGTTTGCATCCCACTATTTGTTGGATGTTGGATGTTTAGAGACTTGACTTTTGTGTGTGTGTGTGTGTATATATATATTTTATGCAGTAGCTGCATAGGTACCCCGCCAAGAAATCCCAACATGTTTTGGTAGAATGAAGTTTTGATGACAACAACCTTATTTCAATTATCATTGATTATAAAATATATATACTAACGTCTCTATCTAGAATGTATGTACATATATGTGCAGGATTTGTATATGTGACTTAAATATTGAAGACTGTACAATTTTAGAGTTTCAAGAGATTTAGAATTCAAAGTAGATTCAAGACTCATGAGTAATCAAGTTATCAAGAGTTCAAGAGTTCAAGACAAATATAGTAATAGAGTCTAGTTCATATGTCGGACTCTGAATAGAACTCCAGGTTCAAATTCAATTTTTGATTTTCAAAATTCAAATTCAAAATTTGTTTTTCAAAATTCAAATTCAAATTCTATTTTCAAATCATTTTCAAATTATTCTATCTTACTTATGATTTTTAAATAAAGCAAAAGTTTTAATATATATATAAGTTTATATAGTTATATAGTTATATAGTTTTAGACTTTATAAATTCATAAATATGTTTATATAATACATAATTATGTTTTCATATGGTTTTATACTTTAGAATACTCATTTATTTCACTAAGTTTTAATTCAAGAATTTCCAGAATTATATATACAATTAAACACTTGAAATATAGTTTTAACAATATTTTACACACACATGTGTCGACATACATATATGTTTATGTCGACATACAACTGTCAGAAGATCAATTTTCAAAGGAAGTGTCTTTTCACTATTTGTAACGTTCCAGAAGCGTTGCAACCTTTCAAACCTTATAAATAGGGGTTGATTTCAAAAAAATTTTAATCGTTCTTCTTATCCATCTTCACCCCTCTTCATTACACCATTATTATTTCATATTTTATTGATTTCTACACTTCTACTTTGCCGATTTCTAATTATATAATTTTTTTTCTCTCTCTCTACTTATTACTCTCTGAATTGAAGTGCTATTGAAGAGTTATAGAGTTATTGTAATCATTTATGAAGTGTTTGGGAAAGGGTGTGTACCTTGTAGCCTTGAAATAAAGGAAAGGGTGCGGTGATAATCTTGTAGCCGTGAAATCAAGAGTGCTTATAGCGGTGTTAATCTTGTAATCGTGAAATCAAGAGTGGTTGGAGCGGTGTTAACCTTGTGGCCTTGAAATCAAGAGGATTGTACTTGGATATTGATAGTAATAAAACTCTGCCCAATCCAACAATGTGTAGGACTAGTCGTAGGAGTAATTTGAACTAGTATAAAATCCGGTGTATTCTTTCCTTCTGTGCATCTTATGTTTATCTGTTTCTGTGTTTATGTGATTCAGTGTCTGTGATCATCTATGTTGAGTATACTTCATATAGTATATCATTTAAGTTTAAGATTTCTGTAAACTCCTTAGAAACACTATTCACCCCCTCTAGTGTTAGTCTTGCCTTAATATCTGCATTCTGCATTCCCTAACAATTGGTACCAGAGAATAGGTTTTCAAAAAGTTCATAATATGATTTTTGGAAATATTAAATGGCAAATTATGAAATAATTTATAACACTAGTTTAAACTCCTTATCTGATTTTTGAAATTTGTTTTTTTTTTAATTTAAAATTTTGGAATTTGAAGTTTTTAAAGTTTGAAAATTTTGATATATGGATATGTTACAATACCATCATGATATTATTGTTTAAAATTGTAGTTAGTTATTTTGAAAAGTTATTTGATTATTTGAAAAATAATTTTGTTTTGCAGGATAGGTAATGATGGTTGGTGAAAAGACATCAAGAGGAAGAAACGGATATATATAATGTAAATCAACAAAGAAATGGGTACCAAATCAATCTACAACTTTGGATATTCATCTACAACTCAACTTCATACTGTACTTCTATTCATCTGCTTCGTAAACCGCTAGTTTCATGTGAATCCGTCAAGAATTGACCAAGTAATGATCAAATGAAGTTGTGGTGAATAAAGAGAGAAGGAAACCAAAACTGACGACAATTATCGTCAAACTGCATCCACAGGTTAAATCTCGTGGTCGTTTTGATGGGTAGATCATCGAATTCTGAAAAAAATTGAATAAGATATGACTATTTGAAGTTGGCTAAGCAAAACCGATAATTGTGTACGTGATTTCTTACATCTCTCCCACTATTTCGACTTATTGTTCCCTAATACCGTCCAAATTCACCCCCAAACTATAACTAGATCATAGCCCTTGCATTCCTCTTCGATTTTCCGCTAGTTTTATCCAATTCCGTTGAAAAATGATAAGATATGGCTTTTGAAAGATTAATAGAAAAAAATGGGAAAAAAGGAAAAAGAGAGAGTTTATGAAAGCAAGTAGCCATTGGGCCTATTTATAAAAGAATGCAGTGTCCATTCATTTGAAATTCACATGAAAACTCAAGGATTTGGCGCCAAGTTGGTTGAACTACTAAATCATCAAAATCTTTCTCATATGGTGTTCAAATTCAGCAAATGAATATACTATCCTTATCAGAAAAACGAGCCTGTCGCGGTAGTGAAACGACCCAAAATCCCCCTTTATGGGAAAGCCCAGATTGCTTTGAGAACACGATGCATCAAACACAAACAATAGAAAATTTCATTGCTATTACAACAGTTTGCATCAGAGTACAAGAATATATCAGACTATGAATAAATAATTTACAGCTGAAAATAAAATATCAGAGAATAAATTACATAGCAGTTGAAAATAATACTTGAGTAAAATGTACATCGGAAAATAACAACTGACACAACTGAAAGAGATATATAGATACAAAGCTTTCCGAATATAGCTCCAATTGTAATCCAGGATCCTGCAAAAAGAAATATCCGCGGAAACCAAAACTACAAGCTGCCCGTGTGGAAAATATGGGCAACAAGAGTTTATGTTAAAACAATAAACTTTGAGTCGGTCATGGGACTGGTGTGAGAACTAAAACAGTTACTTAATCTTCAATTTAAAAGTTGGGAAATCATGGGGTCATGCCATATAACACGGAATGGGTTTACTCCACATGAATCTGTTTAAAATAAAACAACGCTATGCTTTTTGGAAAATGAAGCTATTAATAGACTCAGGTCCCATCACACAATGAAACGCAAGCCGGAGGATAGAGTTTTCCC
This sequence comes from Allium sativum, assembly GCA_030737875.1. Lineage (NCBI taxonomy): Eukaryota > Viridiplantae > Streptophyta > Magnoliopsida > Asparagales > Amaryllidaceae > Allium > Allium sativum. The sequence continues at coordinate 204,026,218 of CM060916.1, forward strand.
TTATAATAGCCAAACATGCTTGGTACGTTTAAAATAAATCATTTTGATATTACTATAAGTGTATAGTGTCAAAATCAACTTCAAATACAAATGTATCAATCATAGATGGCATAGGTACCATATATTATGTTGACATACTAGTTCTACAATCAAAATCGCACAATGTCTGGAAATTGGATTTCCATCATGAACCAAGGCAAGGGATCTTCCTTCTGATTCGAGACACTCTAGCATGTACCTCAGGATTCAGTCGCAACTGCACCTGGAGCCGTAGGGCCGGTCCACACTAACTTTAATGGATTATAATTCCTAATCAATATGTTTCCTGTAGCGACCCGGGAATTTCGACACTCGAATCCAGACACTAACACGTCCCGTGTCCAAACTCAAATATCGAAAACCCAGAAAGCTAATAGAAAGAAGTTAGAGGGTAAGAGAAGAAAGATAGAATGATTAGAATAGAAGAATAAGAAGATCAGAATCACACAGCGGAATGGATAAAATTTAATAATCAGAAATACTTTGTACAAAAAGAACTGTATATATATATATATATATATATATATATATGATTACAACATCAAAGTAAACATTCAGATCAATACAACACACAACGGAAATAAACTAGTACCAGTATATATGGAATACGTCTCGACTTCGACTCCTTCTCTGGAACTCCAAGCGAAATCTAACCTGTAAATATACTCAGTCTGAACCGAGCACATTTGAAGCAAAGCAAAATTCACCCGGATCAGTCTGAAATACTTTTCAGTGATAAATTCATACAGCAACCAACTTGTTTAACTTTGAAATCTTTTTGAAATAAAAGGATAATAGTAAGACCAGTCCACACGTAAACATGGACGGTTTTTACCTTACTATAACCCAAATCGTTTTGAAATTCATATCTTCTTCTTATATTATAATAGTGTCTAAATACAAATAAATAGAATCTAGCAGAACGCTTGCATCTCACGCTCCACGTATATAGTATACAATCAAAAACCGCGAGCGCTTATTAGAGAATGGATTTCCAACTATGACAAGGTATGGGACCACCTGCCGATAGTGTATCTCTAGAGACGAATACACTGGGTTCAACAAGAACGTCTTGCAACCCGGCCCACACATGATCGACCACTCATTTCTCTTGAGTGTATCGAGCATATTGTCACCTTACAGCTTTTTGTCGCGCGACCACCGTAATCCCGGGGTGATACAGAAATGAAAAGAAGTAACAATTATGAATATTCTCTAGATGGTGACAATACACCCTAATGGGTGCGACCCACATAGCCATGCTGCCTGCCCGATTTTTGTCATTTCCCGGTTATGAGGCTTGAAGCTATAATCGACTTTTAAAACATCTGGCCACCATTCACATCGTCCATACACGTCATCCAGGAACAGGATGAACCGAAGGCACTCTCCTACTGCATCCAATACAAGAATCACCCCATGGATCAGTAGCGAGTAGTCCTTGCAATCCGCAGATTCCAATCACGACAGAATCATCGTTAACTCTGGGGATCAGCCAGAGGTATTTAACAATAGTTCTTCCGCTCATGGAGACTTACGGTCTTCAATTGCTCCATCTCGATCAGCATCTTCGACGTATTCGTATTTATTGGTCGGAATGGTTTTCGAATATAAATTCGATCCCGGTCTTTCCATACCAATAACGTTGGGTCAAATTTTGATAGTCGGTTATTTAACTATCAAAATAAACAACCATAAAAATAAACAAATCCACTGATTTATACACAGCATCATTTGGCCCTTGTAATATATTAATATATAATTATACTCAAATCCTTTTTACTTATATATCTAGAAAATTTCTTAAAATCATATCTACTTTACCTTCACTTTAACATTTCAAAACACTGCTATGATATCCTTATTATCTTTCGATCTAACAATCATTACGACATCTTCTTCGGAATCGTTATTTGAACACCCAAAATCACCACCTCATTCTTTTCGAATAAACCCCATTTAAATCTCATTCCACATCTTTTGAAAATATCGTTATATTTCCACTAATCCCCTTTTTATTTCTTTATTTAAGGGAATATCATTCCATACCATCAAGCCCTTTTTATACCCTTTTTGGAATCTCTTTATATATATTTTTCAAATCCTTCGAATAACGTTACATTGTATTATCCCAAAATATTTTATTCAAACACCTTCACCATTACGACTAATATCATCTTTTGATAATCTTGAAGTTGTTCAAGTTGGGGTATTTTAATTACCTCTCAGACCTTGATCAACAACGTTCTTATCTTAAGATAGATATCAGTTGTACTAAAAACCGACACTCATTTCCCATATCACCACAAATCCCATTTTAAATTAATCATTAAACTAATTAATTTAAATAATCTCATTTCATTATTATTAAACAAATAATAATAATCATCCTTCAACCTTTCTATCAAAATAACATGGTTTGTTTTACCATTAACTATCCTCATTAAACTAATGAACTAATTAAATAAACAATCTCAGTAGACGCCATTAACTTGTTCAGCTCTAAAAGTGATCAACCAGTTAGCCAATCGTTATTGAACTTGCTATTTAAATAAATTAATAATTAATTAATTTATCTAAATAATTTTATTCACTTTGATCAATATCAGTATAAACCCATTTTTAATTGTTACGTTAATTCTGGTCGCTTGAATTAGCTAAATAAAATCGTTTAACACTTACTTAATAAGCACGTGCTTCGCGCACGGTAGATTTTGATTAAACCAAACAATGTAGATACGTGGCTGGTTTATTCCCTTTTTAGAACTTTATTTAAAATAATATATTTAAAAATCTATATTTGGTTATAAAATAAATTTCATGACTTCATTTCTAGCGATTCACCTAACGGTGAATCGATCTTTTATAAAACGGTGTATATCATGGCCATTTGCTATTTATTCCACAATCAATACTATATATTGATTCAATGTTCAACCAAAATCAAAAACCACATGGTTTTAAAGTCAACGGTTTTCAAACAGTTCATATAAAATATGAAATAACAGCATATTAAATATTTGAGGAACCGGTTTGATTCCTCCTACCTGTTCTTCCCTGCAACACAAACCTTTATAATATTTCATATCAGTACATAGAAATATTTTGAACGACGATAATATAATTAACGTCAACCATTAAAGCAACCATAGGCATCCAAAGCATCTAATCAACCAATTAAATTTAATTATACGAATTTAGCACATCCTATATTTCAGAAATGTGTGAGAATTAACTCACCTTTGTTTCGATGATCGATACGCGTTGTTTTCATTTAATTTTAAACAGTCGTTCAAAATTAAATGCAAATCTTGACTGCTTCTGGTCTTGTTCGGAACTGCATAGTAGCGTAGTATCCGTCGTAACGATCGTATCGCTTCCGGTTTCACTAAATTCTGCGATCGTATGCAATAATTATCATCGTTGCAAGTTATTTAAATCAACAATTATAAATATATAAGATCAATGGTTAATTTATAATATAAATCAGTTTATTACCTTAATACATGATGTTGTTCAACGCGGTTTCGTTGAATCGAGGTTCTCAAGTCCGTCCTCTCACAACTTTTCTTCTTGCGATCTTGTTCCCAATGTGTTGTAATGGCTACTTTCCATCCCTTCGCTTCTTTAATTTTTTTTCTTTTTCTTTTTTAATCAAATGGCCCGAGGCCCAATAGCTCTTGGCCCACTTCTTTACTTTGCAAAAACACATTGGCCACCAACATTCTTTCTTCCCCACTACTACTTCATTCACGCAAGGACCACCTGCTCCCATAAACACTTACTCCCCCTTTTAATCACGTTTTAATCCTTCCTTTTTATATCACCTTGAACCCCTCTATCCATGCAGCCATGCACAACCCACTGTAGCCCATTCACGCCCTGTCCTTTCCAGCCTTCATGCATTCTTTCATGAACCCGCCTGTAGCAAATATAAATCCACGTCCCCTGTTCATACTTTCTGGCCTGACTTCTTCCTTTACATCTTCCATTTCACGTAAGTCCATGAACCCCAAACATTATTCCTTTTTAATCTTGTCCACCTCAGCATCTTCGAAGATCGGAGCCGGCTAGCGAGACCTTATATCACCAGAAAGAACCTCTACCAGTATGAAATGCCAAGCTTTGCCAACATGTTTCGTATATATATATTTTCTTAAACTACTATATATATAACTATTTATGCCAACCTTCCTAGTTCAAAACCACTTCCACATGCTGCTCTCCTCCAGGCAACATTCAATACAGAAAACTCCACTACTTGCCTTCCAGAAATTTTGTGCATGCACCTTCACAAACGTTCCATGCCCCTTCCCATCTAACACCGGTTCCAACGTTTCGGAAACCACTGCCCTGACTTGAAGCAGCCAGTGACGGTCACACCCCCTCCCCAAAGCCACCTCACATTTCTCCTATCACCAGAACACCACTATTCTTGTATATTGTTGCCACCAACCCATCCGCCTATAGCATGTCACCGCAGCCGATCTTTCCCATGCAGATCTATGTAACCATATCGCGCCAATCCGCTACACCTCTCCCTTCATACGAGTGCAGTGAGCATCATTGGAGAAAGCAACCTTTTTATTTATCTTTATTTTTTTTATAGCAGTTTGCGCTTTCTAAAAATATGAGCTTTTGGTTTCATTTTGTTTTGCTATGGGATCGTTCTAGGAAATGAGTGAGCATGGGGTATATATAGCAGCCAACACCTTGGCACACACGGTATGAGCAGCTTGGGCATAAAGGAATGTATACACGTTGGGTTAGTAGGCCGGTAGGTGGAGAGCTGTGTGATGTTTCCTCATTTCAATAGCTGGATTGATGTTTTCTTTTCCATAGTTGCATGCAGTTGTATCCTCATTCAAAAGAAAGAAAAGATGGAAAGATGGGATACAGAGGGTAGCTGTGTTTGTATGTTTGGTTTGATGGATGGGTACACTATTTGTTTTCAAACATAGACTGTGGTAAGTGACAAATCGAAGGGAGCAATGTATGCCGTGCTGATTTGAAGTAACAGACATGAGGATTCAATTTCAAAGATATGTATGCACATAGGTTGTAGCATCAGCATGTGCGAGAGTCTGCACTTTACTTCGGCTTACAGAAAATAGAGAATAGGGTAAGATGCACTTGATTTGAAAATACATTGTGCTTAAAATTGATTGGAGACAGCGTGTTTGAAACACCATTACTTTCTGCCGAAATGTTGACAAATATTTACTATCAGGCGAAGATAAGATTTTCTGCAAACTTTTGAATATGGTAATGACTCTTATCTTGGACAATTATGCCAAGATTTTTACACAATGTTGAAACGATAGGCACTGATATTTGCACATGGTTCGTACGTGCTTGCCAAGCTATTGGCAGTTCGCCCTTTTTACTGAAAGGAACTGGGTATAGTTTCAGAAAAGAACATACATAGTATGAATATACATGTGCCAAGATTATGATTAGGCCACGATTTTCTCTTCTGATTTGCCAAGATTGGTTGGCTGATATTTTGACTAAATGAGGATACGTTTCACTGTTTAGATGAGAATAGGATTTGTCATGATTCCTTTTCTCTTCCTTTTAGTTTTAGGTCGTCTTCACTGAGGTTGATTACACATAAAGACATTTAATTTTTCAAAGATTTCAATATCTTTTATCACGTGCTGCGAATATATTGTAATAAAGATCTTTACTTTAAAGTTAACGCATCCCGTTAGATAAAACTCCATCCGCATATGACTTGCTATCGACAGAAATAAAAATACCGTTGCACCCAGCAGTGTGCCACGATCCCAAATATACAACAATATCGGTAGAATAACTTATATTGTGAAACCCCAAAATGTTGATATAGGGTGCAAAATACTCCAAATAAAAAGTGGCATATTTTTCAAATTAAAAATTACAGTTTAATTCTAAAAATTAAATTATGACTATGCCTCAAAGGACTTGTCCAAATTCGAAGCCAATATTTAATTATATTAAATAAACCATTATGGTCTACAAACGATATCACAGCGACTATTTCGAAATTTGATTTGAACGTAAAATCAAATCTACAATACGAAAACTCGATTTTTCACCTCCATCAAAAAAATATTATCAACTAGATTCAGATGCTTCTTGTTTCACCGAAATCCGACTTAAAATGGATTCGGTATGATCAATTGAAGTTGAAATTCAAATTTTCGAACTACCGCGCTGTTTCTAGTTCGTTTTATAATATAAATATAAATATAAATATTCAGTCGGCGTTTAGTTAATGAATTTGATATTAAATTCTGTAAATAAGTCAAATATAATATTTAAAATAAAAATTTAAATATTCGAATCAAACAGCTGAAAAATCCGGGTCGTTACATTTCCCCGCCCTATGGGGGGTAAAATCTGGTTAGTATGTCGACCGTTTTGTCCAAGATACCTCGCTATCCATTATCAACATAAGTAAAATGTCTGGGCTCCATACCGTGATATCGCTCCTAGCTAAAAAGAAACGCATGTCCTTCCTGGATCCTTCATCCCGTTTCTGGTTAATATCGGGGTGTGAAGCTCGCGAATTAACGCTACACAAAGCTATGTTAATTAAAGCAGTGCTTTGATCATCTACCATAAGACTCTACTTTTCAACAAAAGCCTTGTTCCATGCATCTTAGCATGCCACACTAACAATCTATACCATACCACTGATTTCCACCAATATATAACCTCTAAGTTCGTACGTCTCAGAGAAGGGTGTTAAGCAAGAGAATGAATTCTCCGCCACCAAACAAATATACGTTTAACAGAGATCAACGAATACAGTATTAAGGAATACAATTTCAAACATACCATCCATTTGCAAGTCCGTTCTGGGTCTGAACGAAACTGGAGGCACTTTATCCCTCGTTCATATGTCCAATACAGGAGAGAGATCTTCGCATACCCGGTCGATCTCCAAGTATGTCTAGACGATCACCACTTATTACCTTGTATTGGATGTATGGCCCAATCAAGACATTAGTAATCATCCAAACGATGTGAAGATCTCCTGTCTTCAACCACCGTCTTCATCATCGACTTTTAATCATCGTATCAATTATTCAGAATTGGTAAACCCGGTCTTTCCGAATAACTCGCGTATTATATAATCAATTGCTATAAAAACATAGCATACGCCTCATTCCAATTCAGAATGTTATTTTATTCAAATATTCTTTTCACAATTTAAACCAAATTTTGGTTTATTAAACTAGTCGGGATCATTGAGCCCTACCGAAGTAATCATTTATTTTATTTTTTTTCCAATCCCAACCTATTCATCCCATGGAGCAAAACTGGTAGTACTCCATATCTAACACTCACTGTGTTATTGGTAAAATTAATTACTATTTCTCGTTTCAAATCTAATTAAAGATTTAACTATCGCGTAGAGTAAAACTGGTGGTACTCCATTCTCGAACATTTCGTGCATTTGATAAATATAATTATCTCATTCACATTCCAATCTAATTAAAGATTCACTAAAACTCCAACTTGGTTTCAATATCAAAAATCATTACTTTATGATTATTCAACTTTAAGGAAAACTAATCATGTCTTTAATTGGGTTAAAGAACACATGTCATTAAAAACACAATTCACAATAAACCCAAGTCATCTTCCATAAAAATGGAATCTTAACGGAAATCCAACAGTATATAGTAGATATAAATTTCTGTATCAAACTAATACAATAAACAGAATAACGGCTAGGCCTTTTAAATTCCACGTACAGTAACGACCTTCCTTCACAGAAGCTCATCTCGATTAGCACCAAATCGAATTCCATTCAATTCCAATTTAAGATATTAACTTGGAAAACTTTTCTTTGGAAAATACCATTAATCTTATTTAAAAGATTATATATTCCAAATCATATCTTTACTGTTAATTGGGTTAAAGAATGAATGTTATTTAAAACATTGTTCACGATAAACCCAAAAATCCAATTTCAAATCAATTCCAATTAAAAATTGATTAATTGTAAACTTCTCTAAATCTTATTTAGAAGATTTATTCTTCTCTCAACTGGGTTTAAGAACAGTGTTGTTGAAGAAACCACTCATGACAAACCCAAAATCCAATTTGAAATTAAATACAAGGCCCTGAAAAGAAAATAATACTGGCTTATATTCAATATCAAATTCTAAAACTAACTGATATTGTATTGGAAATAACGATATCTATATCTTCCAAATTCCTTAATAATATATGTATAATCACGGAATCCAATACTGAAATACTCCGAAGATTATTTCCATTCCAAACCATTCAAATCATATGTTGGAAAAAATTCTGATTATTTTAAATCCCATTTTCAATCCAATTTATTATTTCTTAAATTAATTGGATTATTATTCTAGTTATTTACTAGTTCATTTCGATAAAAATATCTTTTATCCTTTCAAACTTGGAATTTTTCATCCTAAATCCTTCCAAATCATTTATTATGATTTTACATAATTTTTCCATATTTTTACTAATTTTATTAAGGCACTTATAGTCGGTTTTCAATAACGATCACCGAATTGCATTCATAGCGACCTTTTCTGAAATTGATTTGGACACAATTTAAAATCCAACCATTCAAATTTAAATCTCTTATATTCGATATGAGCCCAACGGTTCCAGTTTTAGGAGAATCCGATAGTCAGATCTCCCGTTACGTCCATTTGAAGTTAATGGTCAAAATTCGCGAATGGTCGCTGCGCGGCGCGTTATATTCAGACCATTAAATATATATGTATATAAAATATATCGTCGATTTCTATTTAAAATGCAGTTTATAAATCGTTTATAAATTCATTTTAAAACGATTTGAACTTCATTTTCAATTTTAAATCAAAATTGAATATTCCATATCATTATAATATTAAAATGATAATATTTTCAAAATATCAGATTTTGAAATCAATTCTTTTTGATATTATTTATAAAATGAATAAAATCAATAAACAAATCCGTTCGAGTTAAAAAAAATGGCGTATATACCTAACTCGACTTCATATTTTTATATATTTTCGTGTCCATCCAAAATCGGACATCAAAATCTTATTTTGATTCTTTATTGAATATTATTTTAAAATATTCGTTATTTTAAAATATTCGTTATTTTAAAATACTCGTTGTTTCTGAATCGTAATGTGACTCAATCAATTACCATATAATTTCAATTATATGGATTTCATACATCGCATGTATTCAACCGTATTGATAAATAATCATTAACCATTCATACACCATCTAGAGTGCAAGTTACAACTGTATCAGCATTAAAATAAATAAATAAATAAATGCTCATCACAGCCTGTCAACCCATCAATTGACATACAACTAAATATTGGGATTAGTGTATGTCAAATATTATCCCAATACCCGTGTGGGGTTTTCAAAACAACAACAGTCGATTTAAATAAATCATTGGTCAATAAACTTAACCAATTCAAATTCGGTTTGAATTATTTTTCTACTTAACCAATTTTCACTGTTTAAATTATAAATGGATATTTATAATTTAATTTCACTATAACATTAATATTAACATTATTTTTAATACGTTAATCATCACAATCATCACATAAATCACCAAATCATCCATAAAAATAAACACTGAACAACCCAATGCCATTTACGGCTCCATAAGTGGCCATTTGCGGAGTATGAAATCCGAGTGTCAGTAATACCCATACATCGCTTCCAATTTATGTGATTTGTGTGAATTCGAGTGTTGAACTCCATATAACAGATAAAAATTTATACTGGCAATTTCTATATATTAACTGTTATAAAATAAATTAAATAACTGTACAAAATTCTAGTGAGAGAATTCTCACATTGGGTTCAACTCCATCAGTCTTTATTTTTGAATTTCTATACCATTTGGATTTCAATTTGCCTGAATTTATAACGTGCTCCGTTTCCGTTCTGGTCAGTCCCATATTGTAGCTCTCTTTTCCGCAATTCCAACAGATCTGAAATCGTATGGTTCCGAACAAGAAATCATTATTTAAACATTGATTACATCATTAATTAACAAAACAAAATTAATTAACCAGTTGATTAACTTTACATTTAAACCTTTCTTCCCCTTTACTCTCGGTTAACTCGTTTACAATGCACCCACAAACCCATTCATGTCGATCAAAGAAACCCGTCGCCTCTACGCCCAGGGGTCACCGGACCTTGATTGGAGTCCTCCCCCTCGTGCGCCATCTTCCCTCCTCCCCACGCCTGGAGCAGCGCCAGACTCACAGCCCCCTTCTCGGTTTAAATGGTGGTCAAACTCGAATGGTTTGATCCCCGAAAACGAAGCAAATACAATGCCATACCCCCATCTTAGCCATACAATCCGTAGAGCTCAACATCATCTTCATTTTTCATTCTATGATTTTATGAAATTATTCTCTGGATTGGGAGAGATTGTCAGTTGAAATTGGGAGCATTCGAGCCCTTGGTTTTTAGTGAGGTGGTGGGTTCTGGATTGAATGAAGGAGGATTGGGTTTCAAGGAATATATATATTATTATTATTATTATTATTTAATTCGAAAATATCTTGTTTAATTCCCGAACTCCAAATCAAACCCAATGACTGTCGCCCCTAGCCAAATACCTCCATTCGGGACACAATGGAATATGTTTCATAAGCCAATTCAACGGTTTTGATCAGTTTTTATCAAAATTAAAATATAAATCAATATTACGATCAATATTGAATTTGAACGTACATTTTAATTTACCAGGGCCACATACTGACTCCAAAAATTACAGAAAAATAAATTTAGCTATGTTTTGACGATACAGTGCTAATGAAACTAATTTCGTTGAGATTGGAGACCGTTTGAAAAATGGCCCTTTTCCAGTCGATTAAATTCAAACTGAAATTACCAAACACATTTAAATTCACTACGCTCAGATATTAAATCCAAAAATTATGAAATTTGAAACCTAACAATAATTTGATATTCCGGATCCAACAAAAGTGGTTTTGTCGAAAACGGAGATCGTTTGCAAAATGTCTATTTTTAAGGGTTATATATTATATAAATATATATATATAAATTCCATAAAAACTATTTCAAATTTTAAACTGGACATAACTTTCAATTTATAAAGTGAAATCTCAATTTCTTACATTTTTTAAAAATATATATTTAAACAGGTTCTAACGTTTCCGGTTTTACTGAAATCCGATTTATATTGAATTATGTACATTCATTTGAATTTAAAAATCGATTTTTCAAACTATCGCGCCATTTCTAGTTCGTTTTGTAATTAAAATAAATTTATACGTTCTAACTTTGATTTAAATAAATTTATAGTCATTACTATTTAAAACAAATCATTTTAAATACTCAAAAGCCATTAAAATAGCTAAAATAAATTTTTTAAATTGGTTTAGAAATTCTGGGTTGTTACAATCTCCCTCACTTAAAATATTTTCGTCCTCGAAAAGGAACGGAGCTGAAAGTTGTTTAACCAACCAACCCAACTTTCATTCTGGCTTTCATTCTTCAACTTTTTACTTTCTATGAATTTTCTAATTCTCAAAAATTTGGCTAACACCCTAGATTTTCAAAAAATTTCGCCATAACCTCCAATGTGCTGGTTGACTTTTAAAATTTTATTGTGCCGTATTAGGCACCAAATAAACCAAGTAAAAGAATACCCAATTTTTAGTGACCTATCTATTCCCAAGGGAGAGTGTAAAGATCATATCTCACGCCTTGCCCCAGTGTTAGAAAAATAAATGATCCATGTGCCTAAATTAACAACAAGAGAGACGTAAATTTTTGTCATCTCCAGACCTGTGTAAGGTTTTTATTAAATCCTTCCCCGAGCACCGTTACATGTATTTTTTAATTATGTCCATAATCAGTCTTCTGTTCAACCTGTAATATAGTCATCGCTATACAAGCATCTCACCCATATGGTAAATCCAAACCTCGTCATATAAGCGCCAAATGCTTATATGGAATATGTTATGATACGTCGTCTTCATGAAGCATGCCATGCGGTGTAGATCAAATTTTATTCATTGCTAACATGTAGGGTGGTTTATAATCTCATATAGAACAACCATCACAACACATCCAAATCACGCACAGGAGTTGATATAATAATAAAATTGCGCAACCAACTCATTAAGGTACACCTGTTTGTCGGGCACGCAATATATTTCTCTGCTCAACAATAAACCCATTAACCTGTTCAACATATATATGTACATGTCTATGTAATATATAAATTTAATTCGAACTAAATTTTCAATTCAACTCTATATTATATTTGATTTGGCTTTATCTTACCACTCATTCTTTTATTGGTTTTATCAATCCAATATTTTTATTAGTTAAATTAATTATAACGACCCGAAATCCCCCTTACGGGAAATCGCAGATTGTACAGAGGACAAGACAAATCAGAACACAAACAGAAGAACATTTCATTGTTAATTACAACAATTCTATCAGAATACAAGAATATACAGAGTATGTATAAATATTACACATAAAATATCAGAGATTTAAATACACTACTACAGCAAAAAAATAATACAGTACACAACTGAAGGAGATATATGGATACAGAGCTTTCCGGATATCGTTCCAGCTGTAAATCAGGATCCTGTGAATATAAATCTGCAAAACCAAAACTACTAGCTGCCCGTGTCGAAATAAGGGCACCCAGAGTTTAGGTTAAAACAATAAACTCCAGGTCAGTCATGTGACTGGCGGGAGAACTAAAACCGTTATTAATCTTTATTTTAAAGTTAGGTAAATCAAGGTACCACGCTGTGTAACACGGAACGGGTTTCCTCCCAAGAATACCAGTGCATAAAACAACAGCGCAATGATAAATAAAGAACAATGAAGCTATTATAAGACCCAGGTCCCATCACACAATGCAACACAAGCTGGAGGATAGGGTTTTACCTTATGATAGCCAAAAAATGCTTGATACGCTAAATTTCATCTTTTATTATTACTATAAGTGAAGAAATCAATTTTAATCATAAGTATCAATCATAGGCGACATGAATGCCCCATACCACTATGTTGCCATATATAGGTGTACAACTAAAATCGCAAAGCTCGTACTGGAAGTTGGATTTCCATCTTTGATCCAAGGAAAAAGATAGTCCTCACCAATTCGAGACAATCTAGCCTACCATGTCTTAGGATCAGAGCTCGAGTGACCCTTGGATCGTCAAGGCCGGTCCACCGATGTGGATTAAAATGCCTGAACACTGCGTTTCCCCACCCTTTGGGGCGTAAATGAGTCCAATGACTCCATCGGCTCCACACAGTCACCCATATATCTGAGGCGCCTCGCAACCCAACAACCACATAAGTCAAACTCGTCAGGGCATGTAAAACCACTGACGCCACTTCTACCTAGAAAGAAACGCATGTCCTCCCTAATGTCCTCTCCCGTTTCTAGTACACAATCGGGGTGTGAGGATCGCGAATCAACGCTACACAAAGCTGTGCCACATAGGCTGTGCTTTGATCATCACCCACAAGACTTTGCTTTTCAACAAAAGCCTTGATCATTTGCCACTTAGGCATGTCACACAGGCAATTCACTCCATACGATTGATATCCATCAATGTATAACCCCTGAGCTCGTACGTCTCAGGGAAGGGCGTTAAGCAAGAGAATAAATTCTCCGCCGCCGAACAGATATATATTTAATAGAAATCAATCACACAGAATAAAATCCAATGTCAGACACATAGTCCATTTACAAGATCGTTCTGGGTCCGAACGAAACCGGAGGCACCTTGTACCTCGCATATCCATCGATCTCCAAGTACGTCTGGACGATCACTAACTGATTTCCTCCTCTTGGGTGTACAACCCAATCAAGATCATCAGTAATCGCCCAAACGATGTGAAGACCTCTGGTCTTCGACCACTGACTTCATCCTCGACACATCGTCGAATTAGTTATTCAGAATGGGATAAACCCGGTCTTTCTGAATAACTCGTGTATATAATAAACAAGTGTTACACAAACACAATATACGCCTCATTCCAATTCATAATATTCATTTATTCAAATATTATTATACTTTGGGAAAGGTTCCCATTAATTTTATCAAAGATAATTTCTTTAAATTTATTCTTTAATCTTCTTTTGAATATCAATTCAAATTAGTCGGGATTAGCGAACCACACCGAAGTAATCATTTATTTTAAATTTCTCAATCCCAACCTATGCATCCCATGAAGTAAAACTGGTCATACTTCATATCTAACACCACGGTGTTATCGGTAAATTCAATTACCATTTCACGTTCAAATCTAATTAAAGATTTAACTATCGCCTGGAGCAAAACTGGTGATACTCCATTCTCGATCATCTCAATCTAATTAAAGATTCATTAAAACTCCACTTGGTTTTAATCTTCCCAAAAATCATATTAATGATTGTTTAACTTGGGAAACCATATCCGGTCTTTAACTGGGTTAAAGAACCAAAGTCATTTAAAACACTGTTCACGATAAACTCAAAATCACATTCAAATTCAATTCCAATTAAATATCATTTAATTGGTATACTTCATTAAATCTAAATAAAATGATTTAATCTTTTTCTCAACTGAGTTTAAGAACAGTGTTAATGAAGACACTATTCACGACAAACCCCAACTCCCATTTTATATTAAATACAAGGCTCTGAATAGAAAATATATCGACTTATATTCAATATCCAATTCTACGACCAACAAATATCGTATTGGAAATAACGATATAAATATATCTTTCAAATTTCCATAACAATATCTGTATAATCACGAAATCCAACATCGAAATATCCCAAAGACAATTTTGATTCAAATCCATTTCCACTTTATATATTGGAAATTCTAATTATTTTCAAAACCATTTCAAATCCACTTTATTTATTTTAAAAATAAATTGTATTATAATTCTAGTTCAAAACTAGTTCATTTTGATAAAAAAACTATTTTCATCTTTTCAAATATGGAATTTTTCATCCCAATTCTTTCCAAATCATTTCTTATGATTTTACACAAATTATTACTATTTTTAATAATATTATCAAGCCTGTACAGTCGATTTCCATCAACAGCCATCGAACTGCACTTATAGTGACCTTTTCCAAATTTGATTTGGACATAATTCCAAATCCAACCATTAGATTTCAAATCTCTAATATTCGTTAGAAAGCTCTTTTCGATACGAACCCAACGGTTCGGGTTTTAGGAGAATCCGACAGTCGGATCTCCCGTAATGTCAATTCGAAGTCAATGGTCGAAGTTCGCGAACTGCCGCAGCGTGGCGCGTTCTATTCAGGCCATTATATATATATATATACAAAATATATATTATATATATTTCATCGATTTCCTTTTAAAACGTATTTTATAAATCATTTTAAATTCGTTTTCGAAACGATTTCAACTTCATATTCAATTTCGAATCAAAATTGAATATTCCACATCATCGATATACAAATGATAATATTTTCAAAACGTTATATTTTGAAATCACTTCCTTTTTCTATAATCATTATAAAAACGAATATAATCGATATAAATATCGTTTGCGTCAAAATGACGCATATCTAACCCACACGGCTTTACATATTTCAATAACTTCGTTAGTCTATTCAACAAATGAATATTTTCTTCAACCCATGAATATATATTTTATTCAACACATGAATATTTATTTGATTCAACACATGAGTATTTATTTTATTCAACACATGAATTTTCTTTTATTCAACACATGAATATATATTTTATTCAACACATGAATTTTCTTTTATTCAACACATGAATATATATTTTATTCAACACATGAATTTCCTTTTATAATATTCTTTATTTTCCAAATTGGAATGAAGCCCAATCAATTACCATATAATGTTATTTATATGGGTTCTATACAATACATGTATATAATAGCAATGATAAATAATCAACCATCATCCAAAGTGCACCACACAACTGCAAAAGCATTAAATATAAATAACTAACGCTTACACAGTCTGTCAACCCATCGATTGACATACAACTAAACAATCAGGATTAGTGTACGTCAAATATCATCCCAATACCCGTGTGGGGTTTTAAATCAACAAACACGAATTTTTTTTTGTGCAGTTGGGCGATGTGTAAAATTTATCGTCCCAATCAATATCAGTCAAATGGGTGTTCATGAACAAATCGTCCGATTTGTTTATAACTATTTATTTTATATACACGTTAAAAATTATATTTTTAACCATAAAATAATTTATTTCCTTCCACTACACACAATCATTTTTCACAACACATCAGTCAAACAAACAAGTCATCCATGGTCTGTGGACGACGGGTGTCGGGTGCTACTAAGCACCGTCTGCATCCTAGTATGTATTTCAAACTAGAAATAAATAAAAGTGAGGAGTTCTCACCGAGAAGCTAAACCAAACGCCGCGACTCTTCGTATGTAGAAAATTTTCGTCGTGTTTCCAACGAGATCTCTTACACGCGGTATATGTTAAAAATCATATTTTTAACAACGCTACCTTATAAATAAAAGTCCCATTTTCTTTCGGCTATTATATATATAAAAATCACATTTTTATTTTAACGTTATATGGATAAAAATCACATTTTTATTTAATTGTATTTATATAATAAAAATCAGATTTTTATTTCGCTACATATATAAAAATTATATTTTTATATTCTCCATCTTATAAGAATCATATTTTTATACTCTCTACTATATATAAATCATATTTTTATTATCTCTACTATATAAAAATCATATTTTTATTATCTCTACTATATAAAAATCATATTTTTATTTGCTATATACAATTAAAACCACATTTTTATTTGCAACTCTATAATTAACATTACCTAATATAATTAATAAATTAATTTAAATTACTTTTTCTCTCCGATTAGTATTGCAACGGCTATAGGGTTCGATTTCGGAGCTCACTGGTGGCTTCAGCGTTGAATCCCACTAACGAAGGGAGGAGCTCGCGGCTGGAGGCGGTGTTGGGTTCGGTCTGGTGGCGGGGAGGCTCGATTGGCCGGCGGTGGGCCAGGGAGAGGTCAACGGCGGGTTTCAATCGGGTTTGGATGCTTGGGGTTTGAAGTGGCGCAAATCGAGGAGGATAGAGGGAAGCGTGGCAGATGGGGATGAGCTGAGGGGGGCCGCGATCGTCCTGGTGGTGCGACTTGGTGGTGGGCGGCGGTAGGGAAGCAGGTGACGACGGCGGCGAGGTAGACTGAGGGCGTCGGCAGTTTTAATTTGGGGGGTTAGGGTTATACGGGTTATATGAGAGTGAGGGTATTTATATATTTTATTTTTATTTTTATTATTTTATTTTTAGTTTTCCCAAAAATGTTGACTCTTCTTGTGAACTCCAAATCGAGCCCAACGACTATCGTCCATAACTAATTACCCCCATTCCGAACATAATGGGATATGTATCGTACGCCGGTTTGGCTGTTTCGACCAGTTTCTGTCAAAATCAAAATATAAATCTATATATTGAATTTGAACGCACATTTCAATTTACCGGGGCCACATACTTACCCTAAAAATTCCAAAAAATATTTTCTAGCTTCGTATTGACGATACGGTTCTAACAAAACTAATTTCGTCAAATTCTGAGATCGTTTGAAAAATGGCCATTTTAAAGGGCCAGAATTCCATAGCGACTATTCTGAAATTTCAACTGGACATAACTTTTTATTCCCGCTATGAAATTTCAATTTTTTGGATTCGTTGGAAAGATATTCTCAAATAGATTCTAATATTTTTGGTTTCGCTAAAATCCAGTTTATTTTGAATCCTGTACTTTCATTTGAACTTTGAAATCGAATTTTCGAACTACCGCGCCATTTTCAATTCCTTTTATAATTATAAATAAACATTTATATTCTAACGACGACGTATATAAATATATACGTTCTAGTTCTATTCAAAATAAATTTCTAGTCGTTATTATTTAAAATAAATCATTTTAAATGTTCAAAATTCATCAAAATTGCCAAAATAAAAATTTTAAATTGGCTCAGATTTTCGGGTTATTACAATCTCCCCCCACTTAAAACTTTTCGTCCCCGAAAAGGAACGAAGCTGAAAGTTGTTTTACAAACCGACTCAACTTTCATTATTTTCATTACGGCTTAACTTCTTCAACTTTTCAGTTTCTAAGAACTTTTCAAATTTTTTAAAAATTTGGCTAACACCCTAAATTTTCGAAAAATTTCGCCATAACCTCTCCTGCACCGGGAGCTTTGGGATATTTCAAATAGCCTCCCATGGCCCTCACCAATCCAAAAAGAAAAAGAAACAGCCAAGCGGCTAGCCAATCGGCTCATAAAATCATCAAAACCCAAGAAATACAATAAACATGTACCTATTTGTCGGGCAAAAAATTTTATTCTTCTGCTCTAACCTCCTTGCTATGACCTGTTCAATGTAAGTACATGTATATGTATGCAAATGCGACAAATTTTCAATACAATTCACTATTTGGTTCAATTTGGTTAAAGGTTCAACACTTAATTAATCGAACAATAATCAAACAACACAACCATCAATCAATTAGTTGATTATCATTTCAAACACATAATTTTGATACATATACAGAAATTCATGTTTTTGATGCCAATTCACAATAATAAACCTATCTAGTTTTGGTTCTCGCACTAGTCTAATGGAAACATATAGATATCCCACTTTCGAAACTCGAACATAAATACTGATGATGCAGCCGCATCACCAGAATTATCCCCGGGTGACTAGAGTGTGATTCTATATCTATCATGTATATTAAAACTTCGAATACCCGTGGATCAGACGTATATGCAAAATCTTTATATATTGGATTGTTTAAATTCAATACAAATAAATAATCAAATATGAATAATTGATTTAAATTTTCAAAAAAATTGTTTTCATTTTTTTTTGAACATCACTATTCATACTCATTCTAGGATACTACTAATCTCATCTCTAACGAATCATTCCCATTGGATATTACTAATCCAATCTCTGATGAATTCTTTCATATGGTTCTAATGTGTCTTGTCCTCCGAGCTCTGTAAACCAAAGCTCTGATACCACGCTATAATGTCCCAAAATCCCCCTTACGGGAAATCGCGGATTGTACCGAGGACAAGACGAATCAGAACACAAACAGAAGAACGTTTCATTGTTAATTACAACAATTCCATCAGTATACAAGAATATACAGAGTATGTATAAATATTACACTGAAAATATAAGAGATTTAAATACACTACTGCAGCGGAAAAATAATACAGTACACAACTGAAGGAGATATACGGATATAGAGCTTTCCGGATATCATTCCAGCTGTAAATCAGGATCATGTGAAGATAAATCTACAAAACCAAAACAACTAACTGCCCGTGTCGAAATAAGGGCACCCAAAGTTTAGGTTAAAACAATAAACTTCATGTCAGTCATGTGACTGGAGTGAGAACTAAAACCGTTATTAATCTTTATTTTAAAGTTGGGTAAATCAAGGGACCACGCCGTATAACACGGAACGGGTTTCCTCCCAAGAATACCAGTACATAAAACAACAGCGCAATGCTAAATAAAGAACAATGAAGCTATTATAAGACCCAGGTCCCATCACATAATGCAACACAAGCCGAAGGATAGGGTTTTACCTTATAATAGCCAAAGAATGCTTGATACGCTAAATTTCATCTTTTATTATTACTATAAGTGAAGAAATCAATTTCAATCATAATTATCAATCATAGGCAGCATGAATGACCCATACCACTATGTCGCCATATATATGTGTACAACTAAAATCCCAAAGCTCGTATTGGAAGTTGGATTTCCATCTGTGAACCGAGGCAAAAGATAGTCCTCGCCGATTCGAGACAATCAAGCCTACCATGTCTCAGGATCAGAGCTCGAGTGACCCTTGGATCGTCAAGGCCGGTCCACCAATGTGGATTAAAATGCCTGAACACTGCGTTTCCCCACCCTTTGGGGCGTAAATGAGTCCAATGACTCCATCGGCTCCACACAGTCACCGATATATCCGAGGCGCCTCGCAACCCAACAACCACATAAGTCAAACTCGTCAGAGCGTGTAAAACCACTGACGCCACTTCTAGCTAAAAAGAAACGCATGTCCTCCCTAATGTCCTCTCCCGTTTCTGGTTCACAACCGGGGTGTGAGGCTCGCGAATCAACGCTACACAAAGCTGTGCCACACAGGCTGTGCTTTGATCATCACCCACAAGACTTTGCTTTTCAACAAAAGCCTTGATCATTTGCCACTTAGGCATGCCACACAGGCAATTCACTCCACACGATTGATATCCATCAATATATAACCCCAGAGCTCGTACGTCTCAGAGAAGGGCGTTAAGCAAGAGAATAAATTCTCCGCCGCCGAACAGATATATATTTAATAGAAATCAATCACACAGAGTAAATCCAATGTCAGACACATGGTCCATTTACAAGTTCGTTCTGGGTCTGAACGAAACCGGAGGCACCTTGTACCTCGCATATCCATCTGTAATAACCCGGAAATCCAAGCCAATTTAAATTTTTTATTTTGGCAATTTTAGCGATTTTTGAATATTTAAAATGAATTATTTTGAATAATATCGACGAGAAATTTATTTTGAATAGAATTCAAACGTATATATTTATATACATCGTCATTAGAATATAAATATTTATTTATATATAAAAAATGAATTGAAAATGGCGCAGTAGTTCGATAATTCGATTTCTAAATTCAAATGAATGTACCGGGTGCAAAATAAACCGGATTTTAATGAAACCAAAAATATTTGAATCTAATAGAGAATATCTTTCCAACGAATCCGAAAAATCAAAATTTCATAGCGGGGATAAAAAGTTATGTCCAGTTGAAATTTCAGAATAGTCGCTATGGAATTCTGGCCATTGAAAATAGCCATTTTGCAAACGACCTCGGATTTCGAAGAAACCACTTTTGTTGGATCCGCGCCGTCAAATTATTGCTAGGTTTCAAATTTCATAATTTTTCGAATCAATATGTGAGCGTGGCAAAGGAAAACGCGTTTGACCAGTTTCAGTTGATTTTAATCGACTGGAAAATGGCCATTTTTCGAATGGTCTCAGAATCTGACGAAACTAGTTTTGTTAGGACCGTATCATCAATACGAAGCTAGAAAATATTTTTCTGGAATTTTTCGAGTTAGTATGTGACCCCAGTAAATTGAAATTCATGTTCAAATCCAATATATAGAGTTCTATGTTGATTTTAACGAAAACTGATCGAAACGATCGAATCAGCCTACGATATATATCCCATTGTGTTCGGAATGAGGGTAATTAGCTATAGACGTCAGGCGGTGGGCTTGATTTTGGGTTTGAAAATAAAAGTTGCTTTTGGGGGGATTAAAATAAATTAAATATATAAAAATATATACACTCATATAACCCTCACCCCTCACGTCCTCTTTCTCCCTTTTCCTCCACTTCTGGTCAACGATTGAAATCGAATTAAAAAAAAGAGAGAGAGAAGCGAACGATGGGGGCGGAAGAAAACCGCGCCACCCACGCTGCCATCGCCTCCCCTGCCTGACGCCGCACCACCCCAGATCCCCCTCGCCACCGACCTCCTTCCTCCATCCCCTCTTCTTCTTCAATTGAAGCCTCCCCCCCTAAACCTCTCCAAACCGTAAAAGCCATCGCCGACCAGAACCCCCGCTACCACCGGCCTCGCGAACCACATCCGCCCCCCCACCCCAGTCGAATGTCGCCGTCCTTAGCTACCCACCGACGCCGGTGGGCCTTCCTTCATCAAAGGGTTCGATTTTGGGGAAAAAAGCAGCAAAGTAAATATTTGGTTTCTTTGATTAAGTTCAAATACATGGTTTAAAATCAGAAAAATAAATAAATATATCTGGATATATAAAACATTGAATTTTGTTTTCATATTTTAATTTTAATGGTATTGTTAAAAATATGATTTTTTTACTTTGAAGCTATGATTTTTATATTTAGTTAAAGTTATGATTTTTAAATTTGTTAAAGATAAGATTTTTATTTATATGGTTAGGATTTTTATTAATAAAAAGGTTAGATCTTTGTTTAGAAAAAAAATAGATTTATTAGAATGAAGTGATAAAAATATAATTTTTATTATAATCAGCGGGAAAAGGACTGCATTGGAATTTCAAGCAGATCCAAACGGTCCAGCAATTCAAAAGTAAAGCACGGCGGAGTGGAACCCTCTGTGAGAACTCCTCACCTTTAATTTAAATTTCTAGTTAAAAATATATGCTAGGATGTAGACGGTGTTTAGTAGCACCCGACACCCGTCGTCCACAGACCATGGACAGCTTGTATGCTTGTTTGTTTGATTTTGATGTGTAGTTGATTGTGTGATGTGAAATGAAATAAAATATTTATATAGTTAAAAATATTTTATAGTTGAAAATAGAATTTTTAACGTGTATTTAAAATGAAATAAAAATAAACAAATCGGACGATTTGTTTATATACACACATTTGACTAATATTGATTGGGACGATAAATTTTACACATCGCCCAAGTGCACAAATAAAATCTGTGGTTGATTATTTGAAACCCTACACGGGTATTGGGATGATATATGACATACACTAATCCCAGTAATTAGTTGTATGTCGATCGATTGATTGACAGACTATCATAAGCGTTAAATATTTATATTTGTTGCTTATACAGTGTAGAATGCACTTTGGATGATGGTTGATTATTTATCATCGTTATTTTATACATGTGTTGTAGGAAATCCATATAATTAACATTATATGGTAATTGATTGGGCCTCATTCTAGTTTTGAAAAAGAAATATTTGAATAGAAATATTTGAAAAAGAAATATTTGAATAGAAATATTTGAAAAAGAAATATTTGAATAGAATGTTTGAAAATAGAAATATATGAAGCCGTGTTGATTAGATTGACGCCATTTTGACGCGAACGATATTTATATTGATTTTATTCATTTTTCAAATTATATTGAAAGTGATTTCAAAATTCGAATTATATTGAAAGTGATTTCGAAATTTGAATTATATTGAAAAGAATCGAAATTTGAATTATATTGAAAATAATCGAAATTCGAGTTATATTGAATAGAATTGAATTCTAATTGAAATCGAATTGAATTCAAAGTGAAATCGAATTGAAATTGAAGAATTGAATTCGAATTGAAATTGAATAGAAATCGTATTGAAATTGAATAGAATTGAATTCGAATTGAAATTGAATTGAAATTCGAATTAAACTGAATATAATTGAAATTCGAATTAGATTGAAATAGAATTGAAATCGTTTTGAATTGAATTTAAAACGTATTAAAATTGAACTGAAAATCAATTTGAACTGAAATCAATGTGAAATGAATTTATAACGAATTTATATTGAAAATTTTAATTTTGATTTGAATTTAAAAATGAAGTTGAAATCGTTTTGAAAACGAATTTTAAACGATTTATAAAATACGGTTTGAAAGGAAATCGACGAAATATATAATATATATAATATATATATATATTATATATATATATATATAATGGCCTGAATAGAACGCACCGCGCCGCGGCAGTTCGCGAATTTCGACCATTGACTTCGAATGGATATTCCGGGAGATCCGACCGTCGGATTCTCCTAAAACCGGAACCGTTGGGTTCGAATCGAAAAGAGGTTTCTAATGAATATTAGAAATTTGAAATCTAACGGTTGGATTTGGAATTATGTCCAAATCAAATTTGAAAAAGGTCGTTGTAAGTGCAGTTCGATGGCCGTTGGTGGAAATCGATTGTACGAGCCTTGATAAAATTGTTAAAAATAGTAATAATTTGTGTAAAATCATAAGAAATGATTTGGGAAGAATCGGGATGAAAAACTCCATATTGGAAAAGATAAAAATAGATTTTTATCGAAATGAACTAGTTTTGAACTAGAATAATAATTTATTTATTTTAAAAATAAATAAATTGGATTTGAAATGGTTTTGAAAATAACCAGAATTTTCAATAATTGCATTGGAATGGATCTGAATCGAAATTGTCTTCGGAATATTTCAATGTTGGATTCCGTGATTATACAGATATGGTTATGGAAATTTGAAAGATATATTTATATCGTTATTTGCAATACGATATTTGTTGGTCATAGAATTTGATATTGAATATAAGCCGATATATTTTCTATTCAGAGCCTTGTATTTAATATCAAATGGGATTTGGGTTTGTCGTGAATGGTGTCTTCATTAACAGTGTTCTTAAGCCCAGTTGAGAAAAAGATTAAATCATTTTATTTAGATTTAATGAAGTGTACCAATTAAATAGTATTTAATTGGAATTGAATTGGTATTGATTTTTGGGTTTACCGTGAACATTGTTTTAAATAACACTTGTTCTTTAACCCGATAATTAATGAAACGTGATTTTGAGTTGTCTTGAACGGTATCTTCAATAATACTGTTCTTAGACCCAAAGGAGTTAAGAAAATCAGAAACTAACTGGAGATTAGTTAAGTTGAATGGTTTCTAGGGTATTGATCTGATGTTGGTTTCGGCCTTCGGGGTTAATACTTATGGAAATGCTCACTTGTTAATTTACGGTTGGGGACTGATTGAAATGTGATGTGATTTTGGGTTTATCGTGGACCGTGTTTTAAATGACACTGATTCTTTAACCCAGGCACAGATTAAAACTAAGTGGAGTTTTAATGAATCTTTAATTAGATTGAAAACATCGAGAATGGAGTATCACCAGTTTTACTCCAGGCGGTAGTTAAATCTTTAATTAGATTTGAACGTGAAATGGTAATTGAATTTATCGATAACACCATGGTGTTAGATATGAAGTATGATCAGTTTTACTTCATGGGATGAATAGGTGGGGATTGGGAAACAAAATAAATGATTACTTCGGTGTGGTTCACTAATCCCGACTAGTTTGAATTGATATTCAAAGGAGATTAAAGAATTAATTTAAAGAATTTATCTTTGATAAAATTAATGGGAACCTTTCCCAAATATAAGAATATTTGAACAAAAGAATATTCTGAATTAGAATGAGCCGTATATTGTGTTTGTGTAACACTTGTTTATTATATACGCGAGTTATTCAGAAAGACCGGGTTTATCCCATTCTAAATAACTGATTCGACGTGGTGTCGAAGATGAAGACGATGGTCGAAGACCGGAGTTCTTCACGTCGTTTGGGTGATTACTGATGATCTTGATTGGGCCGTACACCCAAGAGGAGGGAATCAGTTAGTGATCGTCCAGACGTACTTGGAGATGGATGGATATGCGGGGTACTAGGTGCCTCCGGTTTCGTTCACACCCAGAACGAACTTGTAAATGGACTGTGTGTCTGACATTGGATTTTATTCTGTGTTCTTGATTTCTATTAAATATATATCTGTTTGGCGGTGGAGAATTTATTCTCTTGCTTAATGCCCTTCTCTGAGACGTACGAGCTCAGAGGTTATATATTGATGGATATCAAACGCATGGAGTGAATTGCCTGTGTGGCATGCCTAAGTGGCAATATAATCAAGGCTTCTGTTGAAAAGCAAAGTCTTGTGGGTGATGATCAAAGCACAGCCTGTGTGGCACAGCTTTGTGTAACGTGAATTCGCGAGCCTCACACCCCGGTTGTGAACCAGAAACGTGAGAGGACATCAGGGAGGGCATGCGTTTCCTTCTAGCTAGAAGTGGCGTCAGTGGTTTTACACGCCCTGACTAGTTTGACTTATGTGGTTGTTGCTGTTGCGAGGCGCCTCGGTTATATCGGTCGATCCGGGACCGATGGAGTCATTCGTTGGCTCATTGACACCCCATAGGGTGGGGAAACACAGTGTTCAGGCATTTTAATCCACATCGGTGGACCGGCCCTGACGATCTAAAGGCTTGACTAAGTACTTGCCTGAGACACGGGCTATAGCATCTCGAATTCGGTGGAGGATGATCCCTTGCCTCAGTTCACAGATGGAAATCCAATTTCCAAAGACGTGATTTTGCAGTTTTAATTGTAGAACTAGTATGGCGACATGATATATGGTACCCATGCCGCCTATGATTGATATTTATGATTTGAAATTGTTTTGACACTATACACTTATAGTAATAATAAAAGATGAAATTTAGCGTATCAAGCATCTTTTGGCTATTATAAGGTAAAACCCTATCCTTCGGCTTGCGTTGCATTGTGTGATGGGACCTGGGTCTTATAATAGCTTCATTTTTCTTTATTTAGCATTGCGCTGTTGTTTTATGCACTAGTATCCTTGGGAGGAAACCCGTTCCGTGTTATACGGCGTGGTCCCTTGATTTACCTGACTTTAAAATAAATATTAATAACTGTTTTAGTTCTCACACCAGTACCATGACTGACCTGGAGTTTATTGTTTTAACCTAAACTCTGGGTGCCCTTATTTTCGACACGGGCAGCTAGTAGTTTTGGGTTTTGCAGATTTATATTCACAGGATCCTGGTTTACAGCTGGAATGATATCCGGAAAGCTTTGTATCTGTATATCTCCTTCAGTTGTGTATGGTATTATTTTCCACTGCTATGTAATGTATTGTAATCTTTGATATTTTCTATGTAATATTTATTCCTTTATACTCTGTATATTCTTGTAATCTGATGAATTGTTGTAATTAACAATGAAATGTTCTTCTGTCTGCGCTCTGTTGTGTGTTGTTCTCGAAGTATCCGCTCTTTCCTCACCGGGGAAGTTATGGGTCCTTTGAAACGACCCGTAACTTCCCCGTAAAGGAAAGCGTCGGATAGTTCGAGAACTAGCCACAACAGAACGCATATAAAAGAACATTTCATTGTATTTTACAACAGTGCATCAGATTACAAGAATATACAGAGTAAAAATGAATATTACACAGAAATATCAGAAATTTAAATTACATTTAAATACATAGCAGCGGAAAATAATACAATACACAACTAGAAGAGATATACGGATACAAAGCTTTCCGGATATCGTTCCAGCTGTAAACCAGGATCCTGTGAATATAAATCTGCAAAACCAAAACTACTAGCTGCCCGTGTCAAAATAAGGGCACCCAGAGTTTAGGTTAAAACAATAAACTCCAGGTCAGTCATGTGACTGGTGTGAGAACTAAAACAGTTAATCTTTATTTTAAAGTTAGGTAAATCAAGGGACCACGCCGTATAACACGGAACGGGTTTCCTCCCAAGAATACCAGTGCATAAAACAACAGCGCAATGCTAAATAAAGAAGAATGAAGCTGTTATAAGACCCAGGTCCCATCACACAATGCAACGCAGCCGAGGATAGGGTTTTCCCTTATAACAGCCAAAGAATGCTTGATACGTTTAAAACAAATCGTTTGATACTATTATAAGTGCATAGTGTATAAACAACTTCAAATCATAAGTATCAATCATAGGCGGCATGAATGCCCCATCCCACTATTTCACCATACTAGGTTCTACAATTAAAACCGCAAATGTCACGTATTTGGAAATTGGATTTCCGTCTATGAACCGAGGCAAAAGATAGTCCTCAACCGATTCGAGACGCTCTAGCCCGCCCCTCAGGATCAGAACGCATCAACCCTTTAGATCGTCAGGGCCGGTCCACCGATGTGGATTATTATGCCTGAACACTACGTTTCCCCACCCTATGGGGTGTAAGTCTGGTCCGTCCGCCGACCAGAATGCATCGGCCGAAACCGATATAACCGAGGCGCCTCGCAACAGCAACAACCACATAAGTCAAACTCGTCAGGGCGTGTAAAACCACTGACGCCACTTCGAGCTAGAAAAAAACGCAAGTCCTCCCTGATGTCCTCTCCCGTTTTTGGTTCACAACCGGGGTGTGAGGCTCGCGAATTCACGTTACACAAAGCTGTGCCACACAGGCTGTGCTTTGATCATCACCACAAGACTTTGCTTTTCAACAGAAGCCTCGATCAATTGCCACTTAGGCATGCCACACAGGCAATTCACTCCATGCGTTTGATATCCATCAACATATAACCTCTGAGCTCGTACGTCTCAGAGAAGGGCGTTAAGCAAGAGAATAAATTCTTCGCCGCCAAACAGATATATATTTAATAGAGATCAATCACACGGACTAAAATCCAATGTCAGACACACAGTCCATTTACAAGTCCGTTCTGGGTCTGAACGAAACTGGAGGCACCTAGTACCCCGCATATCCATCGATCTCCAAGTACGTCTGGACGATCACCAACTGTTTCCATCTTCTTGGGTGTACAGCCCAATAAAGATCATCAGTTATCACCCAAACGACGTGAAGACTTCCGGTCTTCGACCACCGCCTTCATCTTCGACACCACGTCGAAACAGTTATTCAGAATGGGACAAACCCGGTCTTTCTGAATAACTCGCGTATATATTATAAAAGTGTTACACAAACACAACATACGCCTCATTCCAACTCAGAATATTCTTTTATTCAAATATTCCTATACTTTGGGAAAAGTTCCCATTAATTTTATCCAAGATAAATTCTTTAAATTTATTCTTTAATCTCCTTTGAATATCAATTCAAACTAGTCGGGATTAGCGAACCACACCGAAGTAATCATTTATTTTATTTCCCAATCCCAACCTATTCATCCCATGAAGTAAAACTGGTAATACTTCATATCTAACACCACAGTGTTTTCGGTAAATTCAATTACCATTTCACGTTCAAATCTAATTAAAGATTTAACCATCGCCTGGAGCAAAACTGGTGGTACTCCATTTTCGATCATTTCAATCTAATTAAAGATTCATTAAAACTCCACTTAGTTTTAATCTTCGGCTGGGTTAAAGAATCAGTGTCATTTAAAACACGGTTCACGATAAACCCAAAATCATATTCCATTAATTATCGGGTTAAAGAACGAGTGTTATTTAAAACACTGTTCACGATAAACCCAAAAATCAATACCAATTCAATCCCAATTAAATATTATTTAATTGGTACACTTCATTAAATCTAAATAAAAAGATTTAATATTTCTCAACTGGGTTCAAGAACAGTGTTAGTGAAGACACCATTCACGACAAACCCAAATCACATTCGATATTCAATACAAGGCTCTGAATAGAAAACATATCGGCTTATATTCAATATCGAATTCTACGACCAACAAATGTCGTATTGGAAATAACGATATAAATATATATCTTTCAAATTTCCATAACCACACCTGTATAATCACGAATTCCAACATCGAAATATTCCGAGGACAATTTCGATTCAAATCCACTCCAATGCAATCATTGGAAATTTTGGTTATTTTCAAAACCATTTCAAATTCAATTTATTTATTTAAAAATAAATAGAATTATAATTCTAGTTCAAAACTAGTCCATTTCGATAAAAATCTATTTTTATCTTTTCAAATATGGAGTTTTTCATCCCAAATCTTCACAAATCATTTCTTATGATTTTACACAAATTATTACTATTTTTAATAATTTTATCAAGGCCCGTACAGTCGATTTCCATCAATGGCCATCGAACTGCACTTACAGCGACCTTTTTCAAATTTGATTTGGACATAATTCCAAATCCAACCGTTAGATTTCAAATTTCTAACATTCGCTAGAAAGCTCTTTTCGATACGAACCCAACGGTTCCGGTTTTAGGAGAATCCGACGGTCGGATCTCCCGCAATGTCCGTTTGAAATAAATGGTCGAAATTCACGAACTGCCGCGGCGCGGCGCGTTCTATTCAGGCCATTATATTATATATATAATATATATAATATATATTTCGTCGATTTCTATTTAAAACGAATTATATAAATAGTTTTAAATTCGTTTCAAAAGCAATTTCAACTTCCTTTTCAATTCAAATCAAAATTGAATTCTTCTTTATAAATTCGTTTTAAAATTCATTTCTATTCAATTCAAATTTCAATTCAATTTGAATTCATTTCAATTCACTTACAATTCAATTCGAATTCGTTTTCAATTCAATTCATTTCGAAATCGTTTTCAATTCAATTCATTTCGAAATCGTTTTCAATTCAATTCGAAATCGTTTTCAATTCAATTTATTTCGAAATCGTTTTCACTTCAACTCATTTCGAAATCGTTTTCACTTCAACTCATTTCGAAATCGTTTTCAATTCAATTCATTTCGAAATCGTTTTCAATTCAATTCATTTCGAAATCGTTTTTAATTCAATTCATTTCGAAATCGTTTTCAATTCAATTCATTTCGAAATCGTTTTCACTTCAACTCATTTCGAAATCGTTTTCAATCGATATAAATATCGTTCACGTCAAAATGGCGTCAATCTAATCATCACGGCTTCACATATTTCTATTTTCAAATATTCTATTTCAAATATTTCTTTTTCAAAACTGGAATGAGGCCCAATCAATTACCATATAATGTTAATTATATGGATTTTCTACAACACATGTATATAATAGCTTTGAAAAATAATCAACCATCAACCAAAGTGCACTACACTGTATAAGCATCAAATATAGTTATCTAACGCTTATAACAGCCTGTCAATCGATCGATCGACATATTTAATCAATCAGGATGAGTGAACTTCAAATTTCATCCCAACACCCGTGTGGGGTTTCAAACAATCAAACACAGATTTTATTTGTGCGGTTGGGCGATGTGTGAAATTTATCGACCCAATCAATATCAGTCAAATCAGTGTATATACAAACAAATCGGCCGATTTGTTTATAACTATTCATTTATTCACATTCACGTTAAAAATTATATTTTTAACGATAAAACATTTTATTTCAACCTATGAATTTCTATTCAATTCATTTACACAATAAAATGATATTTTTATTTTCTAACATATTTTAGAAAATTTCGGCGGCATAACGGCACGATACTAGAAACGGGACAAGGCCTAGCCTTATCCCCGGTCTAGTGAAGGCCCACGCCATTCACACATCAATCAAAATCACCAAACAACCAAATTCAAATCAAATCATATAACTAATCTATGCAACCAAACAAACAAGTCCATGGTCTGTGGACGATTGTGTCGGGTTCTACTAAGCACCGTCTGCATCCTAGTATATATATATATAACTAGAAAAAGAAATTGAAAGGTGAGAAATTCTCACATATAGCTATCCTAGCTCCACGGCTCTTCATTTGCAGAAGTCTTCGTCGTTTCGCCTTTTTGTCACCTTCGTTGACCGTAGCCACTACATATATAAAAATCGAATTTTTACTTTGCTATTCAATATATAAAAATCGGATTTTTACTTCGACTTTCGATATATAAAAATATGATTTTTACTTCGGCTTTCAATATATAAAAATCTGATTTTTACTTTTAAATTTCTAATCTCCTTTTAGTTTATAAATCATTTTAAAATCAGTTTTTAAATCATCTTAAAAATCAGTTTTTATACTTTTAAAAATCAATTCAGTTTTTATTCTTTAAAAAATCGAAATCAGTTTTTATTCTTTTTAAAAATCAAATCAGTTTTTAATCCTTTTAAAAATCAATTCAGTTTTTATTCTTTAAAAAATCAATTCAGTTTTTATTCTTTAAAAAATCAATTCAGTTTTTATTCTTTAAAAAATCAATTCAGTTTTTATTCTTTAAAAAAACCAATTCAGTTTTTATTCTTTAAAAAATCAATTCAGTTTTTATTCTTTAAAAAATCAATTCCGTTTTTATTCTTTAAAAAATCAATTCAGTTTTTATTCTTTAAAAAATCAATTCCGTTTTTATTCTTTAAAAAATCGAAATCCGTTTTTAAACTTTAAAATAAAAAAATAAAAATAAAAGTAAGATAGAATACTTACTGTATGAATCGGAGGAGGGTGGGTGTTGTCCACTCCATCGACTGGAAGGGAAGGGGCGCAGGTGGTTCTCCGGTGTAGCGGTGGCAGCTTCAGGGCGTCGAGCGTTTGTCTCGTCGATTCGGGGGGTGAGTGGCGGCCAAGGTCTCGTATTGGGGAGGGAGGAGAGGGGAGCGACGCAACAACAGGCGGAGGTGGGGAGGTAGTCCCCGGCGGCGGCAGAAGGGAACGACGGCTGAAAAAGGGGGATCGGGTTTTTTTTTTCTTTGTTTTGAAATGTCGGGTCTAGTCCATGGAATGTGGGGGGTTGACTTAAGGAAAGGAGAATAAGGGGGTATTAGAAAATTAATTTATTATTATTTTATTTTCCATCAAAGTTACTTTTTATTTCGATCTCTGAATCGAACCCAACGACTGTCGCCCTTAGCTAATTACCCCTATTCTGAACACAATGGGACATGTTTCGTAAGCTAATTCGACTGTTACAATCAGTTTCCGTTAAATTTACATTTAAATCACTATATTGAATTTTAAACGTACATTTCAAATTACCGGGGTCACATACTAACTAGAAAAATTCTAGAAAAATATTTTCTAGCTTCGTATTGACGATACGGTCCTAACAAAACTAGTTTCGTCAAATTCTGAGAACGTTTGAAAAATGGCCATTTTCCAGTCGATTAAAATCAACTGAAACTGGTCAAACGCGTTTTCCTTTGCCACGCTCACATATTGATTCGAAAAATTATGAAATTTGGAATCTAGCAATAACTTCACATCCCGGACCCAACAAAACTGGTTTCGTCGCAATCCGAGGTCGTTTGCAAAATGTCCATTTTTAAGGGCATGAATTCCATAGCGACTATTCAGAAATTTCAACTGGACATATCTTATCATTTCTAAGATGAAATCTCAGTTTGTTAACCTCGTTACAAAGATATAGTTATACAGATTCCATTATTTTTGGTTTCACTAAAATCCGGATTGTTTTGCACCCGGTACATTCAATTGAAGTTTGAAATCGAATTATCGAACTACCGCGCCATTTTCAATTCTATTTATAATTATAAATAATTATTTATATTCTAACGACGACGCGTATAATATATACGTCGAATTCTATTCAAAATAAATTTCTCGTCGATATTATTTAAAATAATTCATTTTAAATAATCAAAATTCGCTAAAATTGCCAAAATAAAAATTTCAAACTGGCTCACATTTTACGGGTTGTTACATCATTACAGTGGTATCAGAGCTTTGATTTACAAAGCTCAGAGAACAAGACACAATAGAACCATACGAAAGAATTCATCAGAAATTGGATTAGTAATATCCAACGAGAATGACTCGTTAGAGATAGGGTCAGTAGTATCCTAGAACGAGTGTGAAGAGTATATTTTTAAAATGACAACAAATTTTGTTTTGAAAATTTAATTCAATTATTCGTATTTGAATATTTATTTATATTGATTTGGACTATCCGGTATATAAAGATTTTGCATATACGTCTGATCCGCGTGTATTCGAAGTTTTAATATATTGGGTAGATATAGAATCACACTCCAGTCGCCCGGAGATGATTCTAATGATAGTCTAGACATCATCAGAATTGGTGTTCGAGTTTCGAAAGTGGGATTTCTATATATTTCCTATTGACTGGTGTGATAACCAAAATTATATAGGGCCTATTGTTGTGATTTGGCATCAAAAATGTGATTTTTGACTATATATCAAAGTTATGAATTTAAAAGCTAATTCACTAATTGATTGATGGTTGTGTGGTTTGATTATTTTTTGATTAATTAAAATTTTAACCTTTAGCCAAATTGAATCAAATAGTGAGTTGTATTGAAAATTTGTCGCATTTGCATGCATATAGATGTACTTACATTGAACAAGTCGTAACAAAGAGGCTAGAGCAGAAGAATAAAATTGTTTGCCCGACAAATAGGTACATGTTTATTGTATTTCTTGAGTTTTGGGTGATTTTGTGAGCCGATTGGCTAGCCGCTTGGCTTTTTCTTTTTCTTTTGGATTGAAGAAGGCCATGGGAGGCTATATGAAATTCTCGAAGTCCCCGGTGCAGGGGAGGTTATGGCGAAATTTATCGAAAATTTAGGGTGTTAGCCAAATTTTTGAAAAATTTGAAAAGTTCTTTGAAACTGAAAAGTTGAAGAACTTAAGTCGTAGCGAAAATAAAGAAAGTTGAGTTGATTTGTTAAACAACTTTCGGCTTCATTCCTTTTCGCGGACGAAAAGTTTTAAGTGGGGGAGATTGTAATAACCCGGAAATCCGAGCCAATTTAAAATTTTTATTTTGGCAATTTTAGCGATTTTTGATTATTTAAAATGAATTATTTTGAATAATATCAACGAGAAATTTATTTTGAATAGAATTCGAACGTATATGTTTATATACGTCGTTGTCAGAATATAAATATTTATTTATATATAAAAGAATTGAAAATGGCGCGGTAGTTCGATAATTCGATTTCTAAATTCAAATGAATGAACCGGGTGCAAAATAAACCGGATTTTAGTGAAACCAAAAATAATTGAATCTAATAGAGAATATCTTTCCAACGAATCCAAAAAATGGAAATTTCATAGCGCGGATAAAAAGTTATGTCCAGTTGAAATTTCAGAATAGTCGCTATGGAATTCTGGCCATTGAAAATAGCCATTTTGCAAACGACCTCGGATTTCGACGAAACCACTTTTGTTGGATCCGCGACGTCAAATTATTGCTAGGTTTCAAATTTCATAATTTTTCGAATTAATATGTCAGTGTGGCAAAGGAAAACGCGTTTGACCAGTTTCAGTTGATTTTAATCGACTGGAAAATGGCCATTTTTCGAACGGTCTCAGAATCTGACGAAACTAGTTTTGTTAGGACCATATCATCAATACGAAGCTAGAAAATATTTTTCGAGTTAGTATGTGACCCCAGTAAATTGAAAAGCACGTTCAAATCCAATGTATAGAGTTATATGTTGATTTTAACGAAAACTGATCGAAAAGATCGAATCAGCCTACGATACATATCCCATTGTGTTTGGAATGGGGTAATTAGCTATGGACGACAGGCGGTGGGCTTGATTTCGAGTTTGAAAATAAAAGTTGCTTTTTGGGGGATTAAAATAAATTAAATATATAAAAATATATACACTCATATAACCCTCACCCCTTACGCTCTCTTTCTCCCTTTTCCTCCACTTCTGGTCAACGGTTGAAATCGAATTAAAAAAAAGAGAAAGAGAAGAGAACGATGGGGGGGGAAGAAAACCGCGCCACCCACGCTGCCATCGCCTCCCCTAGCAAACACCGCACCACCCCAGATCCCCCTCGCCACCGACCTCCTTCTTCCTCCATCCCCTCTTCTTCTTCAATTGAAGCCGCCCCCCCAAACCTCTCCAAACCGTAAAAGCCGTCGCCGGCCAGAACCCCCGCCACCACCGGCCTGGCGAACCACATCCCCCCCCCCCAAGTCGAATGTCACCGTCCTCAGCCACCAACCGACGCCGGTGGGCCTTCCTTCATCAAAGTGTTCGATTTTGGGGGAAAAAGCAGCAAGGTAAATATTTGGTTTCTTTGATTATGTTCAAATACATGGTTTAAAATCAGAAAAATAAATAAATATATATGGATATATAAAACATTGAATTTTGTTTTCATATTTTAATTTTAATGGTATTGTTAAAAATATGATTTTTTTACTTAGAAGTTATGATTTTTATATTTAGTTAAAGTTATGATTTTTAAATTAGTTAAAGATAAGATTTTTATTTATATGGTTAGGATTTTTATTAATAAAAAGGTTAGATCTTTGTTTAGTAAAAAAATAGATTTATTAGAATGAAGTGATAAAAATATAATTTTTATTATAATCAGTGGGAAAAGGACTGCATTGGAATTTCAAGCAGATCCAAACGGTCCAGCAGTTCAAAAGTAAAGCACGGCGGAGTGGAACCCTCTGTGAGAACTCCTCACCTTTAATTTAAATTTCTAGTTAAAAATATATGCTAGGATGTAGACGGTGTTTAGTAGCACCCGACACCCGTCGTCCACAGACCATGGACGGCTTGTATGCTTGTTTGTTTGATTTTGATGTGTAGTTGATTGTGTGATGTGATGTGAAATGAAATAAAATATTTATATAGTTAAAAATATTTTATAGTTGAAAATAGAATTTTTAACGTGTATTTAAAATGAAATAAAAATAAACAAATTGGACGATTTGTTTATATACACACATTTGACTGATATTGATTAGGACGATAAATTTTACACATCGCCCAACTGCACAAATAAATTCTGTGGTTGATTGTTTGAAACCCTACACGGGTATTGGGATGATATATGACATACACTAATCCCAGTAATTAGTTGTATGTCGATCGATTGATTGACAGACTATCATAAGCGTTAAATATTTATATTTGATGCTTATACAATGTAGAATGCACTTTGGATGATGGTTGATTATTTATCATCGTTATTTTATACATGTGTTGTAGGAAATCCATATAATTAACATTATATGGTAATTGATTGGGGCCTCATTCCAGTTTTGAAAAAGAAATATTTGAATAGAAATATTTGAAAAAGAAATATTTGAATAGAAATATTTGAAAAAGAAATATTTGAATAGAATGTTTGAAAATAGAAATATATGAAGCCGTGTTGATTAGATTGACGCCATTTTGACGCGAACGATATTTATATCAATTTTATTCATTTTTCAAATTATATTGAAAGTGATTTTAAAATTCGAATTATATTGAAAGTGATTTCTAAATTTGAATTATATTGAAAAGAATCGAAATTTGAATTATATTGAAAATAATCGAAATTCGAGTTATATTGAATAGAATTGAATTCGAATTGAAATCGAATTGAATTCCAATTGAAATCGAATTGAATTCGAATTGAAATCGAATTGAAATTGAATAGAATTGAATTCGAATTGAAATTGAATAGAAATCGAATTGAAATTGAATAGAATTGAATTCGAATTGAAATTGAATTGAAATTCGAATTAAACTGAATAGAATTGAAATTCGAATTAGATTGAAATAGAATTGAAATCGTTTTGAATTGAATTTAAAACGTATTAAAATTGAACTGAAAATCGATTTGAACTGAAATCAATGTGAAATGAATTTATAACGAATTTATATTGAAAATTTTAATTTTGATTTGAATTTAAAAATGAAGTTGAAATCGTTTTGAAAACGAATTTTAAACGATTTATAAAATACGGTTTGAAAGGAAATCGCCGAAATATATATATATATATATATTACATATATATATATATAATGGCCTGAATAGAACGCACCGCGCCGCGGCAGTTCGCGAATTTCGACCATTGACTTCGAATGGATAATGCGGGAGATCGGACTATCGGATTCTCCTAAAACCGGAAACGTTGGGTTCGAATCGAAAAGAGCTTTCTAATGAATATTAGAAATTTGAAATCTAACGGTTGGATTTGGAATTATGTCCAAATCAAATTTGAAAAAGGTCGCTGTAAGTGCAGTTCGATGGCCGTTGGTGGAAATCGATTGTACGGGCCTTGATAAAATTGTTAAAAATAGTAATAATTTGTGTAAAATCATAAGAAATGATTTGGGAAGAATCGGGGTGAAAAACTCCATATTGGAAAAGATAAAAATAGATTTTTATCGAAATGAACAAGTTTTGAACTAGAATAATAATTTATTTATTTTTAAAATAAATAAATTGGATTTGAAATGGTTTTGAAAATAACCAGAATTTCCAATAATTGCATTGGAATGGATCTGAATCGAAATTGTCGTCGGAATATTTCGATGTTGGATTTCGTGATTATACAGATATGGTTATGGAAATTTGAAAGATATATTTATATCGTTATTTGCAATACGATATTTTTTGGTCATAGAATTTGATATTGAATATAAGCCGATATATTTTCTATTCAGAGCAGTGTATTTAATATCAAATGGGATTTGGGTTTGTCGTGAATGGTGTCTTCATTAACACTGTTCTTAAGCCCAGTTGAGAAAAAGATTAAATCTTTTTATTTAGATTTAATGAAGTGTACCAATTAAATAGTATTTAATTGGAATTGAATTGGTATTGATTTTTGGGTTTACCGTGAACATTGTTTTAAATAACACTTGTTCTTTAACCCGATAATTAATGAAATGTGATTTTGGTTTGTCGTGAACGGTATCTTCAATAATACTGTTCTTAGACCCAAAGGAGTTAAGAAAATCAGAAACTAACTGGAGATTAGTTAAGTTGAATGGTTTCTGGAGTATTGATCTGATGTTGGTTTCGGCCTTCGGGGTTAATACTTATGGAATTGCTCACTTGTTAATTTACGGTTGGGGACTGATTGAAATGTGATGTGATTTTGGGTTTATCGTGGACCGTGTTTTAAATGACACTGATTCTTTAACCCAGGCACAGATAAAAACTAAGTGGAGTTTTAATGAATCTTTAATTAGATTGAAAAGATCGAGAATGGAGTATCACCAGTTTTACTCCAGGCGGTAGTTAAATCTTTAATTAGATTTGAACGTGAAATGGTAATTGAATTTACCGATAATACCATGGTGTTAGATATGAAGTATGACCAGTTTTACTTCATGGGATGAATAGGTGGGGATTGGGAAACAAAATAAATGATTACTTCGGTGTGGTTCGCTAATCCCGACTAGTTTGAATTGATATTCAAAGGAGATTAAAGAATTAATTTAAAGAATTTATCTTTGATAAAATTAATGGGAACCTTTCCCAAATATAAGAATATTTGAACAAAAGAATATTCTGAATTAGAATGAGCCGTATGTTGTGTTTGCGTAACACTTGTTTATTATATACGCGAGTTATTCAGAAAGACCGGGTTTATCCCATTCTGAATAACTGATTCGACGTGGTGTCGAAGATGAAGACGGTGGTCGAAGACCGGAGGTCTTCACGTCGTTTGGGTGATTACTGATGATCTTGATTGGGCCGTACACCCAAGAGGAGGGAATCAGTTAGTGATCGTCCAGACGTACTTGGAGATCGATGGATATGCGGGGTACTAGGTTCCTCCGGTTTCGTTCACACCCATAACGAACTTGTAAATGGACTGTGTGTCTGACATTGGATTTTATTGTGTGTTGTTGATTTCTATTAAATATATATCTGTTTGCCGGCGGAGAATTTATTCTCTTGCTTAATGCCCTTCTCTGAGACGTACGAGCTCAGAGGTTATATATTGATGGATATCAAACACATGGAGTGAATTGCCTGTGTGGCATGCCTAAGTGGCAATATGATCAAGGATTCTGTTGAAAAGCAAGGTCTTGTGGGTGATGATCAAAGCACGACCTGTGTGGCATAGCTTTGTGTAACGTGAATTCGCGAGCCTCACACCCCGGTTGTGAACCAGAAATGTGAGAGGACATCAGGGAGGGCATGCGTTTCCTTCTAACTAGAAGTGGCGTCAGTGGTTTTACACGCCCTGACTAGTTTGACTTATGTGGTTGTTGCTGTTGCGAGGCGCCTCGGTTATATCGGTCGATCCGGGATCGATGGAGTCATTCGTTGGCTCATTGACACCCCATAGGGTGGGGAAACGCAGTGTTCAGGCATTTTAATCCACATCGGTGGACCGGCCCTGACGATCTAAAGGCTTGACTGAGTACTTGCCTGAGACACGGGCTATAGTGTCTCGAATTCGGTGGAGGATGATCCCTTGCCTCAGTTCACAGATGGAAATCCAATTTCCAAAGACGTGATTTTGCAGTTTTAATTGTAGAACTAGTATGGCGACATGATATATGGTACCCATGCCGCCTATGATTGATATTTATGATTTGAAATTGTTTTGACACTATACACTTATAGTAATAATAAAAGATGAAATTTAGCGTATCAAGCATCCTTTGGCTGTTATAAGGTAAAACCCTATCCTTCGGCTTGCGTTGCATTGTGTGATGGGACCTGGGTCTTATAATAGCTTCATTTTTCTTTATTTAGCATTGCGCTGTTGTTTTATGCACTAGTATCCTTGGGAGGAAACCCGTTTCGTGTTATACGGCGTGGTCCCTTGATTTACCTGACTTTAAAATAAATATTAATAACTGTTTTAGTTCTCACACCAGTACCATGACTGACCTGGAGTTTATTGTTTTAACCTAAACTCTGGGTGCCCTTATTTTCGACACGGGCAGCTAGTAGTTTTGGGTTTTGCAGATTTATATTCACAGGATCCTGGTTTACAGCTGGAATGATATCCGGAAAGCTTTGTATCTGTATATCTCCTTCAGTTGTGTATTGTATTATTTTCCGCTGCTATGTAATATATTGTAATCTTTGATATTTTCTATGTAATATTTATTCCTTTATACTCTGTATATTCTTGTAATCTGATGAATTGTTGTAATTAACAATGAAATGTTCTTCTGTCTGCGTTCTGTTGTGTGTTGTTCTCGAAGTATCCGCCCTTTCCTCACCGGGGAAGTTACGGGTCCTTACAGTGGTATCGGAGCTTTGGTTTACAAAGCTCAGAGAACAAGACACATTAGAACCATATGAAAGAATTCATCAGAAATTGGATTAGTAATATCCAACGAGAATGACTCGTTAGAGATAGGATCAGTAGTATCCTAGAACGAGTGTGAAGAGTATATTTTTAAAATGACAACAAATTTTGTTTTGAAAATTTAATTCAATTATTCGTATTTGAATATTTATTTATATTGGTTTGGACTATCCGGTATATAAAGATTTTGCATATATGTCTGATCCGCGTGTATTCGAAGTTTTAATATATTGGGTAGATATAGAATCACACTCCAGTCGCCCGGAGATGATTCTAATGATAGTCTAGACATCATCAGAATTGGTGTTCGAGTTTCGAAAGTGGGATTTCTATATATTTCCTATTGACTGGTGTGATAACCAAAATTATATAGGGCCTATTGTTGTGATTTGGCATCAAAAATGTGATTTTTGACTATATATCAAAGTTATGAATTTGAAAAGCTAATTCACTAATTGATTGATGGTTGTGTGGTTTGATTATTGTTTGATTAATTAAAATTTTAACCTTTAGCCAAATTGAATCAAATAGTGAGTTGTATTGAAAATTTGTCGCATTTGCATGCATATACATGTACTTACATTGAACAGGTCATAGCAAAGAGGCTAGAGCAGAAGAATAAAATTGTTTGCCCGACAAATAGGTACTTGTTTATTGAATTTCTTGAGTTTTGGGTGATTTTGTGAGCCGATTGGCTAGCCGCTTGGCTTTTTCTTTTGGATTGAAGAAGGCCATGGGAGGCTATATGAAATATCCCGAAGTCCCCGGTGCAGGGGAGGTTATGGCGAAATTTTTCGAAAATTTAGGGTGTTAGCCAAATTTTTGAAAAATTTGAAAAGTTCTTTGAAACTGAAAAGTTGAAGAACTTAAGCCGTAGCGAAAATAAAGAAAGTTGAGTTGATTTGTTAAACAACTTTCGGCTTCGTTCCTTTTCGGGGACGAAAAGTTTTAAGTGGGGGAGATTGTAATAACCCGGAAATCCGAGCCAATTTAAAAATTTTATTTTGGCAATTTTAGCGATTTTTTATTATTTAAAATGAATTATTTTGAATAATATCGACGAGAAATTTATTTTGAATAGAATTCGAACTTATATATTTATATACGTCGTCGTTAGAATATAAATATTTATTTATATATATAAAAGAATTGAAAATGGCGCGGTAGTTCGATAATTCGATTTCTAAATTCAAATGAATGTACCGGGTGCAAAATAAACCGGATTTTAGTGAAACCAAAAATATTTGAATCTAATAGAGAATATCTTTCCAACGAATCCGAAAAATTGAAATTTCATAGCGGGGATAAAAATTTATGTCCAGTTGAAATTTCAGAATAGTCGCTATGGAATTCTGGCCATTGAAAATAGCCATTTTGCAAACGACCTCGGATTTCGACGAAACCACTTTTGTTGGATCCGCGGCGTCAAATTATTGCTAGGTTTCAAATTTCATAATTTTTCGAATCAATATGTCAGTGTGGCAAAGGAAAACGCGTTTGACCAGTTTCAGTTGATTTTAATCGACTGGAAAATGGCCATTTTTCGAACGGTCTCGGAATCTGACGAAACTAGTTTTGTTAAGACCATATCATCAATACGAAGCTAGAAAATATTTTTCTGGAATTTTTCGAGTTAGTATGTGACCCCAGTAAATTGAAAAGCACGTTCAAATCCAATATATAGAGTTATATGTTGATTTTAACGAAAACTGATCGAAACGATCGAATCAGCCTACGATACATATCCCATTGTGTTCGGAATGGGGGTATTTAGCTATGGACGACAGGAGGTGGGCTTGATTTCGAGTTTGAAAATAAAAGTTGCTTTTTGGGGGATTAAAATAAATTAAATATATAAAAATATATACACTCATATAATCCTCACCCCTCACGTTCTCATTCTCACTTTTCCTCCACTTCTGGTCAACGGTTGAAATCGAATTAAAAAAAAGAGAAAGAGAAGCGAACAATGGGGGCAGAAGAAAACCGCGCCACCCACGCTGCCATCGCCTCCCCTGGCAGACGTCGCACCACCCCAGATCCCCCTCGCCACCGACCTCCTTCTTCCTCCATCCCCTCTTCTTCTTCAATTGAAGCCGCCCCCCTAAACCTCTCCAAACCGTAAAAGCCGTCGCCGGCCAGAACCCCCGCCACCACCGGCCTGGCGAACCACATCCCCCCCCAAGTCGAATGTCGCCGTCCTCAGCCACCAACCGACGCCGGTGGGCCTTCCTTCATCAAAGGGTTCGATTTTGGGGAAAAAAAGCAGCAAGGTAAATATTTGGTTTCTTTGATTATGTTCAAATACATGGTTTAAAATCAGAAAAATAAATAGATATATATGGATATATAAAACATTGAATTTTGTTTTCATATTTTAATTTTAATAGTATTGTTAAAAATATGATTTTTTTTTACTTAGAAGTTATGATTTTTATATTTAGTTAAAGTTATGATTTTTAAATTAGTTAAAGATAAGATTTTTATTTATATGGTTAGGATTTTTATTAATAAAAAGGTTAGATCTTTGTTTAGAAAAAAAAATAGATTTATTAGAATGAAGTGATAAAAATATTATTTTTTTATAATCAGTGGGAAAAGGACTGCATTGGAATTTCAAGCAGATCCAGACGGTCCAGCAGTTCAAAAGTAAAGCACGACGGAGTGGAACCCTCTGTGATAACTCCCCACCTTTAATTTAAATTTCTAGTTAAAAATATATGCTAGGATGTAGACGGTGTTTAGTAGCACCCGACACCCGTCGTCCACAGACCATGGACGGCTTGTATGCTTGTTTGTTTGATTTTGATGTGCAGTTGATTGTTTGATGTGATGTGAAATGAAATAAAATATTTATATAGTTAAAAATATTTTTTAGTTGAAAATAGAATTTTTAACGTGTATTTAAAATGAAATAAAAATAAACAAATCGGACAATTTGTTTATATACACACATTTGACTGATATTGATTGGGATGATAAATTTTACACATCGCCCAACTGCACAAATAAAATCTGTGGTTGATTGTTTGAAACCCCACACGGGTATTGGGATGATATATGACATACACTAATCCCAGTAATTAATTGTATGTCGATCGATTGATTGGCAGACTGTCATAAGCGTTAAATATTTATATTTGATGCTTATACAGTGTAGAATGCACTTTGGATGATGGTTGATTATTTATCATCGTTATTTTATACATGTGTTGTAGGAAATCCATATAATTAACATTATATGGTAATTGATTGGGCCTCATTCCAGTTTTGAAAAAGAAATATTTGAATAGAAATATTTGAAAAAGAAATATTTGAATAGAAATATTTGAAAAAGAATTATTTGAATAGAATGTTTGAAAATAGAAATATATGAAGCCGTGTTGATTAGATTGACGCCATTTTAACGCGAACGATATTTATATCGATTTTATTCATTTTTCAAATTATATTGAAAGTGATTTCAAAATTCGAATTATATTGAAAGTGATTTCGAAATTTGAATTATATTGAAAAGAATCGAAATTTGAATTATATTGAAAATAATCGAAATTCGAGTTATATTGAATAGAATTGAAATCGAATTGAAATTGAATAGAATTGAATTCGAATTGAAATCGAATTGAAATTGAATATAATTGAATTCGAATTGAAATTGAATTGAAATTCGAATTGAAATT
This sequence comes from Allium sativum, assembly GCA_030737875.1. Lineage (NCBI taxonomy): Eukaryota > Viridiplantae > Streptophyta > Magnoliopsida > Asparagales > Amaryllidaceae > Allium > Allium sativum. Next base: position 204,070,390 of record CM060916.1, read on the forward strand.
GAATTGATATTCGAATTAAACTGAATAGAATTGAAATTCGAATTAGATTGAAATAGAATTGAAATCATTTTGAATTGAATTTAAAACGTATTGAAATTGAATTGAAAATCGATTTGAACTGAAATCAATGTGAAATGAATTTAAAACGAATTTATATTGAAAAATTTAATTTTGATTTGAATTTGAAAATGAAGTTGAAATCGTTTTGAAAACGAATTTTAAATGATTTATAAAATACGGTTTGAAAGGAAATCGACGAAATATATAATATATATTATATATATATATAATGGCCTGAATAGAACGCGCCGCGGCAGTTCGCGAATTTCGACCATTGACTTCGAATGGATATTGCGAGAGATCCGACCGTCGGATTCTCCTAAAACCGGAACCGTTGGGTTCGTATCGAAAAGAGCTTTCTAATGAATATTAGAAATTTGAAATCTAACGGTTGGATTTGGAATTATGTCCAAATCAAATTTGAAAAAGGTCGTTGTAAATGCAGTTCGATGGCCGTTTGTGGAAATCGACTGTACGGGCCTTGATAAAATTATTAAAAATAGTAATAATTTGTGTAAAGTCATAAGAAATGATTTGGGAAGAATCGGGAGGAAAAACTCCATATTGGAAAAGATAAAAATAGATTTTTATCGAAATGAACTAGTTTTGAACTAGAATAATAATTTATTTATTTTTAAAATAAATAAATTGGATTTGAAATGGTTTTGAAAATAACCAGAATTTCCTATAATTGCATTGGACTGGATTTGAATCGAAATTGTCTTCGGAATATTTCGATGTTGGATTTCGTGATTATACAGATATGGTTATGGAAATTTGAAAGATTTATTTATATCATTATTTCCAATACGATATTTGTTGGTCGTAGAATTAGATATTGAATATAAGCTGATATATTTTCTATTCAGAGCCTTGTATTTAATATCAAATGGGATTTGGGTTTGTCGTGAATGGTGTCTTCATTAACACTCTTCTTAAGCCCAGTTGAGAAAAATATTATATCTTTTTATTTAGATTTAATGAAGTGTACCAACTAAATAGTATTAAATTGGAATTGAATTGGCATTGATTTTCGGGTTTACCGTGAACATTGTTTTAAATAACACTTGTTCTTTAACCCGATAATTAATGAAATGTGATTTTGGGTTGTCGTGAACGGTATCTTCAATAATACTATTCTTAGACCCAAAGGAGTTAAGAAAATCAGAAACTAACTGGAGATTAGTTAAGTTGAATGGTTTCTGGGGTATTGATCTGATGTTGGTTTCGGCCTTCGGGGTTAATACTTAGGGAATTGCTCACTTGTTAATTTACGGTTAGGGACTGATTGAAATGTGATGTGATTTTGGGTTTATCATGAACCGTGTTTTAAATGACACTGATTCTTTAACCCAGGCACATATTAAAACTAAGTGGAGTTTTAATGAATCTTTAATTAGATTGAAAAGATCGAGAATAGAGTATCACCAGTTTTACTCCAGGCGGTAGTTAAATCTTTAATTAGATTTGAACGTGAAATGGTAATTGAATTTACCGATAACACCGTGGTGTTAGATATGAAGTATGACCAGTTTTACTTCATGGGATGAATAGGTGGGGATTGGGAAACAAAATAAATGATTACTCCGGTGTGGTTCGCTAATCCCGACTAGTTTGAATTGATATTCAAAGGAGATTAAAGAATAAATTTAAAGAATTTATCTTTGATAAAATTAATGGGAACCTTTCCCAAAGTATAAGAATATTTGAACAAAATAATATCCTGAATTGGAATGAGGCGTATGTTGTGTTTGTGTAACACTTGTTTATTATATACGCGAGTTATTCAGAAAGACCGGGTTTATCCCATTCTGAATAACTGATTCGACGTGGTGTCGAAGATGAAGACGGTGGTCGAAGACCGGAGGTCTTCACGTCGTTTGGGTGATTACTGATGATCTTGATTGGGCCGTACACCCAAGAGGAGGGAATCAGTTATTGATCGTCCAAACGTACTTGGAGATTGATGGATATGCGGGGTACTAGGTGCCTCCGGTTTCGTTCAGACCCAGAACGAACTTGTAAATGGACTGTGTGTCTGACATTGGATTTTATTCTGTGTGATTGATTTCTATTAAATATATATCTGTTTGGCGGCGGAGAATTTATTCTCTTGCTTAACGCCCTTCTCTGAGATGTACGAGCTCAGAGGTTATATATTGATGGATATCAAACACATGGAGTGAATTGCCTATGTGGCATGCCTATGTGGCAATATGATCAAGGCTTCTGTTGAAAAGCAAAGTCTTGTGGGTGATGATCAAAGCACAGCCTGTGTGACACAGCTTTATGTAACGTGAATTCGCGAGCCTCACACCCCGGTTGTGAACCAGAAACGGGAAAGGACATCAGGGAGGGCATGCGTTTCCTTCTAGCTAGAAGTGGCGTCAGTGGTTTTACACGCCCTGACGAGTTTGACTTATGTGGTTGTTGCTGTTGCGAGGCGCCTCAGTTATATCGGTCGATCCGGGACCGATGGAGTCATTCGTTGGCTCATTGACACCCCATAGGGTGGGGAAACGCAGTGTTCAGGCATTTTAATCCACATCGGTGGACCGGCCCTGACGATCTAAAGGCTTAACTGAGTACTTGCCTGAGACACGGGCTAGAGCGTCTCGAATTCGGTGGAGGACGATCCCTTGCCTCAGTTCACAGATGGAAATCCAATTTCCAAAGACGTGATTTTGCGGTTTTAATTGTAGAACTAGTATGGCGACATGATATATGGTACCCATGCCGCCTATGATTGATATTTATGATTTGAAATTGTTTTGACACTATACACTTATAGTAATAATAAAAGATGAAATTTAGCGTATCAAGCATCCTTTGGCTATTATAAGGTAAAACCCTATCCTTCGGCTTGCGTTGCATTGTGTGATGGGACATGGGTCTTATAATAGCTTCATTTTTCTTTATTTAGCATTGCGCTGTTGTTTTATGCACTGGTATCCTTGGGAGGAAACCCGTTCCGTGTTATACGGTGTGGTCCTTTGATTTACCTGACTTTAAAATAAAGATTAATAACTGTTTTAGTTCTCACACCAGTCCCATGACTGGCCTGGAGTTTATTGTTTTAACCTAAACTCTGGGTGCCCTTATTTTCGACACGGACAGCTAGAAGTTTTGGGTTTTGCAGATTTATATTCATAGGATCCTAGTTTACAGCTGGAATGATATCCGGAAAGCTTTGTATCCGTATATCTCCTTCAGTTGTGTATTGTATCATTTTCCGCTGCAATGTAATGTATTGTAATCTCTGATATTTTCTGCGTAATATTTATTCCTTTATACTCTGTATATTCTTGTAATCTGATGAATTTTTGTAATTAACAATGAAATGTTCTTCTGTGTGCGTTCTGTTGTGTGTTGTTCTCGAAGTATCCGCTCTTTCCTCACCGGGGAAGTTACGGGTCCTTACACCATCGATCTCCAAGTACGTCTGGACGATCACCAACTGATTTCCTCCTCTTGGTTGTACAACCCAATCAAGATCATCAGTAATCGCCCAAACGATGTGAAGACCTCTGGTCTTCGACCACTGACTTCATCCTCGACACATCGTCGAATTAGTTATTCAGAATGGGATAAACCCGGTATTTCTGAATAACTCGTGTATATAATAAATAAGTGTTACACAAACACAACATACGCCTCATTCCAATTCATAATATTCTTTTATTCAAATATTCTTATACTTTGGGAAAGGTTCCCATTAATTTTATCAAAGATAAATTCTTTAAATTTATTCTTTAATCTTCTTTTGAATATCAATTCAAATTAGTCGGGATTAGCGAACCACACCGAAGTAATCATTTATTTTAAATTTCCCAATCTCAACCTATGCATCCCATGAAGTAAAACTGGTCATACTTCATATCTAACACCACGGTGTTATCGGTAAATTCAATTACCATTTCACGTTCAAATCTAATTAAAGATTTAACTATCGCCTGGAGTAAAACTGGTGATACTCCATTCTCGATCATCTCAATCTAATTAAAGATTCATTAAAACTCCACTTGGTTTTAATCTTCCCAAAAATCATATTAATGATTGTTTAACTTGGGAAACCATATCTGGTCTTTAACTAGGTTAAAGAACCAATGTCATTTAAAACACGTTTCACGATAAACCCAAAATCACATTCAAATTCAATTCCAATTAAATATCATGTAATCGGTATACTTCATTAAATCTTAATAAAATGATTTAATCTTTTTCTCAACTGGGCTTAAGAACAGTGTTAATGAAGACACCATTCACGACAAACCCCAAATCCCATTTGATATTAAATACAAGGCTCTGAATAGAAAATATATCGGCTTATATTGAATATCAAATTCTACAATCAGCAAATACCGTATTGGAAATAACGATATAAATATATCTTTCAAATTTCCATAACAATATCTGTATAATCACGAAATCCAACATCGAAATATCCCGAAGACAATTTCGATTCAAATCCATTTCCACTTATATATTGGAAATTCTGGTTATTTTCAAAACCATTTCAAATCCACTTTATTTATTTTAAAAATAAATGGGATTATAATTCTAGTTCAAAACTAGTTCATTTCGATAAAAATCTAAAATTATCTTTTCAAATATGGAATTTTTCATCCTAATTATTTCCAAATCATTTCTTATGATTTTACACAAATTATTCTATTTTTAATAATTTTATCAAGGCCCGTACAGTCGATTTCCATCAATGGCCATCGAACTGCACTTACAGCGACTTTTTCCAAATTTGATTTGGACATAATTCCAAATCCAACCGTTAGATTTCAAATCTCTAATATTCGTTAGAAAGCTCTTTTCGATACGAACCCAACGGTTCCGATTATAGGAGAATCCGATGGTCGGATCTCCCGTAATGTCCATTCGAAGTCAATGGTCGAAATTCGCGAACTGCCGCAGCGCGGCGCGTTCTATTTAGGCCATTATATATATAATATATATTTCATCGATTTCCTTTTAAAATGTATTTTATAAATCATTTTAAATTCGTTTTCGAAACAATTTCAACTTCATATTCAATTTCGAATCCAAATTGAATATTCCACATCATCGATATACAAATGATAATATTTTCAAAACGTTATATTTTGAAATAACTTCCTTTTTCTATAATCATTATAAAAACGAATATAATCGACATAAATATCGTTCACGTCAAAATGGCGCATATCTAACCAACACGACTTTACATATTTCAATAACTTCGTTATTCTATTAAACAAATGAATATTTTCTTTAACCCATGAATATATATTTTATTCAACACATGAATATTTATTTTATTCAACACATGAGTATTTATTTTATTCAACACATGAATTTTCTTTTATTCAACACATGAATATATATTTTATTCAACACATGAATTTTCTTTTATTCAACACATGAATATATATTTTATTCAACACCTGAATTTTCTTTTATAATATTCTTTATTTTCCAAATTGGAATGAGGCCCAACCAATTACCATATAATGTTATTTATATGGGTTCTATACAACACATGTATATAATAGCAATGATAAATAATCAACCATCATCCCAAGTGCACCATACAACAACATAAGCATTAAATATAAATAATTAACGCTTACACAGTCTGTCAACCCATCGATTGACATACAACAAAACAATCGGGATTAGTGTACGTCAAATATCATCCCAATACCCGTGTGGGGTTTTAAATCAACAAACACGGATTTTTATTTGTGCAGTTGGGCGATGTGTAAAATTTATCGCCCCAATCAATATCAGTCAAATGGGTGTTCATAAACAAATCGTCCAATTTGTATATAACTATTTATTTTATATACACGTTAAAAATTATATTTTTAACCATAAAATAATTTATTTCATTCCACTACACACAATCATTTTTCATAACACATCAATCAAAAAACAAGTCATTCATGGTCTGTGGACGATGGGTGTTGGGTGCTACTAAGCACCGTCTGCATCCTAGTATATATTTCAAACTAGAAATAAATAAAAGTGACGAGTTCTCACTGAGAAGCTAAACCAAACGCCGCGACTCTTCAAATGTAGAAAATCTTCGTCGTGTTTCCAACGAGAACTGTTACACGCGGTATATGTTAAAAATCTTATTTTTAACAACGCTACCTTATAAATAAAAGTCCCATTTTCTTTCGGCTATTATATATATAAAAGTCACATTTTTATTTTAACGTTATATGGATAAAAATCACATTTTTATTTCACTATATTTATATAATAAAAATCAGATTTTTATTTCGCTACATATATAAAAATTATATTTTTATATTCTCCATCTTATAAGAATCATATTTTTATAATCTCTACTATACAAAAATCATATTTTTATTATCCCTACTATATAAAAATCATATTTTTATTATCTCTACTATATAAAAATCATATTTTTATTTGCGATATACAATAAAAACCACATTTTTATTTGCAACTCTATAATTAACATTACCTAATATAATTTATAAATTAATTTAAATTACCCTTTCTCTCTGATTAGTATTGCAACGGTTGTAGGGTTCGATTTCGGAGCTCACTGGTGGCTTCAGCGTTGAATCCCACTGACGAAGGGAGGAGCTCACGGCTGGAGGTGGTGCTGGGTTCGGTCTGGTGGCAGGGAGGCTCGATTGGCCGGCGGTGGGCCAAGGGAGAGGCCAACGGCGGGATTTAATCGGGTTTGGACGCTTGGGGTTTGAAGTGGCGCAAATCGAGGAGGAGAGAGGGAAGCGTGGCAGATGGGGATGAGCTGAGGGGGGCCGCGATCATCCTGGTGGTGCGACTTGGTGGTGGGAGGCGGGTGGGAAGCTGGTGACGACGGCGGCGAGGGAGACTGAGGGCGTCAGCGGTTTTAATTTGGGGGGTCAGGTTTATACGGGTTATATGAGAGTGAGGGTATTTATATATTTTATTTTTATTTTTCATGTTGACTCTTCTTGTGAACTCCAAATCGAGCCCAACGACTGTCGTCCATAACTAATTACCACCATTCCGAACACAGTGGGATATGTATCATAAGCCAGTTTTGTTGTTTCGATCGGTTTCCACTAGAATCAAAATATAAATCTATATATTGAATTTGAACGCACATTTCAATTTACCGGGGCCACAAACTAACCCTAAAAATTCCCGAAATTTTTTTTCTAACTTCGTATTGACGATACGGTTCTAACAAAACTAATTTCGTCAAATTTTGAGTTCGTTTGAAAAATGTCCATTTTTAAGGGCCAGAATTCCATAGCGACTATTCTGAAATTTCAACTAGACATAACTTTTTATTCCCGCTATGAAATTTCAATTTTTCAGATTCGTTGGAAAGATATTCTCAAATAGATTCTAATATTTTTGGTTTTGCTAAAATCCAGTTTATTTTGAATCCTATACATTCATTTGAACTTTGAAATCGAATTTTCGAACTACCGCGCCATTTTCAATTCCTTTTATAATTATAAATGAATATTTATATTCTAACGACGACGTATATTAATATATACGTTCTAATTCTGTTCAAAATAAATTTCTCGTCATTATTATTTAAAATAAATCATTTTAAATATTCAAAATTCATCAAAATTTCCAAAATAAGAATTTTAAATTGGCTCAAATTTCCGGGTTATTACATTAATAATCATACGACACAACGAGCTATCAATTTGTTAATTAGCTTTTCAATCATATAATTTTAATATATTCTCAAAAATCATATTTTCAATGCCCAATCACAAACAATAAATTCTAACTATGTTTTGGTTCTCACACCAGTCAATTGGAAATATATAGATATCCCAGTTTTGAAACTCGAACATAAATGCTGATGATGAGATCTCAATCATCAGAATCATCTCTGGGCAACTAGAGTGTGATTCTATATCTACCCAGTATATTTGAGACTTCGAATACATGTGGATCATACATATATGCAAAATCTTCTTATACCCGATAGTCGAAAATAAAATACTCAAATATGTATAATAAGTTATAAATTTCAAAAATAATTTTTTTTAATAAATATCACTCATTAAACTCATTCTAGGGTATTACTAAACCTATCTCTAACAAGTCATTCTTATAGGATGTAACGACCCAAGGATTTTTGGCCCCAAAAATCAACATAAGTACAATTACGTATCTCATGTCAACCTTCCAAACACTGAAAATACTGGAACGTTAATAGAAAGAAATCAGAGGGTGAGATAAGAAAGAAAGAAATATTAGAATAGAAGAAGAATAAGAATGAACACAACACAGAATCAGAGTCTCACATCGTAGTAGAACAAAATATAATATAGAAATAAATCTTTACCAAGAGCTTTTAAAATACTAACAATATCAGAGTACATCACACATCTGGACAGTGGTAATAACATGTCCTCATATACAATCACACAGTGGCATAAATACTAGATACAATATGTCTGAACACCTCCAGCTCGTCTCTGGACATCGCAACATCCGATAATCTGAACCTGTATAACCCGGCCTAACCCGAGCATTTACAAAACACCGGTTCGTCCGGTGAACCAGAGTGGGAAAAACACACTAAGTTTAAGGGTATCACACAACTTGATTTTAAAGTTAAAATCCTTTCGAAAGAAAAGGATAATCGTAAGACCGAATCCACACATAAATACGGACGGTTTTTACCTTACGATAACCCAAAACATTTTCGAAATTAATATCTTTTCTAATATCATAACAGTGTCTAAATACAAGTAGATATCAATCTAGCGGAATGATTACATCTCACACTCCATATATATAGTATACAATCAAAACTACGGGCGCTTATTGGAGATTGGATTCCGACTATGACAAGGTATGGAACCACCTGCCGATAGTGTATCCCTAGAGGGGAATACACTAGGTTCAAGAAGAACGTCTTGCAGCCCAGCCCACACATGGCCGACCACTCATTTCGCTTGAGTGTGTCGAATGTATATCACCAACGGTTGGGCTCAAACCACCATTTCCCGAAAGGGATAGCATCGAAATGGATTAAAGGAGCAAAAGGAATTTCTCTAGATAGATGATAATACACCCTTATGGGAGCGACCACAGGGCCATGCTGCCTGCCCGATTTTTGTCATTTCCCGGTTGATTAGGCTTGAGGTTTGAATTTCTTCTACAACATCTGGCCACCATTCACTTTGAATGCCACATCGTTAGATCCGCCAGATATCACTAATTGACATCCACAAAAAAGCTAAGAGAAAGGCCTTTCTGTAACGACCCAGAAAATCTGAACCAATTTAAAATTTTTAAATTGGCTAAAATAATGAATTTTAAATATTTAAAATAAATATTTTAAATAATGGCAATGAAAAATTAGTTTGAATCGACGTTTGAAAACGAATATAATTAATTATAATTATAAACAAGGCCTGAAAAGGCGCTGTAGTTTCAAAAATTGAACTCAAACTTTGTCGGACTGTACCGGGTGCAAAACAAAACGGATTTGAGCAAAACCAAAAATATTTAAATCTGTTAGTGAATACCTTTCTAACGAATCTGAAAAATCGAATTTTCATAGCGGAAAGCAAAAGTTATGGCCAAATGAATTTTCAGAAAGGTCGCTATGGAATTTATATAGCCCGTGAAATTGGCCATTTTGCATACGACCTCGGAATTCGACGAAACCACTTTTGTTGGATCCGGGATGTGGAGTTATTGCTAGGTTTCAAATTTCATAATTTTTGAAGCTAGTATGTGAGCGTGGCAAAGGAAAATGTGTTTTGGTCAATTGTAGTTAAATTGGATCGACCAGAAATGGGCCTTTTTGCAAACGGTCTCAGAATTCGACGAAACTAGTTTTGTTGGGACCGTATCGTCAAAACATAGCCAGATTTATTTTTCTAGAATTTTTCGAATTAGTTTGTGGTCCTGGCAAATTGAAATGTACGTTCAAATCGAATATTGAATGTTATATATTTTAATTTGAAGGAAAACTGACTGAAACAGTCGAATGGGCCTACGAAACATATCCCATTGTGTTCGGAATGGGGGTAAAACGCTAGGGACGACAGTCGTTGGGTTTAGATTGGTGGTCGTGTCAGAAAACCCCTTTAAAACTCCCCCGACCAATCATATTTTTTTTTAAATAAAAAAAAGAAAAATCCTATTTTCTCTCTCCCGTCAGTCGCGATTGAAGGCGGAAAGCTCTTCAAAGCTTCCAGCTCCGATTCCGACCGCCTCCTCCACTTTTAGCCCCTCCGCCAGTTAGGGTTTTTGTCCAGCTCTCCCTCCTCTTCAAATCCGACCTAGTCTCGCCCCTCCTCATTCAGCCATCAGCAAGAACCAGCAGCTCGAAGTCGAGCGTTTCAGGTCGCCGCCACGAACGCCAGGGACCACCGAGCTGGCCCACACCCCACGCGCGCGAAGCTCTCTCCTATCCCTTCGACGCTGCGAATGCCTATCGTCCTCTAGCTTCATGGATTTCGCGAAATACCCAACCCTAGTTCTGAACAAATAAGAGAGGTATACGGCTATTTTAATATAAACTATATTATAGCAGTTCTAAGCGCTACCGTTTATGATTTCACTGTAAAAATCATATCTTTTTCGTTTCTTGACGAAATTCAGAGAAACAAGAGACAGTGGACTCATGTGGACATCTTCTACCTTCTAGAAGAGACAGCATATTTTTCTGAGCCTTCTGCTATTTTTGGTGGAGTGGAACCCAATGTGAGATTTCTAATTTATAAACGATATGGAAAACGACGATGTATAAATTATATAGTCGATGTATGAGTTATATAAGCGTTGTACACCTCATGTATAAGCGTTGTATAAGTTGTATGTTCGATGTATAAGTTATATATGCATTGTAAAAATTATATATGTGTTGAAATAGAAGTGAATTTCTATATATATATATATATATACGCCCCTCGTCCACAAACCATGGACGATATTTATTGGTTGTGATTGGTGTGAAAATTGATTGATAGCGAATGGTTGATTGGGATTGTTTGTGGTTGATATTGATTGATTGTGGTTGAAAAATACCCGTTTGTGGCTGAGAAATATTTGGTTGAAACCACATAGGATTAGTTTGTGGAAATGAAATAAATATATACATGTCGTCTTCCTGCGAACTAGATGCATGATCCCCATTGTCAAAAACTGCGAGGTTTTAAGGTAGAGCGAGGAGCTGTACTAGGGACAGTCCCGGTTTTAACTACCCTACCGTTATGCTGCCAAAATTTTGAATAATATTCATGTGTTTGAATTATTTTCATTTGTTGAAACTATATTTATTCATTGAATAGAAAACCTTCATGTGTTGAGTCGATATTCATTCATTGGATAGAAATTCATGTGTTGAATGGTATTCGTGTTTTAAATATAAAAATCACATTTTTATCTATATATAGAAACTATAGAAAACCTTCATGTGTTGAGTCGATATTCATTCGTTGAATTGAAATTCATGTGTTGAATGGTATTCGTGTTTTAAATATAAAAATCACATTTTTATCTATATATAGAAACTATAGAAAACCTTCATGTGTTGAATCGATATTCATTCGTTGAATTGAAATTCATGTGTTGAATGGTATTCATACTTTGAAATAAATTGTTTTATAATAAAAATCACATTTTTATCATCTATATGAACTATATAAAATAATCTCCTTTTGAAAGAAATTGTTTTATAATAAAAATCCTATTTTTATTACCTATATAAACTATATAAAATAATAGTGTTTTGAAAAGAATTGTTTTACAATAAAAATCACATTTTTATTATATACATGAAATGTTGAATATAGTGAAGTATTGAAATAGAAGACAGTTAGATAAAAATATTATTTTTATCAAATGTATGAAAAGAATATAGCTTTGAAATCGAAGAATCGATATATATATATATATAAAAATAGAATTAAAATATATCAAATAACGACGCTGCAGTTCGTATTTTGAAACCGTGATTTCAAACGATTATACCGGGAGATCCGACCATCGGATTTTCCTGAAATCGCAACCGTTGGGTTCGCCTTGGAAATATCTTTCCAACAGCACCAACTTTGTAAAAATCCAACGGTTGGATTGTCTGGAATGTTTAATTCAAATCTGAAGAAAAACAGTGTCAGAATCGATTATATATATATATAATTATATTTAATCGAATAACGACGCTGTAGTTCGTATTTTGAAATCGAAACTTCAAACGATTATACCGGGAGATCCGACCGTCGGATTTTCCCAAAACTGGAACCGTTGGATTCGTTTTGAAAAGATCTTTCTAATGATGTAAATTTTGTGAAGATCCAACAGTTATATTTTCAGATATGAGTAAATCAAATCTGAAGAAAAACAGCGCCACGGTCGCGTTATGGCCCGAAGCGTCGTTTTGAATAAATTGGCTATTTTAAAATAAATAAAAATAGCGATAAATCGTTATAAAATATTATAAACGATATGGATGTGATTTAGAAATTAACTGAAGGTTGGCTAAGTCGAATGGTTTCCTGGGTGTTGATCTGATGTTGGTTTCGGCCTTCGGGGTTAATATTTGGGAAATCGTTCTCTTACTGATTGACGGTTAGTGACTAATGAATTGAAATGATGCGTGTATATGTTAGTGTTGCACTTGTTTATTATATATGCGAGTTGCTCAGAAAGACAGGGTTTATCCCATTCTGAATAACTGAATCGACGATAAGAAATCGAAGATGAAGACGGTGGTCGAAGACCGGAGATCTTCACCTCGTTTGGATGGTAACCGAGGTCCTGATTGGGAGGCATCCCGAAATATGGATAATGAGTGGTGATCGTCCATACGTACGTGGTGGTCGATGGGTTTGCGAGGTATATAGTGCCTCCGGCTTCGTTCAGACCCAGAACGGACTTGCAAATGGACAGTGTGTCTGACATTGGAATTTATTCTGTGTGATTGATAACCATCAGTTGCACGGTGTGAATTGCCTGTGTGGCATGCTAAGATGTAGTGATCAGGGCTTCTGTTGAAAAGCAAAGTCTTGTGGTGATGATCAAAGCACCGCCTGTGTGGCATAGCTTTGTGTATAACGTGAAATCGCGAGCCTCACACCCCGGTATGAACCAGAAACAGGAGCAGGACCTCAGGGAGGGCATGCGTTTCCTTCTAGCTAGGAGTGCCGTCAGTGGTTTTACACGCCCTGACGAGTTTGACTTATGTGGTTGTTGCTGTTGCGAGGCACCTTGGTTAGATCGGACGATCCGGGTCCGATGGAGTCATTCGTTGGCTCACTTACGCCCTAAAGGGCGGGGAAACGTATTTTTCAGGCATAATAATCCACCTCGGTGGACCGGCCCTGACGATCCAAGGCTTGCCTGCGTGCTTGCCTGAGACATGGGCTAGATTGTCTTGAATTTGGTAAGGACTATCTTTTGCCTTGGTTCATGACGGAAATCCAATTTCCAAATACGTGACTGTGCGATTTTGATTGTATATGCATATTTGGCGATATAGTGGCATGGGACGCTCATGTCGTCTATGATTGATAGTTATGATATGAAATTGTTTTTGAGACATATAAACACTAGCAATAATATCAAATGCCTTTGTTTTATTCGTATCAATCATATTTTGGCCATTATAAGGTAAAACTCTATCCTCCGGTTTGCGTTGCATTGTGTGATGGGAACTGAGTCTTATAATGGCTTCATTTTTATAAAAAGCATAGCGATGTTTAAAAGAATGACTTGTTTTAAAGCACTGGCAATCCAATGGAGTAAACCCATTCCACGAAAGTGGCGTGGTCCTGTGATTAGCCATATTATAAATGTGTTGAGTAGATTTCTCATACCAGTCCAATGACTGACTCATAGTTTGTTTCACTTTCAAACTCGGGTGCCCCTTTTTCTACACGGGCAGTCTTGTATTCAGGTTTAGCTGGTTCTTTCTGGATAGCTGGAGCTGAAGATGGATTCTATCATTTATCTCTTTTTATGCTGTTCAGCTCCTATTGTACATTATGTTTGTTTTCCGCTGTAGACATATATGTATAGTTGAAGTGTGTTTGCACTAAGTATGATCCTGTATACTGTGTAACTCTGATGATTACTCTTATCCAGTATATTCTATTGTTCATTTTCTGGTGTATTTTTATATTTCTGTTCTGCTATTATCTGTTTATGTGTTATATTCCAAGGATTACCCTTGCCGCCGTCAGTACGGGGTTTGGGGTCGTCTCACTTTCTCCGCCACCAATTATGGTACGTTTGAAGAAATTAACGGACGCGATCCCTTTGGAAATACTCTGTCAAACACTCGTCCATACAAGTCATCCAGGAATAGGATGAACCGAAGGTACTCTCCTACTGCATCCAATATAGGAATCAACCCATGGACCAGTAGCTAGAAGTCCTTGCATTTCGTAGATTCCAAGCATGATAGAACCACAGTACATCTTTGGCTGCAGACCAGAGACTATTAGCGGTCCTTCCGTTAATGAAATTCTACGGTCTTCAATGCTCCATCTCGATCATCTTCTGATTATCTTCACGTATTTGTTGGTCGGAATGGTTTTCGAATATAAATTCGATCCCGGTCTTTCCGTAACAACAATCGTATTCGACAGATCTGATAGTCGGTGATTTAACTATCAAAATAAACAGTGATTCAATCATGAACATCCAATGAGTTCACTAGTTCAGTATTCAGCATCAATTGGCCTTTTAATTAAAACAAATGTAAAATTTAGAACTCTTAAATATTTCGATATTACGAATATAGATTTTCTCTTCGTATTTAACATAAGATTACTATTTCAATAAGTTCTTTTTATTACTTAGGAAAATCGTATATTATATCGAGTTTCCTCTTTTCACCTTCAAAACATTTAGCCACATTGTTATCTAATATTGGGAAGATCAATTCAATTTATTTATTTATAAAAATAACGTTACGAAATATCTTTTATTCATTTCTTGACAGTACCCAGTGCATATTCCTATTGAATAAAACCCAACTTTTACCTTTCCTTTCTAACTCAAAAATATCGTTATAATTTGTCCAACATTGCATTATTATTTCACTATTGGAAATAATAAATTATCACTAATCCCTTTTACCATTACAATTAATATCATCTTCAGATAATCCTGATATTGTTCAAGTTGGGGTATTTTAATTACCTCTCAGACCTTGATCAACAACGTTCATATCATAAGATGGATACCAGTTGTAATCCAAAAGCCGATACCTCATTCTAATACTAATACAAATTCCACTAACTATTTTATTCAAAATACGGTTTCATACAACCTTCTTATCTCTTTGAAATTCTCCTTCTCGAATGTAACATTATTCCTTAATTTAACAATTAAGAAATTCCTTATAAAACATCACTTTTTAACCTTTACCTTTTTAAACAATTTCATTTTATAATTCGGATTTGTTTATCAAATCCTATGATCCACTTCTTTTTCCAAATTCCCTTTTACCAATCCCTTTCCAAATCCATTTAACCATTACCCCCTTGAAATTCTTATTTCAATCCCCAAATTTTACTTAACCCCATTATTCAGTAATGTTAATTTAAAATTAACTCTTTACCATCTTGAACCTCATCCATATAACTCTAGATTATTATAAACTCTTTTATCCCAATCTCCTTTGACTTAATTCAAATAATTAAGTAACATTTATTTCAAGCTATGGTATTCGCTTATTTATAACTTCGTTATAAAAATTTGGGTTTTAAATATAAAATCTGTACATAAACTCCTTTCGCCATGCAACTAGATTTCATTTCAATTTCGATTACCTTTTTAAATGCATTTCAATTAAAAAGTAACTTTCTAATTTATTATTAATTAAATTAATAATTTACTTCAATCATTAACTACTTCTGTACTTAATCTCTTTATTAATTAAAATAAATAGTAAATTCCTTTTCTAAAAACCCTTATTAAGATTAAACAATATTCATTACTCTATTTTATTCAAATACACTGATTTAGTGGTCAGTCCCAAATAAAAATGGTCGATTTAGTCACCTCAAACCACGATTATCCCATTAACCGATTCCAATTCGTTCTCCCTTTAAATTAGTTAATAATATAATTAATTTAAATAATTCCATTTAAGTATTTCTTAACAAAACAATTATCCCATTTTAACCGTTAGGTTAATTTCTATTCACTTGTATATCATTCTGATTAACATCAAAAATTTATAAAATCAATTAATAATTAATTCTAAATTTAAATAATAAATAATAAATATTTATATCCTATTTATAAACTTTTATTCAAAATAAAATATATTTCAAAATCTATTTCCAGTTATAAAATAAATTTTATAACTTCAATTCTATCGATTCACCTGACGGTAAATCAATATAAAACAAAACAATTTATTTTTAGGCCAATTACTGTCGATTACTCAACCAATATTGCCTATTGGTTAAAATTAAACACAGGCTGAATTCCCAGTTAAAAATCAATAATCTAATCAATCACCCAATCAGGACAGTTCATATATGATAATATGAAAATAAATAATATAATTGAGGAATTTCGTTGGATCCCTCCAACATGTTCTTCCCTGTATTCATATTTATTTTCTCAAATCAGATCATTCAGTTCCATTTAACTGATAATTTCTATAACAACAAATAATGATTTTTTTTACCATCAGCCAATTTACAGAACAATTCAAACAATTAAACACGTTTATAAATAAATGTGACCAATGGGGTAAGTTACCTTCATTGGGTCCAATCGTAAAATAACGATTTGGTATTTCGTTAAAATTAAACAATGGTTTAATTTCATCAATTAAATCAACAAATTAATATATAACTAGCAAACAACCAACCATTAGTAATTAAAGCACACAAAATAAAAACCCAATTTATATAAAATATAAATGGGAAGAACTAAGCGAGTTTAACTCACCTTGACTTGATACCGTTGTTTAAACGGTTTGATTTCAGTTAAATTAAACAAGTGTTCAATTCAACTGAAAACTCTAGTTGAATCCGAATGTATCTGAATCTTTTCCACGGCGTAGTATTCGTGAAGGCAGTTCCAATGCCGCCTTGTTCGTTCCATTCTGTAAACATGTTGTAACGACCCGCGTTCTACGCATCATAGGATCGTAGGATATTTATTTCTTTCACATACGAAGTCGTATGGTCATGTAACTTTGGGAGACGACTATTGGGGTCATTTCCCATGTTCATGATTTTTCCCGATTTTTAAATGACCATTTTACCCCTAGTTAGCACTGTTTTGGCCATAACTTTTGACTAGAAAGGAATTTTGACCTGAAACCACTTCCATTGGCTTTGAATGATAGTTTCTCTTTCCGTAGAGTGGTCACATTAGCCAAACGGACTTACCGTTTGGGAGATATGGCTGAAACAAGTTTCAGATGGGGAAAACAGCTTAGTTGGGCTTAACCGGGTGATTAGCAGCTAGGCCCAAGGGGAATTTCGGGTTTAGGGGTATAGGAGGTCTGATTAGGGTTAGGTTATCACTTTCATTTCAGTTTTGAGCAGCCACAAACCTCCTAGAGATCCTAGTAATGGCTTCCTACATCTAAAACACCCCAAATCACTCTCTAATTGAAGATTAGGCTTAGCAACACCAAATTAAGGAGAAAAAGCACCAAAGCAAGGTTGGAACTGCTGTTAGACATCAGTATTCGCCCCAAATCAGAGGAGTTTCAGTTCTGAGAATTTCATTTGTGGCCAAGGTGAGTGATAGCATCATTTTGACACTAATTACGGTTAATTAAGGGTAATTAGTAAGGATTAGCGAATTTATACGTAAATAAATTCTGGAAAAATTCTTAAAATTTTAAAATAATGTTTTAAGGCTCTGTTAGAAATTTGGGTTAATTTCGATGTGTTTTGCTAATCGTATGCTTAAACATGATTAGGAGGAATTATAAGAAAATGTGAGGTTTTGGCCACTTTTGATCCATTTTGATTCATTCAAATTGTTGTTTGTTGTTTGTGGTTGCTATTACATGTTACTATGACTCTATGGTATGTTTCATGATTGATTAGAATAGTTAAATTGCTCGAAAACGTCGTCGAATGGCGTAGAAAGCTTGCTGGAAAGTTGCAGAAGTGTGCAGGCTCCGAACCGGTTCGGATCGGAGAAAGGGGTCGGATCGGACTAGGGAACTGACCAAGGGAATCCGAACTGGATGAGGACTTGCCACTGGGAGAAGTTTGGCAGGAAGGAAGGCCATTGTTTAGAGTTGGAGTTGGACAGAAGATCGGATCGGAGCGATGGAGCGGATCGGATCGGAGTTAGCTAGGGAGCGGAGCGGATCGGATCGGAAGAGTGATTGGAGGCCAGATCGGATCGACTTGGAGATGCAGGGCTCGGATCGGAAGCAAAGAAGAAATAAGCTAGGGATTGGAGCGCTGGAGGGAAGGACACCCGACCCGACCTGGAGGAGGACCCCGACCCGACCCGGAGCGAAGTGCCCGACCCGAAAAGACAAGGAGAAGGACCCGAACCGAACCGAGCATGGGTGACCGAACCGAACCGAGCATGGGTGACCGAACCGAACCGAGCATGAGTGACTGAACCGAACCGTATTCTAGAGCTGCTACTGCACGACAACTTTTCTGAAGACCCACTCCAATTCGACCAAACCCGAGATGCAAAGGAAGTCCAAATGAGAAGTTAGAGCTCAAGATTTAGATGGGAATCAACGAGCTCGCTTCATGGTTGGGCTTTGCTGCGGGACGCGTGCTAAGGAGTTATCGACACCTATAGCTTTGGACCACTATGGTAGGAGGTACGAAGACGGATTCAGGGCCATTATGGCATTGGTAGAACCAAGGGCTATGACCAATGAAGTGGGTCATTGAAATGTTTGGTCATGACTCCAAGTGTTTGGCTTGGTCACAGCAGGGTTTCTACAAGTCGGGATTCGTCGTTGCCTCAGTTTGTCTAGTGTTCCAAAGTGGTAGATGTCGTACGCTTTACGCACTGAGTGAGAGATGCAAGGATGGTTGCTATGGATGATTTGTTTGCTATCATTTTGACATGCACACCCCACCCCCGTATTCTTACACTATTTATTATGGCACCTTGGAGTATTGTACGGTATGTGGTACTAACTCTTTGGTTGCAGGTCCAGGTTCAGGTATGGTTTAGTATACCTGTTATTATTCTGTTTAGATGCTTATCGCTCATACCAGGCTTTATGTCTGACCCAGAGTTTTATGTCTCTTCTTATTACTCTGGGTGCTCACACGAGCAGACTAGAGACAGGTTAGCTGGTGATGCACGGGTAGATGATCCGGAGACGAGCAGGAGGCTTCCACGTACTATATACATAATATTCTCCCTGTGTTGTTGAAGATCACTGCTTGGGCATTGTTGGTGTATCTTCTATTTTAGCTTTCTTTTGTTTAGAGACAGTAAATTTGGAAAGTTGTAATAAGCTGTATTTGGATTTCCGCTGCTTTGAGATTGATGTTGGTTTTAGTTATCAGCTTATGCACTGTCTCGCCTGTTTTATGTCAAGTATGTTATTATTATATTTTATTCCATGCGCTGTCAGACATTCTACAGGTTCTTTGATTAGTTCATTCCCTTCTTTCCTTTCTTCTGACGACCGTCTTGTGCTAGTCGGGCATGTGTACAGCGCACTTTTGGAGGAAATGCAGGCTGGTGCGAAGCGGGCCGTCACACTTGGTATCAGAGCTCTAGGTTGCGTAGTTAACCTAGGGAAGTTATCAGGGAGAGATAGTATACGTATACGAGAGAGCGTATTTGTAATTACTTTGGTTTTTAAGAAGCTATATATATATACTATTAGTAGTATAAGGATGGAGTCGTACTGCACTAACACCACTATAGAGTCGTTAATCATTTCTTTTTTCAGATTGACGATGAGCCGATATGTTAGAGGTACCGGTAGAGGGGCCAATAATGGGAATGCTGCTGACATGAGGACGATGTTTACTGACCTCATGAGAGAGATGCTTAGAGATGTTCAGAGGGCAGCTCCCAATGATGGAAATGGTGGTGGTCCAATGGTGCAGGCGCCAAGAGTTGACTTCGCCAAGCTGAATAAGGATTATACTAGTCTTGGTGGGAAGTCATTCCATGGAACGGAGTCGGCTACGGACGTTCAGGATTGGTTGGATAGTTGCGAACGTATCTTCGAGGATTTGGGTATCGAGGATGCGATGAAGAGAAAGTTAGCGTCCCGTCAGCTGCAAGGGCGGGCAATGAATTGGTGGAATGCTATAAAGGCAGCTACTCCCGAAGATCAGATTACTTGGGAGCAGTTTAAGGCTCGCTTTAGTGAGAAGTTCATCCCAGCTGCTCAGAAGTCAATGTTGTTTAAGAAATTCTTGGAGCTCAAGCAGAATGGCAGAGCTGTCTCGGAGTATATTGCTGAATTTGACACTTTGTCGAAGTACGGGTTATCTCTTATTGATACTGCCGAGAAGAAGAATGAGAAATTCATAACTGGTTTGGATCAATACTTGGGGGAAAAACTTATTAACCACATCGATGAGACGTTTGAATCGATTGTGGGGAAAGCGTTAAGGTCAGAAAGTCTCTACCCTAAGCCGAGGACTGAGGTTGCATCCGCAGATGAGCCAAAGCCACAAGCTAGTGGTGGAGGCAAAGGTGGTTCCCAGAATAAGAGAAAGCAGAATCAGGCTAAGGATGGCCAGAAGAAAAAGAATAAGCAAGATGTGGAGTGCTTCAGCTGTGGTAAGAAGGGCCATTATGCTAGTAATTGTCGGGCCAAGCCAGCGGATAGGAAGTGCTTCAATTGTGGCCAATTGGGACATCACAAGGACAAGTGTCCGCAACCCCCTAAGGAAAAGCAAATGGTGAAAGCATATGCTCTTAATGCTATTCCTTCTTCGTCGAATGCCCCAACTGCGGCGGAGAAGGGAAAGAATGTCGTCATTCAAGGTATGCTTTCTGTTTATGATGTTCCTGTTAGAGTTTTGTTTGATACCGGAGCTTCCAGTTCTTTCATATCTAGTGACCTGGTAGATAGGTTGGGATTGGAGCCCGAGATTGTCGATAGACCTTTAGAAGTGACGAACCCGATTGGTGGTTCGACTAGTCTTAGCATGATTTGTCGTAATGTGGTTCTATCGAGTCATGGATGCATGTTTGTTTGTGATTGCTTTGTTTTGGGCTTTACTGGGTTTGGCATTATTTTGGGAGTAGATTGGCTCCAAAGATACGGGGTGGTGGTAGACTGTGAGGGCTTGTTGGTGACAGCTAGAGCGGATGATGGGCGGAGGATAGTGTTTGGTGGTCTACCCAGTAAGGGGGTATTGGCTAGTTTTCTAAACTCCCTCGACATTCCGCATAGTGAGTTGTCAGGTTTGCCCGTGGTTGGCCAGTATCCGGATGTTTTCGAAGAAGTGACCGGACTTCCACCACACCGAGAGATTGAATTTCGTATTGATTTGGTAAAAGATGCCAGGCCTATAGTGATGCCACTTCGTCGAATGGCACCAAGAGAGCAGCGAGAGCTCGAGGTGCAAGTCAGCAATCTTTTGAAGAAGGGATTTATCAGAAGGAGTGTTTCTGAATGGGGAGCACCAGTTGTGTTTGCTACCAAGGCGGATGGTTCCCTTCGTTTGTGTGTAGACTACCGCGAGTTGAATAAAGTGACGAGGAAGAACAAGTATCCTCTACCGCGGATAGATGATTTGTTTGACCAGTTGAGTGGCGCGAGAGTATTTTCTCAGTTGGATCTCGCGACAGGTTTTCATCAGCTTAGAGTGGAAGCTGAGAGTATAGCTAAAACGGCATTTCGAACGCCGTCTGGGTTTTATGAATGGTTGGTTATGCCATTTGGGCTGACTAATGCCCCGGCATATTTTGTGGACCTTATGAATAGGGTATTCAGAGATCAGCTGAATAAGTCTGTCCTTGTGTTCGTTGATGATATTTTGGTCTATTCGAGGACAGAGGAGGAACACAAGGAACATTTAAGAGTAGCGATGGAGGTGTTGAGAAAACACCAATTGAAAGCAAAGTTTTCTAAGTGTCACTTCTGGAAGAGGGAAGTGAGGTTCTTGGGCCATGTTGTATCAGAGAGTGGTATTGCCGTGGACCCAGCAAAGGTGGCTACGGTACAAGATTGGCCTACGCCCAAGAATGCAACAGATGTAAGAAGTTTCTTGGGATTAGCGGGATATTATCGTAAGTTTATCCAAGGTTTCTCCAAGATAGCAGCACCATTGACCCAGTTGACCAAGAAGAATCAAGCTTTTGTCTGGGATGAGAGGTGCGAGAATGCATTTAAAAGCCTAAAGGACAAGTTGACAAGCGCACCAGTGTTAGTCATTCCTAAGGGGGATGAAGAGATGACGGTATACACGGATGCCTGTGGTACCGGGCTGGGTGCTGTATTGATGCAAGGCGGTAGGGTTGTAGCTTATGCAAGTCGGCAATTGAAACCGCACGAGAGAAGATACCCTACCCATGATTTAGAATTGGCAGCGATCGTGTTCGCGTTAAAGATGTGGAGACACTATCTCTTGGGAGAAAGATTTGAGCTGTTTACAGATCATAAGTCGTTGAAGTATCTATTCTCCCAGAAGGATTTAAATCTCCGTCAGCAGAGATGGTTAGAGTTCTTAGCTTCCTATGATTTTGACATCGCATACACACCGGGAAAGGGCAATGCGGTGGCTGATGCATTGAGTAGGAGACATGCCAGCTTGGGGGCTATGTTCCTTGAATGGAAGCAACTGGAGTTTATCGCGGGGTTTGATTTCAGACCAAAGTGCGAATTGGATCCAGAGATGTTAGCAAGTTTGACGATCAGACCCACTTTGATTGAGCGGATCGGCTCTAGTCAGAGGGACGATCCTAACCTATTGGAAATCATCTCCAAGTTAGAGATGGGAATCGATGAGGAGATGAACAAGTATGGGCTTGATCGGGATAGGTGGCTTAGAAAGAATGGAAAGCTTGTTGTACCCAATGTCAATGGATTGAGGGATGAAGTGCTTAGAGAATGTCATCACTCAAAGCTGACTATACACTCCGGTGGTAATAAGATGTATCGAGATATGAAGCAGACTTACTACTGGGAAGGGATGAAAAGAGACGTTGGGAAGTTTATATCCAAGTGCATGAATTGCCAGCTAGTTAAAGCTGAGCAAAAGAAGCCTAGTGGGTTGTTACAGCCCTTAGAAATTCCCGAATGGAAATGGGAACAAGTCTCGATGGATTTCATCGATGGTTTACCAAGAACTAGATCGGGATATGACAGCATTTGGGTAATTGTAGACCGACTGACTAAAAGTGCAAGGTTTATACCAGTCAAATCGACAAGAACGGCAGCTAAGTTAGCAGAATTGTATATGAAGTGGGTAGTGAGATTTCATGGAGTACCTAAAGGCATTGTGAGCGACCGAGACCCGTTGTTTACTAGTGGGTTTTGGAAGAGCTTACAAGAGGCGCTAGGGTCAGAGTTACATCTCAGTACCGCATATCATCCTCAGACCGACGGTCAGACGGAGAGGGTGAACCGTATTTTGGAAGATCTCTTGAGAGCATGTATATTGGATTTTGGTGGATCATGGGATGACCATTTGCATCTAGTAGAGTTTGCATATAATAATAGCTACCAATCCAGCATCGGTATGGCCCCATTTGAAGCTTTGTATGGAAGACCGTGCAACTCACCATCATGTTGGATAGAGACTGGCGAGAAGTTTATGCTTGGACCAGATGTGGTGAGGGAAACTTCAGATAAAATCAAGACCATTCAACAACGAATGAAGGTTGCCCAAGATAGACAGAAGAGTTATGCTGATAAGAGGCGAAGGGACTTAAAATTCTCCGTTGGCGACTTGGTGTTTGTCAAGATTTCTCCGTTGAAGAGCGTAATACGATTTGGCAGGAGAGGCAAGTTGGCACCAAGGTTTGTTGGCCCATTCCCTGTTCTTGAATTAGTCGGGAATTTGGCATATAGAATTGACTTACCAGAGAAGATGGCGGGAGTTCATAACGTATTTCATGTTTCCCAACTAAGGAAGTTCGTTCACGACTCAGATATGACTATTTCACCTGATCAGTTAGAGGACTTCGAAGTAGAACCCGAGGCGGTTGGGAACCGTAAGCCGGCCCGTATTGTCGAGTACGACATGAAGCAACTTCGAAGGAAGGCGGTGAAGCTAGTCAAGGTACAGTGGAGCGAGGACGAGAGTGATTGTACTTGGGAAACAGAGGAGGACATAAGGAAGAAGTATCCAGAACTCTTTGTCTGGTAAGATTTTGACTTCGATTTAGTTTTTCCGCATGCTAGGATAGACTTGTTTGCTTGTTTTGCATGTTTGATTGTTATATGTGGTTGTTAGGCATGCGGGATCCTTTGTATGTTTTGGGTTAAGTAATTTCGGGGACGAAATTTCTTAAGGGGGGGAGAGTGTAACGACCCGCGTTCTACGCATCATAGGATCGTAGGATATTTATTTCTTTCACATACGAAGTCGTATGGTCATGTAACTTTGGGAGACGACTATTGGGGTCATTTCCCATGTTCATGATTTTTCCTGATTTTTAAATGACCATTTTACCCCTAGTTAGCACTGTTTTGGCCATAACTTTTGACTGAAAAGGAATTTTGACCTGAAACCACTTC
Source organism: Allium sativum (assembly GCA_030737875.1). Classification (NCBI taxonomy): domain Eukaryota; kingdom Viridiplantae; phylum Streptophyta; class Magnoliopsida; order Asparagales; family Amaryllidaceae; genus Allium; species Allium sativum. Next base: position 204,095,087 of record CM060916.1, read on the forward strand.
CATTGGCTTTGAATGATAGTTTCTCTTTCCGTAGAGTGGTCACATTAGCCAAACGGACTTACCGTTTGGGAGATATGGCTGAAACAAGTTTCAGATGGGGAAAACAGCTTAGTTGGGCTTAACCGGGTGATTAGCAGCTAGGCCCAAGGGGAATTTCGGGTTTAGGGGTATAGGAGGTCTGATTAGGGTTAGGTTATCACTTTCATTTCAGTTTTGAGCAGCCACAAACCTCCTAGAGATCCTAGTAATGGCTTCCTACATCTAAAACACCCCAAATCACTCTCTAATTGAAGATTAGGCTTAGCAACACCAAATTAAGGAGAAAAAGCACCAAAGCAAGGTTGGAACTGCTGTTAGACATCAGTATTCGCCCCAAATCAGAGGAGTTTCAGTTCTGAGAATTTCATTTGTGGCCAAGGTGAGTGATAGCATCATTTTGACACTAATTACGGTTAATTAAGGGTAATTAGTAAGGATTAGCGAATTTATACGTAAATAAATTCTGGAAAAATTCTTAAAATTTTAAAATAATGTTTTAAGGCTCTGTTAGAAATTTGGGTTAATTTCGATGTGTTTTGCTAATCGTATGCTTAAACATGATTAGGAGGAATTATAAGAAAATGTGAGGTTTTGGCCACTTTTGATCCATTTTGATTCATTCAAATTGTTGTTTGTTGTTTGTGGTTGCTATTACATGTTACTATGACTCTATGGTATGTTTCATGATTGATTAGAATAGTTAAATTGCTCGAAAACGTCGTCGAATGGCGTAGAAAGCTTGCTGGAAAGTTGCAGAAGTGTGCAGGCTCCGAACCGGTTCGGATCGGAGAAAGGGGTCGGATCGGACTAGGGAACTGACCAAGGGAATCCGAACTGGATGAGGACTTGCCACTGGGAGAAGTTTGGCAGGAAGGAAGGCCATTGTTTAGAGTTGGAGTTGGACAGAAGATCGGATCGGAGCGATGGAGCGGATCGGATCGGAGTTAGCTAGGGAGCGGAGCGGATCGGATCGGAAGAGTGATTGGAGGCCAGATCGGATCGACTTGGAGATGCAGGGCTCGGATCGGAAGCAAAGAAGAAATAAGCTAGGGATTGGAGCGCTGGAGGGAAGGACACCCGACCCGACCTGGAGGAGGACCCCGACCCGACCCGGAGCGAAGTGCCCGACCCGAAAAGACAAGGAGAAGGACCCGAACCGAACCGAGCATGGGTGACCGAACCGAACCGAGCATGGGTGACCGAACCGAACCGAGCATGAGTGATTGAACCGAACCGTATTCTAGAGCTGCTACTGCACGACAACTTTTCTGAAGACCCACTCCAATTCGACCAAACCCGAGATGCAAAGGAAGTCCAAATGAGAAGTTAGAGCTCAAGATTTAGATGGGAATCAACGAGCTCGCTTCATGGTTGGGCTTTGCTGCGGGACGCGTGCTAAGGAGTTATCGACACCTATAGCTTTGGACCACTATGGTAGGAGGTACGAAGACGGATTCAGGGCCATTATGGCATTGGTAGAACCAAGGGCTATGACCAATGAAGTGGGTCATTGAAATGTTTGGTCATGACTCCAAGTGTTTGGCTTGGTCACAGAAGGGTTTCTACAAGTCGGGATTCGTCGTTGCCTCAGTTTGTCTAGTGTTCCAAAGTGGTAGATGTCATACGCTTTACGCACTGAGTGAGAGATGCGAGGATGGTTGCTATGGATGATTTGTTTGCTATCATTTTGACATGCACACCCCACCCCCGTATTCTTACACTATTTATTATGGCACCTTGGAGTATTGTACGGTATGTGGTACTAACTCTTTGGTTGCAGGTCCAGGTTCAGGTATGGTTTAATATACCTGTTATTATTCTGTTTAGATGCTTATCGCTCATACCAGGCTTTATGTCTGACCCAGAGTTTTATGTCTCTTCTTATTACTCTGGGTGCTCACACGAGCAGACTAGAGACAGGTTAGCTGGTGATGCACGGGTAGATGATCCGGAGACGAGCAGGAGGCTTCCACGTACTATATACATAATATTCTCCCTGTGTTGTTGAAGATCACTGCTTGGGCATTGTTGGTGTATCTTCTATTTTAGCTTTCTTTTGTTTAGAGACAGTAAATTTGGAAAGTTGTAATAAGCTGTATTTGGATTTCCGCTGCTTTGAGATTGATGTTGGTTTTAGTTATCAGCTTATGCACTGTCTCGCCTGTTTTATGTCAAGTATGTTATTATTATATTTTATTCCATGCGCTGTCAGACATTCTACAGGTTCTTTGATTAGTTCATTCCCTTCTTTCCTTTCTTCTGACGACCGTCTTGTGCTAGTCGGGCATGTGTACAGCGCACTTTTGGAGGAAATGCAGGCTGGTGCGAAGCGGGCCGTCACACATGTGATCCTGTAATTAATATTTTAGTATAAACAGTTTTAATTAAACTATTTTATAACTATTTTTTTCTTAACCATTTATTTAAGAGATTTATCCTGATAGCATAAATAGATCGACCAACTCTTATCTGCATCGTTTGAAACCCTAACAGACCTGCAAAGTTGGATAATTCGGTTAATATAATAAAGATGTTAATTAATATAAATTATTACTAAGTACATGCTATAATTATATGTGTTCAAATTTTAAGGGCTATTTCCTTACATTCCAGAATTCAAAAGTCAGACCCCATTCATTCCTTTCGTTCGTTCAAAACGTGACTGTCTCCTTATGCCCATCTTTTACCAGCACTGATTTGTTTCCAATTTTCGTCCCATTCTATTTGAGACACACAAGATATAAGTATATAGTAATATGATTATAACTAATTTATTAACTAATTAGGTGATAAATTATTTTTCTTTAACCTTTATTACTTTACTGGGAAAATGGCCGATGGTAGTTTCACTACTACTAAAAAGTTGCTTTGAAACCGATTCTCTTCATCCCTGCGTTTCACAGAACACATCCTGAAATTTTCAAGCCAAACACCACATAGTTAGTTAAATTTAGTTTAAGGATTTTTTTTATTAACTAACCAACTCTTAAGTATATAATTAAATGCTAATTACGGTTTACTTCTTGGTTTATAATTCCGGGTCCGACAATATTTTCACGTTCCAGTTTCACTACAAGAAAACACTGAATTAGCGTCAAATTTATAGAAGCGGAAATTTCCGTCGCTAATTTGCGATGGATTTCCATGTGATTTGCAAGGGATAGTTTTTTGTACTTTTAAGCTTTTTTTCTTTTATTTATTACCATCGTATTCTGTCATCCCTCACTAATTCATCGCAAATTGCGTCAAATTACCGACAGAAATTTTCTGTCGTTATTTTCCGCTGCAAATACAAGCATATTACCGACGAATATTAATAGAAGCTATTTTGCAGCAGAATTCCAACAGATTTACAAGATATGCTTATATTATTTTTCTAAGATATAATTTAGTGTTATTTTTTCTAATAATTATTAAAATTTTCAATAATTAATTTGTTCTATTAATGATTTATAAGTAGTAATAATAAATAATTTACGTTCTATATTAAATAAATTATAATAATTGCTTATTTAGAATTAGCAAAATAATGTTGCTAATAACCGATGTAATTACTAAATTATTAATTAAGTTTTCTGTTTTCATCATAAATTTCAATCAGTATGCCAGTATATTTTACGCTAAATCTTATAATTTTAAACAGTTCTTTTATATTTATTATCCTAAATAATGAAAATATTAGTTTATTATAATAATTATGTAATAATTAATAATAAAATTTAATACTTACGAAATGATATCTAATATTCAATAATTAATTTTAAATAATTGTATTTAACTCTAATTATAGTTGATACTTATATTTTATAATTGTAGTTGATAATTATATTTTATATTTCAAAAAATTTAAATATTTGAATTCATCTTTAATATATATCATAAAAGATAACTTTCCTCAACAACATTTATGTAATGTTGTTTTGCAATGTAATTAAATGACACATTTTGTTTACCCTAAAACTATATTTTCATAGCGAACTAAAAACAAAACAAGAGATTTGATTTAACAAAAAGAAAGAGTGTTATGTAATTAACTTATTTCACAAAAAAACACATTATTATGAATGTCTAAAAGGTTAGAATATATTTTTCCAATTGTAAAGAGGTATGCCTCACTAATATTCACACTGCCTTAAAATATCCTTTCAAAAATAGTTAAATAACATAAGACTTTAGACTTCAAAAAAATGATTATCACAAAAAGTAATGGATTTATGGAAATTTCAAATCTTTGTAGAAATTTGTATCATAGAAACACTATAATGTAAGCTTAGAAAAAATACGATTGTTCAAAAATGTTGAACTTTAAATAAGCTTTGAGTATAGAAGAAAAATGACATTTTTGAAAATTAAATCTCAAAATTAAATGTACATAACTTAAATAGAAAGAAAGATTTTAAAAAGTATTCTACATTAGCCTCATTTGGTTTTGCATCTAAATTTCAGTTTTAGAAAAATAATTTGTTAATTATTAATAAGCTTTGAATTATTTGTCTAAAATGCTCACCGTAGATCTGGGAAACATTTTACAACAATTATTGCCAGCTAATTCCTTACTCATTCGCTGATCTGCATCCTACTAATCGGAGAAATCTTAACCGTTTGATCTGTAATCCAACTTGTGATCCGAGACATCCTTTCGCACAAATAGAAAACACGTACAATTCTTCTCAGAATCCTTTTCCTCCAAAAACCAAATCTTAACATAAATTCCTAAATCATAAATCCCTAATTATGGAAAAGTCGCAAACAACAATACTCCCAAATCGCTCCCAGACGAACCGACTCCCCATCATGTTAGAAGTTTTCTCTGCCATCTTCCATCCAATCCTCAACCAAACCCACTATTCCATTTTGTATTAAACTAGTTTTGTAGAAAATGACGTACATGAGAAAGTCGAAATTTGAATGTACGCAGGTAGGCATGATTGGATTTGGGAGATGGTAGTGGCTTCGCTGATGCTGCGGAAAGTCAGGTCGAAAAGTCATGTTATACATCGCATCGGCATTGGTGAGTTCCGATTTCGAGTTGATTTGGTTGGATGAAGGGATGAGTTGTTGCTTTCTTGGATGTGGAATACTGATAAGGCAGTCGGATGGTTCAATCCGTGGCATGATGCATCTGTGGCACCATCCCTCTTCGAGATAAGGATGGTAAATATCATTTGTTAGTTCGCCTTGGGTTTTAGTCATTATTTGCTTGCTTTTTGTTCCACGATAATGAGTTGAGAAGTCTGTTGATGATCCAAGTGAACAGACAAGAAGTTTCATTTTTATTCCATGAAAATGTGGTTGCTTTCAGTATCAATGTGTTAAGATAAGTAGCAGTTCATAGGTTTTTTACCTGTTTATACTTTGGTAACAAATAGTGACCTTCGGAATGTTTTTTTTTAATTTAATATTAAAGATACTGGTTTTGATAGAAAATTTTATAGGTGAAATGATTTTTGGAAAAAAAATATAAGATGTAATAATCTGAAGGAGTGAGTGAATATAAATTATTAAGTAACTAATGAGTTCTGATTATTTCAAATAAGTGAATTTTGAAGATTTATAGTTTTATATCTGTACCATTGATCCCAAAATGTATTTGAATGGTGTTTATGAAATGAAGTTTGAAATCTGTAGTAATAATTTTGGTTTTATTTGAAGATAAGAGATTCATAATGTGATATCTTTATCATAATGTGGAACTTTAGAAATCAAATGGACTAAAGCTCAACTGCTTTCAATGTAGAAGAAAAATATGCCTAAGCCATCTTTCAATTTTAATCAGTTTAATTTCAATTTTGCAAAAAAACAGGTTGACTCAGACAGACGTGATTGCATTTTCAGGTAATTATTTCATTAATCGTGTATTATGGTTGCATTATAGGTTATTGGAGCTATGTTAAAATATTTAGTGCACACTTATATGCAGACACATGCACAAGAAATTTAGCTAGCTTTCATGCCGAGTTTTGTTCGTGGATTAATGCACACTTTGATTCCATTTGGAAAACGTATTATTCATATAAAAGATGAAAGTCAGAGTGCATTATTATTGGTCAGGTAAAGGGAATTTATCATAATTACAGGCGTGGCCCTTTGAATGTTATTCCCTTCATCTTATTTCATTTACCTTTAATTTATTTATACTATCTTTTACTTATTAGCGTGCACACACTGGGCTTCTGAGTTTGCAGCTGATTTTCAAGTAGTAATATATGCCCATGCCTTGTCACTATCTCACTATCTCAATGGTCTTCCTTAGTGATTGCAATGTAGTGGAAGAATGTCATTTATGGTTGGCTGTCGTGTCAGACAAATATGGTATGTTTCTTTGTTATCTCACTATCTCAATCCCACTTTTTTCTTTTCCTATCTCTCTATCTTATGGAATGGTTTGATTGAGTTATGAAAGTGTGCTTTCTAGAAATTCCATTATAATTTATAAAGTTAAAATTTTGATTAAGCTTTTTCCTTTTTAAAAAAAATATTCTGTTCTTTTATGTCACACAGAATTTGTTTTTTTGCCAAAGATGTATGGGCAACAGTTGGTGACCATTTGGCAAGGTACTTCAAAAAAAAATTGTCTTATTTTCTCTCTAAAATTGGTTATATTTAGCTCAGAGTTGTACAAGTAGTTGCCAATCTGGGTAAATTAATGTCCTTTTAGTTGTTTATTTATTATATTATTAATGTCGTTACTCGCTTACTATATTGCAGCAAGTGTTTGTATTTATTTATAAACCTGTCTTATGTAATTATAACCCTGAAGAATTAAGCACTTTTACTTGCTGAAGTTCTTAACTTTTATTACATGTAAAAAACTTTATAACATAACTTTTATTAGTACTTGTTGAAGTTCTTAACTTTTGTTACATTGTAAAACACTTTATAAACACAACTTTTAGTACTGCAAAGTAATCACCATTTTATTCTTAGTAAATTTATATAATAGGACAGGTAAAACCAAGTATGACCTTGTCACTCTTTATATGTCTTATTCATTTTTCTCAGGACCCAAGGAATAAACTTCAATTGTAAGTTCTTCGGAAGCATGCACCAAGCCCACGGTGTATACTCCACGTAAACCATAGGGTTTTATATGTTCATCGCCGTTATCAGTGCTTGGACTTGTGAACTTACATGACAGGTAAAACCAAATATGGTTGTTATTTCCATGCAATTGTCTTCATGGTTCCAATGTTTTCACGTTTCTTCTCCACTATAGCAAGGCTTAGGTTTTAGGTTGTTTGAAGTTGTTGTTTACTAGTCATTTGGCTTATTACGTCAGAAGATAAGATTTGTTATTTTGTTCCTTTTAATCTGTCGCTTTGCATTGATGTTTAGAATGAATTGACCTTAAAATTCAATAATGCTATGAAAGTGTTAATGCCTAACCTAAGCTTAAGGATGGCTGGGATGAAGTACTCAATTGGAAGTTCACATGTAGTCATTTCAAACATAATCAAGAACCCACATGCTCTTGGTTTCAAAGAGGCGAAGACAGCATGTTGCGGCTCTAGAAGGTTCAATGCTCAGTCGGTATGCATGCCAAATGCAACTTTCTGCTCAGATAAGAGAGGTTTCTTGTTTTGGGATATGTTGCATCCGACGCATGCTGCTTCTAGGCTTGCGGGCTTAGCTATCTATAATGGTTCTCTTGAGTTTGCTGCTCCTATTAATTTTAGGAAATTGGTCCAAGGTTAGTTATAAACTACTGCTTGATAAGATGGTTCTTATATGTATCTATCCTCCTTTGATGAATTTGTTCGTACAGTTTGTAATTTTAGTGCTTTCTTGGTTTAAGGATGTAAGGTCATGAGCATGTCTTTTTGGAGAAAAGAAAAAAAATAAAAAAAAATCTGTAGCTTTGCAAATTTTAAGGAGGTTAATATGGGTTTTCCTTAGTCAGATTTGAATATGCTTCTAAGCAAGAGAAGTTTCGTGCATTTTCATATGCCTTTATTGCTGGTTGGCATTGTTGAAATTAATTGCATCTGTTTTTGGTGCACTTTAGGCATAGTCTTTGGTGTGACTGGGTAATTTTATCGTTTGTTGTTTCTCATCATATTACTAAGTTAAACATGACTAAAGTAAAATCATATTTTATTTTTAATATTCATCAAGTAATCATAAATTGTTTTTTTTCTGTTTACTACGTTATTCTATTTTGGTAGATTCAACGAACGATTGGATAAATTTTGGATCAATTATTGAAGACGAAGACATTGAGTGTAAGAGTGAGTGAGTGTGTATTATTATTTTTTGATTATACAACTGTAGGTAACTTCAACTGTAATATATTTTCAATTGTAGATAACTTCACATCCACTCTAAAATATATTTTCAACTAGTTGAGCGCATCATGGAGCTGATTGTAACTCTAATGTATTATTATTTTTTGATTATACAAAACCATTTTGCCTGTATTCTATTAATGATTATTAAACTTTGAATATAGGGTTCCTTAAAAAAAGCTGAATCTTGATACAGCAATTCTATAAGATATGTGGAACTCGAAGGCAAGTAATATTAGATGTCCCCTCTTATATTCCAAAGTTCTTTTAATTTCAGCCTCGTTTGATTTTGTAGCATTGAAGTATACCCTGTTCTTCATTCTACAATCTTGATAATGTATTGCTCCTGGTAAGTCCAGTTTTAATATCCTCCCAATGAATCTGCATGAATATTGAATTTAGCCCATCAGGCCGAATGCTTTTGTCGTCATGCATTGTAAAAACTTCCTTTCTTATTCCTATCATAGTTATATCATGTAGTATAAAGTATAAACAATTGTCCTTTGGAAACTGTGACAGCCCGCCCCACACAAGCCGGCATTTCCTCCGAAAGTGCGCTGTACACATGCCCGACTAGCACGTAACGGTCGCCAAAGAAAGGAAAGAAGGGAATGAAATAATCAAGGAACATGTAGAATGTCTCACAGCGCATGGAATAAAATATAATAATAATAACATACTTGACATAAAACAGGTGAGACAGTGCATAAGCTGATAACTAAAATCAACATCAACATCAGAGCAGCGGAAATCCAAATACAGCTTATTACAACTTTCCAAATTTACTGTCTCTAAACAAAAGAAAGCTAAAGTAGAAGATGCACCACTAATGCCCAAGCAGTGATCTTCAACACCTCAGGGAGAATACTATATATATATTACATGGAAGCCTCCTGCTCGTCTCTGGATCATCTACCCGTGCATCACCAGCTAACCTGTCTCTAGTCTGCTCGTGTGAGCACCCAGAGTAATAAGAGGAGACATAAAATTGTAAAGACCCGCAACTTCCCCGTAAAGGAAAGCGTCGGATAGTTCGAGAACAAACCACAACAGAACGCATACAGAAGAACATTTCATTGTATATCACAACAATGCATCAGATTACAAGAATATACAGAGTAAACATGAATATATATTACACAGAAATATCAGAGATTTAAATTACATTTAAATACATTACATAGCAGCGGAAAATAATACAATACACAACTAGAAGAGATATACGGATACAAAGCTTTCCGGATATCGTTCCAGCTGTAAACCAGGATCCTGTGGATATAAATCTGCAAAACCGAAACTACTAGCTGCCCGTGTCAAAATAGGGGCACCCAGAGTTTAGGTTAAAACAATAAACTCCAGGTCAGTCATGTGACTGGTGTGAGAACTAAAACAGTTATTAATCTTTATTTTAAATCATTAGGTAAAATCAAGGGACCACGCCGTATAACACGGAACGGGTTTCCTCCCAAGAACACCAGTGCATAAAACAAACAGCGCAATGCTAAATAAAGAAAAATGAAGCTGTTATAAGACCCAGGTCCTATCACACAATGCAACGCAAGCCGGGGGATAGGGTTTTCCCTTATAACAGCCAAAGAATGCTTGATACGTTTAAAACAAATCATTTGATACTATTATAAGTGCATAGTGTATAAAACAACTTCAAATCATAAGTATCAATCATAGGCGGCATGGGTACCATATATCATGTCGCCATATATAGGTTTACAAATAAAACCGCAAATGTCACGTATTTGGAAATTGGATTTCCGTCTATGAACCGAGGCAAAAGATAGTCCTCAACCGATTCGAGACAATCTAGCCCATGTCTCAGGATCAGAACGCATCAACCCTTTAGATCGTCAGGGCCGGTCCACCGATGTGGATTATTATGCCTGAACACTACGTTTCTCCGCCCTTTGGGGCGTAAGCGAGCCAACTAAATGACTCCATCGGTTCGAGAACGACCGATCAATCCGAGGCGCCTCGCAACAGCAACAACCACATAAGTCAAACTCGTCAGGGCGTGTAAAACCACTGACGCCACTTCTAGCTAGAAAGAAACGCAAGTCCTCCCTGATGTCCCTCCCGTTTTTGGTTCATACCGGGTGTGAAACTCGCGAGGTAAACGTTACACAAAGCTACGCCACCAAGGGCCGTGCTTTGATCATCACCACAAGACTTTGCTTTTCAACAGAAGCCTTGATCATTTGCATCTTAGCATGCCACACAGGCAAACCATCCTATGCAACCGATATCAGTCACACAGAATGAAATCCGATGTCAGACACACAGTCCATTTACAAGTCCGTTCTGGGTCTGAACGAAACCGGAGGCACCTAGTACCCCGCATATCCATCGATCTCCAAGTACGTCTGGACGATCACTAACTGTTTCCATCTTCTTGGGTGTACAGCCCAATCAAGATCATCAGTAATTACCCAAACGACGTGAAGACCTCCGGTCTTCGACCACCGTCCTCATCTTCGACTTATCGTCGTATCAGTTATTCAGAATGGGATAAACCCGGTCTTTCCGAATAACTCGCGTATATATTATAAAAGTGTTACACAAACACAACATACGCCTCATTCCAATTCATTAGTTACTAACCGTAAATTAATCAAGAGAATAATTCCCCAAATATTAACCCCGAAGGCCGAAACCAACATCAGATCAATATCCAGAAAACCATTCTGCTTAGCTAACCGACAGTTAGTTTCTAAATTTCACATTCATAGGGAAAGGTTCCCATTAATTTTATCAAAGATAAATTCCTTAATTTATTCTTTAATCTACTTTTGAATATCAATTCAAACTAGTCGGGATTAACGAAACTTACCGAAGTAATCATTTGTTTTAATTTCCCAATCCCAACCTATTCATCCCATGAAGTAAAACTGGTTATACTTCATATCTAACACCACGGTGTTATCGGTAAATTCAATTACCATTTCACGTTCAAATCTAATTAAAGATTTAACTATCGCCTGGAGCAAAACTGGTGATACTCCATTTCGATTATTTCAATCTAATTAAAGATTCATTAAAACTCCACTTAGTTTTAATCGTTAACTGGGTTAAAGAATCAGTGTCATTTAAAACACGGTTCACGGTAAACCCAAAATATCATTCCATTAATTATCGGGTTAAAGAACAAGTGTTATTTAAAACACTGTCCACGATAAACCCAAAAATCAATATCAATTCAATTCCAATTAAATATTATTTAATTGGTACCTTTCATTAAATCTAAATAAAAAGATTTAATCATTTCTCAATTGGGTTCAAGAACAGTGTTAGTGAAGACACCATTCACGACAAACCCAAATCCCACTCGATATTCAATACAAGGCTCTGAATAGAAAATATATCGGCTTATATTCAATATCAAATCCTAACTAACAAATGTCGTATTGGAAATAACGATATAAATATATATCTTTCAAATTTCCATAACAACACCTGTATAATCACGAATTCCAACATCGAAATATTCCGAAGACAATTTCGATTCAAATCCACTCCAATGCAATCATTGGATATTCTGGTTATTTTTAAAACCCTTTTTAAATTCAATTTATTTATTTAAAAATAAATAGAATTATAATTCTAGTTCAAAACTAGTTCATTTCGATAAAAATCTATTTTTATCTTTTCAAATATGGAGTTTTTCATCCCAATTCTTTCTAAATCATTTCTTATGATTTTACATAAATTATTACTATTTTTAATAATTTTATCAAGGCCTGTACAGTCGATTTCCATCAACGGTCATCGAACTGCACTTACAGCGACCTTTTTCGAATTTGATTTGGACGTATCTCCAAATCCAACCGTTAGATTTCAAATTTCTAATATTCGTTAGAAAGCTCTTTTCGATACGAACCCAACGGTTCCGGTTTTAGGAGAATCCGACGGTCGGATCTCCCGAAATGTCCGTTTGAAATAAATGGTCGAAATTCACGAACTGCCGCGGCGCGGCGCGTTCTATTCAGGCCATTATATTATATATATAATATATATAATATATATATCGTCGATTTCTATTTAAAACGAATTATATAAATAGTTTTAAATTCGTTTCAAAGGCAATTTCAACTTCCATTTCAATTCAAATCGAAATTGAATTCTTCTTTATAAATTCGTTTCAAAATTCATTTCTATTCAATTTAAATTTCAATTCAATTCGAAATCGTTTTCAATTCAATTCATTTCGAAATCGTTTTCAATTCAATTCATTTCGAAATCGTTTTCAATTCAATTCATTTCGAAATCGTTTTCAAATCGATATAAATATCGTTCACGTCAAAATGGCGTCAATCTAATCAACATGGCTTCATAAATTTCTATTTTCAAATATTCTATTTCAAATATTTCTTTTTTCAAAATAGTTGTTATTATCAAAATATTTCGTTCAACACATGACCAATCTCAATGAATGAGTACTGTCAACACATGAACTTTTATTTTATAATATAAAGATGTAAATTTTTATTTCTAAAATATTTCGTTCAACACATGACCAATCTCAATGAATGAGTACTGTCAACACATGAACTTTTATTTTATAATATAAAGATGTAAATTTTTATTTCTAAAATATTTCGTTCAACACATGACCAATCTCAATGAATGAGTACTGTCAACACATGAACTTTTATTTTATATTATTCTTTATTTTTCAAATTGGAATGAGGCCCAATCAATTACCATATAAAGTTAATTATATGGGTTTTCATACAACACATGTATATAATAGCATTGAAAAATAATCAACCATCAACCAAAGTGCACTACACTGTATAAGCATCAAATATAGATATTCAACGCTTATAACAGCCTGTCAATCAATCGATCGACATATTTAATCAATCAGGATGAGTGAACTTCATATTTCATCCCAACACCCGTGTGGGGTTTCAAACAATCAAACAAACATTTTATTTGTGCAGTTGGGCGATGTGTAAAATTTATCGACCCAATCAATGTCCTTCAAATAGGTGTACATAAACAAACCGTTTGGTTTGCAAATGAATATTTATTTATTCACTTTCACTATATTCCTATTCACGTTAAAAATTATATTTTTAACGATAAAACATTTTATTCCAACATATGAATTTCTATTATTCATTTACACAATAAAATGATATTTTTATTTTCTAACATATTTTAGAAAATTTCGGCGGCATAACGGCACGATACTAGAAACGGGACGAGGCCTAGCCTTATCCCCGGTCTAGTGAAGGCCCACGCCATTCACACATCAATCAATCAATTTATTTCACCAAACAGTTCAATTTCAAATCAAATCATCCAACTAATCTACGCAACCAAACAAACAAGTCCATGGTTTGTGGACGATTGTGTCGGGTGCTACTAAACACCGTCTGCATCCTAGTATATATATATATATATAACTAGAAAAAAAGAAATTGAAAGGTGAGAAATTCTCACATATAGCTATCCAATCATCTTGACTCTTCATTTAGAGAAATCTTCAACGTCATCGCATCTTCGTTGCCCGCTTTCACTACCTATGCAAAAATCGAATTTTTACTTCGCTATTCAATATATAAAAATCGAATTTTTAGTTCGCTATTCAATATATAAAAATCGAATTTTTAGTTCGCTATTCAATATATAAAAATCGAATTTTTAGTTCGCTATTCAATATATAAAAATCGAATTTTTAGTTCGCTATTCAATATATAAAAATCGAATTTTTAGTTCGCTATTCAATATATAAAAATCGATTTTTTAGTTCGCTATTCAATATATAAAAATCGAATTTTTAGTTTGCTATTCAATATATAAAAATCGAATTTTTAGTTCGCTATTCAATATATAAAAATCGAATTTTTAGTTCGCTATTCAATATATAAAAATTCTATTTTTATTCGTTATTTTCTATATACAAATTATAGCGTTAACTATATAAAAATCCTACTTTTCCTTATATAGAAATCAAACTTTTCATATATAGAAATCACATATGAAAGATCCAATTTTTATTACACTTCCATATGTATAAAAATCCTATACTTTTCATACATATATAAAATCGAATTTTTATAACTTTTCATATTTAAAAATTCAATCTTTTAATTTATAAAAATTCGATCTTTACTCTATATAAAAAAATTGAAACTTCATAGAAATAAAAATCATATCTTTACTTATATATGATTTATAAAACAATTTTTCACAACAATCCCTTTATATATCTTTCGGATTTTTTTTATATTGAATAAACTAAATTAAACATTTTAGATAAACTAAAATAAAATTAAAAACTTACAGTTGAAACGAAGGAGAGGGAGGGACCTGCGTCGGGGTGGGCTGCGCTGCGTCGTTCGAGGAGGGAGCGGGGTCTGGTGGCGGCGAGTTCTGGTCATGGGGGGGATGCGCTGTCGATTTCAAGCCTGGAGGGGGGATTTCGAGATGGGAGGAGAAAGGGGGAAAGCGGTGGGAGGGAGGAGGGCCGGAGCACACCGAAGAGGGGTGGTGTCTGGAGCGGAGGGGGGGGGGGGCGGCGGCTTGGCGTCCACGGTGGGGCGGCTTCGAGCTCTGGCGATTTTTTTTTTTTCTTTTGGATCTGAATGAGGAATCGGGGGGGGGCCAACGAAGAAGAATAGGAGGGAATTTTTTTTTATTATTATTATTTTATTTTATTGTTTAATTATTTATTTTTGCCAAAGGGTTGACTTTTACATACGACCTCGAAACGAGGTCCACCGCCTGTCGTCCATAGCGTTTCACCCCCATTTCGAACACAATGGGACACGCTTCATAAGCTGATTCGGCTGTTACAATCGGTTTCCGTTAAATTTACATTTAAATCTCTATATTGAATTTTAAACGTACATTTCAAATTACCGGGGTCACATAGCAACTCTATAAATTCCATAAAAATATTTTCTAGCTTCGTATTGACGATACGGTCCTAACAAAACTAGTTTCGTCGAATTCTGAGACCGTTTGAAAAATGGCCAATTTCCAGTCGATTAAAATCAACTGAAACTGGTCAAACGCGTTTTCCTTTGCCACGCTCACATATTGATTCGAAAAATTATGAAACTTGGAATCTAGCAATAATTCGACATCACGGACCTAACAAAACTGGTTTCGTCGAAATCCGAGGTCATTTGCAAAATGTCCATTTTTAAGGGCCTGAATTCCATAGCGACTATTCAGAATTTTCGACTGGACATATCTTTTGATTCCCGCTACGAACTTTGGATTTTTCGGATTCGCTGGAAAGATATTCACTATTAGATTCCATTATTTTTGGTTTCACTAAAATCCGGATTGTTTTGCACCCGGTACATTCAATTGAAGTTTGAAATCGAATTATCGAACTACCGCGCCATTTTCAATTCTATTTATAATTATATATAAATATTTATATTCTAACGACGACGTATATCATATATACGTTCGAATTATATTCAAAATAAATTTTCTCGTCGATATTATTTAAAATAATCCATTTTAAATAATCAAAATTCGCTAAAATTGCCAAAATAAAAATTTTAAACTGGCCCAGATTTTCGGGTTGTTACAAAAATTCTGGGTCAGACATAAAGCCTGGTATGAGCGATAAGCATCTAAACAAAACAATAACAGGTATACTAAACCATACCTGAACCTGGACCTGCAACCAAAGAGTTAGTACCACATACCGTACAGTACTCTAAGGTGCCATAATAAATAGTGTAAAGAATACGGGGGTAGGGTGTGCATGTCATAATGTTAGTAAACAAATCATCCATAGCAACCATCCTCACATCTCTCACTCAGTGCGTAAAGCATACGATGTCTATCACTGTCAATCACTAGACCCATCGAAGTAGTGACGGAGTTCAACCTGTACAACTACTGCTACTACCAAGCTTACCACATGGAGTCATGACCAAATCTTTACAAATGACCCCACTTCATTGGTTTATAGCCCTTTTGTCGTACCTAGGCCATTTCAGCCCTGAATCTGTTCACGTACTTCCCATATATAGCGATCCAAAGTCATAAACATCGGCTGCCCCTTGGCACACGTCCCGCAGCAAAGCCCAATCATGAAGTGAACTCATCGGTTCCCAACTGGATCCTGAGCTCTAACTTCCCATATTGAACTACCTTTGCATCTCGGGTTAGTGGTCAATACTGGGTCGGGTCGGGTTCCTTTCAAGCCATCGGTTCGGGTCGGGTCCACTGCGTTGCGTTGATGCATGGTCTTCCTCTGATAGCGGTTCGGTTCGGGTCCACTCCATCGCGTCGGTTCAGGTCGGGTGTCCTCCTCTGGGTCGGGTCGGGTGCCATCTCCCTTCCAGCTCGTGCTTCCGCTCCGATACGCTCCCTCGTTCTTCACGTGCTCCGATCCGATCCCTCTTTCTTCGTCCGATCCGATCCCAGTTAGCGTGACCTTCCTTCTTGCCAGTTCTCCCCAGCGTCAAGTTCCGATCCGAACCCTTCATCCTTAAGTCGATCCGATCCCCAGCTTAACCAACATGGCCTTCCTTTTTTGCCAAGTCTCTTTTGTGCCAGACTCCAGTTCGGGTCGGGTTTCTTGCCCAGTTCACATATCCGATCTGAGCCCACATCCGATCCGATCCGAAGCCCTGCACAACTTTCTGCAACTTTTTCCAGCAACTTGTTTACGCCATTCAATGACGTTTTCGACAAATCTAACTATTCTAATCAACCACAGATCATTCCAAACAGTCATAGCAACATAGCAAACTAACCACAAACACCAAAACAATGAATTTATGTGTCAAAATGGATCAAATATGCCCAAAACCCCATATTTTTCCTTAAGCATATTTAAGAAAAACTAATCATAGGGTTAACAAAACTTAATCAAATTAGACCAAATTTCTACCAGAGGCATAAAATATTATTTTCGAATTTTTAGATATTTTTCCAGAATTTATTAGTGTATAAATTCGCTAATCTTCACTAATTACCCTTAATTAACTGTAATTAGTGTCAAAACTATGCAAATCACTCACCTTGGCCACAAAATAAAGCACCAAATATGAAATACTCTCTGTTTGGGTCTAATTCTTATGTATAGCAGCAGCTCCAACCTTGCTCTGTTGCTATTTGGCCTTGTTTTGATGTAGTTTAGGCTTAATCTTCACTAAAAATGTGTTTTGGAGTGGTTTTAGAGGATGGAAGCCATTACTAAGGTTTCAAGAAGGTTTGTGGCGGCTCAAAACTGAAATTAAAGTGATTTCCAAACCCTAATCAGCCCTCCTATGCCTCTAAACCCGAAATCTCCTTTGGGCCTAGCTGCTAATTACCCGGTTAAGCCCAATTAAGCTGTTTTTCACCTTCTGAAACTTGTTTCAGCCATATCTCCCAAACGGTGAGTCTGTTTGGCTAATAAGGCCACTCTACGGAATTGTAAACCATCATCTAGAGCCAATGGAAGTTGTTTCAGGTCAAAATTCCTTTCCAGTCAAAAGTTATGGCCAAAACAGTGCCAACTAGGGGTAAAATGGTCATTTAAAAATCGACAAAAATCATGAACATCGGAAATGACCCCAATAGTCGTCTCCCAAAGTTACATGACCATACGACTTCGTATGTGAAAGAAATAAATATTCTACGATCCTATGATACGTAGAATACGGGTCGTTACACTCTCCCCCCTTAAGAAATTTCGTCCTCGTAATTCCTTAACCTAAAACATACAAAAGATCCCGCATGCCTAACAGCCACATACAACAATCAAACATGCAAAACAAGCAAACAGGCCTATCCTAGCATGCGGAAAACTAAATCGAAGTTAAAATCTTACCAGGCAAAGAGTTCTGGATATGTCTTCCTAATGTTCTCCTCTGTCTCCCAAGTACAATCATTCTCGTCCTTGCTCTACTGAACCTTGACTAGCTTCACCGCCTTCCTTCGAAGTTGCTTCATGTCGTACTCGACAATACGGGCCGGCTTGCGGTTCCCAACCGCCTCGGGTTCTACTTCGAAGTCCTCTAACTGATCAAGTGAAATAGTCATATCTGAGTCGTGAACGAACTTCCTTAGTTGGGAAACATGAAATACATTGTGAACTCCCGCCATCTTCTCTGGTAAGTCAACTCTATATGCCAAATTCCCGACTGGTTCAAGAACAGGGAATGGGCCAACAAATCTTGGTGCCAACTTGCCTCTCCTGCCAAATCGTATCACGCTCTTCAACGGAGAAATCTTGAAAACACCAAGTCACCAACGGAGAATTTTAAGTCTCTTCTCCTCTTATCAGCATAACTCTTCTGCCTATCTTGGGCAGCCTTCATTCGTTGTTGAATGATCTTAATCTTATCTGAAGTTTCCCTCACCACATCTGGTCCAAGCATAAACTTCTCGCCAGTCTCTATCCAACATGATGGTGAGTTGCACGGTCTTCCGTACAAAGCTTCAAACGGAGCCATCCCGATACTGGATTGGTAGCTATTATTATATGCAAACTCTACTAGATGCAAATGGTCATCCCATGATCCACCAAAATCCAATATACATGCTCTCAAGAGATCTTCCAAAATACGATTCACCATCTCCGTCTGACCGTCGGTCTGAGGATGATATGCGGTACTGAGATGTAACTCTGACCCTAGAGCCTCTTGTAAGCTCTTCCAAAACCCACTAGTGAACAACGGGTCTCGGTCACTCACAATGCTTTTAGGTACTCCATGAAATCTCACTACCCATTTCATATACAATTCTGCTAACTTAGCTGCCGTTCTAGTCGATTTGACTGGTATAAATCTTGCACTTTTAGTCAATCGATCCGCAATTACCCAAATGCTATCATGTCCCGATCTAGTCCTTGGTAAACCATCGATGAAATCCATCGAAACCTGCTCCCATTTCCATTCAGGAATTTCTAATGGTTGCAACAACCCACTAGGCTTCTTTTGCTCAGCTTTAACTAGCTGGCAATTCATGCATTTGGATATAAACCTCCCAATGTCTCTTTTCATCCCTTCCCAGTAGTAGGTCTGCTTCATGTCTCGATACATCTTGTTACCACCGGGGTGTATAGTCAGTTTCGAGTGATGACATTTTCTAAGCACTTCATCTCTCAATCCATTGACATTGGGTACAACAAGCTTTCCGTTCTTTCTAAGCCATCCATCTCGATCAAGCCCATACTTGTTCATCTCCTCATCGATACCCATATCTAACTTGGAGATGATTTCCAATAGGTTAGGATCGTCCCTCTGACTAGAGCCGATCCGCTCAATCAAAGTGGGTCTGATCGTCAAACTTGCTAACATTTCTGGATCCAATTCGCACCTTGTTCTGAAATCAAACCCAGCGATGTATTCCAGTTGCTTCCACTCTAGAAACATAGCCCCTAAGCTGGCATGTCTCCTACTCAATGCATCAGCCACCGCATTGCCCTTTCCCGGTGTATATGCGATGTCGAAATCATAGGAAGCTAAGAACTCTAACCACCTTTGTTGCCGGAGATTTAGATCCTTCTGAGAGAAAAGATATTTCAACGACTTATGATCCGTAAACAACTCAAATCTTTCTCCCAAGAGATGGTGTCTCCACATCTTCAACGCGAACACGATCGCTGCCAATTCCAAATCATGGGTAGGGTATCTTCTCTCGTGCGGTTTCAATTGCCGATTTGCATAAGCTACAACCCTACCGCCTTGCATCAATATAGCACCTAGTCCGGTACCACAGGCATCCGTGTATACCATCATCTCTTCATTCCCCTTAGGAATGACTAATACTGGTGCGCGTGTCAACTTGTCCTTTAGACTCTTGAATGCATTCTCGCACCTTTCATCCCAGACAAAAGCTTGATTCTTCTTGGTCAACTGGGTCAATGGTGCTGCTATCTTGGAGAAACCTTGGATAAACTTACGATAATATCCAGCTAACCCCAAGAAACTTCTTACATCTGTCGCATGCTTGGGCGTAGGCCAATCCTGTACCGTAGCCACCTTCGTAGGGTCCACGGCAATACCATTCTCGGAAACAACATGGCCCAAGAACCTCACTTCCCTCCTCCAGAAGTGACACTTAGAAAACTTTGCTTTCAATTGGTGTTTTCTCAACACCTCCATCACTATTCTTAAATGTTCCTTGTGTTCTTCCTCTGTACTCGAGTAGACCAAAATATAATCAACGAACACAAGGACAAACTTATTCAACTGATCTCTGAATACCCTATTCATAAGATCCACAAAATATGCTGGGGCATTGGTCAGGCCGAATGGCATGACCAACCACTCATAAAATCCAGACGGCGTTCGAAATGCCGTTTTAGCTATACTCCCAGCTTCCACTCTAAGCTGATGAAAACCTGTCACGAGATCCAACTGAGAAAATACTCTCACGCCACTCAACTGATCGAACAAATCATCTATCCGCGGTAGAGGATACTAATTCTTCCTCGTCACTTTATTCAACTCGCGGTAGTCTACACAAAAACGAAGGGAACCATCCGCCTTGGTAGAAAACACAACTGGTGCTCCCCATTCAGAATCACTCCTTCTGATAAATCCCTTCTTCAAAAGATCGCTGACTTGCACCTCGAGCTCTCGCTGCTCCCTTGGTGCCATACGACGAAGTGGCATCACTATAGGTCTGGCATCTTTTACCAAATCAATACGGAACTCAATCTCTCGGTGTGGTGGAAGTCCGGTCACTTCTTCGAAAACATCCGGATACTGGCCAACCACGGGCAAACCTGATAACTCACTATGCGGAATGTCGAGGGAGTTTAGAAAACTAGCCAATACCCCCTCACTGGGTAGACCACCAAAAACTATCCTCCGCCCATCATCCGCTCTAGCTGTCACCAAAAAGCCCTCACAGTCTACCACCACCCCGTATCTTCGGAGCCAATCTACTCCCAAAATAATGTCAAACCCAGTAAAGCCCAAAACAAAGAAATCACAAACAAACATGCATCCATGACTCGACAAGACCACATTACGACAAATCATGCTAAGGCTAGTCGAACCACCAATCGGGTTCGTCCCCACTAAAGGTCTATCGACAATCTCGGGCTCCAATCCTAACCTATCTACCAAGTCACTAGATATGAAAGAACTGGAAGCTCCGGTATCAAACAAAACTCTAACAGGAACATCATAAACAGAAAGCATACCTTGAATGACGACATTCTTTCCCTTCTCCGCCGCAGTTGGGGCATTCGACGAAGAAGGAATAGCATTAAGGGCATATGCTTTCACCATTTGCCTTTCTTTGGGGGGTTGCGGACACTTGTCCTTGTGATGTCCTATTTGGCCACAGTTGAAGCACTTCCTATCCGCTGGCTTGGCCTGAAAATTACTAGCATAATGGCCCTTCTTACCACAGCTGAAGCACTCAACATCTTGCTTATTCTTTTTCTTCTGGCCATCCTTAGTCTGATTCTGCTTTCTCTTATTCTGGGAACCACCCTTGCCTCCACCACTTGCTTGTGGTTTTGGCTCTTTTGCAGATGCAACCTCAGTCTTCGGCTTAGGGTAGAGACTTTCTAACCTCAATGCTTTCCCCACAATCGATTCAAACGTCTCATCGATGTGGTTAATAAGCCTTTCCCCCAAGTACTGATCCAAACCGGTTATGAATTTCTCATTCTTCTTCTCGGCAGTATCAATAAGAGATAACCCATACTTCGACAAAGTGTCGAATTCAGCAATATACTCCGAGACAGCTCTGCCATTCTGCTTGAGCTCCAAGAATTTCTTAAATAGCACTGACTTCTGAGCAGCTGGAATGAACTTCTCGCTAAAGCGAGCCTTAAACTGCTCCCAAGTAATCTGATCTTCGGGAGTAGCTGCCTTTATAGCATTCCACCAATTCATTGCCCGCCCTTGCAGCTGACGGGACGCTAGCTTTCTCTTCATCGCATCCTCGATACCCAAGTCCTCGAAGATACGTTCGCAACTATCCAACCAATCCTGAACATCCATAGCCGACTCCGTTCCGTGGAACGGCTTCCCACCAAGGCTAGTACAATCCTTGTTCAGCTTGGCGAAGTCGACTCTAGGCGCCTGCACTATTGGACCACCACCATTTCCACCATTGGGAGCTGCCCTCTGCACCTCTCTAAGCATCTCTCTTATAAGGTCAGTAAACATCATCCTCATGTCAGCAGCATTCCCATTATTGGCTCCCCTACCAGCACCTCTAGTATATCGGCTCATCGTCAATCTGAAAAAGGAAACGATTAACGACTCCATAGTGGTGCTAGTGCAGTACGACTTTATCCTTATACTAGTAATAGTATATATATATAGCTTTTGAAAACCAAAGTAATCACAAATACGCTCTCTCGTATACGTATACTATCTCTCCCTGATAACTTCCCTAGGTTAACTACGCAACCTAGAGCTCTGATACCAAGTGTGACAGCCCGCCCCGCACAAGCCGGCATTTCCACCGAAAGTGCGCTGTACACATGCCCGACTAGCACGGAACGGTCGCCAAAGAAAGGAAAGAAGGGAATGAACTAATCAAGGAACCTGTAGAATGTCTCACAGCGCATGGAATAAAATATAATAATAATAACATACTTGACATAAAACAGGTGAGACAGTGCATAAGTTGATAACTAAAATCAACATCAGAGTAGCGGAAATCCAAATACAGCTTATTACAACTTTCCAAATTTACTGTCTCTAAACAAAAGAAAGCTAAAGTAGAAGATGCACCACTAATGCCCAAGCAGTGATCTTCAACAACTCAGGGAGAATACTATATATATATATATATATATATATATATTACGTGGAAGCCTCATGCTCGTCTCTGGATCATCTACCCATGCATCACCAGCTAACCTGTCTCTAGTCTTCTCGTGTGAGCACCCAGAGTAATAAGAGGAGACATAAAACTCTGGGTCAGACATAATGTCTGGTATGAGCGATAAGCATCTAAACAAAACAATAATAGGTATACTAAACCATACCTGAACCTGGACCTGCAACCAAAGAGTTAGTACCACATACCGTACAGTACTCTAAGGTGCCATAATAAATAGTGTAAAGAATACGGGGGTGGGGTGTGCATGTCATAATGTTAGTAAACAAATCATCCATAGCAACCATCCTCACATCTCTCACTCAGTGCGTAAAGCATACGATGTCTATCACTGTCAATCACTAGACCCATCGAAGTAGTGACGGAGTTCAACCTATACAACTACTGCTACTACCAAGCTTACCACATGGAGTCATGACCAAATCTTTACAAATGACCCCACTTCATTGGTTTATAGCCCTTTTGTCGTACCTAGGCCATTTCATCCCTGAATCCGTTCACGTACTTCCCATACATAGTGATCCAAAGTCATAAACATCGGCTGCCCCTTGGCACACGTCCCGCAGCAAAGCCCAATCATGAAGTGAACTCATCGGTTCCCAACTAGATCCTGAGCTCTAACTTCCCATATTAAACTACCTTTGCATCTCGGGTTATTGGTCAATACTGGGTCGAGTCGGGTTCCTTTCAAGCCATCGCTTCGGGTCGGGTCCACTGCGTTGCGTTGATGCATGGTCTTCCTCTGATAGCGGTTCGGTTCGGGTCCGCTCCATCGCGTCGGTTCAGGTCGGGTGTCCTCCTCTGGGTCGGGTCGGGTGCCATCTCCCTTCCAGCTCGTGCTTCCGCTCCGATCCGCTCCCTCGTTCTTCACGTGCTCCGATCCGATCCCTCTTTCTTCGTCCGATCCGATCCCAGTTAGCGTGACCTTCCTTCTTGCCAGTTCTCCCCAGCGTCAAGTTCCGATCCGATCCCTTCGTCCTTAAATCGATCCGATCCCCAGCTTAACCAACATGGCCTTCCTTTTTTGCCAAGTCTCTTTTGTGCCAGACTCCAGTTCGGGTCGGGTTTCTTGCCCAGTTCACATATCCGATCCGAGCCCACATCCGATCCGATCCGAAGCCCTGCATAACTTTCTGCAACTTTTTCAGCAACTTGTTTACGCCATTCGACGACGTTTTCGACAAATCTAACTATTCTAATCAATCACAAATCATTCCAAACAGTCATAGCAACATCGCAAACTAACCACAAACACCAAAACAATGAATTTATGTGTTAAAATGGATCAAATATGCCCAAAACCCCATATTTTCCCTTAAGCATGTTTAAGAAAAACTAATCATAGGGTTAACAAAACTTAATCAAATTAGACCAAATTTCTACCAGAGGCATAAAATATTATTTTCGAATATTTAGATAACTTTCCAGAATTTATTAGTGTATAAATTCGCTAATCTTCACTAATTACCTTTAATTAACTGTAATTAGTGTCAAAACTATGCAAATCACTCACCTTGGCCACAAAATAAAACACCAAATCTGAAATACTCTCTGTTTGGGTCGAATTCCTAAGTATAACAGCAGCTCCAACCTTGCTCTGTTGCTATTTGGCCTTGTTTTGATGTAGTTTATGCTTAATCTTCACTAAAAATGTGTTTTGGAGTGGTTTTAGAGGATGGAAGCCATTACTAAGGTCTCAAGAAGGTTTGTGGCGGCTCAAAACTGAAATGAAAGTGATTTCCTAACCCTAATCAGCCCTGCTATGCCTCTAAAACCGAAATCCCCTTTCGGCCTAGCTGCTAATTACCCGGTTAAGCCCAATTAAGCTGTTTTTCAACTTCTGAAACTTGTTTCAGCCATATCTCCCAAACGGTGAGTCCGTTTGGCTAATGTGACCACTCTATGGAATTGTAAACCATCATCTGGAGCCAATGGAAATGGTTTCAGGTCAAAATTCCTTTCCAGTCAAAAGTTATGGCCAAAACAGTGCCAACTAGGGGTAAAATGGTCATTTAAAAATCGACAAAAATCATGAACATGGGAAATGACCCCAATAGTCGTCTCCCAAAGTTACATGACCATACAACTTCGTATGTGAAAGAAATAAATATTCTACGATCCTATGATACGTTGAATACGGGTCGTTACACTCTCCCCCCCTTAAGAAATTTCGTCCCCGAAATTCCTTAACCCAAAACATACAAAAGATCCCGCATGCCTAACAGCCACATACAACAATCAAACATGCAAAACAAGCAAACAAGCCTATCCTTGCATGCGGAAAACTAAATCGAAGTTAAAATCTTATCAGGCAAAGAGTTCTGGATATGTCTTCCTAATGTTCTCCTCTGTCTCCCAAGTACAATCATTCTCGTCCTCGCTCCACTGAACCTTGACTAGCTTCACCGCCTTCCTTCGAAGTTGCTTCATGTCGTGCTCGACAATACAGGCCGGCTTGCGGTTCCCAACCGCCTCGGGTTCTACTTCGAAGTCCTCTAACTGATCAGGTGAAATAGTCATATCTGAGTCGTGAACGAACTTCCTTAGTCGGAAAACATGAAATACATTATGAACTCCCGCCATCTTCTCTGGTAAGTCAACTCTATATGCCAAATTCCCGACTGGTTCAAGAACAGGGAATGGGCCAACAAATTTTGGTGCCAACTTGCCTCTCCTGCCAAATCGTATCACGCTCTTCAACGGAGAAATCTTGACAAACACCAAGTCACCAACGGAGAATTTTAATTCTCTTCTCCTCTTATCATCATAACTCTTCTGCCTATCTTTGGGAGCCTTCATTCGTTGTTGAATGATCTTAATCTTATCTAAAGTTTCCCTCACCACATCTGGTCCAAGCATAAACTTCTCGCCAGTCTCTATCCAACATGATGGTGAGTTGCACGGTCTTCCGTACAAAGCTTCAAACGGAGCCATCCCGATACTGGATTGGTAGCTATTATTATATGCAAACTCTACTAGATGCAAATGGTCATCCCATGATCCACCAAAATCAAATATACATGCTCTCAAGAGATCTTCCAAAATACGATTCACCATCTCCGTCTGACCGTCGGTCTGAGGATGATATGCGGTACTGAGATGTAACTCTGACCCTAGAGTCTCTTGTAAGCTCTTCCAAAACCCACTAGTGAACAACGGGTCTCGGTCACTCACAATGCTTTTAGGTACTCCATGAAATCTCACTACCCATTTCATATACAATTCTGCTAACTTAGCTGCCGTTCTGGTCGATTTGACTGGTATAAATCTTGCACTTTTAATCAATCGATCCACAATTAGCTAAATGCTATCATGTCCCGATCTAGTCCTTGGTAAACCATCGATAAAATCCATCGAGACCTGCTCCCATTTCCATTCAGGATTTCTAATGGTTGCAAGAACCCACTAGGCTTCTTTTGCTCAGCTTTAACTAGCTGGCAATTCATGCATTTGGATATAAACCTCCCAATGTCTCTTTTCATCCCTTCCCAGTAGTAGGTCTGCTTCATGTCTCGATACATCTTGTTACCACCGGGGTGTATAGTCAGTTTCGAGTGATGACATTCTCTAAGCACTTCATCTCTCAATCCATTGACATTGGGTACAACAAGCTTTCCATTCTTTCTAAGCCATCCATCTCGATCAAGCCCATACTTGTTCATCTCCTCATCGATACCCATCTCTAACTTGGAGATGATTTCCAATAGGTTAGGATCGTCCCTCTGACTAGAGCCGATCCGCTCAATCAAAGTGGGTCTGATCGTCAAACTTGCTAACATTTCTGGATCCAATTCGCACCTTGGTCTGAAATCAAACCCAGCGATGTATTCCAGTTGCTTCCACTCTAGAAACATAGCCCCTAAGCTGGCATGTCTCCTACTCAATGCATCAGCCACCGCATTGCCCTTTCCCGGTGTATATGCGTTGTCGAAATCATAGGAAGCTAAGAACTCTAACCACCTTTGTTGCCGGAGATTTAGATCCTTCTGAGAGAAAAGATATTTCAACGACTTATGATCCGTAAACAACTCAAATCTTTCTCCCAAGAGATAGTGTCTCCACATCTTCAACGCGAACACGATCGCTACCAATTCCAAATCATGGGTAGGGTATCTTCTCTCGTGCGGTTTCAATTGCCGACTTGCATAAGCTACAACCCTACCGCCTTACATCAATACAGCACCCAGTCCGGTACCACATGCATCCGTGTATACCGTCATCTCTTCATTCCCCTTAGGAATGACTAACACTGGTGCGCATGTCAACTGGTCCTTTAGACTCTTGAATGCATTCTCGCACCTTTCATCCCAGACAAAAGCTTGATTCTTCTTGGTCAACTGGGTCAATGGTGCTACTATCTTGGAGGAATCTTGGATAAACTTACGATAATATCCAGCTAACCCCAAGAAACTTCTTACATCTATCGCATTCTTGGGCGTAGGCCAATCCTGTACCGTAGCCACCTTCGCAGGGTCCATGGCAATACCATTCTCGAAAACAACATGGCCCAAGAACCTCACTTCCCTCCTCCAGAAGTGACACTTAGAAAACTTTGCTTTCAATTGGTGTTTTCTCAACACCTCCATCACTATTCTTAAATGTTCCTTGTGTTCTTCCTCTGTACTCGAGTAGACCAAAATATCATCAACGAACTCAAGGGCAAAATTATTCAACTGATCTCTGAATACCCTATTCATAAGATCCACAAAATATGCTGGGGCATTGGTCAGCCCGAATGGCATGACCAACCACTCATAAAATCCAGACGGCGTTCGAAATGCCGTTTTAGCTATACTCTCAGCTTCCACTCTAAGCTGATGAAAACCTATCGCGAGATCCAACTGAGAAAATACTCTCGCGCCACTCAACTGATCGAACAAATCATCTATCCGCGGTTGAGGATACTTATTCTTCCTCGTCACTTTATTCAACTCGCGGTAGTCTACACAAAAACGAAGGGAACCATCCGCCTTGGTAGCAAACACAACTGGTGCTCCCTATTCAGAAACACTCCTTCTGATAAATCCCTTCTTCAAAAGATCGCTGACTTGCACCTCGAGCTCTCGCTGCTCCCTTGGTGCCATACGACGAAGTGGCATCACTATAGGTCTGGCATCTTTTACCAAATCAATACAGAACTCAATCTCTTGGTGTGGTGGAAGTCCGATCACTTCTTCGAAAACATCCGGATACTGGCCAACCACGGGCAAACCTGACAACTCACTATGCGGAATGTCGAGGGAGTTTAGAAAACTAGCCAATACCCCCTCAGTGGGTAGACCACCAAACACTATCCTCCGCCCATCATCCGCTCTAGCTGTCACCAAAAAGCCCTCACAGTCTACCACCACCCCGTATCTTCGGAGCCAATCTACTCCCAAAATAATGCCAAACCCAGTAAAGCCCAAAACAAAGCAATCACGAACAAACATGCATCCATGACTCGACAAGACCACATTACGACAAATCATGCTAAGGCTAGTCGAACCGCCCATCGGGTTCGTCACCACTAAAGGTTTATCGACAATCTCGGGCTCCAATCCTAACCTATCTACCAGGTCACTAGATATGAAAGAACTGGAAGCTCCGGTATCAAACAAAACTCTAACAGGAACATGATAAACAGAAAGCATACCTTGAATGATGACATTCTTTCCCTTCTCCGCCGCAGTTGGGGCATTCGACGAAGAAGGAATAGCATTAAGGGCATATGCTTTAACCATTTGCCTTTCTTTGGGGGGTTGCGGACACTTGTCCTTGTGATGTCCTTTTTGGCCACAGTTAAAGCACTTCCTATCCACTGGCTTGGCCCGAAAATTACTAGCATAATGGCCCTTCTTACCACAGCTGAAGCACTCAACATCTTGCTTATTCCTTTTCTTCTGGCCATCCTTAGTCTGATTCTGCTTTCTCTTATTCTGGGAACCACCCTTGCCTCCACCACTTGCTTGTGGTTTTGGCTCTTTTGCAGATGCAACCTCAGTCTTCGGCTTAGGGTAGAGACTTTCTGACCTCAATGCTTTCCCCACAATCGATTCAAACGTCTCATCGATGTGGTTAATAATCCTTTCCCCCAAGTACTGATCCAAACCGGTTATGAATTTCTCATTCTTCTTCTCGGCAGTATCAATAAGAGATAACCCATACTTCGACAAAGTGTCGAATTCAGCAATATACTCCGAGACAGCTCTGCCATTCTGCTTGAGCTCCAAGAATTTCTTAAATAACACTGACTTCTGAGCAGCTGGAATGAACTTCTCGCTAAAGCGAGCCTTAAACTGCTCCCAAGTAATCTGATCTTCCGGAGTAGCTGCCTTTATAGCATTCCACCAATTCATTGCCCGCCCTTGCAGCTGACGGGACGCTAGCTTTCTCTTCATCGCATCCTCGATACCCAAGTCCTCGAAGATACGTTCGCAACTATCCAACCAATCCTGAACATCTGTAGCCGACTCCGTTCCGTGGAACGACTTCCCACCAAGGCTAGTATAATCCTTGTTCAGCTTGGCGAAGTCGACTCTAGACGCCTGCACTATTGGACCACCACCATTTCCACCATTGGGAGCTGCCCTCTGCACCTCTCTAAGCATCTCTCTTATGAGGTCAGTAAACATCGTCCTCATGTCAGCAGCATTCCCATTATTGGCTCCCCTACCAGCACCTCTAGTATATCGGCTCATCGTCAATCTGAAAAAGGAAACGATTAACGACTCCATAGTGGTGCTAGTGCAGTACGACTTCATCCTTATACTAGTAATAGTATATATATATATAGCTTTTGAAAACCAAAGTAATCACAAATACGCTCTCTCGTATACGTATACTATCTCTCCCTGATAACTTCCCTAGGTTAACTACGCAACCTAGAGCTCTGATACCAAGTGTGACAGCCCGCCCCGCACAAGCCGGCATTTCCTCCGAAAGTGCATTGTACAAATGCCCGACTAGCACGGAACGGTCGCCAAAGAAAGGAAAGAAGGGAATGAACAAATCAAGGAACCTGTAGAATGTCTCACAGCGCATGGAATAAAATATAATAATAATAACATACTTGACATAAAACAGGTGAGACAGTGCATAAGCTGATAACTAAAATCAACATCAACATCAGAGCAGCGGAAATCCAAATACAGCT
This sequence comes from Allium sativum, assembly GCA_030737875.1. Classification (NCBI taxonomy): domain Eukaryota; kingdom Viridiplantae; phylum Streptophyta; class Magnoliopsida; order Asparagales; family Amaryllidaceae; genus Allium; species Allium sativum. The sequence goes on from CM060916.1 coordinate 204,125,342, forward strand.
TATTACAACTTTCCAAATTTACTGTCTCTAAACAAAAGAAAGCTAAAGTAGAAGATGCACCACGAATGCCCAAGCAGTGATCTTCAACACCTCAGGGAGAATACTATATATATATTACATGGAAGCCTCCTGCTCGTCTCCGGATCATCTACCCGTGCATCACCAGCTAACCTGTCTCTAGTCTGCTCGTGTGAGCACCCAGAGTAATAAGAGGAGACATAAAACTCCGGGTCAGACATAAAGCCTGGTATGAGCGATAAGCATCTAAACAAAACAATAACAGGTATACTAAACCATACCTGAACCTGGACCTGCAACCAAAGAGTTAGTACCACATACCGTACAGTACTCTAAGGTGCCATAATAAATAGTGTAAAGAATACGGGGGTGGGGTGTGCATGTCATAATGTTAGTAAACAAATCATCCATAGCAACCATCCTCACATCTCTCACTCAGTGCGTAAAGCATACGATGTCTATCACTGTCAATCACTAGACCCATCGAAGTAGTGACGGAGTTCAACCTGTACAACTACTGCTACTACCAAGCTTACCACATGGAGTCATGACAAAATCTTTACAAATGACCCCACTTCATTGGTTTATAGCCCTTTTGTCGTACCTAGGCCATTTCAGCCCTGAATCCGTTCACGTACTTCGCATACATAGTGATCCAAAGTCATAAACATCGGCTGCCCCTTGGCACACGTCCCGCAGCAAAGCCCAATCATGAAGTGAACTCATCGGTTCCCAACTGGATCCTGAGCTCTAACTTCCCATATTGCACTACCTTTGCATCTCGGGTTATTGGTCAATACTGGGTCGGGTCGGGTTCCTTTCAAGCCATCGGTTCGGGTCGGGTCCACTGCGTTGCGTTGATGCATGGTCTTCCTCTGATAGCGGTTCGGTTCGGGTCCACTCCATCGCGTCGGTTCGGGTCGGGTGTCCTCCTCTGGGTCGGGTCGGGTGCCATCTCCCTTCCAGCTCGTGCTTCCGCTCCGATCCGCTCCCTCGTTCTTCACGTGCTCCGATCCGATCCCTCTTTCTTCGTCCGATCCGATCCCAGTTAGCGTGACCTTCCTTCTTGCCAGTTCTCCCCAGCGTCAAGTTCCGATCCGAGCCCTTCGTCCTTAAGTCGATCCGATCCCCAGCTTAACCAACATGGCCTTCCTTTTTTGCCAAGTCTCTTTTGTGCCAGACTGCAGTTCGGGTCGGGTTTCTTGCCCAGTTCACATATCCGATCCGAGCCCACATCCGATCCGAAGCCCTGCACAACTTTCTGCAACTTTTTCCAGCAACTTGTTTACGCCATTCGACGACGTTTCGACAAATCTAACTATTCTAATCAATCACAAATCATTCCAAACAGTCATAGCAACATAGCAAACTAACCACAAACACCAAAACAATGAATTTATGTGTCAAAATGGATCAAATATGCCCAAAACCCCATATTTTCCCTTAAGCATGTTTAAGCAAAACTAATCATAGGGTTAACAAAACTTAATCAAATTAGACCAAATTTCTACCAGAGGCATAAAATATTATTTTTGAATTTTTAGATATTTTTCCAGAATTTATTAGTGTATAAATTCGCTAATCTTCACTAATTACCCTTAATTAACTGTAATTAGTGTCAAAACTATGCAAATCACTCACCTTGGCCACAAAATAAAACACCAAATCTGAAATACTCTCTGTTTGGGTCGAATTCCTATGTATAGCAGCAGCTCTAACCTTGCTCTGTTGCTATTTGGCCTTGTTTTGATGTAGTTTAGGCTTAATCTTCACTAAAAATGTGTTTTGGAGTGGTTTTAGAGGATGGAAGCCATTACTAAGGTCTCAAGAAGGTTTGTGGCGGCTCAAAACTGAAATGAAAGTGATTTCCTAACCCTAATCAGCCCTCCTATGCCTCTAAACCCGAAATCCCCTTTGGGCCTAGCTGCTAATTACCCGGTTAAGCCCAATTAAGCTGTTTTTCACCTTCTGAAACTTGTTTCAGCCATATCTCCCAAACGGTGAGTCCGTTTGGCTAATGTGACCACTCTACGGAATTGTAAACCATCATCCGGAGCCAATGGAAGTGGTTTCAGGTCAAAATTCCTTTCCAGTCAAAAGTTATGGCCAAAACAGTGCCAACTAGCGGTAAAATGGTCAGTTAAAAATCGACAAAAATCATGACCATGGGAAATGACCCCAATAGTCGTCTTCCAAAGTTACATGACCATACGACTTCGTATGTGAAAGATATAAATATTCTACGATCCTATGATACGTAGAATACGGGTCGTTACAGAAACAATTTCTGTAGTAGGTTGAATATTTAGGAATTCGGCAAAGGAACTGCCATTAAATATACTTTAAAACAAACCGCATTGTTCATCAGGTTTGAGGTTAAATTTCATTTCAGTGATCATTCATGAATTCTTTTGTTTCCCATTGAATAGTAGTAACTCAACCCACATTATCTATACTTCATAGCAGATTTAATGGCCTTTTCATTTTCCTTTCATTTCATATATTTGTGATATATGCCAGGCTATTAGAAACTAATTTCAGCACGTGGTTTACTCTACAAAACCATTTTTATTGTATTATTGTATTGTGTTACAATAAGTTTCAGCAGATGTGGCAAAGTCAGAGGGTCTAGAGGGATTTGAAGCTATGAGAATAAGGAATCTGATCCTATGTTTGATGCAAATTCAGTGCCAGGTGACCCTCTATTTTTGCTAATGTGCTTGTTTATTATACGTTGTATGTTTTATCGGACGAGAGCGCCAGCTTGCAAAAAACTTGTGTTATACGTGATGAATCTTATTCTTTAGAGTTAGCTATTATTGTTTATCCATTATACTGCATGCTTCTCAGCTATGAGATGGCGTATTACCCTCGGATCTGTGTAAATTGGAAACAGACCTTGTTACAAATGAAATAAGGTATTGGTGCCATATCCTATGTTAAATCATTGGTAATGATCAAAATGTAAGAACTGATTCATATTATGCAAATTAAAATCCGATATGCAAGAAGGATGACTTTGCTTGCGATGGAGTAGGATGTTGAGGCCAAGAATGAAAAGCTTTTCAAGAAGAGGAGCAAGCTCATTGAAGTATTTGAACTAGCGTATTAGTGTATGAGAGTAGAAATAGTGTATTTGGAAAATGTAATAAAATATTATATTTGAGAAAAATGTGTTGCATGAGAGTAGAAATTACTGTATATGGATCGTGTAGGAAAATTTTGGGAATTCTTGTTCTAGTTATGTACTATTGAAATTTTGTTGCAATAAAATTTGATTGAAGTAAAATTTCTATCATTTATTTCACTCATAGTGTTGCAACAAATTCATTTAATATACAGGGTTTCATAAGTGACGAATTACCGACAGATATCTAAGGTGAAGCAAAAATTGAAATTATCCCTTTCTAATCCCTTGCTGTTTAGCAAGGAATCTCCGACGGATTTTTTTAAAATATATGTTAAATATATATATCCGTCGGTAAAATGTCGGTGAAATTTTTTAAATTAAATTTAAATATATTGACAAATGACGGTAAAGTGTCGGAGAATCGACGTTGATTTCCGTCGCAAAACGGTCACTAAAATACCGACGTGAAATTTACCGACCAATGATATCCGTCACAAATCAATTGCTAATATATGTTTAGTGACAGATTTGTGACGGATTCGTCCACTGCAAAATCAGTATTTTCTTGTAGTGTTTGCTTTCCTCTTACAGTCTTGTTTCAGAGCGACATCACGCCTCCAAGTCCACATAATCGGTTTCCTCTTTGCTCACGCCATTTCACGAAGACCACCAAGCTTCCTCTTCACCTCATCGTTGTCGCACCTCCCTCAGTTGATCTGACGCTGATCCAAGTTCACCAGTACATGCGGCTTTGCCTCACCATCGATTGCTCCAACCCTGGTCCCATCCAGCTCCACCATTTGACTCCAATAGGCCCTGAACCGTGCGCATTTCCAAGCGCCGATCCAACCACCACAGCTACTTAAAACGCATCTCTACTGTCAGATCTAGAGAGCTCGCGTAGATGAACTATTTTATAGTTATAAGTCTACTGAAATGATGCGTGGAGTTTGAGATCGAAAGGGAAGAAGGTTTGGAGGATTTGGTCCGTTTGTTTGAAGGGTGGCGGCGGAAATAAACGGTTGACCACGAAGTGGAGGGTTTGACGAATGGTATAAGGGTTTGCGGAAGGTGTATTTATAATGAGAGGGGAATAAATAATATTATTTTATTATAAATTAACTCACATACGAAGTATTGGATCAAAACACTCACATACAGACTCAAATCAAAACGAAAACCCCTAATCCTAGCATAAAAAATATTCCGGACCCGATGGGACAGGTTTCATCAAAATCTGAGGTCATTTGTGAAATGTCCTTTATAATTATCAATGAAAAATCATGCGTTTAAAATTTCTAAAATTAAAGAAAAATCCAATAAATTTGAAACCATGACATTTTACTAGACCTCTTCCTTATGGATCCAATAAAATTTATTTCGTTCAAATCGGAGTTCATTTGGCCAGTCGTTGAGACATTTAAAGTTACCCCTGTCTGAATTGACCAAAATAATAGAATTGACTAAGGCGTTTATCGTTGCCACAATCAAACGGTAAGTCCGATTGACACACAAATTAATATCCTACAATAATTAATTAATATGAATCCAATGGCACCAGTTTCGTCGCATTCCGAGACTGTTTCCCGATACGCTATTTTTACATGCACTACAATGCCATTTTGGACACCAAATTACCCGATCTCTAAAATAACAAACGATATACCTATCCTGACTCTAAACGTCAATAAAAACTCAATGGAATTGGTTTCGTGGCTTAATTCGATCATCTGCTCCAGTTACACTCAAATATCTCTCTATTAATTTAATTTAATTTAATTACGTGCTGTAGAAATTGATTGGGCGTTTACGGCTGCCGTGGTCACATACGACATCGGTTTGCCACAAATTTTAATACCATGCAGTAATTTAACTTTATGGTTCCAATGAAACTGGTTTCATTGAATTCAGAGACCTCTTGCGAAATGGCCATTTTAAAGGCCTATATTTAAATAGCGATTTTCATAGCGACTATTTCAAATTTTAATTTGGCCATAACTAAAAATCTATAACATGAAATTTGAATTTTTCTTTTTCATATGAAAACAATCATCAGCACGATTCCAACGTTTCTTATTTCACAGAAATCCGACTTATATCGGACTCTGTATATTCAATTGAAGTTCAAACTCCATATTACGAACTGCAGCGCCATTTCGAACTCGTTTTATAATTATATAAATATATATCGTTCAGACTTCGTTTTAATAACGAATTAAATATTAAAGTCTATTAATATCCCAAATAAAATATTTAAAATAATAAATTAAATTAAATATTTGGCTACCAAAAATATGGGTCGTTACATAGGACATTACTAATCCTGTCTCTAATGAGTTCTCTTATTCGAATCTAATATGCCTTGTTCTGGAGCTTTGTAAACCAAAGCTCTGATACCATGTTGAAACGGCCTAAAATCCCCCTTTACGGGAAAGCCCAGATTGCTTTGATAACGCGACGCATCGAACACAAACAATAGAACATGTCATTGCTATTACAACAATTTGCATCAGAGTACAAGAATATATCAGAGTATCAAATAAATAATTTATATCTGAAAATACAATATCAGAGAATAAATTACATGGCAATGGAAAAGTTAGGAAATCATGGGACCACGCTGTATAATACGGAACTGGTTTACTCCACATGAATCTATTTAAAATAAAAATGCTTTGCTTTTTGGAAAATGAAGCTATTATAAGACTCAGGTCTCATCTTACAAAGCAACGCAAGTTGGAGGATATAGTTTTCGCTTATAATAGCCAAACATGCTTGGTACATTTAAAAAAATCATTTTGATATTACTATAAGTGCATAGTGTCAAAATCAACTTCAAATATAAATGTATCAATCATAGACGACATAGGTACCATATATTATGTCGCCCTACTAGTTTTACAATCGAAACCGCATAATGTCGTATTGGAAATTGGATTTCCATCATGAACCAAGGAAAGGGATCTTCCTTCTGACTCGAGACACTCTAGCCCATGCCTCAAGATTCAGCCGCAACTGCACCTGGAGCCGCATGGCCGGTTCACACTTACTTTAGTGGATTATAATTCCCGAACAATACGTTTCCCCGCCCTATGGGGCATAAAATATGGTCAATGTGTCGACTATCATGTTCGAGGTACCTCGCTATCCATCATCAACGTATGTAAAATGTCTGTGCTCCAAACCATGACATCACTCCTAACTAGAAAGAAACGAATGTCCTCCTTGGATACTTCATCCTGTTTCTGGTTTATAATGGGTGTGAAGCTCGCGAATTGACTCTGCACAAAGCTATGCTAATTAAGCTGTGTTTTGATCATCTACCACAAGACTCTGCTTTTCAACAAAAGCCTTGTTCCATGCATCTCAGCGTGCCACACTATCAATCCATACCGTACCACTGATTTCCACCAATATATAACATCTAAGCTTGTACGTCTCAAAGAAGGGTGTTAAGCAAGAGAATAAATTCTCCGCCACCAAACAGATATATATTTAGCAGAGATCAACGAATACAATATAAAGGAATACAATGTCAGATATACCACCCATTTGCAAGTCCGTTCTGGGTCTGAACGAAACCGGAGGTACCTTATTCCTTGTCCCATATATCCAATACAGGGGAGAGGTCCTCGCATATCCGGTCGATCTCCAAGTACGTCTGGACGATCACCACTTATTAGCTTGTCTTGGGTGTACAGCTCAATCAAGACATCAGTAATCATCCAAACGATGTGAAGATCTCCGGTGTTCAACCACCTCTTCATTGTCGACTTTTAATCGTCGTATCAATTATTCAGAATGGGTTAAATCCGGTCTTTCCGAATAACTCGCGTATTTTATAATCAAGTGCTATAAAAACACAACATACGCCTCATTCCAATTCAGAATATTATTTTATTCAAATATTCTTTTCACAATTTAAACCAAATTTAGGTTTATCAAACTAGTTGGGATTATCGAGCCTTACCGAATTAATCATTTATTTTATTTTTTTTCCAATCCCAATCTATTCATCCTATGGAGACAAACTGGTAGTAATCCATATCTAACACCCACTGTGTTATTGGTAAAATTAATTACCATTTCTCATTTCAAATCTAATTAAAGATTTAACTATCGCGTGGAGTAAAATTGGTGGTACTCTGTTCTCGAACATTTCATGCATTTGATAAATCTAATTATCTCATTCAGATTCCAATCTTATTAAAGATTCATTAAAACTCCAACTTCATTTTGATATCAAAAATCATTACTTTATGATTATTCAACTTTTAAGAAAATTAATCTTGTCTTTAACCGGGTTAAAGAACCAATGTCATTAAAAACACAATTCACAATAAACCCAAGTCATCTTCCATAAAAACAGAATCTTCACAGAAATCCAACAGTATATAATTGATATAAATTTCCGTATCAAACTAATATTGTAATCAAAATAACGGCTAGGACTTTTAAATTCCATATATAGTAATGGTCTTCCTTCACAGAAGCTCATCTCGATTAGCACCAAATCCAATTCGATTCATTTCCAATTTAACATATTAAATTAGAACACTTTTCTTTGGAAAATTCCATTAATCTTATTTAAAAGATTATATATTCCAAATCATATCTTCACTTTTAATTGCGTTAAAGAACAAATGTTATTTAAAGCATTGTTCACGATAAAGCCAAAAATCCAGTTTCAATTCAATTTCAATTAAATATTGATTAATTGGTAAACTTCGTCAAATCTTATTTAAAAGATTTATTTCTTTTCTCAACTGGGTTTAAGAACAGTGTTTTTGAAGACATCATTCACGGCAAACCCAAAATCCAATTTGATATTAAATACAAGGCTCTGAATAGAAAATAATATCGGCTTATATTCAATATCAAATTCTGAAACTAACGGATATCATATTGGGAATAACGATATCTGTATCTTCCAAATTCCCCAACAATATCCGTATAATCATGGAATCCAATACTGAAATATTCCGAAGATTATTTCCATTCCAAACCATTCCAATTCATATATTGGAAAAATTCTAGTTATTTTAAAACACATTTTCAATCCAATTTAATATTTCTAAAAATAATTGGATTATTATTCTAGTTATTAACTAGTTCATTTTAATAAAAATATCTTTTATCCTTTCAAACTTGGAATTTTTCATCATAACTCCTTCCAAATCATTTATTATGATTTTACATAATTTTTCCATATTTTTACTAATTTTACTATGGTTCTTACAGTTGGTTTTCAATAACGACCATCGAATTGCAATCATAACGACCTTTTCTGAAATTGATTTGGACATAATTTAAAATCCAACTATTTAAATTTAAATCTCTTATATTTATTGGAAATCTCTTTTCGATATGAACCCAACAGTTCTGGTTTTAGGAGAATCCGATGGTCGGATCTCCTGTTACGTCCATTTGAAGTTATTGGTCGAAATTCGCGAATGGTCGCTGCGCGGCACGTTCTATTCAGGCCACTAAATATATATATATATATATTATCGTTGATTTCTATTTATAACGTAGTTTATAAATCGTTTATAAATTCATTTTAAAATGATTTCAACTTCATTTTAAATTTTAAATCAAAATTGAATATTCCATATCATTATAATATTAAAATGATAATATTTTCAAAATATCAAATTTTGAAATCAATTCTTTACGAAATTATTTATAAAATGAATAAAACCGATAAACAAATCCATTCAAGTTAAAAAAAATGGCGTATATACTTAACTGGGCTTCATATTTTTATATATTTTCGTGTTCATCCAAAATCGGACATCAAAATCTTATTTTGATTCTTCATTGAATATTATTTTAAAATATTCATTATTTTAAAATATTCGTTATTTCTGAATCGGAATGTGACTCAATAAATTACCATATAATTTCAGTTATATGAATTTCATATATCGCATGTATTTAACCATAAAGATAAATAACCGTTAACCATTCAAACACCATCCAGAGCACAAACTACAACTGTATCAGCATTAAAATAAATAAATAACGCTCATCACAACCTGTCAACCCATCGATTGACATACAACTAAATATTGGGATTGGTGTATGTCAAATATCATCCCAATACCCGTGTGGGGTTTTCAAACAACAGCAGTCGATTTAAATAAATCATTGGTTAACAAATTTAAATTCGGTTTGAATTATTTTTCTACTTAACTAATTTTCACTGTTTAAATTACAAACGGATATTTATTATTTAATTTCACTATCACATTAATATTAACATTATTTTTAATAAGCTAATCATCACAATCACCACACAAATCACCAAATCATCCATAAAAATAAATACTCAATAACCCAATGCCATTTATGGCGCCATAAGTGGCCATTCACGAAGTATGAAATCGAGTGTCGGTAGTGTCCATACATCGCTTCCAATTTATGTGATTTATGCGAATTTGAGTATTGAACTCCATACAATAGATAAAAATCTATACTTGCAATTTCTATATATTTACAGTTATAAAATAAATTAAATAACTGCACAAAATTCTAGTTAGAGAATTCTCACATTGGGTTCCACTCTATCAGTCTTTATTTCTGAATTTCTATACCATTTGGATTTAAATTTTCCTGAGTATCCGACATGCTCTGTTTCCGTTCTGGTCAGTCCCATGTTGTAGCTCTCTTTTCTGCGATTCCAACGGATCCGAAATCGTTCGATTCCGTTTTCGTATGAATAAGATATCGTTATTTAAACATTGATTACATCATTAATTAACAAAAGAAAATTAATTAACCTATTAATTAACTTTACATTTTAACCCTTCCTGTAACAACACGGGTAATCCGAAGCAATTTAAAAAAATTATTTTGGCAATTTAAGTGAATTTTGAATATTTAAAATGATTTATTTTAAATAATAACGACGAGAAATTTATTTTGAATATAATTAGAATGTATATATTTATTTGAATTGACGTTAGAATATAAATATTTATTTTTAATTATAAAAGGAATTGAAAATGGCGCGGTAGTTCGAAAATCAATTTCAAATTGCAAATGAGCGTACAGGATTCAAAAGAAACCGGATTTTAGCAAAACCAAAAAATATTAGAATCTATTTGAGAATATCTTTCCAAAGAATCTGAAAAATTGAAATTTCATAGCTGGAATAAAAAGGTATGCCCAATTGAAAATTCAGAATAGACGCTATGAAAAATATTGCCCTTAAAAATGGAAATTTTGCAAACGACCTCCGTTTTCAACGAAACCGCTTTTGTTGGATCCGGGATGTCAAGTTATTGCTAGATTCCAAAATTCATATTTTTTGGGATCAATATGTGATCGTGGCGAAGTAAAACGTGTTTTGTCAGTTTCGGTCAATTTGGATCGACCAGAAAATGGCCATTTTTCAGATGGTCTCCAAATTTGACGAAACTAGTTTTGTTAGAACCGTACCGTCAATACAAAGCTATAAAATATTTTTTGGGAATTTTTAGAGTCCATATGTGGCTCCAGTAAATTGAAATGTGCGTTCAAATTCAATATATAGTTTTATATTTTGATATTGATGGAAACCGATCGAAACAACCAAACTGGCTTACGATACATATCCCATTGTGTTCGGAATGGGGGTAATTAGCTAGGGGCGATAGTCGTTGGGTCTTGTTTGGAGTTCGAATGTAAAGTCAACTTCTTTTGGAGAATTAAATTAATAAAAATAAATATATTAATAAAATCCTTTTACATAACCACCCTTCAGTTTTCTCCAAACAAATCAAACCCAAAATAAAAAAAAGAGACCTGCTCCCCGATGTTCAACGCCGATGCTGCTCAACCGCTTTGCGCCAGCGGAGCTTCACCGCCGTAGGCCGCCGAGACCCCCTCCAGCCCCTCCCTCGTCCGTCGTGCCCCATTCTCTTTCCCCTTCTGACAAAAACTCATAGCCCCTTTTAAAATCCTAAACCACCCCACCGCGATCCCCTCACCGTCGACTCTACCCATCACCAACGCTGACCTGAAACGACTCCCCCCCCCCCCCCCCCGCTACCTCCGTTCCCGATCGCGACTCCGAACCCTAGACCACCGCGCGCCAGCAGACCCCCTCTCAGCGATCGAAATCTGTAAGTTTTCTATCTTTATTTCTTATGTTAAAAATTAAATTTTTTTTATATGTCAAAAATGAATTTTTTTATATGTTAAAGACGAGCTTTTTAATATGATAAAAGTAATGATTTTTATCATAGTAAAGTAAAGATTTTTATTATAGCAAAGTAATGATTTTTATCATAGAAAAGTAATGATTTTTATGATATAAAAGTAATGATTTTTATTATAGAAAAGTAATAATTTTTATCTACAGAAAAGGATTGATTTTTATCTATAGAAAAAAAGTTATGATAGAGAGAATAAAAATATGATTTTTATTCATGTAGCGTAATAAAAATACGTTTTTTATGTATAGAGATTTGAAATAAAAATATGATTTTTATTTATATGAAGTGGCGAGAAAAATATGATTTTTCAAAATAAAAAGATTCGATTTTTATAATGTTGTAGCAAAATAAAAATTCGATCTTTGTATAAGAAGTAGAGATATAAAAATATAATTTTTATATAGAAAGAAGCATTGTAAAATATATGATTTTTATATATGAAGTGCCATTATAAAAATGTGATTTTTAAAATAAACATCATATTAAAAATGCGATTTTTAATATGAACAGCGTAGAGAAGACTATGTTGGAATGTCAGGCAAATCCCGACTGCTCTGAAATACAGGAATGCAACGGCGGAGTGGATCCCGAAGGTGAGAACTCCTCAATATAATTTTTCTATATAGTTATTTATTTTATAACTGCATATATGAACTATTCCCCGTCGTCCACAGACCATGGACGAATTGTGTGATTGTTTAGTTTGGTTGATTGGATTGTTTGGTTGAATTTGGTTTGGGGAAATGAGATGCAATTGATTAGATTGGTATGTGTATGGCGTAGGCCATTATTAGATTGGGGATAAGGCTAGGCCTTATCCCGTTTCTAATATCGCGCCGTTATGCCGCCGAAATTTTCTAAAATAAGTTAGAAAAATAAAAATATCATTTTTTATTGTGTAAATGAATCGAATAAATAATTTATCGTTAAAAATATAATTTTTAAGTTGTATATGAATAAAATAAATATTCGTTTGACGATTTGTTTATGTACACTGATTTGACTGATATTGATTGGGACGATAAATTTTATACATCGCCCAACTGCACAAATAATATTCAGTGTTTGTTGATTGAAACCCCACACGGGTGTTGGGCTGATATTTGACGTACACTAATCCCAATTGTTCAGTTGTATGTCGATCGATTGGTTGACAGGCTGTTGTAAGCATTAGATATTTATATTTAATGCTTATGCAGTGTAGAATACACTCTGGATGATGGTTGATTGTTTATCATAGTTGTACTATGCATATGTATTATGAAATCCATATAAATAACATTATATGGTAATTGACTGTGTCTGATCCAGTTCAGAAAGAATGAATATTTTAAAATAATAATCAGTAAAGGATCAAAATCTGATTTTGATGTTCGATTTGGGATTGACACGAATATATTTAAACATATAAAGTTGTGTTGATTAGATTAACGCCATTTTTACATGAACGATATTTATATCGATTTTATTCATTTTTAGAATGAATATCGAAAAGGAATTGATTTCAAAATCTATTGTTTTAAAAATACTATCATTTATATACCAATGATATGGAATATTCAATTTCGATTAGAAATTGAATATGAAGTTGAAATCGTTTTGAAAACGAATTTAAAACGATTTGTAAAATAGTTTTAAAAGTAAATCGACGAAATATATACTATATATATAATATAATGGCCTGAATAGAACGCGCCGCGCTGCGGCAGTTCGTAAATTTCGACCATTGACTTCGAACAGACATTACGGGAGATCCGACCGTCGGATTCTCCTAAAACTGGAACTATTGGGTTGTATCGAAAAGAGCTTTCTAACGAATATGGGAGAACTGAAATCTAACGGTTGGATTTGGAATTATGTCCAAATCAAATTTGGAAAAGGTCGTTGTAAGTGCAGTTCGATGACCGTTTATGGAAATCGACTGTACGGGCCTTGATAAAATTATTAAAAATATCAATAATTTGTGTAAAATCAAAATAAATGATTTGGAAAGAATTAGGGTGAAAAATCCCATGTTTGAAAAGATAAAAATAGATTTTTATCGAAATGAACTAGTTATGAACTAGAATTATAATCCAAATATTTTTAAAATAAATAAATTGGATTTGAAATGGTTTTATAAATAACCAGAATTTCCAATATATAAATTGGAAATAGATTTGAATCGAAATTGTCTTCGGAATATTTCGATGTTGGATTTCGTGATTATACAGATATTGTTATGGAAATTTGAAAGATATATATATATATATATATATATCGCTATTTCCAATACGATATTTGTTGATTTCAGAATTTGATATTGAATATAAGACGATATATTTTCTACTCAGAGCCTTGTATTTAATATCAAATTGGATTTCGGGTTTATCGTGAATGGTATCTTTAATAATACTATTCTTAAACCCAATAGAGTAAGAAAATTAGAAACTGATTGGAGATTAGTTAAGTTGAATGGTTTCCTGGCTATTGATCTGATGTTGGTTTCGGCCTTCAGGATTAACACTTAGGGGATTGTTCTCTTATTTTATGGTTAGAGACTGATGGAATGTAAATTGGGTTTGTTGTGAACTGTGTTTTAGCAATATTCATTCTTTAACCCGATTTACAGTGAAATGGGATTTGGAATTTATAAATCTTTTGTTAAGATTTAAAGGAGATTTTCCAAAGTAAAGTTTTCCAATTTAACATATTAAATTGGAACTGAATGGAATTCGATTTGGTAATAATCGAAGTAAGCTTCTGTAGAGGAAGACGGTTAATATATATATGGAATTTAAAAGACCTTATCGTTATTCCATTGATATTATCGGTTGGATATTGAATTTTATATCAATTTGTTTTCCATGAAGATTCCATTGCAAATGGAATATGATTTTGGGTTGTCGTGAATGGTATCTTTAATAATACTGTTCTTAGACCCAACGGAGTCAAGAAAATCAGAAACTAACGGGAGATTAGTTAAGTTAAATGGTTTCCAGGGTATTGATCTTATGTTGGTTTCGGCCTTCGGGGTTAATACTTAGGGAATTGTTCACTTGCTAATTTACGGTGAAAGGCTGATGGAATGGAATGTGATTTTGGGTTTATAGTGAACCGTGTTTTAAATGACATTGGTTCTTCAACCCAGTTAAAGACAGGATATGATTTCCCAAGTTAAACAATCGTTAATATTGATTTTTAGGAAGATTAAAACCAAGTGGAGTTTTAATGCATCTTTAATTAGATTGAATTGATATCCAAAGGAAGATTAAAGAATAAATTTAACGAATTTGTCTTTGATAAATTTAATGGGAACCTTTCCGAAAGTATATGAATATTTGGATAAAGAAATATTTTGGATTGGAATGAGGCGTATGTTGTGTTTTTATAGCACTATTTTATTATATACGCGAGTTATTCAGAAAGACCGGGATATCCCATTCTGAGTAACTGATTGGACGATGTGCCGAGGATGAAGACAGTGGTTGAAGACAGGAGGTCTTCACATTGTTTGGATGATTACTGATGTCTTTATTGGGATGTACACCCAAGGCGAGGTAATAAGTGGTGATCGTCCAGACGTACTTGGAGATCGACGGATATGCGAGGGCCTCTCCCCTGTATTGGACATATGGGGTAGGAATAAGGTGCCTTCGGTTTCGTTCAGACCCGGAGCGAACTTGTAAATGGATGTGTCTAACATTGGATTTTATTATGTGTGATTGATAGACATCGGTTGCATAGCGTGAATTGCCTGTGTGGCATGCTGAGATGCAAATGATCAAGGCTTCTGTTGAAAAGCAGAGTCTTGTGGTTAATGATCAAAGCACGACTTTAATATAGTGTAGCTTTGTGTAGCATTTATTTGCGAGCCTCATATCCCGGTGTGAACCAGAAACGGGAGAGGACATCAGGGAGGGCATACGTTTCCTTCTAGCTAGGAGTGGTGTCAGCGTTTTGCATGCCCTGGCATTTTACTTATGTGGATGATGGATAGCGAGGCACCTCGATTATATCGGTTGTTCCAGGGCCGATAGTTTGGTCGGGATATGACCAGTTTATGCCCCATAGAGCGGGGAAACGCATTGTTCAGGCATTTTAATCCACTCCGTATGGACCGGCCCTGACGATCCAAAGGCTTGACAGAGTACTTGCCTGAGACATGGGCTAAATTGTCTCGAAGCGGTAAGGACGGTCCCTTCCTTGGTTCACAGATGGAAATCCAACTTCCAATACGACATTTTGCAGTTTTTATTATAAACCTATATATGGCGACATAGTGGTATGGGGAAATTTTATGTCGTCTATGATTGATACTTATGATTGAAATTGTTTTGACACTATACACCTATAGTAATAATAAAATATGAAATTTCACGTACCAAGCATTTTTTGCTATTATAAGGTAAAAACTCTATCCTCCGTCTTGTGTTGCAATATGTGATAGGACCTGAGTCATGTAATAGCTTCATTGTTCTTTATTTAGCATTGTGTTGTTTGTCTTATGCACTGGTATTCTTGGGAGGAAACCCGTTCCGTGTTATACGGCGTGGTCCCTTAATCTACCTAACTTTAAAATCAGATTAATAACTGTTTTTAGTTCTCACACCAGTCTCATGACTGACTTGGAGTTTATTGTTTTAACCTAAACTCTGGGTGCCCTTATTTCCGCACGAGCAGCTAGTAGTTTTTTTTTTTGCATATTTATATTCACTGGATCCCGATTTACAGCTGGAATGATATTCGGAAAGCTCTGTATCTGTATATTCTTTTCAGTTGTGTTTGGTATTATTTTTCCGCTACATTCTAACTTGTAAATGCATTGTAACTTGTAAATCTCTGATATTTAGTAAATGTGTAATATTTATTCATACTCTGTATATTCTTGTGTTCTGATGAAATTGTTGTAATAAGCAATAAATGTTCTTCTGTTTGTGTTCTGATTCATCATGTCCTCAAGTCAATCTGGGCTTTCCTTCATGGGGAAGTTCGGGTCGTCTCAGTTTGGTATCAGAGCTTTGGTTTTCAAAGCTCGAGAACAAGACACTTTGGAACCAAACGAAAGAATTCATCAGAGATTGAATTAGTAATATCCAATGGGAATGACTCGTTAGAGATAGGATCAGCAGTATCCTAGAATGAGTTAGAAGAGTATATTTTTTAAAATGAAAACAAATTTTGCTTTGAAAAATTAAACTTTATTATTTATATTTGAATATTTATTTTATACTGATTTAGACAATCAAGTATATAAAGATTTTGCGTATACGTCTGATCCATGTGTATTCGAAGTTTTAATATACTGGATAGATATAGAATCACACTCTAGTCGCCCGGAGATGGTTCTGATGATGGCATGTCGTCATCAACACTTGTGTTCGAGTTTCGAAAGCGGGATTTCTATATATTTCCAATTGACTGGTGTGAGGACCAAAAACTAGATAGGGCTATTATGTGAATTGGCATCAAAAACATGATTTTCAGTATATATGTCAAAATTATGAATTTGAAACGTTAATCCACTGATTGATTGATGGTTTTTTTGAGTGATTATTCATTTAAACCATTATGTGAATGTACGATAAATTTAGGCCAAATTAAATCAAATATTGAACTATATTGAAAATTGTTTGGAAATGCATGCATGTACGTATATATGTGTGAACAGGTCATTGCAAGGAGGCAAGAGCAGAGGAATAAAATTGTATGCTCGAAAAATAGGTACATGTTTACTAATTTCTTGGGTTTTGGATGATTTTATGAGCCGATTGGCTAGCCGCCAGGCCGTTTATTTTTCTTTTTTGATTAGAGAGGCCTGTATGGCAATTTTGGGATTTTCCCGGTGCTCCCGTACAGGGGAGGTCAAGTTATTGCTAGATTCCAAAATTTATAAATTTTGGGGTCAATATGTGAGCGTGGCGAAGTAAAACGTGTTTTGTCAGTTTTAGTTAATTTGGATCGACCAGAAAATAGCCATTTTTCAAACGGTCTCCAAATTTGACGAAACTAGTTTTGTTAGAACCGTATCATCAATACGAAGCTAGAAAATATTTTTTGCGAATTTTTAGAGTCCGTATGTAGCTCCAGTAAATTAAAATGTGCGTTCAAATTCACTATATAGATTTATACTTTGATTTTGACAACCGATAGAAATAGCCAAACTAGCTTACGATACATATCCCATTGTGTTCGGAATGAGGGTGATTAGCTAGGGGTGACAGTCGTTGGGTCTCGTTTGGAGTTGGAATGTAAAGTCAACTTCTTTTGGAGAATTAAATTAAAAATATATATATATATTAATAAAATCCTTTTACATAACCCCCCATCAGTTTTCTCCAAACAAATCAAACCCAAAATCAAAAAGAAAAAAAAAAGACCTGCTCCCCGATGTTCAACCTCGATGCTCAGCCGCTTCGCGCCATCAGAGCTCTACCGCCGTAGGCCGCCGAGACCCCCTCCAACCTCTCCCTCGTCCGTCGTGCCCCGTTCTCTCTCCCCTTCTGACAAAAACCCGTAGCCCCTTTTAAAACCCTAAACCTCGCCACCGCGATCCCCTCACCGTCGACTCCACGCATTACCAACGCCAACCTAGACCACCGCGCGCCAGTGGACCCCCTCTCCAACAATCGAAATCTATAAGTTTTCTATCTTTATTTCTTATGTTAAAAATGAGATTTTTTTATATGTTGAAAATGAAATTTTTTTATATGTTAAAGACGAGCTTTTTAATATGATAAAAGTAATTATTTTTATCATAGTAAAGTAATGATTTTTATCATAGTAAAGTAATGATTTTTATCATAGCAAAGTAATGATTTTTATCATAGTAAAGTAATGATTTTTATTATAGAAAAGTAATGATTTTTATCTATAGAAAAGGTTTGATTTTTATCTACAGAAAAAGTTAATGATAGAGAGAATAAAAATATGATTTTTATTCATGTAGAGAAATAAAAATACGATTTTTACGTATAGAGATTTGAAATAAAAATATGATTTTTCATAATATAAAGATTCGATTTTTAGGATGTTGTAGCGAAATAAAAATTCGATCTTTGTATAAGAAGTAGAGATATAAAAATATAATTTTTATATAGAAAGAAGCGTTGTAAAAATATATGATTTTTATATATGAAGTGCCATCATGAAAATGTGAGTTTTAAAATAAACATCATATTAAAATGCGATTTTTAATATGAATAGCGTTGAGAAGACTACGTTGGAATGTCAGGCAAATCCCGAATCTTCTGAAATACAGGAATGAAACGGCGAAGTGGATCCTGAAGGTGAGAACACCTCACTATAATTTTTCTATACAGTTATTTATTTTATAACTACATATACGAACTGTTCCCCGTCGTCCACAGACCACGGACGACTTGTGTGATTGTTTAGTTTGGTTGATTGGATTGTTTGGTTGAATTTGGTTTGGGAAAATGAGATGGAATTAATTAGATTGGTATGTGTATGGCGTAGGCCATTATTAGACTGGGGATAAGGCTAGGCCGTATCCCATTTCTAATATCGCGTCGTTATGCCGCCGAAATTTTCTAAAATAAGTTCGAAAAATAAAAATATAATTTTTATTGTGTAAATGAACTGAATAAATATTTTAACGTTAAAAATATAATTTTAACGTGTATGTGAATAAAATAAATATTCATTTACAAATCAAACGATTTGTTTATGTACATTGATTTGGCTGATATTGATTGGGACGATAAATTTTACACATCGCCCAACTGCACAAATAATTTTCAGTGTTTGTTGATTGAAACCCCACATGGGTGTTGGGTTGATATTTAACGTACACTAATCCCAATTATTCAGTTGTATATCGATCGATTGGTTGACAGGTTGTAGTAAGCGTTAAATATTTATATTTAATGCTTATGCAGTGTAGAATACACTCTGGATGATGGTTGATTGTTTATCATAGTTGTATTATACATGTGTTGTCTGAAATCCATATAAATAACATTATATGGTAATTGACTGCGTCTGATTCCAGTTCAGAAAGAATGAATATTTTAAAATAACGAATATTTTAAAATAAAGAATGTTTTAAAATAATATTCAGTAAAGGATCAAAATCTGATTTTGATGTTCGATTTGGGGTGGACACGAATATATTTAAATATATAAAGTCGTGTTGATTAGATTAATGGCATTTTGACGTGAACGATATTTATATCGATTTTATTCATTTTTATAATGAATATCGAAAAGAAATTGATTTCAAAATCTAAAGTTTTGAAAATTCTATCATTTATATATCGATGATATGCAATATTCCATTTTGATTAGAAATTGAATATGAAATTGAAATCATTTTGAAAATGAATTTAAAACGATTTATAAAATACGTTTCAAAAGGAAATCGACAAAATATATATTATATATATTATATATATAATATAATGGCCTGAATAGAACGTGCCGCGCTGCGGCAGTTCGTGAATTTCGACCATTGACTTCGAACGGACATTATGGGAGATCCGACCGTTGGATTCTGCTAAAACGGAACCGTTGGGTTCGCATCGAAAAGAGCTTTCTAACGAATATGGGAGAATTGAAATCTAACGGTTGGATTTGGAATTATATCTAAATCAAATTTGGAAATGGTCGCTGTAAGTGTAGTTCGATGACCGTTTATGTAAATCGACTGTACGGGCCTTGATAAAATTATTAAAAATATCAATAATTTGTGTAAAATCATAATAAATGATTTGGAAAGAATTGGGGTGAAAAGTCGGGTATTTGAAAAGATAAAAATAGATTTTTATCGAAATGAACTAGTTATGAACTAGAATTATAATCCAAATATTTTTAAAATAAATAAATTGGATTTGAAATGGTTGTAAAAATAACCAGAATTTCCAATATATAAATTGGAAATGGATTTGAATCGAAATTGTCTTCGGAATATTTTGATGTTGGATTTCGTGATTATACAGATATTGTTATGGAAATTTGAAAGATATATATATATATCGTTATTTCCAATACGATATTTGTTGATTTCAGAATTTGATATTGGATATAAGCTGATATATTTTCTATTCAGAGCCTTGTATTTAATATCAAATTGGATTTTGGGTTTGTCGTGAATGGTATCTTTAATAATACTGTTCTTAAACCCAATGGAGTAACAAAATTAGAAACTGACTGGAGATTAGTTAAGTTGAATGGTTTCCTGGGTATTGATCTAATGTCGGTTTTGACCTTCAGGGTTAACCCTTAGGGAATTGTTCTCTTACTAATTTACGGTTAGAGACTGATGGAATGTGAATTGGGTTTGTTGTGAACTGTGTTTTAGCGACATTCGTTCTTAAACCCTATTTACAGTGAAATGGGATTTGGAATTTATAAGTCTTTTGTTAAGATTTAAAGGAGATTTTCCAAAGTAAAGTTTTCCAATTTAATTATTAAATTGGAATTGAATGGAATTTGATTTGGTAATAATCGAAGTAAGCTTCTATAGAGGAAGACGGTTAATATATACGGAATTTAAAAGACCTTGTCGTTATTCCATTTATATTATCGGTTGGATATGGAAGTTTATATCGATTACATATATCGAATTGTTTTCCATGAAGATTCCATTGTTAATGGAATATGATTTTGGGTTGTTGTGAATGGTATCTTTAATAATACTATTCTTAGACCCAACGGAGTTAAGAAAATCAGAAACTAATAGGAGATTAGTTAAGTTGAATGGTTTCCGGGGTATTGATCTGATGTTGGTTTCGGCCTTCGGGGTTAATACTTAGGGAATTGTTCACTTACTAATTTACGGTTAAAGGCTGATGGAATGGAATGTGATTTAGGGTTTATAGTGAACTGTGTTTAAATGACATTGGTTCTTCAACATAGTTAAAGACAGGATATGATTTCCCAAGTTAAACAATTGTTAATATTGATTTTTGGGAAGATTAAAACCAAGTGGAGTTTTAATGCATCTTTAATTAGATTGAAATGATATCCAAAGGAAGATTAAAGAATTTATCTTTGACAAAATTAATGGGAACCTTTCCCAAAGTATATGAATATTTGGATAAAGAAATGTTCTGGATTGAGGCGTATGTTGTGTTTTTATAGCACTTGTTTATTATATACGCGAGTTATTCAGAAAGACCGGGTTTATCCCATTCTGAATAACTGATTCGACGATGTGTCGAGGATGAAGACGGTGGTTGAAGATCGGAGGTCTTCACATCGTTTGGATGATTACTGATGTCTTGATTGGGTTGTACGCCCAAGACGAGATAATAGGGGGTGATTGTCCAGACGTACTTGGAGATTAACGGATATGCAAGGGCCTCTCCCCTGTATTGGACATATGGGAGAGAAATAAGGTGACTTCTGTAACACCCCACGTCCGTTAGTGTCACTCACAAAGGGAATGCACTAAGTTCTGTGGAGCATTTAGGGTAAAAGATGCAGATGAATTACAAGACAGACAGAAATTAAACAGCGGAAAATAAAACTTTGCTTTATTGATAAAATAGTTTGTACAATGGTTTCTTTACAATATCAGAGTATCATCTGTCTTACAAAATAAAGAAGCATAAAAACAACATTTATATTCCCCGATTTTAGCAAGAGCCAGCCATAGCATCTGAAAAGAGAATCCAGGCAAACTTCGACAAATCTTCAAGCTGGGAAAGAGTGGCAGTCCAACTTAACCTGAGCTAAACTATTCCCTCCTTTACTACCTGGGGGGGGGGGGGAACGGAAGAAAAGAAGACAAAAGAAAAACAGAGTCAGACATAAAGCCTGAGTAAGTTCAGTAACTTCTAGCATGTGAACATGGAAAACAAAACGACATGAATTAACTGAATACAAGATTACACCATGACGATATGGTCAACAAGATTAGACAAGGTAGTCACAAGATATGCTAAGATAAACTGGATACGCTCTAATACTTTCGCCGCTTCGCTGTTTCCTTGTTATACTGGTTTCTATATCTCTGCACTGCCTATCTAGTGTCCCAACTAGTAACGATAACGTGATCCCAATCCCTGTATTTTCCATTGCCTTCCGGCATACATTCATTATTTATTACCTAGATCAAATCTAGGGTTTTCTATCAAGTGCTTTCTAGATTTAACTAGAGTTTTACGCTATCTGCTGAACGCTTCTCGAGTTCAGGGTTTATGCCACCTAGTCCAACTAGGGATTACGCTACCTGTCGAACGATGCCCCCAAGTCTAGGACACACCACCTAGAGTGGTATATGTTCCTATACTTCCCCATGCATGTATCGCGAATCGTTATCGCTTGTCTAGATGCACATGTCCTGTAATGTGCGGTCCGAGTCCTGTGACAGGGCAAATCAAGGAATACAGAACTCGGTCGGGAGCTTTCAGATATCTGTCGATGCAGATGCTAAGGTCTGTTTTTATTCCAGTGGCTATGGTCCCACTTGACCCCTCACTCAACTAATGAAAGGCATACCTTGTAAAATGAGAACTATACGCCGGCCCCCGGTGCCCCACTATCCTATGGCCATCCGCAACCATAACTAGATAGCAAGTATATGGTCTTTTGGAGTTCTCCGCCTTTCCGCTTCACGTATCTCGATTGACTCAAGATGGATGGTAGACGACGAGTTGCTATCACAGGGCTACCGTCTTCTCGTCGAATCACGCTGGTCCATCCTGGTCTTTAGGTTGCCATGTATTGCAACCAAGGCATACTCCTGGTTCTTCTACGCAGACCTTAACCTGTGTGAGCCCAGGAGAATCATCTGCAGCCTCACAGAGGGATACCAAGAGTACCCTCACGTCCCCTCGAAGCCTCGGGCTTCGTAACCCAATTCGTTGGAGCCTCCTTTTTACTCAGACGGACATTCGCTCCTTCCCGTGTTATACTAAGAATTACTACTTAGTTTTACTAACTAAGATTTACCACTTAGTTTCCAGAATCTTTGTTTTCTTAACTAAGGTATACTACTTAGTTCCCTTTCCCGTCAATTTGGATTGGTTAAGTGTCATTAGTCAATTCAATCCGACTTAACCCTCTTCATTTATCCTGTCAAACTGGTTAAGTGTTATCAGTAATTCATGTTGACTTAACCACACCACAAACCAAGTTATATTGGTTGAGTATTTCTTATTACTTAACCTTACCCATTCACCCTGTATTGGTTTAGTGGCCCTTTTTAACTTAACCTTGCCCGTCTGTTTTAACTAACCTGTTATTAACGGTTAAGTATTATCCCTTCATGTTTTAGACTTAACCCTATTCCTTTATCAAAATTTGATGGTTAAGTGTTCAAGTTTACTTAACCCTACGGTCTAGCCCAGCTAACATATCAAATTGGTAAGTGTATTAAATCTTACTTAACCCCAACCTCTAGTCTAGTTAACATGTTAATTTGGCTAAGTGTATTAACTTTACTTAACCCCACTTTCTAGACTAGTTAACATGTTAATTTGGTTAAGTGTTTTCTTAGTTGCTTAACCTCTACAAATCTTGTCTTGTTACCATGAGTTTGGTTAAGTGTCCCTGTGGACTTAGCCCTCCATTCTAGCTTAACTGTGCTTAAGTTGGTTAAGTGTTCCTATGGACTTAACCCTCCCATTCTAGCTTAACTGTATGAACCTAACCCCACCTACCAGTCTTGTTATCATGTTGAGTTGGTTAAGTGTCTTAGTTAACTTAACCCTAGCATTCTTGTTCTAGCTTTAACTAAATAAATTAAAGCCACGACCACTCACATTAGACAGATATTGTTGCGATTACTGGATCTGCCGGTTGGTTCCGGGCAGGTTTACATCGCAACTCAGTCTAACCTCGGGTTAGGCCTATTCGTGTTTTCTAGTTCAAAGGGTTTTGATTAATTTTCAAATCAGGCTTTGAAAGTAACCATCCCGTCCGTCGGATCAGTTAGGGATAGCCAGGGAGAGCAGGAAACTTGTATTTTCCAAACCCAAGCCTAGACACTATCCTATCTGTCACCGTAGAACTTTCTGGTTTATTATTAAAAGAGACGTCGTTAACAAACCTTTAATTTGTCTAAATTAACATTTCCTCATTTAGGACAAATTCTATAAGTAAATTAATACTAATTTACTTATTTCCCAATTACTCTTTTAATGTAAATTGTCAACATTTATTCTTACGGCCCATTTTCCCCTCTATATCATGTTTATGCTTTTTGGTATGTAAACCATACCAAATGAAGTGTCACTAACCATGATTTTGCTAATCCTGACAATTACTCCCAATTATGGCCAATTTCAAGTTTATGCCAATATACTTATCGAGCCAAATTAGCTAATCCAATTCTGATTTAACATTCTAATTCACGTCAAACTAGACTTATTACTCTAGTTCACTATTCATGTAAATGCTAGATTTACATGTCAATACTAGATTCAAATTACACAATCCTATAATTCCTGTCAAATTTATCCCATTTGCATTTCTATGAACATGCCATAATACATGTTCCCAATTTATGCCAATTTCCAAGTTTATAACTATGTTTTAGTAAATTTCATATTTTGCCCCAAATCGCATTCCCACCGTTCGTATAATCGTGATTCAATCTAGATTATAGATAAATCTAGATTCGCAGAAAATAGGGAATGAACCAAAGATTGCTATGAAAAGGATAGATATAACAACTGGCATAAAATGGTTTTGAATAACGACGTAGGTTCAAGAACATGGGTAGACCTAACTTAACAGGTAAATTCCCAAGGTCTAAAACCAAGAATAGACAGAGTAGGTTCAAGAACATGGGTAGACCTAACTCAATAGGTAAATTCCCAAGGTCTAGAACCAAAGAAAACCAAGGACAGGCAGAATAAATAATCGGGTTTAGACCCAATCTCATAATCACAAAACTTAAGCAACACTTTCCTAGTCATGAATCATAGGGGTTTAATCACAGACGTCCTTGTTATGTCATAGGTAATAGTTTATGTTTTCTAATCAAAGGCATAGGTTTAGTCAAGGAAATAATCCTCATAGTCACAGTCACAGTCATAGGCAATGTTCGTAGTCATAGGCAATGTCCATAGTCATAGGCAATGTTCATAGTCATAGGCAATGTTCATAGTTCCAAGGCATATGGTTCCAAAGTCCATAGTTTCACAGTCACAGTCTTATTGGTCATCGAATCACAACAATTCTTAATTAGGTCCAAAGGTACAAGCACTGATTCAAGTAGAAAGATTAGGCATAGTCTTTTATCCCTTTAATTTCATGTCACGAATAAAAACAAAACGTTCAAATCTAAAAATAACTGACTTACAGAGATTAGATTAGAATAGAAAGATGGCGTTGCTATGATTCGTAGAAAAACAGTCGTTGAAGTTGTTTGAACCTCCTCTTGAATCCTAGCTTGACTTGAACCCCTTCTTGAAGCTTTAATCTTGATTTGAATCTCCAATTAGAAGAAGAACTATACCTTGTTTTAGTGGAGAATTAGATTTATTTTAATGGTGTAGGCTAGAGTAGAGAGAAGCAGCATGTAAATGCCTTAGAGAATTTGTGTGGAGGAACCCTTAGGTCTAGGCATTCTTTTATAGGTGTAGAGAGTGTTTTAGGGCCCTTAGATCATCATAGAAGCCATCAGAATCGCACAGGTCGAATACACATCATCCAACCACTCAAAAGGAGACACGTTAGCACAGAACACTCCAGAATTCGGTGCTGGATTAGTATGGGCGCACTTGGCAGGTGCGCCAGTGCATTTTTGTATGGGCGCACTTCACAAGTGCGCCAGTGCATTCTGGTCTGTTTCCGGTTTCTCTGCCTAACTTCGTTCGTCCATATCTTCTTCATACGGAGTCCGATTTATGCAAACTCAGACTCTATCTCAAGAAGAATTTCGAGACGAACGCAATGGCGCAACCCGTTTCCCTTAATTCTTCTTTTAAAAATTAATTATACCCTGATTTTTGAATCTTAGTGTTACAGGATTACGGGGTGTTACATTCTCCCCCACTTAAAAGGATTTTGTCCCCGAAATCTTCAAGTTAGGAAGAATGTGTCCTACCATCCAATCACCCATCTACTCAACCATTCAATCACAGGCATCCATTGTCCTTAAAAGTTTTCTAATGCTTTCATGTTCATATGCATAGTGTGTGTATATGTCTTTATCTAATGCAAAATCAGGCGGTCTACTGATTCAATTGACCTCCTTAATGCAAATCATGTCAGTGCCATGCGTCCAATCATGTATGCAAGCATCCCTAGTTATGTAAATACTACATGTGTGCATAGACATTCATCCATATGCAACATCCATATGATAACATATCAGGCTCAACTTACAAACAAATACATTCCTGTAAATGCAATATGAAAGCGTCCGAACTGATCTAGTGCCTAATACGTATGCATATGCATTCACAAGCAACCATTAGCAACCACTTGCAATCACCAACCATAACATGTTTCAAACACATGTTTACATCCATTGGCTTCTACCTAAAGATCGAAGATACGACCTAGGTGATATACTTCGGAAAGAGAGAAACAATTATGCGTAAAGCTCCTACACAAAGAAATCAAGGATGCACCCTTAAGAAAAAGGGTATGACGCTAGTATCTAGCCTTCTTGAGCTTTAATCCACTGTATCTTAACTAATTTAACTTCACAATTGTGAAGTTTCTGACCTCCAATTCAAAATAAACAGATGTCAATCACGGTACCAAGTATATGTACTAAGATGATTAGAGGTCTCCCTCTTATCCGCCATGCCATAACTATAGGGGTCGAAAGGTTACTACGTGCTTTTTAGAGTACCTGCCACAACTATTCATCCTTCATGCAAACCATCCTAGTCGAACTTGACATTCCTCAAGTACAAGCCCCAAAGGCCTAAACCAATATCAGACAAGCACCCAAGGAATACCTCCTTCGAATTTAGACGATCTATGTAAGATGATATAAGCAAACTCGATAGCTATTCTCAAATCCCCTACTAACCAAAAATAAACTGGTCGGACCACCAATTGGATTTGAGACTCTAGTCGGATCCTTTTACTATACAAGTGCTATGGTGCAGAGACTCAGCTATGGAAGTGGGTATGAACAATTGCGAAGCGCTAAAACCGAAAGAGTACGGGCAGAAAACTAAACTCTTCCAACAGAACTTTACTTCCTTTCTCCTAGGTGTGCTTGGTGGTGAAAGTATGTACTTGCCCTTCTGAAAATCTTGTTCCTCGTTCTTGCCCTTGTCCTTAATTTTATGCCCTATCATACCCTACTAAAGATACTTCCTCTTGTCTTAGGTTTTATAATTTCTTCTTCCTTCGTGAGCTAAATCTACATCCATGAATTCCTCAACCTAGGGTTACGCTCCTTAGCCAAACTCCTCATCCCCTTCCGTGTGTAACCATGTTCCATCGTCCGGAAAACCCTATAAGCTTGAAAGAAGACTGGCCGTAAGTGAAACAACTATGGTCATAGATGGAAGTCGGACACTACTTTGCCCTTCAATGAGGTTACCTCCCAGAAAGCCAGGAGCCCCAGAGACTCAAGAAAGAAGGAGACAAGAATTCAAACAGAGGAAGAGAAGACAGTGCGTATGGCTTTGGGGAATATGCCTTTAAAACAAAACTTTTCTTTTGAAAATGCTTCTTTAAAAACCGTTTTGAAAAATAAATTTTCAAATCTTTTATCTGATCCGGTAACCTTCGGCTCTGATACCACGTGTAACACCCTACGTCCGTTAGTGTCACTCACAAAGGAAATGCACTAAGTTCTGTGGAGCATTTAGGGTAAAAGATGCAGATGAATTACAAGACAGACAGAAATTAAACAGCGGAAAATAAAACTTTGCTTTATTGATAAAATAGTTTGTACAATGGTTTCTTTACAATATCAGAGTATCATCTGTCTTACAAAATAAAGAAGCATAAAAACAACATTTATATTCCCCGATTTTAGCAAGAGCCAGCCATAACATCTGAAAAGAGAATCCAGGCAAACTTCGACAAATCTTCAAGCTGGGAAAGAGTGGCAGTCCAACTTAACCTGAGCTAAACTATTCCCTCCTTTACTACCTGGGGGGGGGGGGAACGGAAGAAAAGAAGACGAAGGAAAAACAGAGTCAGACATAAAGCCTGAGTAAGTTCAGTAACTTCTAGCATGTGAACATGGAAAACAAAACGACATGAATTAACTGAATACAAGATTACACCATGACGATAGGGTCAACAAGATTAGACAAGGTAGTCATAAGATATGCTAAGATAAACTGGATACGCTCTAATACTTTTGCCGCTTTGCTATTTCCTTGTTATACTGGTTTCTATATCTCTGCACCGCCTATCTAGTGGCCCAACTAGTAATGATAACGTGATCCCAATCCCTGTATTTTCCATTGCCTTCTGGCATACATTCATTATTTATTACCTAGATCAAATCTAGGGTTTTCTATCAAGTGCTTTCTAGATTTAACTAGAGTTTTACGCTATCTGTTGAACGCTTCTCGAGTTCAGGGTTTATGCCACCTAGTCCAACTAGGGATTACGCTACCTGTCGAACGATGCCCCCAAGTCTAGGACACACCACCTAGAGTGGTATATGTTCCTATACTTCCCCACGCATGTATCGCGAATCGTTATCGCTTGTCTAGATGCACATGTCCTGTAATGTGCGGTCCGAGTCCTGTGACAGGGCAAATCAAGGAATACAGAACTCGGTCGGGAGCTTTCAGATATCTGCCGATGCAGATGCTAAGGTCTGTTTTTATTCCAGTGGCTATGGTCCCACTTGACCCCTCCTCAACTAATGAAAGGCATACCTTGTAAAATGAGAACTATACGCCGGCCCCCGGTGCCCCACTATCCTATGGCCATCCACAACCATAACTAGATAGCAAGTATATGGTCTTTTGGAGTTCTCCGCCTTTCCGCTTCACGTATCTCGATTGACTCAAGATGGATGGTAGACGACGAGTTGCTATCACAGGGCTACCGTCTTCTCGCCGAATCACGCTGGTCCATCCTAGTCTTTAGGTTGCCATGTATTGAAACCAAGGCATACTCCTGGTTCTTCTACGCAGACCTTAACCTCTTTGAGCCCAGGAGAATCATCTGCAGCCTCACAGAGGGATACCAAGAGTACCCTCACGTCCCCTCGAAGCCTTGGGCTTCATAACCCAATTCGTTGGAGCCTCCTTTTTACTCAGACGGACATTCGCTCCTTCCCGTGTTATACTAAGAATTACTACTTAGTTTTACTAACTAAGATTTATCACTTAGTTTCCAGAATCGTTGTTTTCTTAACTAAGGTATACTACTTAGTTCCCTTTCCCGTCAATTTGGATTGGTTAAGTGTCATTAGTCAATTCAATCCGACTTAACCCTCTTCATTTATCCTGTCAAACTGGTTAAGTGTTATCAGTAATTCATGTTGACTTAACCCCACCACAAACCAAGTTATATTGGTTGAGTATTTCTTATTACTTAACCTTACCCATTCACCCTGTATTGGTTCAGTGTTCCTTTTTAACATAACCTTGCCCGTCTGTTTTAACTAACCTGTTATTAACGGTTAAGTATTATCCCTTCATGTTTTAGACTTAACCCTATTCCTTTATCAAAATCTGATGGTTAAGTGTTCAAGTTTACTTAACCCTACGGTCTAGCCCAGCTAACATATCAAATTGGCTAAGTGTATTAAATCTTACTTAACCCCAACCTCTAGTCTAGTTAACATGTTAATTTGGCTAAGTGTATTAACTTTACTTAACCCCACTTTCTAGACTAGTTAACATGTTAATTTGGCTAAGTGTTTTCTTAGTTGCTTAACCTCTACAAATCTTGTCTTGTTACCATGAGTTTGGTTAAGTGTCCCTGTGGACTTAGCCCTCCGTTCTAGCTTAACTGTGCTTAAGTTGGTTAAGTGTTCCTATGGACTTAACCCTCCCATTCTAGCTTAACTGTATGAACCTAACCCCACCTACCAGTCTTGTTATCATGTTGAGTTGGTTAAGTGTCTTAGTTAACTTAACCCTATCATTCTTGTTCTAGCTTTAACTAAATAAATTAAAGCCACGACCACTCACATTAGACAGATATTGTTGCGATTACTGGATGTGCCGGTTGGTTCCGGGCAGGTTTACATCGCAACTCAGTCTAACCTCGGGTTAGGCCTATTCGTGTTTTCTAGTTCAAAGGGTTTTGATTAATTTTCAAATCAGGTTATGAAAGTAACCATCCCGTCCGTCGGATCAGTTAGGGATAGCCAGGGAGAGCAGGAAACTTGTATTTTCCAAACCTAAGCCTAGACATTATCCTCTCTGTCACCCTAGAACATTCTGGTTTATTATTAAAAGAGATGTCGTTAACAAACCTTTAATTTGTCTAAATTAACATTTCCTCATTTAGGACAAATTCTATAAGTAAATTAATCCTAATTTACTTATTTCCCAATTACTCTTTTAATGTAAATTGTCAACATTTATTCTTACGGCCCATTTTCCCCTCTATATCATGTTTATGCTTTTTGGTATGTAAACCATACCAAATGAAGTGTCACTAACCATGATTTTGCTAATCCTGACAATTACTCCCAATTATGGCCAATTTCAAGTTTATGCCAATATACTTATCGAGCCAAATTAGCTAATCCAATTCTGATTTAACATTCTAATTCACGTCAAACTAGACTTATTACTCTAGTTCACTATTCATGTAAATGCTAGATTTACATGTCAATACTAGATTCAAATTACACAATCCTATAATTCCTGTCAAATTTATTCCATTTGCATTTCTATGAATATGCCATAATACATGTTCCCAATTTACGCCAATTTCCAAGATTATAACTATGTTTTAGTAAATTTCATATTTTGCCCCAAATCGCATTCCCACCGTTCGTATAATCGTGATTCAATCTAGATTATAGATAAATCTAGATTCGCAGAAAATAGGGAATGAACCAAAGATTGCTATTAAAAGGATAGATATAACAACTAGCATAAAATGGTTTTGAATAACGACGTAGGTTCAAGAACATGGGTAGACCTAACTTAATAGGTAAATTCCCAAGGTCTAAAACCAAGAATAGAAAGAGTAGGTTCAAGAACATGGGTAGACCTAACTCAATAGGTAAATTCCCAAGGTCTAGAACCAAAGAAAACCAAGGACAGGCAGAATAAATAATCGGGTTTAGACCCAATCTCATAATCACAAAACTTAAGCAACACTTTCCTTGTCATGAATCATAGGTGTTTAATCACAGACGTCCTTGTTATGTCATAGGTAATAGTTTATGTTTTCTAATCAAAGGCATAGGTTTAGTCAAGGAAATAGTCCTCATAGTCACAGTCACAGTCATAGGCAATGTTCGTAGTCATAGGCAATATCCATAGTCATAGGCAATGTTCATAGTCATAGGCAATGTTCATAGTTCCAAGGCATATGGTTCCAAAGTCCATAGTTTCACAGTCACAGTCTTATTGGTCATCGAATCACAACAATTCTTAATTAGGTCCAAAGGTACAAGCACTGATTCAAGTAGAAAGATTAGGCATAGTCTTTTATCCCTTTAATTTCATGTCACGAATAAAAACAAAATGTTCAAATCTAAAAATAACTGACTTACAGAGATTAGATTAGAATAGAAAGATGGCGTTGCTATGATTCGTAGAAAAACAGTCGTTGAAGTTGTTTGAACCTCCTCTTGAATCCTAGCTTGACTTGAACCCCTTCTTGAAGCTTTAATCTTGATTTGAATCTTCAATTAGAAGAAGAACTATAACTTGTTTTAGTGGAGAATTAGATTTATTTTAATGGTGGAGGCTAGAGTAGAGAGAAGCAGCATGTAAATTCCTTAGAGAATTTGTGTGGAGGAACCCTTAGGTCTAGGCATTCTTTTATAGGTGTAGAGAGTGTTTTAGGGCCCTTAGATCATCATAGAAGCCATCAGAATCGCACAGGTCGAATACACATCACCCAACCACTCAAAAGGAGACACGTCAGCACAGAACACTCCAGAATTCGGTGCTGGATTAGTATGGGCGCACTTGGCAGGTGCGCCAGTGCATTTTTGTACGGGCGCACTTCACAAGTGCGCCAGTGCATTCTGGTCTGTTTCCGGGTTCTCTACCCAATTTCGTTCGTCCATATCTTCTTCATACGGAGTCCGATTTATGCAAACTCAGACTCTATCTCAAGCAGAATTTCGAGACGAACGCAATGGCGCAACCCGTTTCCCTTAATTCTTCTTTTAAAAATTAATTATACCCTGATTTGTGAATCTTAGTGTTACAGGATTACGGGGTGTTACAACATCAGTTTCGTTCAGACCCAGAGCGAATTTGTAAATGGATGTGTGTCTGACATTGGATTTCATTCTGTGTGATTGATAGACATCGGTTGCATAGTGTGAATTGCTTATGTGGCATGCTGAGATGCAAATGATCAAGGCTTCTATTGAAAAGCAAAGTCTTGTGGTTGATGATCAAAGCACGACTTTAATATAGCATAACTTTGTGTTGCGTTGATCCGCAATCCTCACACCCCGGTGTGTACCAGAAACGGGAGAGGAGATCAGGGAGGGCATGCGTTTCCTTCTAGCTAGGAGTGGTGTAAGCGTTTTGCATGCCCTGGCATTTTACTTATGTGGATGATGGATAGCGAGGAGCCTCGATTATATCAGTCGTTCCGGGGCCGATAGTTTGGTCGGGATATGACCAGTTTACCCCCCATAGGGCGGGGAAACGCAATGTTCAGACATTTTAATCCACTCCGTGTGACCGGCCCTGATGATCCAAAGGCTTGACAGAGTACTTGCCTGAGACATGGGCTAGATTGTCTCGAAGCGGTAAGGACGATCCCTTGCCTTGGTTCACAGATGGAAATCCAACTTCCAATACGACATTTTGCGGTTTTAATTGTCAACCTATATATGGCGACATAGTGGAATGGGGCACTTATGCCATCTATGATTGATACTTATGATTGAAATTGTTTTGACACTATACACTTATAGTAATAATAAAATATGAAATTTCACGCACCAAGCATTTTTGGCTATTATAAGGTAAAAACTCTATCCTCTGGCTTGTGTTGCATTGTGTGATGGGACCTGAGTCTTATAATAGCTTCATTGTTCTTTATTTAGCATTGCGCTGTTTGTCTTATGCATTGGTATTCTTGGGAGGAAACCCGTTCCATGTTATACGGCGTGGTCCCTTGATCTACCTAGCTTTAAAATCAGATTAATAACTGTTTTTAGTTCTCACATCAGTCACATGACTGACCTGGAGTTTATTGTTTTAACCTAAACTCTGGGTGACCCTATTTCCGCACGGGCAGCTAGTAGTTTTGGTTTTGCAGATTTATATTCACAGGATCCTAGTTTACAGCTAGAATGATATTCGAAAAGCTCTGTATTCGCATATTCTTTTCAGTTGTGTTTTGTATTATTTTTCCGCTGCATTGTAACTCGTAAATGCATTGTCACTTGTAAATCTCTGATATTTAGTAAATGTGCAATATTTATTCATACTCTGTATATTGTTGTATTCTGATGAAATTGTTGTAATAAGCAATGAAATGTTCTTCTGTTTGTGTTCTGATTCGTCTTGTCCTCAAGTCAATCTGGGCATTCCTTCACGGGGAAGTTCGGGTTGCCTCACTTCTTCCCCTTTACTCTCGGTTAACTCGTTTACACTGCACCCTCAAAACCTGTAAGAACCCGTAACTTCCCCTGTAAGGAAAGAGCGGATACTTTGAGAACAACACACAAAAGAACGCAGACAGAAAAACATTTCATTGTTAATTACAACAATTCATCAGAATACAAGAATATACAGAGTATAAACAAATAATATACATCAGAAAAATATCAAAGATTACAATACATTACATAGCAGCGGAAAAATAATACAATACACAACT
Organism: Allium sativum; assembly: GCA_030737875.1. Taxonomy (NCBI): domain Eukaryota; kingdom Viridiplantae; phylum Streptophyta; class Magnoliopsida; order Asparagales; family Amaryllidaceae; genus Allium; species Allium sativum. The sequence goes on from CM060916.1 coordinate 204,159,563, forward strand.
AGAAGAGATATACGGATACAGAGCTTTCCGGATATCATTCCAGCTGTAAACCAGGTTCCTGTGAATACAAATCTGCAAAACCAAAACTACTAGCTGTCCGTGTCAAAATAAGGGCACCCAAAGTTTAGGTTAAAACAATAAACTCCAGGTCAGTCATGTGACTGGTGTGAGAACTAAAAACAGTTATTAATCTTTAAAGTTAGGTAAATCAAGGGACCACGCCGTATAACACAGAACGGGTTTCCTCCCAAGAATACCAGTGCATAAAACAACAGCGCAATGCTAAATAAAGAAAAATGAAGCTATTATGAGACCCAGGTCCCATCACACAATGCAACGCAAGCCGGAGGATAGGGTTTTTACCTTACAATAGCCAAAAATGCTTGATAGGTTTAAAACAAATCATTTGATACTATTATAAGTGCATAGTGTATAAAACAACTTCAAATCATAAGTATCAGTCATAGACGGCACAAGCGCACCATCCCACTATGTCGCCATACTAGGCTCTACAATCAAAACCGCAAAGTCACGTATTCGGAAATTGGATTTCCATCTGTGAACCAAGGCCAGGGATCGTCCTCTACCGATTCGAGACTCTCTAGCCCGAGCCTCAGGCAAGCGCGCAGACAAGCCTTGGATCGTCAGGGCGGTCCACCGATGTGGATTATTATGCCTGAACACTGCGTTTCCCCGCCCTTTGGGGGTGTAAATGAGCCAACAAATGACTCCATCGGCTTCACATAGTCACTGATATATCCGAGGCGCCTCGCAACAGCAACAAACACATAAGTCAAACTCGTCAGGGCATGTAAGACCACTAACGCCACTTCTAACTAGAAAGAAACGCATGTCCTCCCTGGGGTCCTTCTTCCGTTTCTGGTTCACAACCGGGGTGTGAGGCTCGCGAATCAATGCTACACAAAGCAATGCCACACAGGCCGTGCTTTGATCATCAACCACAAGACTTTGCTTTTCAACAGAAGCCTTGATCATTTGCATCTTAGCATGCCACACAGGCAAACCACTCCATGCAACCGATATCCATCAATCACACAGAATGATGTCCAATGTCAGACACACGGTCCATTTACAAGTCCGTTTTGGGTTTGAATGAAACCGGAGGCAACTAGTACCCCGCATATCCATCAATCTCCAAGTACATCTGGAGGACCACCAACTGATTCCCTCCTCTTGGGTGTACGACCCAATCAAGATCATCAGTAATTATCCAAATGACGTGAAGATCTCCGGTCTTCGACCATCGTCTTCATCTTCGACTCATCGTCGAATCAGTTATTCAGAATGGGATAAACCCGGTCTTTCTGAATAACTCGCGTATATAATAAACAAGTGTTACACAAACACAATATATGCCTCATTCCAATTCATCAGTAACTAACCGTAAATCAACAAGAGAACAATTCCCCAAATATTAACCCCGAAGGCCGAAACCAACATCAGATCAATACCCAGGAAACCGTTCTGCTTAGCTAACCTACAGTTAGTTTCTAAATTTAACATTCTTAGGGAAAGGTTCCCATTAATTTTATCAAAGATAAATTCTTCTAAATTTATTCTTTAATCTTCTTTTGAATATCAATTCAAACTAGTCGGGATTAGCAAACCACACCGAAGTAATTATTTATTTTATTTCCCAATCCCAACCTATTTATCCCATGAAGTAAAACTAGTCAAACTTCATATCTAACACCACGGCGTTATCTGTAAATTCATTTACCATTTCACGTTCAAATCTAATTAAAGATTTAACTACCGCTTGGAGTAAAACTGGTGATACTCCATTCTCAATCTTTTCAATCTAATTAAAGATTCATTAAAACTCCACTTAGTTTTAATCTATAACTGGGTTAAAGAATCAGTGTCATTTAAAACACGGTTCACGATAAACCCAAAATCACATTCCATTCTATCAGCCTTTAGCCGTAAAATAGCAAGTGAGCAATTCCCTAAATATTAACCCTGAAGGCCGAAACCAACATCAAATCATTGCCCAAGGAACCATTCAACTTAACTAATCTCCAGTTAGTTTCTGATTTTCTCAGCTCAGTTGGGTCTAAGAATAGTATTATTGAAGATACCGTTCACGACAACCTAAAATCACATTTCATTAATTATCGGGTTAAAGAACAAGTGTTATTTATAACACCGTTCACGATAAACCCCAGAATCAATTCGAATTCAATTCAAATTCAATTCCAATTAAATATTATTTAATTGGTACAATTCATTAAATCTAAATAAAATATTTAATCTTTTTCTCAACTGGGCTTAAGAACAGTGTTAATGAAGTCACCATTCACGAAAAACCCAAATCACATTTGATATTATATACAAGGCTCTGAATAGAAAATATATCGGCTTATATTCAATATCAAATTCTACGACCAACAAATATCGTATTGGAAATAATGATATATATATATATATATATATCTTTCAAATTTCTATAACGCTATCTGTATTATCACGAAATCCAACATCGAAACATTCCAAAGACAGTTTCGATTCAAATCCATTCCAATTTAATTATTGGAAATTCTGGTTATTTTCAAAACCATTTCAAACCCAATTTATTTATTTTAAAAATAAATAAATTATTACTCTATTTCAAAACTAGTTCATTTCGATAAATATCTACTTTTATCTTTTCAAATATGGAGTTTTTCATCCCAATTATTCACAAATCATTTCTTACTATTTTACACTAATTATTACTATTTTTAATAATTTTATCAAGGCCCGTACAGTCGATTTCCATCAACGGCCATCGAACTGCACTTACAACGACCTTTTCCAAATTTGATTGGGACATAATTCCAAATCCGACCGTTAGATTTCAAATCTCTAATATTCGTTAGAAAGCTCTTTCCGATACGAACCCAACGGTTCTGGTTTTAGGAGAATCCGACAGTCGGATCTCCAGCAATATCCATTCGAAGTCAATGGTCGAAATTCGCGAACTGCCGCGGCGCGGCGCGTTCTATTCAGGCCATTATATTATATATATAATATATATAATATATACTTCGTCGATTTCCTTTTAAAACGAATTTTATAAATCGTTTTAAATTCGTTTTCAAAACGATTTCAACTTCCTTTTCAAATTCAAATCATGATTGAATTTTTCAATATAAATTCGTTTTAATTTCATTTCAAATCAATTTCAATTCAATTTCAATTTAATTAAAATTTCAATTTAATTCGAATTTCAATTCATTTCAATTTAATTCGAATTTCAATTCAATTTAATTCGAATTTCAATTCATTATATTCTATTTTGAAATCACTTTTCAATATTCATTATAAAAACGAATATAATCGATATAAATATCGTTCGCGTCAAAATAGCGCATATCTAATCAACACGGCTTTATATATTTCTATTTCAAATATTCTATTCAAATATTTCGTTTCAAATATTTCTTCTCAAATATTCTATTCAAATATTTCTCTTCAAATATTCTATTTCAAAACTGGAATGAGGCCCAATCAATTACCATAGATTTTATTTCTATGAATTTCCATACAACGCATGTATATATCAACAATGACAAATAATCTACCATCATTCAAAGTGCATTCTACACTGTATAAGCATCAAATATAAATATTTAACGCTTATAACAGTCTGTCAATTAATCGATCGACATACAACTAATTATTGGGATTAGTGTATGTCATATATCATCCCAATACCCGTGTGGGGTTTCAAACAATCAAACACAGATTTTATTTGTGCAGTTGGGCGATGTGTAAAATTTATCGTCCAAATCAATATCAGTCAAATGTGTGTATATAAACAAATCGTTCGATTTTTTTATATTTATTTATTTCATTTCATATACACGTTAAAAATTCTATTTTTAACTATAAAAATATTTTTATTCCATTCCACATCACACAATCAACTACACATCAAAATCAAACAAACAAACAAACATGCCGTCCATGGTCTATGGACGACGGGTGTCGGGTGCTACTAAACACCGTCTGCATCCTAGTATATATTTTAACTAGAAAATTAAATTAAAAGTGAGAAGCTCTCATAGAGGGTTCCACTCCGCCGTGCTTTGCTTTGAACTGCTGAACCATCTAGATCTGTTTGCAATTCCAATGCAGTTCTTTTCACGTTGTTCATAATAAAAATTATATTTTTATTACTTCATTCCAATAAATAAAAATCATATTTTTGTTTCTACTTCATATATATTTTTATTTCTACTTCATTCTATATAAAAATTATATTTCTATATTTCTTCTTCCAATATAAAAATCGTATTTTTACTTCACTAAAATCATATTTTTATTTCGCTACATATATAAAGATAATATTTTTATATTCTCTATTATATAAAAATCACATTTTCAAATACTTCTACTTTATAAAAATTATATTTTTATATTTCACATATGATAAAAATCATATTTTTATTATTTTTATAATATAAAAATCATATCTTTCCTACTTCAAAAATATAATCTTTTCGCTATTTCATTATAAAAATCATTTCTTTATCTCTCCTATAAATTAAAAATCGAATTTTTATTCTTTCTAAAATATAAAAATCATATTTTTATAAATAAAAATATAATCTTATAAATAAAATATAATCTTTTTAATTTTATAACGATGTTTACATAATAAAAATCCTATCTTTATTCGGATAAAAACCCAACCTTTCTTCGCTAACATCGTATATAAAAATCCGACCTTTCTTCTCATTAAAAATCTAATATTTTCAATTTCAAAAATCAAATATTTTCCTTAATTTACAAAATCTTACCTTTTAAACAAATAGAGATCTCGCCTTTCACCAATTAAAAATCCCGCCTTTCATATTCAAAATCAAATCTTTTAATGTTCTCTTCATAACTATATATTAAACAAAACTGATTTTTATCTAAAACAAAAAATTTAATCTTTATCATGCTATTGATATAATCCACATCTTTAGATTATTAAAATCGCTTCTTTATATCCGCTACTTCATATGAATAAAAATCATATTTTTATACACGAGATTTATAATTAAAAATCGCATTTTTAATTATGTAAGTGGCTAAAAATAAAATTAAATGCTCACCGGACCTTGTTAGGTGGCGAAGGAGGCTCAGAGAAGGGGCGTGCTTGCTGTTGGTGGTCGGAGGGCTTATCCACAAAGGTTGAAAATGTAAAACTTGAGTTTTTAAAGGAGGAGAGGGTTTTCGGGTCGGGGTTGGCCGAGGGAGGCGGCGCTAGGCCAGCAGGTGGCGGCGAGAAGCTTCACCAGCGGTGGTGAGTGATTCGGTGGTCGGAGGAGGCTAATTCGAGGCTAGGGCGCGGGTGCTTCGGCCGTCGAACGAAAGAGGAAAGGAGTGGGAGACGGAGGAGGGGGAGGGTGGCGCGGTGAGCTGGTGGTGGGGTGGCGCTCGCGGTGGACGGTTGGAGGGCGATGGGAACTGGGCGATGGCGATTTGAGGAGCAACGGTTTTTTTTCTTCTATTTCCTCTTTCTATTTTTGAACGGTGGGTAAGGGAGAAAGGGGGTTGACCAGGATATTAATATACATATTTTATTATTTTTAAATTCCAAAAAGCAACTTTTTATTTCGAACTCGAAATCCAACCCATTGACTGCCACCCCTAGCTAATTACCCTCATTCCAAACACAATGGGATATGTTTCATCAGCTGATTCGATTGTTTCGATCAGTTTTCGTCAAAATAAACATATAACTCTATATATTGAATTTGAACGCGCATTTCAATTTACCGGGGTCACATACTAACTCGAAAAATTCCCAAAAAATATTTTCTAGCTTCGTATTGACGATACGGTCCTAACAAAACTAGTTTCGTCAAATTCTGAGACCGTTTGAAAAATGGCCATTTTCCAGTCGATTAAAATCAACTGAAACTGGTCAAACGCGTTTTCCTTTGCCACGCTCACATACTGATTTAGAAAATTATGAATTTTGAAACCTAGCAATAACTTGACATCCTGTATCCAACAAAAGTGGTTTCGTCGAAAACCGAGGTCGTTTGCAAAATTTCCATTTTCAAAGGCCTTTATATATATTAAAATATATATAAATTCCTCAGCGACTTTTCTGAATTTTAAACTGGACATATCTTTCAACTTCTAAAGTGAAATCTCAGTTTCTTACATCCGTTAGAAAGATATCGTCAAACAGATTTAGATATTTCTGGTTTCGTCCAATTCGAACTTAAAACGAATTCTGTATATTCATTTGAATTTCGAAATCGAAATTTCAAACTACCGCACCATTTCAGGCTCGTTATATAATTAAAATAAATTTATTCGTTTTAACCTCGTCGAAAATAAATTTTTCGTCGTTATTATTTAAAATAATTCATTTTAAATAATCAAAATTCATTAAAATAGCCAAAATAAAAATTTTAAATTGGCTCGGATTTCCGGGTTATTACAATCTCCCCCACTTAAAACTTTTCATCCCCGAAAAGGAACGAAGCCGAAAGTTGTTTAACAAATCAACACAACTTTCATTATTTTCTTTACAGCTTAAGTTCTTCAACTTTTCAGTTTCTAAGAACTTTTCAAAATTTTCAAAAATTTGGCTAACACCCTAAATTTTCGAAAAATTTCGCCATAACCTCCCCTGCACTGGGGACTTCGGGATATTTCATATAGCCTCCCATGGCCTTCTTCAATCCAAAAGAAAAAGAAAAAGCCAAGCGGCTAGCCAAGCGGCTAGCCAATCGGCTCATAAAATCCTCATCACCCAAACAAAACAGTAAATTATGGTAAATATGTACCTATTTGTCGGGCAAACAATTTTATTCTTCTGCTCTAGCCTCTTTGCTATGACCTGTTTAATCTAAGTACATGTATATGTATGCAAATGCGACAAATTTTCAATACAATTCACTATTAGATTCAATTTGACTAAATGGTTCAACTTTAGTTAATCAAACAATAATCAAATAACACAATCAGCAATCAATTAGTTGATTAGCTTTTCAAATTCATAACTTTGATATATAGTCAAAAATCACATTTTTGGCGCCAAATCACAACAATAGGCCCTATCTAGTTTCGGTTCTCACACCAGTCAATTGGAAATATATAGAAATCTCACTTTCGAAACTCGAAAATAAATACTGGCGATGGTGCCCCGTCACCAGAATTATCCCCGGGCAACTAGAGTGTGATTCTATAACTATCCAGTATATTAAAACTTCGAATACACGTTTGCAAGGCGTATATGCAAAATCTTTATATATTGTATTGTCCCAATTAATTTAATATAAATATTCAAATATGTATAAAACGATTTAAATTTCAAAACAAAACTTGTTTTTATTTTATAAATATACTATTCACACTCGTCCTAGGATACTACTGATCCCATCTCTAACGAGTCATTCTCTTTGGAAATTACTAATCCAATTTCTGATGAATTCTTTCGTTTGGTTCTAGCGTGTCTTGTTCTCCGAGATCTGTAAACCAAAGCTCTGATACCACTGTAAGAACCCGTAACTTCCCCGGTAAGGAAAGAGCGGATACTTTGAGAACAACACACAAAAGAACGCAGACAGAAGAACATTTCATTGTTAATTACAACAATTCATCAGAATACAAGAATATGCAGAGTATAAACAAATAATATACATCAGAAAAATATCAAAGATTACAATACATTACATAGCAGCGGAAAAATAACACAATACACAACTAGAAGAGATATACAGATACAGAGCTTTCTGGATATCATTCCAGCTGTAAACCATGTTCCAGTGAATATAAATCTGCAAAACCAAAACTACTAGCTGCCCGTGTCAAAATAAGGGCACCCAGAGTTTAGGTTAAAACAATAAACTCCAGGTCAGTCATGTGACGGGTGTGAGAACTAAAAACAGTTATTAATCTTTAAAGTTAGGTAAATCAAGGGACCACGTCGTATAACATGGAATGGGTTTCCTCCCAAGAATACCAGTGCATAAAACAACAACATAATGCTAAATAAAGAAAAATGAAGCTATTATAAGACCCAGGTCCCATCACACAATGCAACGCAAGCCGGAGGATAGGGTTTTTACCTTATAATAACCAAGAATGCTTGATACGTTTAAAACAAATCATTTGATACCATTATAAGTGCATAGTGTATAAAACAACTTCAAATCTTAAGTATCAATCATAGACGGCATAAGCGCCTCATCCCACTATGTCGCCATACTAGGCTCTACAATCAAAACCGCAAAGTCACGTATTTGGAAATTGGATTTCCATCTGTGAACCGAGGCCAGGGATCATCCTCTACCGATTCGAGACTCTCTAGCCCGAGCCTCAGGCAAGCGCGCAGACAAGCCTTGGATCGTCAGGGCCGGTCCCCCGATGTGGATTATTATGCCTGAACACTGTGTTTCCCCGCCCTTTGGGTCGTAAATGAGCCAACGAATGACTTCATCGGCTTCACATAGTCACCGATATATCCGAGTCGACTCGCAACAGCAACAACCACATAAGTCAAACTCGTCAGGGCGTGTAAAACCACTAACGCCACTTCTAACTAGAAAGAAACGCATGTCCTCCCTGAGGTCCTTCTCCCATTTCTGGTTCACAACCGGGGTGTGAGGCTCGCGAATCAACGCTACACAAAGGTATGCCACACAGGCCGTGCTTTGATCATCAACCATAAGACTTTGCTTTTCAATAGAAGCCTTGATCATTTTCATCTTAGCATGCCACACAGGCAAACAACTCCATGCAACCGATATCCATCAATCACACAGAATGATGTCCAATGTCAGACACACAGTCCATTTACAAGTCCGTTCTGAGTCTGAACGAAACCGGAGGCAACTAGTACCCCGCATATCCATCGATCTCCAAGTACGTCTGGACGACCACCAACTGATTCCCTCCTCTTGGGTGTACGGTCCAATCAAGATCATTAGTAATTATCCAAACGACGTGAAGACCTCCTGTCTTCGACCACCGTCATCATCTTCGACTCATCGTCGAATCAGTTATTCAGAATGGGATAAACCCGGTCTTTCTGAATAATTCGCGTATATAATAAAAAAGTGTTACACAAACACAGCATACGCCTCATTCCAATTCATCAGTCACTAACCGTAAATCAACAAGAGAATAATTCCCCAAATATTAACCCCGAAGGCCGAAACCAACATTAGATCAATACCCAGGAACCCGTTCTGCTTAGCTAACCTACAGTTAGTTTCTAAATTTCACATTCTTAGGGAAAGGTTCCCATTAATTTTATCAAAGATAAATTCTTCTAAATTTATTCTTTAATCTTCTTTTGAATATCAATTCAAACTAGTCTAGATTAGCGAACCACACCGAAGTAATTATTTATTTTATTTCCCAATCCCAACCTATTTATCCCATGAAGTAAAACTGGTCATATTTCATATCTAACACCACGTTGTTATCGGTAAATTCGTTTACCATTTCACGTTCAAATCTAATTAAAGATTTAACTACCGCCTGGAGTAAAACTGGTGATACTCCTTTCTCGATCTTTTCAATCTAATTAAAGATTCATTAAAACTCCACTTAGTTTTAATCTGTAACTGGGTTAAAGAATCAGTTTCATTTAAAACACGGTTCACGATAAACCCAAAATCACATTCCATTCTATCAGCCTTTAACCGTAAAATAGCAAGTGAGCAATTCCCTAAATATTAACCCCGAAGGACGAAACCAACATCAGATCAATGCCCAAGGAACCATTCAACTTAACTAATCTCCAATTAGGTTTTGATTTTCTCAGCTCAGTTGGTTCTAAGAACAGTATTATTGAAGATACCGTTTACGACAACCCAAAATCACATTTCATTAATTATCGGGTTAAAGAACAAGTGTTATTTAAAACACCGTTCACGATAACCCCAAGAATCAATTCGAATTCAATTCCAATTAAATATTATTTAATTGGTACACTTCATTAAATCTAAATAAAAGATTTAATCTTTTTCTCAACTGGGCTTAAGAATAGTGTTAATGAAGACACCATTCACGACAAACCCAAATCACATTTGATATTAAATACAAGGCTCTGAATAGAAAATATATCGGCTTATATTCAATATCAAATTCTACGACCAACAAATATCGTATTGGAAATAACGATATATATATATATATATATATATATATATATATATATATATATACACGTTTCAAATTTCCATAACGCTATCTGTATAATCGCGAAATCCAACATCGAAACATTCCAAAGACAGTTTCGATTCAAATCCATTCCAATTTAATTATTGGAAATTCTGGTTATTTTCAAAACCATTTCAAACACAATTTATTTATTTTAAAAATAAATAAATTATTACTGTAGTTAAAAACTAGTTCATTTCGATAAAAAACTACTTTTATCTTTTCAAATATGGAGTTTTTCATCCCAATTCTTCACAAATCATTTCTTATGATTTTACACTAATCATTACTATTTTTAATAATTTTATCAAGGCCCGTACAGTCGATTTCCATCAACGGCCATCGAACTGCACTTACAGCGACCTTTTTCAAATTTGATTTGGACATAATTCCAAATCCAACCGTTAGATTTCAAATCTCTAATATTCTTTAGAAAGCTCTTTTCGATATGAACCCAACGGTTCTGGTTTTAGGAGAACCTGACGGTCGGATCTCCCGCAATATCCATTCGAAGTCAATGGTCGAAATTCGCAAACAGCCGCAGCGCGGCGCGTTCTATTCAGGCCATTATATTATATATATATAATATATATAATATATACTTCGTTGATTTCCTTTTAAAACGAATTTTATAAATCGTTTTAAATTCGTTTTCAAAACGATTTCAACTTCCTTTTCAAATTCAAATCAAGATTGAATTTTTCAATATAAATTCGTTTTAATTTCATTTCAAATCGATTTCAATTCAATTTCAATTTAATTCGAATTTCAATTCATTTCAATTTAATTCGAATTTCAATTCATTTCAATTTAATTCGAATTTCAATTCAATTTAATTCGAATTTCAATTCATTATATTCGATTTTGAAATCACTTTTCAATATTCATTATAAAAACGAATATAATCGATATAAATATCGTTCGCGTCAAAATAGCGCATATCTAATCAATACAGCTTTATATATTTCTATTTCAAATATTCTACTCAAATATTTCGTTTCAAATATTTCTTCTCAAATATTCTATTCAAATATTTCTCTTCAAATATTCTATTTCAAAACTGGAATGAGGCCCAATCAATTACCATAGATTTTATTTCTATGAATTTCCATACAACGCATGTATATATCAACAATGACAAATAATCTACCATCATCCAAAGTGCATTCTATACTGTATAAGCATCAAATATAAATATTTAACGCTTATAACAGTCTGTCAATCAATCGATCGACATACAACTAATTATTGGGATTAGTGTATTTCATATATCATCCCAATACCCGTGTGGGGTTTCAAACAATCAAACACAGATTTTATTTGTGCAGTTGGGCGATGTGTAAAATTTATCGTCCAAATCAATATCAGTCAAATGTGTGTATATAAACAAATCGTTCGATTTGTTTATATTAATTTATTTCATTTCATATACACGTTAAAAATTCTATTTTTAATTATAAAAATATTTTTATTCCATTCCACATCACACAATCAACTACACATCAAAATCAAACAAACAAACAAACAAACCGTCCATGGTCTGTGGACGACGGGTGTCGGGTGCTACTAAACACCGTCTGCATCCTAGTATATATTTTTACTTGAAAATTAAATTAAAAGTGAGAAGTTCTCACAGAGGGTTCCACTCCGCCGTGCTTTGCTTTTGAACTACTAAACCGTCTGGATCTGTTTGCAATTCCAATGCAGTTCTTTTCACGCTGTTCATAATTAAAATTATATTTTTATTACTTCATTCCAATAAATAAAAATCATATTTTATTTCTACTTCATATATATTTTTATTTCTACTTCATTCTGTATGAAAATTATATTTCTATATTTCTACTTCCAATATAAAAATCGTATTTTTACTTCACTAAAATCATATTTTTATTTCGCTACATATATAAAGATAATATTTTTATATTCTCTATTATATAAAAATCACATTTTCAATACTTCTACTTTATAAAAATTATATTTTTATATTTCACATATGATAAAAATCATATTTTTATTATTTTTATAATATAAAAATCATATCTTTCCTACTTCAAAAATATAATCTTTTCGCTATTTCATTATAAAAACCATTTCTTTATCTCTGCTATAAATTAAAAATCGAATTTTTATTCTTTCTAAAATATAAAAATCATATTTTTATAAATAAAAATATAATCTTATAAAAAAAATATATAATCTTTTCACTTTTATAACGATGTTTACATAATAAAAATCCTATCTTTATTCGGATAAAAACCCAACCTTTCTTCGCAAACATCGTATATAAAAATCCGACCTTTCTTCTCATTAAAAATCTAATCTTTTCAATTTCAAAAATCAAATCATTTCCTCAATTTACAAAATCTTACCTTTTAAACACTCGCCTTTCACCAATTAAAAATCCCGCCTTTCATATTTAAAATCAAATCTTTTAATGTTCTCTTCATAACTATATATTAAACACAACTGATTTTTATCTAAAACAAAAAATTTAATCTTTATCATGCTATTGATATAATCGACATCTTTAGATTATTAAAATTGCTTCTTTATATCCGCTACTTCATATGAATGAAAATCATATTTTTATACACGAGATTTATAATTAAAAATCGCATTTTTAAATATGTACGCGGCTAAAAATAAAATTAAATGCTTACTGGACCTTGTTAGGTGGCGAAGGAGACTCTGAGAAGGGGCGTGCTTGCTGTTGATGGTCGGAGGGCTTTTCTGCAAAGGTTCAAAATGTAAAACTTGAGTTTTTAAAGGAGGAGAGGGTCTTCGGGTCGGGGTTGGCCGAGGGAGGCGGCGCTAGGCCAGCAGGTGGCGGCGAGAAGCTTCACCAGCGGTTGTGGGCGATTCGGTGGTCGGAGGAGGCTAATTCGAGGCTAGGACGCGGGTGCTTCGGCCTTCGAACGAAAGAGGAAAGGAGTGGGAGACGGAGGAGGGGGAGGGTGGCGCGGTGAGCTGGTGGTAGGGTGGCGCTCGCGGTGGACGGTGGCAGGGCGATGGGGACTGGGCGATGGCGATTTGAGGAGCAGCGGTTTTTTTTATTTCCTCTTTCTATTTTTGAACGATGGGTAAGGGAGAAAGGGGGTTGACCAGGATATTAATATATATTTTTTATTATTTTTAAATTCCAAAAAGCAACTTTTTATTTCAAACTCGAAATCCAACCCACTAACTGCCGCCCCTAGCTAATTACCCCCATTCCGAACACAATGGGATATGTTTCATCAGCTGATTCGATCGTTTCGATCAGTTTTCGTCAAAAACAACATATAACTCTATATATTGAATTTGAACACGCATTTCAATTTACCAGGGTCACATACTAACTCAAAAAATTCCCAAAAATATATTTTCTAGCTTCGTATTGACGATACGGTCCTAAAAAAACTAGTTTCGTCAAATTCTGAGACCGTTTGAAAAATGGCCATTTTCCAGTCAATTAAAATCAACTAAAACTGGTCAAACGCGTTTTCCTTTGCCACGCTTACATATTAATTCAGAAAATTATGAATTTTGAAACCTAGCAATAACTTGACATCCTGGATCCAACAAAAGTGGTTTCGTCGAAAACCGAGGTCGTTTGCAAAATTTCCATTTTCAAAGGCCCTTATATATAATAAAATATATATAAATTCCACAGCGACTTTTCTGAATTTTAAACTGGACATATCATTCAACTTCTAAAGTGAAATCTCAATTTCTTACATCCGTTAGAAAGATATCGTCAAATAGATTTAGATATTTCTGGTTTCGTCCATTTCCGACTTGAAACGAATTATGTATATTCATTTGAAATTTGAAATTTGAAATTTGAAATTGAAATTTCAAACTACCGCGCCATTTCAGGCTCGTTATATAATTAAAATAAATTTATTCGTTTTAACTTCGTCGAAAATAAATTTTTCGTCGTTATTACTTAAAATAATTCATTTAAAATAATCAAAATTCATTAAAATAGACAAAATAAAATTTTTAAATTGGCTCGGATTTCCGGGTTATTACAAACCCCATTCACGTCGATAAAAGAAACCCGTCGCCTCCACGTTTGGGGGTCACTAGACCTTGATCGGAGTCCTGCTTCTCGCGCGCCATCCTCCCTCTTCCGCACGCCTGGAGTGGCTCTGGACCCGCAGCCCCCATCTCGGCCTAAACGGTGGCCAAAATCGAATGGTTAGATCCCGGAAATCGAAGCAAATACAACACCATACTTCATCTTAGCCGTACAATCCGTAGAGCTCACCATCCTCTTCATTTTTCATTCGATTATTTTCTGAAATTATTCTCTGAATTGGGAGAGATTGTCAGTTGAAACTGGGAGCATTCGAGCCCTTGGTTTTTAATGAGGCGGTGGGTTCTGGGTTGAATGAAGGAGGATTGGGTTTCAAGGAATATATATATATATATATATATGTTATTATTTAATTTAAAAATATCTTGTTTAATTCCCGAACTCCAAATCAAACTCAATGACTGTTGTCCCTACCCAAATACCCCCATTCCGGACACAATGGAATATGTTTCGTAAGCCAATTCAACTATTTTGATCATCTTTATCAAAATTAAAATATAAATTAATATTACAGTCAATATTGAATTTGAACGTACATTTTAACTTATCGGGGCCACATATTGACTCCAAAAATTGCAGAAAAATAAATCTAGCTATGTTTTGATGATACGGTCCTAATAAAACCAATTTCGTCGAATTTGGAGACTGTTTGGAAAATGGCCATTTTCCAGTCGATTAAGTTCAAACTGAGATTACCAAACACATTAAAATTCACTGCGTTCACATATTAATTCTAAAAATTATGAAATTTGAAACCTAACAATAATTTGACATTCCGGATTCAACAAAATTAGTTTTGTCAAAAATGGAGGTCGTTTGCAAAATGGCTATTTTTAAGGGTTATATATTATATAAAAATATATATAAATTCCATAGCAGTTATTTCAAATTTTAAAATGGACATATCTTTCAATTTATAAAGTGAAATCTCAATTTCTTACATTCGTTAGAAAGATATAGTTAAATAGATTCTAACGTTTCTGGTTTTACTGAAATCCGATTTATATTTAATTGTGTACACTCATTTGAAATTAAAAATCGAAATTTTCTAACTACCACGCCATTTCTAGTTCGTTTTATTATTAAAATAAATTTATATGTTCTAACTTCGATTTAAATAAATTTATAGTCATTATTATTTAAAATAAATCATTTTTAAATATTCAAAATCCATTAAAACAGCTAAAATAAAATTTTTCAATTGGTTCAGAAATCCCGGGTTGTTATAAGTAGAGTATATTTCATCATCAAATTCTGAAAGATGCGAATGTGTGATTCATGACAATGGAAGAACAACTAAACGAAGGAATGCAAAAATAGGTATGCTTTACAATTGTTTCATAATTATCATTAAATTAAGGAATATACATCCAAGCATATGGTTAGGTATAGAAATTTATCTGTTTTAAATTTCTAGATAATGTGGTTCATATATTGATACACCATAGTATACTTACCAATATACCAATCTAATTAAAATCTTTTCTTATTATAACATTAAATTTTATTACTATTTGACTTGGATTTGAAAGAATTGGAAGGATATTTTTTGAATATGAAATATCTTTTCAAACGCTAATTATCAGTTTTGTTTATCTACTAATGTTTCATACATATTGTTTCAAAAATATATTATAAAACTATATATAGTACAAAGATATATGCATGAAATAATTTAATTATTTTCAAACATTTTATATTATTATAAAATACAAATTTATATATTTTTTATATGTTTTTTAAACATACATTGTTTACTTATATTTTTCATATAATTTCATATCATTTTTTGGTTACATTATCGTAGATATTATTTGTAACTAAATACTAATTTTTATTTCTTGGTTTATTAAGATTTATAAAACTCATATATTTAACTTAATATTTGGTGTGTGAATATATATACACGACTTTTATATCCTAAAAAATGTAGTTTAAATATAAAAAGTTATAGTTTTACAGTTATATTACCGAGTTTCATAAAAACAATTGTCATAAATATAGATTTCTTTTAATGTTTTAACATAATGATTCTTTAGCAAATTAATATATTTTGACTTCTAAAGTTTAAATTTAAAATTGATTTGTATTAAAAGATAAATAATTAATTAAATTTTAAGCCCTTTTAAAATCAGTTTTTATATACAATTATGAATATATGTTTATAGTTTACTTCATATGATAAAGTTATATATTCTCTTTAAGAATCTTCATGTTTACTGTATTATCTTTGAAGAAGCACGATATTATGATTATATAACTCCATAGTTCTCATAAAATTATTCTGAATACTTTACTACTTATCATGAATATATTTTTAATAATCATATATACTATTCTTTCAGTCTCTTTCATTAATATCATTAACCTAAGTCTAGAAATTAATATATATATTACCTTTATTTGATTAAAATAATTTATAATATATATGTAAATGCATAATAATACTTTGAATATATTTTACCGAAATGGATATCATCACCAAATCATTCTGCATATTATCATTACATACATCATTATTATAAATTACAGTGCATTCCAAATTAGAATCATTCATATCATAAGTTGCATTTCATTTAATATATCATTCCATATTGCTTTGCATATGACATACATTTCATACTACATTATAACCAATATACTGCATACACTGCATCACATATTAACTTTTAACTCCACACATAACAAGTATACTATATGGGGATTTATTGTTTTAGAAATATATATGATTATTAAACACATAACATATTTACTATTACTTAATTAACTTGTCTGGTTTATTTGACATGGTTGAATTTCATTAGTGGTTAATAGGTGTGTTAGAAATATACTTATTGTGACGGCAAGGAATTTCGCTCGGTCCGAACCAGTCGCTAAACCGATCCAGGCCGTTCGAAACGCCCTATCGCTTGAGAACACGACAAAACAGAACGCATATAAAAGAACATTTCACTGTATATTACAACAATGCATCAGATTACAAGAATATACAGAGTATAAAAGAATATTACACAGAAATATCAGAGATTTAAATTACATTTAAATACATAGCAGCGGAAAATAATACAATACACAACTAGAAGTAGATATACGGATACAAAGCTTTCCGGATATCGTTCCAGCTGTAAACCAGGATCCTGTGAATATACATCTGCAAAACCAAAACTACTAGCTGCCCGTGTCGAAAATAGGGGCACCCAGAGTTTAGGTTAAAACAATAAACTCCAGGTCAGTCATGTGACTGGTGTGAGAACTAAAACAGTTATTAATCTTTATTTTAAATCATTAGGTAAATCAAGGGACCACGCCGTATAACACGGAACGGGTTTTCTCCCAAGAATACCAGTGCATTAAACAAACAACGCAATGCTAAATAAAGAAAAATGAAGCTGTTATAAGACCCAGGTCCTATCACACAATGCAACGCAAGCCGGGGGATAGGGTTTTCCCTTATAACAGCCAAAGAATGCTTGATACGTTTAAAACAAATCATTTGATACTATAATAAGTGCATAGTGTATAAAACAACTTCAAATCATAAGTATCAATCATAGGCGGCATGAGCGCCACATCCCACTATGTCACCATATATAGGTTTACATATAAAACCGCAAAGTCACGTATTTGGAAATTGGATTTCCGTCTATGAACCAAGGCAAAAGATAGTCCTCAACCGATTCGAGACGCTCTAGCCCGTGTCTCAGGAACAGAACGCATCGTCCCTTGGAGCGACAGGGCCGGTCCACCGATGTGGATTAGACGAAATCCTGAACACTGCGTTTCCCCGCCCTTTGGGGCGTAGGTGAGCCAACTAGATGACTCCATCGGACCCGGATCGTCCGATCAAACCGAGGCGCCTCGCAACAGCAACAACCACATAAGTCAAACTCGTCAGGGCGTGTAAAACCACTGACGCCACTTTCTAGCTAGAAGAAAACGCATGTCCCCCCTGAGGTCCGTCTCCCGTTTTTGGTTCATACCTGGTGTGAAACACGCGAGGTAAACATTACACAAAGCTACGCCACAAAGGCCGTGCTTTGATCATCACCACAAGACTTTGCTTTTCAACAGAAGCCTTGATCATTTGCATCTTAGCATGCCACACAGGCAAACCATCCTATGCAACCGATATCAGTCACACAGAATGAAATCCGATGTCAGACACACAGTCCATTTACAAGTCCGTCCTGGGTCTGAACGAAACCGGAGGCACCTAGTACCCCTCATATCCATCGATCTCCAAGTACGTCTGGACGATCACTAACTGTTTCCATCTTCTTGGGTGTACAGCCCAATCAAGATCATCAGTAATTACCCAAACGACGTGAAGACCTCCGGTCTTCGACCACCGTCTTCATCTTCGACTTATCGTCGTATCAGTTATTCAGAATGGGATAAACCCGGTCTTTCCGAATAACTCGCGTATATATTATAAAAGTGTTACACAAACACAACATACGCCTCATTCCAATTCATCAGTCACTAACCGTAAATTAATCAAGAGAATAATTCCCCAAATATTAACCCCGAAGGCCGAAACCAACATCAGATCAATATCCAGAAAACCCTTCTGCTTGGCTAACCGACAGTTAGTTTCTAAATTTCACATTCATAGGAAAAGGTTCCCATTAATTTTATCCAAGATAAATTCCTTGAATTTATTCTTTATTCTATTTTTGAATATCAATTCAAACTAGTCGGGATTAGCGAACCTTACCGAAGTAATCATTTGTTTTAATTTCCCCATCCCAACCTATTTATCCCATGAAGTAAAACTGGTAATACTTCATATCTAACACCACAGTGTTATCGGTAAATTCAATTACCATTTCACGTTCAAATCTAATTAAAGATTTAACTATCGCCTGGAGCAAAACTGGTGATACTCCATTTCGATTATTTCAATCTAATTAAAGATTCATTAAAACTCCACTTAGTTTTAATCTTTGACTGGGTTAAAGAATCAGTGTCATTTAAAAACACGGTTCACGATAAACCCAAAATCACATTCATTAATCATCGGGTTAAAGAACGAGTGTTATTTAAAACACTGTCCACGATAAACCCAAAAATCAATATCGATTCAATTCCAATTAAATGTTATTTAATTGGTACACTTGATTAAATCTAAATAAAAAGATTTAATCTTTTCTCAACTGGGTTCAAGAACAGTGTTAGTGAAGACACCATTCACGACAAACCCAAATCACATTTGATATTCAATATAAGGCTCTGAATAGAAAATATATCGGCTTATATTCAATATCAAATTCTACGATTAACAAATGTCGTATTTGAAATAACGATATAAATATATATCTTTCAAATTTCCATAACAACACCTGTATAATCACGAATTCCAACATCGAAATATTCCGAAGACAATTTCGATTCAAATCCACTCCAATGCAATCATTGGAAATTTTGGTTATTTTCAAAACCCTTTTCGAATTCAATTTATTTATTTAAAAATAAATAGAATTATAATTCTAGTTCAAAACTAGTTCATTTCGATAAAAATCTATTTTTATCTTTTCAAATATGGAGTTTTTCATCCCAATTCTTTCTAAATCATTTCTTATGATTTTACACAAATTATTACTATTTTTAATAATTTTATCAAGGCCCGTACAGTCGATTTCCATCAATGGCCATCGAACTGCACTTACAGCGACCTTTTTCGAATTTGATTTGGACGTATCTCCAAATCCAACCGTTAGATTTCAAATTTCTAATCTTCGTTAGAAAGCTCTTTTCGATACGAACCCAACGGTTCCGGTTTTAGGAGAATCCGACGGTCGGATCTCCCGTAATGTCCGTTTGAAATAAATGGTCGAAATTCACGAACTGCCGCGGCGCGGCGCGTTCTATTCAGGCCATTATATTATATATATAATATATATAATGTATATTTCGTCGATTTCTATTTAAAACGAATTATATAAATAGTTTTAAATTCGTTTCAAAAGCAATTTCAACTTCCGTTTCAATTCAAATCAAAATTGAATTCTTCTTTACAGATTCGTTTTAAAATTCATTTCTATTCAATTCAATTTGAATTCATTTCAATTCGTTTTAAAATTCAATTCGAATTCGTTTTCAATTCAATTCGAAATCGTTTTCAATTCAATTTATTTCGAAATCGTTTTCAATTCATTTCCTTTCGAAATCGTTTTCAATTCAATTCATTTCGAAAATCGTTTTCAATTCAATTCATTTCGAAAATCGTTTTCAATTCAATTCATTTCGAAAATCGTTCTCAATTCAATTCATTTCGAAAATCGTTCTCAATTCAATTCATTTCGAAAATCGTTTAAAATCAATATAAATATCGTTCACGTCAAAATGGCGTCAATCTAACCAACACGGCTTCATATATTTCTATTTTCAAATATTCTATTTCAAATGTTTCTTTATTCAAAATAGTTGTTGTTATCAAAATATTTCGTTTAACACATGACCAATCTCAATGAATGAGTACTGTCAACACATGAACTTTTATTTTATAATATTAAAGGTGCAAATTTTATTACTAAAATATTTCGTTCAACACATGACCAATCTCAATGAATGAGTACTGTCAACACATGAACTTTTATTTTATAATATTAAAGGTGCAAATTTTATTACTAAAATATTTCGTTCAACACATGACCAATCTCAATGAATGAGTACTGTCAACACATGAACTTTTATTTTATAATATTCTTTAATTTTCAAATTGGAATGAGGCCCAATCAATTACCATATAAAGTTAATTATATGGATTTTCACACATCACATGTATATAATAGCATTGAAAATAATCAACCATCAACCAAAGTGCACTACACTGTATAAGCATCAAATATAGATATTCAACGCTTATAACAGCCTGTCAATCAATCGATCGACATATTTAATCAATCAGGACGAGTGAACTTCAAATTTCATCCTAACACCCGTGTGGGGTTTCAAACAATCAAACACATATTTTATTTGTGCAGTTGGGCGATGTGTAAAATTTATCGACCCAATCAATGTCCTTCAAATAAGTGTACATAAACAAACCGTCCGGTTTGTAAATGAATATTTTATTTTATTCACTTTCACTATATTCATATTCACGTTAAAAATTATATTTTTAACGATAAGACATTTTATTCTAACATATGAATTTCTATTATTCATTTACAAAATAAAATGATATTTTTATTTTCTAACATATTTTAGAAAATTTCGGCGGCATAACGGCACGATACTAGAAACGGGACGAGGCCTAGCCTTATCCCCGGTCTAGTGAAGGCCCACGCCATTCACACATCAATCAAATCAATTTCATCTCACCAAACAATTCAATTCAAACAAATAATTCAACTAATCTATGCAACCAAACAAACAAGTCCATGGTCTGTGGACGATTGTGTCGGGTGCTACTAAGCACCGTCTGCATCCTAGTATATATATATATAACTAGAAAATGAAATGGAAAGGTGAGAAATTCTCACATATAGCTATCCAGCTCCACGGCACTTCATTGATAGAAAACTTCATCGCTATCGCATCTTCGTCATCTTCGTTGTCCGCTTTCACTACCTATGTAAAAATCGAATTTTTACTTCGATGTTCAATATATAAAAATCGCATTTTTACTTCAAAGTTCAATATATAAAAATCGAATTTTCACTTCAAAGTTCAATATATAAAAATCGAATTTTTACTTCAAAGTTCAATATATAAAAATCGAATTTTTACTTCGCTATTCAATATATAAAAATCATATTTTTATTTCGAAGTTCAATATATAAAAATCATATTTTTATTTCGAAGTTCAATATATAAAAATCATATTTTTATTTCGCTATTCAATATATAAAAATCACTTCTTTAATATTTCTACTTTATAAAAATTATATTTCTATATTGCACATATGATAAAAATCATATTTTTACTGCTAAAACAAATCTTTTCCTATAGAAAAATATAGTCTTTACATCGATAAAAATCGAAACTTTCTCATAACAAAGATCTAAACTTTCTTATGATAGAATCATCATTCTTCTACACAAACATCGTATTTCTATCCAAATAAGAAATCGTATTTCTAAACAAATAAAAATCGTATTTTTAAAAGGAGGATTAAATAAATTGAATTAAAAACTTACTGCAGTATTCTTTCATCGAAGAGGGAGAGTGGTGCTCACGCCATCGTCGAAGAAAGGGGGCTGCTCATCGTGGAAATCGAAGGGGGATTCACGTCGGGTTTGGATCGGGGGAGGCTGCGTGCGTCGTTGGCGCAAGGAGGAGGAGGGGAACGAGTGGCGGAGGTCTGGAGCAGGGGTGGTCGGCGCGGTGGTTGGAGGGAGGGCGTTGCGATTTGATTTGGGGGAGCGGTTCCTTTATGTCGAAGGGGGGGAGGGGGGAAGAGAGGCGCGGAGGAGGGAGGGTGTCTTGGTGGCCAGCGGCGCGCCCGATGGCGCGGTGGTGCTCTGATGGGAGGAGCGACGGTGGCTCCTCCCTCTCCTCGTTTTTTTTTTTTTCTGAAATAACTTTAATCGGGGGGGGGGGCTGGGTTAAAAGGGGGAGATTTAAATTTTTTTATTAATTTAATTATTTAATTATTTTATTTTAATTCAAAAAGTCAACTTTTTCAAACGACCTCTAAACGAGGTCCACCGCCTGTCGTCCATAGCGTTTCACCCCCATTCCGAACACAATGGGATATGTATCGTAAGCTGATTTGGCTGTTACAATCAGTTTTCGTTAAATTTACATTTAAATCACTATATTGAATTTTAAACGTACATTTCAAATTACTGGGGTCACATACTAACTAGAAAAATTCCAGAAAAATATTTTCTAGCTTCGTATTGACGATACGGTCCTAACAAAACTAGTTTCGTCGAATTCTGAGACCGTTGGAAAAATGGCCATTTTCCAGTCGATTAAAATCAACTGAAACTGGTCAAACGCGTTTTCCTTTGCCACGCTCACATATTGATTCGAAAAATTATGAAATTTGAAACCTAGCAATAACTTGACACCACGGACCCAACAAAACTGGTTTCGTCGAATTCTGAGGTCGTTTGCAAAATGTCCATTTTTAAGGGCCTGAATTCCATAGCGACTCTTCAGAATTTTCAACTGGACATATCTTATCATTTATAAAGTGAAATCTCAGTTTGTTAACTTCGTTGGAAAGATATCGTCAATTAGATCCTAATGTTTTTGGTTTCACTAAAATCCGGATTGTTTTGCTCCCGGTACATTCAATTGAAGTTTGAAATCGAATTATCGAACTACCTCGCCATTTTCAATTCTATTTATAATTATATATAAATATTATATATTCTAACGACGACGTATATAATATATACGTTGAATTCTATTCAAAATAAATTTCTCGTCGATATTATTTAAAATAATCCATTTTAAATAATCAAAATTCGCTAAAATTGCCAAAATAAAAATTTTAAACTGGCCCAGATTTTCCGGGTTACAATCTCCCCCACTTAAAACTTTTCGTCCCCGAAAAGGAACAAAGTCGAAAGTGGTTTGATAATTCAACTCTACGTTCGATCTGGCTTCCGTTCTCCAACTTTTCAGTTTCTGAGAATTTTCAAAATTTCAAAAATTTGGCTAACACCCTAAATTTTCGAAAAATTTCGCCATAACCTCCCCTGCACCGGGAGCATCGGGGAATTTCAAATAGCTTCCCCGGTCCTTCAGATCTCAAAAAGAAAAAGAAAAAGCCAAGCGGCTAGCCAATAGGCTCACAAAATCATCATCACCCAAACAAAACAGGAAATTATGTAGTAAACATGTACCTATTTGTCGGGCAAACAAATTTTATTCTCTGCTCTAGCCTCCTTGCTATGACCTGTTCAATGTAAGTACAAGTATATGCAAGCAAATGCGACCAATTTCAATACAATTCAATATTTGGTTCAATTAGGCTAAATGGCTAAAAATTAGCAAACAAATAAACAAACAACACAAACATCAATCAATTAGTGAATTAGAGTTTGAAATTCATAATTTCGATACATAGTCAAAAATCATGTTTTTGATGCCAAATCACAACAATTAGCCCTATCTAATTTTGGTTCTCACACCAGTCTAATGGAAATATATAGATATTACACGTTCGTCACTCGAATATAAATTCTGATGATGATATATCAATCATCAGAATCACTCCCGGGCGACTAGAGCGTAATTCTATATCTATCCAGTATATTAAAATTTCGAATACACGCGGATCAGACGTATACGCAAAATCTATATATACTGGATTGTCCACATCAATATAAATAAATAATCAAATACGAATAATTGATTTAGATTTTCAAAAAAAAATTTGTTTTCATTTGAAAAATATACTCTTCACACTCGTTCTAGGATACTACTGATCCTATCTCTAACGAGTCATTCTAATTGGATATTACTAACCCAATATCTGATGAATTCTTTCATATGGTTCTAATGTGCCTTGTTCTCTGCTTTGTAAACCAAAGCTCTGATACCAACTGTGACGGCAAGGAATTTCGCTCGGTCCGAACCAGTCGCTAAACCGATCCAGGCCGTTCGAAACGCCCTATCGCTTGAGAACACGACAAAACAGAACGCATATAAAAGAACATTTCACTGTATATTACAACAATGCATCAGATTACAAGAATATACAGAGTATAAAAGAATATTACACAGAAATATCAGAGATTTAAATTACATTTAAATACATAGCAGCGGAAAATAATACAATACACAACTAGAAGTAGATATACGGATACAAAGCTTTCCGGATATCGTTCCAGCTGTAAACCAGGATCCTGTGAATATACATCTGCAAAACCAAAACTACTAGCTGCCCGTGTCGAAAATAGGGGCACCCAGAGTTTAGGTTAAAACAATAAACTCCAGGTCAGTCATGTGACTGGTGTGAGAACTAAAACAGTTATTAATCTTTATTTTAAATCATTAGGTAAATCAAGGGACCACGCCGTATAACACGGAACGGGTTTTCTCCCAAGAATACCAGTGCATTAAACAAACAACGCAATGCTAAATAAAGAAAAATGAAGCTGTTATAAGACCCAGGTCCTATCACACAATGCAACGCAAGCCGGGGGATAGGGTTTTCCCTTATAACAGCCAAAGAATGCTTGATACGTTTAAAACAAATCATTTGATACTATAATAAGTGCATAGTGTATAAAACAACTTCAAATCATAAGTATCAATCATAGGCGGCATGAGCGCCCCATCCCACTATGTCACCATATATAGGTTTACATATAAAACCGCAAAGTCACGTATTTGGAAATTGGATTTCCGTCTATGAACCAAGGCAAAAGATAGTCCTCAACCGATTCGAGACGCTCTAGCCCGTGTCTCAGGAACAGAACGCATCGTCCCTTGGAGCGACAGGGCCGGTCCACCGATGTGGATTAGACGAAATCCTGAACACTGCGTTTCCCCGCCCTTTGGGGCGTAGGTGAGCCAACTAGATGACTCCATCGGACCCGGATCGTCCGATCAAACCGAGGGGCCTCGCAACAGCAACAACCACATAAGTCAAACTCGTCAGGGCGTGTAAAACCACTGACGCCACTTTCTAGCTAGAAGAAAACGCATGTCCCCCCTGAGGTCCGTCTCCCGTTTTTGGTTCATACCTGGTGTGAAACACGCGAGGTAAACGTTACACAAAGCTACGCCACAAAGGCCGTGCTTTGATCATCACCACAAGACTTTGCTTTTCAACAGAAGCCTTGATCATTTGCATCTTAGCATGCCACACAGGCAAACCATCCTATGCAACCGATATCAGTCACACAGAATGAAATCCGATGTCAGACACACAGTCCATTTACAAGTCCGTCCTGGGTCTGAACGAAACCGGAGGCACCTAGTACCCCGCATATCCATCGATCTCCAAGTACGTCTGGACGATCACTAACTGTTTCCATCTTCTTGGGTGTACAGCCCAATCAAGATCATCAGTAATTACCCAAACGACGTGAAGACCTCCGGTCTTCGACCACCGTCTTCATCTTCGACTTATCGTCGTATCAGTTATTCAGAATGGGATAAACCCGGTCTTTCCGAATAACTCGCGTATATATTATAAAAGTGTTACACAAACACAACATACGCCTCATTCCAATTCATCAGTCACTAACCGTAAATTAATCAAGAGAATAATTCCCCAAATATTAACCCCGAAGGCCGAAACCAACATCAGATCAATATCCAGAAAACCCTTCTGCTTGGCTAACCGACAGTTAGTTTCTAAATTTCACATTCATAGGAAAAGGTTCCCATTAATTTTATCCAAGATAAATTCCTTGAATTTATTCTTTATTCTATTTTTGAATATCAATTCAAACTAGTCGGGATTAGCGAACCTTACCGAAGTAATCATTTGTTTTAATTTCCCCATCCCAACCTATTTATCCCATGAAGTAAAACTGGTAATACTTCATATCTAACACCACAGTGTTATCGGTAAATTCAATTACCATTTCACGTTCAAATCTAATTAAAGATTTAACTATCGCCTGGAGCAAAACTGGTGATACTCCATTTCGATTATTTCAATCTAATTAAAGATTCATTAAAACTCCACTTAGTTTTAATCTTTGACTGGGTTAAAGAATCAGTGTCATTTAAAAACACGGTTCACGATAAACCCAAAATCACATTCATTAATCATCGGGTTAAAGAACGAGTGTTATTTAAAACACTGTCCACGATAAACCCAAAAATCAATATCGATTCAATTCCAATTAAATGTTATTTAATTGGTACACTTGATTAAATCTAAATAAAAAGATTTAATCTTTTCTCAACTGGGTTCAAGAACAGTGTTAGTGAAGACACCATTCACGACAAACCCAAATCACATTTGATATTCAATATAAGGCTCTGAATAGAAAATATATCGGCTTATATTCAATATCAAATTCTACGATTAACAAATGTCGTATTTGAAATAACGATATAAATATATATCTTTCAAATTTCCATAACAACACCTGTATAATCACGAATTCCAACATCGAAATATTCCGAAGACAATTTCGATTCAAATCCACTCCAATGCAATCATTGGAAATTTTGGTTATTTTCAAAACCCTTTTCGAATTCAATTTATTTATTTAAAAATAAATAGAATTATAATTCTAGTTCAAAACTAGTTCATTTCGATAAAAATCTATTTTTATCTTTTCAAATATGGAGTTTTTCATCCCAATTCTTTCTAAATCATTTCTTATGATTTTACACAAATTATTACTATTTTTAATAATTTTATCAAGGCCCGTACAGTCGATTTCCATCAATGGCCATCGAACTGCACTTACAGCGACCTTTTTCGAATTTGATTTGGACGTATCTCCAAATCCAACCGTTAGATTTCAAATTTCTAATCTTCGTTAGAAAGCTCTTTTCGATACGAACCCAACGGTTCCGGTTTTAGGAGAATCCGACGGTCGGATCTCCCGTAATGTCCGTTTGAAATAAATGGTCGAAATTCACGAACTGCCGCGGCGCGGCGCGTTCTATTCAGGCCATTATATTATATATATAATATATATAATGTATATTTCGTCGATTTCTATTTAAAACGAATTATATAAATAGTTTTAAATTCGTTTCAAAAGCAATTTCAACTTCCGTTTCAATTCAAATCAAAATTGAATTCTTCTTTACAGATTCGTTTTAAAATTCATTTCTATTCAATTCAAATTTCAATTCAATTTGAATTCATTTCAATTCGTTTTAAAATTCAATTCGAATTCGTTTTCAATTCAATTCGAAATCGTTTTCAATTCAATTTATTTCGAAATCGTTTTCAATTCATTTCCTTTCGAAATCGTTTTCAATTCAATTCATTTCGAAAATCGTTTTCAATTCAATTCATTTCGAAAATCGTTTTCAATTCAATTCATTTCGAAAATCGTTCTCAATTCAATTCATTTCGAAAATCGTTCTCAATTCAATTCATTTCGAAAATCGTTTAAAATCGATATAAATATCGTTCACGTCAAAATGGCGTCAATCTAACCAACACGGCTTCATATATTTCTATTTTCAAATATTCTATTTCAAATGTTTCTTTATTCAAAATAGTTGTTATTATCAAAATATTTCGTTCAACACATGACCAATCTCAATGAATGAGTACTGTCAACACATGAACTTTTATTTTATAATATTAAAGGTGCAAATTTTATTACTAAAATATTTCGTTCAACACATGACCAATCTCAATGAATGAGTACTGTCAACACATGAACTTTTATTTTATAATATTAAAGGTGCAAATTTTATTACTAAAATATTTCGTTCAACACATGACCAATCTCAATGAATGAGTACTGTCAACACATGAACTTTTATTTTATAATATTCTTTATTTTTCAAATTGGAATGAGGCCCAATCAATTACCATATAAAGTTAATTATATGGATTTTCACACATCACATGTATATAATAGCATTGAAAATAATCAACCATCAACCAAAGTGCACTACACTGTATAAGCATCAAATATAGATATTCAACGCTTATAACAGCCTGTCAATCAATCGATCGACATATTTAATCAATCAGGACGAGTGAACTTCAAATTTCATCCTAACACCCGTGTGGGGTTTCAAACAATCAAACACATATTTTATTTGTGCAGTTGGGCGATGTGTAAAATTTATCGACCCAATCAATGTCCTTCAAATAAGTGTACATAAACAAACCGTCCGGTTTGTAAATGAATATTTTATTTTATTCACTTTCACTATATTCATATTCACGTTAAAAATTATATTTTTAACGATAAGACATTTTATTCTAACATATGAATTTCTATTATTCATTTATAAAATAAAATGATATTTTTATTTTCTAACATATTTTAGAAAATTTCGGCGGCATAACGGCACGATACTAGAAACGGGACGAGGCCTAGCCTTATCCCCGGTCTAGTGAAGGCCCACGCCATTCACACATCAATCAAATCAATTTCATCTCACCAAACAATTCAATTCAAACAAATAATTCAACTAATCTATGCAACCAAACAAACAAGTCCATGGTCTGTGGACGATTGTGTCGGGTGCTACTAAGCACCGTCTGCATCCTAGTATATATATATATAACTAGAAAATGAAATGGAAAGGTGAGAAATTCTCACATATAGCTATCCAGCTCCACGGCACTTCATTGATAGAAAACTTCATCGCTATCGCATCTTCGTTGTCCGCTTTCACTACCTATGTAAAAATCGAATTTTTACTTCGATGTTCAATATATAAAAATCGCATTTTTACTTCAAAGTTCAATATATAAAAATCGAATTTTCACTTCAAAGTTCAATATATAAAAATCGAATTTTTACTTCAAAGTTCAATATATAAAAATCGAATTTTTACTTCGCTATTCAATATATAAAAATCATATTTTTATTTCGAAGTTCAATATATAAAAATCATATTTTTATTTCGAAGTTCAATATATAAAAATCATATTTTTATTTCGCTATTCAATATATAAAAATCACTTCTTTAATATTTCTACTTTATAAAAATTATATTTCTATATTGCACATATGATAAAAATCATATTTTTACTGCTAAAACAAATCTTTTCCTATAGAAAAATATAGTCTTTACATCGATAAAAATCGAAACTTTCTCATAACAAAGATCTAAACTTTCTTATGATAGAATCATCATTCTTCTACACAAACATCGTATTTCTATCCAAATAAGAAATCGTATTTCTAAACAAATAAAAATCGTATTTTTAAAAGGAGGATTAAATAAATTGAATTAAAAACTTACTGCAGTATTCTTTCATCGAAGAGGGAGAGTGGTGCTCACGCCATCGTCGAAGAAAGGGGGCTGCTCATCGTGGAAATCGAAGGGGGATTCACGTCGGGTTTGGATCGGGGGAGGCTGCGTGCGTCGTTGGCGCATGGAGGAGGAGGGGAACGAGTGGCGGAGGTCTGGAGCAGGGGTGGTCGGCGCGGTGGTTGGAGGGAGGGCGTTGCGATTTGATTTGGGGGAGCGGTTCCTTTATGTCGAAGGGGGGGAGGGGGGAAGAGAGGCGCGGAGGAGGGAGGGTGTCTTGGTGGCCAGCGGCGCGCCCGATGGCGCGGTGGTGCTCTGATGGGAGGAGCGACGGCGGCTCCTCCCTCTCCTCTTTTTTTTTTTTCCTGAAATAACTTTAATCGGGGGGGCTGGGTTAAAAGGGGGAGATTTAAATTTTTTTATTAATTTAATTATTTAATTATTTTATTTTAATTCAAAAAGTCAACTTTTTCAAACGACCTCTAAACGAGGTCCACCGCCTGTCGTCCATAGCGTTTCACCCCCATTCCGAACACAATGGGATATGTATCGTAAGCTGATTTGGCTGTTACAATCAGTTTTCGTTAAATTTACATTTAAATCACTATATTGAATTTTAAACGTACATTTCAAATTACTGGGGTCACATACTAACTAGAAAAATTCCAGAAAAATATTTTCTAGCTTCGTATTGATGATACGGTCCTAACAAAACTAGTTTCGTCGAATTCTGAGACCGTTGGAAAAATGGCCATTTTCCAGTCGATTAAAATCAACTGAAACTGGTCAAACGCGTTTTCCTTTGCCACGCTCACATATTGATTCGAAAAATTATGAAATTTGAAACCTAGCAATAACTTGACACCACGGACCCAACAAAACTGGTTTCGTCGAATTCTGAGGTCGTTTGCAAAATGTCCATTTTTAAGGGCCTGAATTCCATAGCGACTCTTCAGAATTTTCAACTGGACATATCTTATCATTTATAAAGTGAAATCTCAGTTTGTTAACTTCGTTGGAAAGATATCGTCAATTAGATCCTAATGTTTTTGGTTTCACTAAAATCCGGATTGTTTTGCTCCCGGTACATTCAATTGAAGTTTGAAATCGAATTATCGAACTACTTCGCCATTTTCAATTCTATTTATAATTATATATAAATATTATATATTCTAACGACGACGTATATAATATATACGTTGAATTCTATTCAAAATAAATTTCTCGTCGATATTATTTAAAATAATCCATTTTAAATAATCAAAATTCGCTAAAATTGCCAAAATAAAAATTTTAAACTGGCCCAGATTTTCCGGGTTGTTACACTTATGCATTTGTAGTTGATTGGAGCTTTATAGGTTTTAGGGCAAATAGAAGTTACAAGAAATGTTTGGTTTTATGTTTAAATTCATTTGAATTGATGTTTTGTGACAAAAAAACTTAAATTAATTGATTGTTTGGATTAAATTACTTTACTTATATCAGAGTTACTTCTTAGTCTATATTAAAGACATATTATAATTTTAAAGAAATTAGAGTTCTGGATAGGGTTAGTCTTGTATTAGATTAAGAGGGGGTTTTAGAGTTTCTAAGGATTAGTTGACGGTTCAAGAAGTGTTTTTTCAGACATGTATTTTTTCTTTGGTTGATTTAATTGTTTAGATTGACTGTTTGAATTTTTTGTTTGTTTGAATTGCTTTTTGGATTGATTTGCTTGTTTAAATTGATTATAAATATTGATTGGTTTGCTTAGTTTGTTATCCTTCTATTTATTTTAGTAGACTAGTATAGTCATAATTTTAGGGGGAGTTATAATATTTTATGTTTAGAATCGTAGATTTAAAGGGAAATATAAGGTTATTCAATTTAGGGAGTATTAAATAGTTATTAGGATCATATATAGCATAGATTTAGGGGGGGTATAGCTTAGTGTAGTCTAGTATAGTCTACTATAGGTGTAGTATGATCTTGTATAGGTACTTTTTGATAATGACAAAGGGGGAGAAATTATAAAATAGAATATAGTTAAGATAATCATAGTTTAGGGGGGAGTTAAGGAATTCATGGTGAAAGAAGAGTAATCAAGGAATCAAATTAACAGATATGGATATTTTATAAAGCACGGTTGTCATCATCAAAAAGAGAGAGATTGTTAGAGAATGAAGTTTTAATGACAACAACCTTATTTCAATTATCATTGATTATTATATATATATACACACACACACACTAACATCTCTATCTAGAATATATATATGCAAGATTTGTATATAGGACTTAAATACTGAAGAATGTACAGTTTTAGAGTTTCAAGAGATTCAGAGGAGATTCAAGACTCATGAGTAATCAAGTTATCAAGAGTTCAAGACAAATATAGTATTAGAGTCTAGTTTATATGTAAGAATCTGAATAGCACCCTAGGTTCAAATTCAA
The DNA here is from genome assembly GCA_030737875.1 of Allium sativum. Classification (NCBI taxonomy): domain Eukaryota; kingdom Viridiplantae; phylum Streptophyta; class Magnoliopsida; order Asparagales; family Amaryllidaceae; genus Allium; species Allium sativum. Next base: position 204,192,097 of record CM060916.1, read on the forward strand.
ATTCTAATTTTCAAAATTCTAATTTTCAAAATTCTAATTTTCAAAATTCTAATTCTATTTTTCAAAATTCTGATTTTCAAAATTCAAATTCAAATTATGTTTTCAAATCATTTTCAAATTATTCTATCTTACTTATGATTTTTAAATAAAGTTAGAGTTTTAATATATATAAGTTTATATACATATATAGTTTTATAGTTATATTGTTTTAAAATTTATAAATTCATAAATATGATTATATAATATATAATTATGTTTTCATATGGTTTTATACTTTAGAATACTCATTTATATCACTAAGTTTTAATTCCAAAATTTCCAGAATTATATATACAATTAAACACTTGAAAAATAGTTTTAAAAATATTTTACACACACATATGTCGACATACATATATGTCTATGTCGACTTACAAATGTCAGAAATTCAATATTCAAACAAAGTGTCTTTTCAGTATTTGTAACGTTCTAGAAGCGTTGAAACCTTTCAAATCTTATAAATAAGAGTTGATTTCGAATTTTTTTTAATCATTCTTCTTCTCCATCTTTACCCCCTTCATTACACCATTATTATTTCATATTTTATTGATTTTACACTTCTACTTTGCTGATTTCTACTCTAATTATATAAAATGTAACGCCCTGGAAATTTTGACAATTGGAATGTGAATTTAATTAAAAATTTAATTATTAATAATCAATTTTTATTTTGATACTAGGGTTAGAAATTGAAAACCAAATATATTGTTTTGAGTTGAATTGGATGCGATATTTAATTTAGAACGGTTGATTTGAAATCGAATATATGTTGTGGAATGTTTGAATTGAATCTGGTTTGATATTTGGACATACGAATTGAATTTGAAATTTTGCTAGAAATATAAACAGTTAAATTTGAAAATAAACTTAGTGGACGTTAATTAAGTTAGAGATTTTATCAGTTAGAATATAAAGAGAGATTGACTTGAATATTTAAATTCGACTGAAATGAATCGAAGGTTTTATTTGTGAAATATATAGAAATGAGTCTAGATATGTGTGTATTGATGTTGAAATTTAACATTTGGAAATTTGGAAACAAGCAGAGTTATTTGTGAACGAACGGAATTAAATCAATGGACGGTTAAATAATTTAAAATTTAAAATACGTTGTACACAGACGAAGTCGGATTACAATTAAAACAATTTTATTGAGTTTAGAACATTAAAATATAGAAGAACGCCTCTTTTAGTTGCGTTTGGGAATTTATTTGACGGTACGAAATTAGAGTGCTCGACCATGGTTCGCGGTAGAATTTTAATATTACACACTAATATCACCTCCCTCAGAAATTATCGCGCAGGCCAAACGCTAACCTATAAGCTACGATGTAATGTCGTTCTAATCCGTTCACATTATTTTCTATAAAATCATGTCGCTTATTCCCATTTCTTCAGCAAGCAATATTCCTTTTTTATGGTTTCCTACTAAATTAGTTCCTTCTTCTGGCAGCCGTTAGTTCCACTCTCCTCCAAAATAAAAATCCAAACTTTCCCCAAATCCGTCGTTCTCCCTCATCGCTCCTTCCTCAATAATTCGATTCGAAACCGAGTCTTGTTCTGCTCCGCCAAATCAAAGTTGCGTGCACCACCATTCAACCTCATCTCTCTCGTCATCGCAAATCACTCGAAGACTCTGGCCGATTTGGTAACCACACATGAATCTCCTACTTTGTTCGAAGGCATCGCTGTCTACACCCTTGAAGTCCAAAATGCCTACTGCCTTGATTGTCGCCACTACAGGTGAGCAATCACTCACGATTAATCTTTGAACCAAGTTTATTAACTACAATAACATAACTAAATAAAACAGTGAATTTTGATTGTGGGTACATGAGTCCTGATTTTTGTTTGCCTTGTGTGGATTGTCTCGCTTGACTTTTGCTACGACCATTTGGGTATTCTTAATACTGGAGTTTTAGTTGTTGTTGTGCCTGTCTTTACTATTGAACATACACGTTTATTGGTCTTGGATCGGGAGTCCTTGTATCACATGTGTATCGTATTAGCTCCCTAACCATGTGTTGATTCCATATTACTATGTACATCTAGGCTTTTCGGCATTAGGGGTTAATTGGCCATAAATACCATCATGTGGTATTAAATGTTAACTGTAACTTTGAATGTTTATCTTTAAGGCAGTGTAGGGGATTTAGTTCCATCTGAGGAGAATAATGATCAGTTAGGAGGTACTTGTGGTTTAACGTATACATGCAAATGATCAACTTACATCTTTGAGTAATTTCAAATCATACCTGTCTAAGTAAATGGATATAAGCTACTCTTCGCCAACTTGTTTTGTTTAAAAGTTGACTGGATGTTGACTTGTTTTACCATGTTTTTGTTCGCTGTGAAATGATCCTGAAAATTCCTTATTTATAAAATCTGAAAACGACGCCATGTCGAGAAATGCTGAAATATATTTTAAAAAGTTGAAATGAAGTTATAATATGTTTTATTTCTGATAATGGTTCATTTTGTTTTTGATTTTACCTGTTCTAGTCCTTTGTTTTAAGACTGTTACCCCTTTTCTTTAGCTAGTACTGCTTAATTTCTGAAAAACACAAGCCAAATTTTAGAATCCTTTAGTTGGCTACTGACAGGTTCTGGTAGTTGATTCAGTCATGTGCACCCAAGATCCATGTATTCTTTCATATACTTGGCTGCGTATATACATATGCATTATATCCTGTATGTAACCCTTGATTGTGTATGCTTTTGTGCATTCCTAATTTAGTAAAGAAGTTACGAAAATCCTGTAAGTCTTAGCTATGGAATAATTTAACCGGTTAATTGGTTTTACAAACCCTATTTGGAACTGGGTTCCATGTATGATATACATATACATGTTAGACACATACAAATTTGCAGTGTGCATTGATTTAACCCCGTTGATAGTTAGGATGGACAAATTTAGCTGAATATGCATGATTATGACGCAGGCTTCATTTTACCTGGACCATGAACTTATGCCTGATGCAAACTTGTTGTACATCTTTTATTACTTCACTGTTATGTTAACTTGAGGCTAAGTCTAAATTAATTCATGTGTTTGATATTTCTATGACATTTCCTTATATATATTTTTTGTACTTCGGACTTGAGCCTAAGGTCATCTTGTAATCGGCCCATTTTCTCTTTTATTGAACCAATGCTTGACTAATACAGTCTTGAATTTGTTATTACTGTATCGCTGGAGTCATTGTTTTCACTTGGGCCCTTGTGTAAATCTTCCCATGATGTCATGTGTCAGTTTCACTTAGTATGACATGACCTAGAAAATTCATAGTGGTGTACTACAATAAGCCTGATGCCATGCCGTAAGTTTCCCCATGATGTATCTTAAATGCTTCCTAAAAAATGTTGCAACTTAGGCTCTTTTGTTAATTTTTACGTAGAACACTTGATTTGTTTATGCTGCAAAAAAGTTCATTTGCTGAGATGTTAGCTTGTTCTATTTGTGTATGTTAATGTGTATTTATCATAAGGACTATATTCGGAGTTAAGATTGACTATTATATTCAGTTTGTTATTGAATTTGTTTTATTTGAACAAAGAATAATCTTAACTCGAGTGTTTTTTGTTTTTGTATGGAATGCTTGGGTCAGACTCGAGTAGTACATATTTAGATATTTTAGTGTATGATTCGAAGATTGACGAAGCTGGGGATTTCCGAAGACGTGCGAGCTCTGAAGAGTGTAAAACAGTAAATATTTTCTTGTATTCAAATTTATTTTCATTTCCGCTGTATAGAAAGTTTTGTATCAAAAATCATGAATATATATATATAAGTTTATTTCGCTGTTCCAAATGTGTTATTTATTTATTTTGGAATTCGTGTGTTGATTCTGTTGTTAAACCCTGTAAGCTAAATGATGATCCGTCGATTTGAATGTTTTAAATTGGTATAATTACCAATTTGAAGCTATCAAAAAGGCGGGACGTTACAATTGGTATCAGAGCTTTTGTTTATTCAAAGCTTAGCTTATTGGGTTTAAAACGGATTTTGAAATATAAATTTTGAAAGTGAAAATTTATTTGGAAAGGAAAATTATTTTGAGAAACATTATATATTTTGAAAGTTTGTATTTTGAAATTAGTCCAGCAGAAACAAAAATTTATTTTCAAATTTAAAATTCATCTTGGAATCCCCGGTATTCGGATCTAGATTTGCTAGAACCTTTCTTCGATAAGTCTCCTTAGGTTCGAATCTTGTGTCCATCATCAAATGGTATCTAAGGAAAATAAGTATAAGGGAATCAATAAATCGATTTCTCTAATCGTGTATTTTAGCAACCAAAGATAACTGAAATTGATTGGAAAGAAGAATTCATATGGGAATTTTAGTAGGGGAAATACTAAATCATTTCAAAGATAAAACGATGAATTTTGTTTCGACATTCAGAATATAAAAGACTATAATTGGAATTCCATGGTGTCAGATTTTATTACTAATTTATTTAGATAACGCAAGATAATGTATAATTGGTTTCAAACCAATAATGTATAATCAAATTGTAATAACCTGATATACACACATAAAGTAAATATGTTTATTAAGGTAATAAGACCTTAGAAATAAGATGTGAGTGATTTAATAAAGGAACAAGGGTGTGCATGTCCACACTGTATGTATCTTTGTTATGTTAAAATTCGTAAAAAGAATTAAATATAAAGAATATTAGAATTGAGATAAGACCAAGCGAATCTAGAATTGAGATATACAAAATGTATAAATAGTAGAATAAGAATATTATTACAATCTGATGTAAGGAAGGTTGTTTGAAAGTAGGAAGGCTTGCTTGAAAAAGATATCACATAAGTTGATAGTTTTGATATTTTAACCGCTGCCAAAGTTATGTAAGAGACTAGGTATATTGTTTGTTGCATTATAAACACTATGCACTATTTTATAAGCTGTTGAAACTTGAATTTGTGGGAATCTAGTAATGAGATAATGGTTTATTTTGAAATGGATTAGCAAGTTAAGGAAGGACTTTGAAGAAGTTAAATAGTTATACAAATATGATTTCCCTGTGAGAATAGATGGCTAATAGTATGAAACCCAGATAGTTGGATGATTAAATGTAATGTGTATTTAAGAGGGTTATGTTGCGATGTATTGCTGGTCATATATATGTAATGAAATCTACTTATTTGTTAAAGTATAGAGTATATAAATTTTATGGGTTTTACTTGTTGACATTCAGGAGGGCAACGGTAATATACAAGATGCCTAAGTGTATAGTGCCCTAGTGTTATTTCAGAACAAATAAAATAAGTAGAATACTCTGGAGCTAATCATTTTGAATATAAATCATAATCTGAATATATAGGTACGAGTATTCTTATAAGTGATTGGCTAGGAGACTATTAGTTGATAACCAGTGAATAACTGCACAAGAGATTTCACAAGGAAGTAATTAATGACCTAAGATTTTTTTTATTGATATAAATAGAACATAAAATGTATTTAGAAGGAAATTTAGTTGTTGATGAATACAAGAAAAAGTAAATAAAATGTTATGTCTTAAATCCACTGAATCCTGTATGAACCTGGAACTAGAAAATTGAAAAATCATGATAAATAATACAGGTTACTACTTACATAAAGAGTGACATTATGATGATCTAAATATGAATATAGAAGTATTAATTTAGGCATTATATAATGAACATGTGTATAGCTCTTTGAGTAAGAAAAAATTATGTAAGCAAGAAATTTGTACGTGGAGCTATTCCTCCTCATAACAGGATAATATTTGCATAGAAATTATATTATGTTTGGGTATCTAAGGAAATATAGCAAGCTAATGAGAATGCCCGTTTGACTCTACAGTGAAGAAATGAAGGCTTTTATTTTTATTAGACTATGTACTATAGGTAAGCTGTTTATTTATTGTTGCGTACTATGCTATGATAAAAGCTTAACTCAACAAAAGGCATGCGGATACAGATTTATTGCTAGAAAATGTTATTTTATAGCTCCAGGAAGCTTATGCATATTTATGTATGGGAACTAAAATATATTGAAAAGTAAACTTTATTATGGAATTCTCAGTAGTAATATAAAAGGGTTGACATCCAATTGTGGATAATATCCTATAACCCAGTATATATCTATGTAGTTGAACAAATGATCTTTGAGGTAATTTCAAATAAATCAGAAATGTTAAATATCAATATTTCTTAATATTATAAGCAAAACATTAATGAGTTACTTAATTCAAGAGAATGACTTAATGAACAAAACAAGTTAATTCAATCTTGTTATGTTGTGTAGTGTTTAATTACTTATAATTAATCAAGAGTCTTTTGGCTAATTAATTCCACTCTGATTTAAGCAAAAGAAGACTTGTATATCTTCTTATATAGAAGTTAGAATTTGAACTGTACTAATATATTTATATTGGTGATAAGTGATCCTGGAATTGAAGGATTGGAAAATGATAACCCTTATGTGGAGAACCCCAAGGTTGTTGTAAAAAATGATTAAGAAATGGATTTAAGGAATTTAGAAACTGACCGAAGGATAGTTAAGTTGAATAATTTCCTGAGTGTTGATTTGATGTTGGTTTCGGCCTTCGGGGTTGATACTTAGGGGATTGTTCGCTTGCTAATTTACGGTCGAGGGATGTAAACGTGAAGAAGTGATAACATGTAAAGGAGAAATTTGTGATAAGAAGAAAAATTCTGAAATTTTGGGAGCATAGGGATTTGAGTTAAGCGATGAATTTAATAATTGAAGAATTGGAAGAATATTGGGTTTTAGAAATGAATTCATAAATTTAAGTTTAAAAGAATATCAAATAGCTATGTTGATTAAGAGACCAAAACTGAAAATTTGAAATTTGAAATGGAATTTGAGGATTTTTTATCTTGAATATCGGATATAGAGGTTTCCGAAGCTTATATGGAGAAATATATAACAATATAGCGAATTTGGAAACTACAAACTTGGAAGACAATCAAATTGTGATAAAATCATATATACAGAATTTATATGAAAGTGAGATGTTTGGAAATATGATTTGAAAGGAAGATATTATGTAAGTTAAAATAAATGTGGTTTATGAAGAGTATGAAATAAAGTACTATACATATATAGTAGTATATGTTTTCAAAGCAAAATAAGGGAACTACCTTCCTTTTCTTTTGAATTTCAAGCTTACCTGAAATATGCTGCTGGAAGTAGTAGGTTGTTCGAACATAAAACTCATGAGTTGCCATTATGCACGACTGCTAGCATAATTCGCAGGGTTGCAGATAGCCTATGGCGGTCAGATGTTTCCTGAGGGAATAAGGAGTAACCATTGTGATCGCTGCGATCTAGAGTCGTTGAATTCGACCGTATCGCGAAATTCGCAGGGCTGTAGATAGCCTACGGCGGACGGATGTTTCTTGGGGGAACCAAGCGTAACCATTGCGACTGCTACGATCTACAGTCGAATTATAAGGGTGTAATCCGCAGAGCAGTGAAAAGCTTACGAGTATGAATGTTTCCTGCGGGACCCAGGCGTAACCATTGTGTACTTGCGGTCCACACAGCAAATTGTCTATCGGTGAAAGAGATGTAACCACTAGAATTACTAAAGATAGTATGATGAGCTGTGCGAATATTTGAGATATCTTAGTGATAGTGAGCCACCTGTTTAATGCAACAGTTTGTCTTTGTGACTCGATTGATCCTTGTGACTTGATTCATTGTCATCATTTGATAATTTGTTTCCTGAGATAGAGCAACCAGCGCTCTATTGACCTCAGATTGTCTTTTGATTCTTAAATATTTTCCGTTGATCCGTCCATGACGACATTCGCGGGGAAGTGATTTTCTACGGATACGGATGTTTTCCGGGGGATCCAAACGGAACCATAGTGTATCTGCGACTCATGAACAATCAACATCAAATATCACATTGGTACTTTCCATATTTTTTTTCTCTTTTTTCAAGGAATTTTGAAATACCTTTTTTCACTAGAAATTGAAGCAAGGATATCTAGTACTTGGAGATTTTAGTCATGCGTCTGGCCAGCGTATGCCTAACATCTGTAAGAACGATAGTAGACTTGTCAAGCTTCGAGTATCAAGTATTTTCAAATAAATAATTTGGAATTAAAATTTATCTAAGAGGATTTCGTGTTATATTATAAAAGATTTTGGATTTTTGAAAATTTTCAGTTCAACAATTTGTAACTTAAAGAAGAGATGTTATTTACACTCTTCAATGAATGCTGGGAATATTAAATAATTAAATATAAGGAGATGTGGTTGAAGTTGGATTGTGATGAATAAGTGGGATGATGGATAAGTAAATACTAACAAATGAAGTTTATATAGAAATTTGAAATAATTTGAAATGCATAAATCCTACTTATACAGGATTTGAAATTTAAAAAGAAAATGGGTTTGAAAAGAAATTATATGATTCTGAATCTCTTAGGGTTTTAGATAGAAGGAGAAATTGGGAAATATTTCATAATAGTTTGAGGTAAAAATTGGTTTGAGAAAAAGTTTCAAAAAGCATAGAAAAGAAAAAAAAGGTAAAATAAAATATAATAATAATAATAATAACCCGATTCAAAAGATAAAGAAAGTCATGTTTGATCAAAATTGATCTCCAACTATAAAGAAAACTTGATTTTCCGAGTAAATTGAATATGATGGATAAACAAAGAGGATTGATGATTTAAATATAGGTATTTAAGTTAGTTGTGGAAAAAATTTGCGCAAATATGAAATTGGAGCATACATTAGTATAACTATGACGATCTATCCTTTACGGGGACGAAAAGTTTTAAAGGGGGGAGATTGTAACGTCCTGGAATTTTCGACAATTGGAATGTGAATTTAATTGAAGAGTTAATTATGAATAATCAATTTTTATTTTGATACCGAGGTTAGAAAATAAAAATCAAATATATTGTTTTGAGTTGAATTGGATACGATATTTAATTCAGAACGGTTGATTTGAAATCGAATATATGTTGTATAATATTTGAATTGAATCTGGTTGGATATTTGGATATTTGAATTGAATTTGAAATTTTGCAAGAAATATAAACGGTTAAATTTGAAAATAAACGTAGTGGACGTTAAATAAATTAGAGATTTTATCGGTTAAAATATATAGAGAGATTGACTTGAATATTTAAATTCGACTGAAATGAATCGAAGGTTTTATTTGTGAAATATATAGAAATGAGTCTAGATATGTGTGTATTAGTGTTGAAATTTAACATTTTGAAATTTGGAAACGAGCAGTGTTATTTGTGAATGAACGAAATTAAATATGTGAATGGTTAGATAATTTTAAATTTAAAATACGTTGTACGCAGACGAAGTCGGATTACAATTAAAACAATTTATTAAGTTTAGAACAATGAATATAGAAGAATGCCTCTTTTGTTGCGTTTGGGAATTTATTTGATGGTACAAAATTAGAGTTCTTGACCATGGTTCGTGGTAGAATTTTAATATTACGCTAATATCACCTCCCTCAGAAAATATCGCGCAGGCCATACACTAACCTATAAGCTACGATGTAATGTCGTTCTTATCCATTCACATTTTTTTTCTATAAAATCATGCCGCTTATTCCCATTTCTTCAGCAAGCAATGTTCCTCTTTTATAGTTTCCTACTAAATTAATTCCTTTTTCTGGCAGCCGTTAATTCCACTCTCCTCCAAAATCAAAATCCAAACTTTCCCAAAATCTGTCGTTCTCCCTCGTCGCTCATTCCTCAACAATTTGACTCGAAACCGAGTCTTGATTTGCTCCTCCAAATCAAATCTATGTGCACCGCCATTCAACCTCATCCTCTCATCACCTCAAATCACTCGAAGACTCTGGGCAATTTGGTAACCACGCATGAATCTCCTACTTGGTTCGAAGGCATCGCTTTATACACCCTTGAAGTCCAAAATCACCTGCTGCCTTAATTTTCGCCACTGCAGGTGAGAAATCACTCATGATTAATCTTTGACCCAAGTCTATTAACTACAATAATATAACTAAATAAAACAGTGAGTTTTGATAGTGATACATAAGTCCTGATTTTTGTTTGCCTTGTGTGGATTGTCTCGCTTGACTTTTGCTACGACCATTTGGGTATTCTTGATACTGGAGTTTTAATTGCTGTTGTGCCTGTCTTTACTATTGAACATACACGTTTATTGGTCTTGGACCGGGAGTCCTTGTCTCACATATGTATCCTGTTAGCTCCCTAACCATGTGTTGATTCCATATTACTATGTAAATCTAGGATTTTCAGCATTAGGGGTTAACTAGCCATAAACACCATAATGTGGTATTAAATGTTAAATGTAACTTTAAATGTTCATCATTAAGGCAATATAGGGGATTTAGCTCCATCTGAAAAGAATAGTGATCGGTTAGGAGGTACTTGGGGTTTAACGTATACATGCAAACAATCAACTTACATCTTTGAGTGAATTCAAATCATACTTGTCTGAGTAAATGGCTATAAGCTGCTCTTCGCCAACTTGCTTTGTTTAAAAGCTAGCTCTATGTTGACTTGTTTTACCATGCTTTTGTTCGCTGTGAAATGTTCCTGAAAATTCCTTGTTTTAAAGATCTAAAAACCACGCCATGTCGAGAAATGCTGAAAGATATTTTAGAAAGTTGAAACGAAGTTATAATATGTTTTATTCGTGATAATGTTTTTCTTTTTTGATTTTTACCTGTTTTATCCTTTGTTTTAGGACTATTACCCCTTGTCTTTAGCTAGTACTGCTTAACTTCTGAATAACACAAGCCAAATTTTAGAATCCTTTAGTTGGCTAGTGACAGGTTCTGGTAGTTGATTCAGTCATGTGCACCATAGATCTACGCATACTTTCGTATACTTGGCTGCATATATACATATGCGTTATATCCTGTATGTAACCCTTGATTGTGTACGCTTTTGTGCAATCCTAATTTGATAGAAAAGTTACGGAAATATTGTAAGTCTTAGATATGGAATAATTTAACCGGTCAATTAGTTTTACACACCCTATTTGGAACTGGGTTCCATGTATGATATACATATACATGTTAGACACATACAAATTTGCAGCCATTGACAGTTAGGTTGGGCAAATTTAGCTGAGTATGCATGATTATGATGCAGGCTGCATTTTACCTGGACCATGAACTTATGCCTGATGCAAACTTGTTCTACATCTTGTATTACTTCACTATTATGTTAACCTGAGGCTAAGTCTAAATTAATTCATGTGTTTGATATTTCTATGACATTTGCTTATATATATTTTTCGTACTTCGGACTTGAGCCTTAGGTCATCTTATAGACACTGGCCCATTTTCTCTGTTACTGAACCAATGCTTGACCAATACAGTCTTGAATTTGTTATTGCTGTATCATCGGAGTCATTATTTTCACTTGGAACCTTGTGTGAGTCTTCCCATGATGTCATGTGTCAGTTTCACTTAGTATGGCATGACCTGGAAAATTCATAGTGGTGTACTACAATAAACCTGATGCCATGTCGTAAGTTTCCCCATGATGTATGTTAAATGCTTCCCGAAAAATGTTGTAACTTAGGGTCTTTTATTTATTTTTACATAGAACACTTGATTTGTTAGTGCTGCAGAAAAATGCATTTACTGAGACCTTAGCTTGTTCTATTTGTGTATATCAATGTGTATTTATCATTAGAACCATATTCGGATTTAAGATTGACTATTATATTCAGTTTGTTATTGAAGTTGTTTTACTTGAACAAAGATTAATCATAACTCTAGTGTTTTGTGGTTTTGCACGGAACGCTCGGGTAAGACTCGAGTAGTACAAATTTAGAGATTTTAGTCTATGATTTGAAGATTGATGAAGCTGGGGATTTCCAAAGACGTGCGCGGTCTGAAGAGTATAAAACAGTAACTATTTTCTTGTATTCAAATTTATTTTCAGTTCCGTTCTATAGAAAGATTTGTATCAAAAATCATGATAATATATAAAAGTTTATTTCACTATTCAAAATGTGTTATTTATTTATTTTGGAATTTCTGTGTTGATTCTGTTGTTAAACCCTATAAGCTAAATGATGATCCGTCGATTTTTACGTTTTGAGTTTGTCTAATTACCAATTTGAAGCGTCAAAAAGGCGGGATGTTACATAAAACTTCTTTTTTTTTCTCTCTACTCGTTATTCTCTGAATTGAAGTGATATTGAGGAGTTATAGGGTTGTTGTAATCATTTGGGAAGTGTTTGGGAAAGGGTGTGTTCCTTGTAGCCCTGAAATCAAGGAAAGGGAGAGGTGTTAATCTTGTAGCCGTGAAATCAAGAGTGGTTGGAGTAGTGTTAACCTTGTAGCCGTGAAATCAATGGGATTGTACTTGGATATTGATAATAATAAAACTTTGCATAATCCAGCATTGCGTGGGACTGGACGTAGGAGTAATCCAAACCAGCATAAAATCTGGTATGCTCTTTCCTTTTGTGCATTTTATATTTACATGTTTCTGTGTTCGATTCTTTGTCTGCGATCATCTCGGTTGAGTATAGTCCGTATAGTAGATCATTTAAGTTTAAGATTTCTGTAAATTCCTTAGAAACACTATTCACCCCCTCAAGTGTTAGTCTTGCCTACAATTCTGCGTTCCCTAACATATGTTTCCGTGCCTTACATGCTGGGTTGACCATTTATATCATATTAGTAGTCGGCTGCCTCTTTTCTGTCATTACCATGCTTCACTCAGCCTACTGTCCCAGTTTTGAACTAGCACCTTGATATTAAATAAGTTTATACATGTACCTATCTCATCGTATGAACTGAATAGGCACTTGCTGCCTTGTATGCTTACCTTGTTAAATATTGAGACCCCTTTTATGTATATATGTTGCCTGGGTTCGAAATTAAGGAATTTGTTGTTGATTTATTTCACTGGATCCTTTGATTCACCTGCGTGTTGATATGACTTGAGAAATGGTTATTCGCTTACCTTGTTTAAATATGTCGAGACCCTCTTTTTCTTTGTAGTACCTGGCCATTGTGATACTTCCCAGGCCCGAGTACTTAAAATTCCACTTGCTTCCCTATGTTGTTTTGTTATATCTTGAGTACCTAGCCATTGTGATATTGTTTAGGCCTGAATACTCAAAATTCTACTTGCTACCCTATGTTGTTTTATTATATTGTGAGTGTAACACCCCGTATTTTTAACAACACTAAAAGAGGATAAATTAAATAATAATTAATTTAATGTTTGGAATTAAGGGAAATGGACTGCGCCATTGCGTTCTTCTCGAAATTCTGGTCAAGATAGACATTTGGTTTGCGTGAAACGGACACCGTATGAAAAACTTATAAGGATTTTAAGTTTGTATACGCGTAGAAGAATTATATATATACACATACACACAAACACACACATGAGTCAGATATGAGTCAAGACCTTATCCAAAATCATTTTAAAATCAAAATGGCATAAGGTGGCAAATTTCCCGCTCTATGGGGTCGACCTCCCTAGGGAGGTGTTGAAACCGAGGTCGACAACCCTAGGGCTGACGTGGCAGTCGGTTTCAGAGGTGCTGGCAGCTATTAATATGTGTCCATTTCTCCTGTTTTCTTCATTGGAAATCATGGAGGACAAATACTACTGGTATTTGAACTGAAACAGATCCTTTCTTCAACAACAATCAACTATGAATCAAACTTAGAGATTCGAGAGTAGATCCAACCTCAGCTATTTTCTACCTTTTCTTTTAATCCTAACACTGTGAGTTCTAGGTTACTTTTAGATTTAAATGATTAAAAGTAAAATAGTACTGTGATTTGGATCTGTCTTGAATTGAATCTATGTTATTCTTAGATCTCAAACTTTATTATGCTAGATCTATTTTTATAGATCTAATTCACCTGTGATTAGATTATCATGTCACCTTTGTCAAGTTTGTGGTTAATTTGGGATTATCATTATATGGATAATTGAACCTTTGTTTAGATCTAGATCATCATATTGTGATCAACTGAGATCTATCATTATTGGACATACGAATTCTTATTTTTGGATCTGTTCATCCTAAGTATATTGGATCTAGTTTTATCATTACCCTTTTTACTAAATCTGTTTTTATGTCCACCTTATTGTGCCTATTACTTGTATATGCCAGTATATATGTTTATGTCACTTTTAGAATGATCACTATTGTCATTTTTTCCATCACCTTTCCCTTTTATTATTTATGACTAGGCTACTTTCTAGCCTAGATGCCGCCAAATATATGCGAATGCGTTAGTTAGGGAACGGGGGAAAAAAGGTTAGAATTGGCATAATTCAAATAATGTTTATATGAATTGGAAATATAATTCAAAATGGGGAAAGAGGAGCATAATCACCTATAAAGACATAGGTAAGAATTGGATTAGAATGAAATGTCTAATAATTACAATTAGAAATTATAATTGCATTTATGACACGAGGTTAGGTTGCATTAGTGGTGGAAGTCAGCCTAGACTCGACCGACATATCCAGCAACTACTAATGTTGAACCTAGTGTGAGAGGTCTAAGTGCGTAAATACGAGACGGACTATGACATGAGGTTAGGCCCAACTTATGGAAGAAGTCTGCTCGGACCCAACCGGCATACCCAGCATCCACAAGTTGTAGGCCTAATGTCGGATGTCTAGCCCATTATAAACCATAAATGGACATGGTAATAAATTGGACTACTTAACCTAATCTAATCCATAGGGATTGTATGATTATGAACTAAAGTTAGGGTTAAGTAAAAATTGGTTGGACAGTGGATGGGTTAAGCAAATATGGAGGGGGTGGGTAATATTTACATATAGGCCCACAAAGTTAACCCGATAAGGTTATGTAATTAAATACACCCAGTAGTATACATAACCGATGGAAATAATAAAGATATGTAATTAAAGACACCTAGTGGTATACATAATCAAATGGAAAACCTAGTGGGGGATACAAGACAAAGGGGACAACTTGTATCATATTGTGTGGGACCTGTTACAACCAGTAATCCGGAGTAGGTACGTGTACTCCGTACCAGGTCGGAGAAGGGGCACGCTTATTGGATTAATTGTAAGTGATCCAAACGTGGAGGACGGTGTGGGCAGTGCAAACCGACAGGGCCATGTGCATGCATGAGCCGGGTAGAAGCGGATAAGACGACCATGACACTTATAGATATGGGGTTGTGCATGTCCGCGAGGGTTTGCCACTTTAGGACGAGATAAATCCTATGGTGGGGCCGGCACAGAGTATCTACGCGGATTAGGGAGCCGATCGATTAGGATAATAGTTAGGGTACACTTGGAAGTATGACTAAGTCTACTACCTTATAGTGTAAGGGATCATCTCATTCTGGATATACTAGTAATAGTGCAGAGTAATCATTTTAGGGAAGCATATACATCTTATCATGTCTACCTTGTCACACCTATCTTTTATGTAGTAATCTTTCTTATCCACTTTATATGCTTGTCATGCTACTTTTATTTATTTACTTGCTAAAAGTAACAAGACTTGCCAGGCTTTATGTTTGACCTTTTTTGTTTCTCCTTCTTACTTCCGTCTCCCCCCAGGTTCTTAGGGAGTAAACACTCAGGCTTGACCGTGATTCTGCTTACTTTTGTTGGAGCTGCTGATATGTATGGCTCAAGCTTCTGTCCTTGTTGCTATGGCTATATTTTGTTGTTAGGGAATTTTATTTGTTTTATGTGCTCTGATATTTTTGAAGTACAAGACAGTAGATTTTATGTTGTAATGGGCTTTTGTTTTTCAGACATATGATGTTTTTTTTGGACCACGGTATCTTATGATAAATAAAGTTTTTATTCCGCTGTTATTATATATGTCTATCTTGTAATATTTTCGTCCTGTTTACTATAACGCTCCACGAAACTTAATGCATTCCCTTTGTGAGTGACATTAACAGACGTGGGGTGTCACACTTGTTATCAGAGCTGAAGATTACCAGATTGGATAAAAGTTTTTGAAAATTATTTTCAAAAAGGTTTTAAAAGAAAGCATTTTTCAAAAAGAAAAGTATGTTTTGAAAAACATATTCCCCAAAGCCATATGTAATATCCTTCGATCCTTTGTCTAAATCTCTTTCCTTTTCTTTTTAGCATGTCTGGGAAACCTAATTTCCCAGAGGACGTTACGATACCAGGCTAGTTTCGTAGGTATCTGGAGGCCATGGCGCCTACCGAAGGCCAAGGAAACATTCCTCCCCCAACTGCACAAGTTGTTCCTCCTCCTCCTCCGCGTGTAGACAACTTTTCCAAGATCTACAAAGATTTTCGTGCTATGGGAGGAAAGCCATTCCATGGAAACGAGACATTCCTAGAGGCAAGGAATCGGCTCAAGGAGACCGAGGACTTGTTTGTAATATTTGAAGTGGAAGATCGAAGGAAGATTCAATTGGCTGCCTGGATATTGAAGGATGAAGCTTCATTTTGGTGGGAGGCAACCCAAGCAGGCCATCCAGTGGAAACTTGGGATGACTTTAGACAGAGGTTTGAGATGAAATTTCTTTCCGAAGCCGAGAAAAGCATGCAGATGGAGAGGTTCTTGGCACTCAAACAAGAGAACTTGACGGTTAAAGAGTATGTGAACAAATCTAACCAACTAGCAAGATTTGGACTGGAACTGGTAGACACTCCGCATAAGAAGGCTTTGCGGTTTGCTAAAGGGCTAAATGAACCCCTTCATGGGTTAGCCATGTCCCATATCCCAATGGGAGCCACCTTTGAAAGACTTGTTGATATTGCCTTGATGCATGAGGAAGAGAAAGGAGAAAAGAAGGAGGTTAAAGCTAAGGAAACAACGCAAAATAAGAAGACATGGCCCAAGAGAGGACAACAACAGTAACAGAAGAAAGGAGGAAAGAATGACAAGGGTAAGGAGAAAAGGAAGTGTCAAGGTTATGGGAAATAAGGTCACTTGATCAAAGACTGTAAAAGAAGGAAGAACACTTGCTTAATATGTGGAGAGGTCGGACACTTTGCTAGAGAGTGCCCGAAGAAACAGGGATCACAGTGACAAGGCCAAAGGGTAGGAACTTCTGAAGGGCAGGTGCATACTCTCACGATTAGTGCTCCTAATAGAGGTATAAAAATTTCTGTGGAAGGTTCAATTTCTCTTTCAAACCATCCTATGAGAACACTTTTTGATTCTGGCGCTTCACATTCATTTATATCTAGTTCTGTGGTTGAATCGCTGCACTTAATTACGTATGGTAGTAGATCTCGTAGTTGTTTCAAACCACATTGGTGGTTCAGCTCATTTAACTATGATTTTTTGGGGTTTGAAAATATTTGTGTTAGGCGTCGAGTTTGAGTGCGACACATATGTGCTCGGGTTTATGGGCTATGGGTTGATTCTAGGAACGGATTGGATTACCACATATGGTGCCATTCTGGATTGTGAGAGGGGGTCATTAGGCTTCTGACTTGTCATGGGAGGACCCTCGAGATTCCTTGTGACCCCCAAGGGTCTGTTATGCTTAGTTTCCTAGAATCTCTTGATGCATCCATAGATGATTTGTAATCTGTTCCGGTATTCCGATATTATTATGATGTTTTTGAGGAGGTTCGGGGCTTACCTCCAAGGCGCGAGATCAACTTCCGTATATATCTAGTGGACAATGCAAAGCCAGTTGCATTATCAGTGCGCTATATGGCTCCAAGGGAAAGGAAGGAGCTGAGTAAGCAAGTAGGGAAGCTAATTGAGAAGGATTCATCAGACGAAGCGTATCTGAATGCGGTGCTCTAGTTGTATTCGCAACTAGGGCGGATGGTTCGCTTCGTTTGTGTGTAGACTATAGAGAATTGAACAAGCTCACAAAGAAGAATAGGCATCCACTTCCAAGGATAGACGACTTGTTTGACCAGCTTGTCGGGGCCTCGGTATTTTCTTAGTTAGACTTGGCCATGGGGTTTCATCAGTTGAGGGTGGCTGAGGAAACATAGATAAGACTGCTTTTAGGACTCCGGATGGTTTCTTTTAATGGCTAGTTATGCCTTTTGGGTTGACGAATGCACCCGCCTATTTTGTTGATCTGATGAGTAGGGTGTTTCGGGAGTTCCTAAATAAATTTGCCATCGTCTTTGTTGATGACATTTTGATCTTCTCCAAGAGCGAAAAAGAGCATGCTCAGCATTTGGGAGAAGTTTTGAAAACTCTCCGTGACCATCAGCTTAAGGCAAAGTTCTCCAAATGCCATTTTTGGAGAAAGGAGGTGAGATTCTTAGGGCATGTAGTCTTCAAAGAAGGGATAGCTGTGGATCCCGCGAAAGTAGTTTCGGTGCAAGATTGGCATATTCCTAAACATGCAACAGCGGTGAGAAGCTTTCTTGGATTAGCAGTTTATTATAGGAAGTTCATTAATGACTTCGCAAAGATATCAGCCCCACTCACCTGGCTGACGAAGAAGAACTTGACATTTTCATGGGATATAGATTGTGATGTTGCCTTCCAACGTTTGAAGAGGGCTCTTACAACAGCCCCTGTCTTGACTTTGCCCGTTGGAAACAAAGTGTTTACAGTTTACACTGATGCATGTAGTACAGGGCTTGGTGTGGTTTTAATGCAAGATGTAAATGTAGTGTGTTACGGGGGTAGACAGTTAAGAGTTCATGAAAAGAACTACCCCACCCATGATCTAGAGCAAGCTGCCATAGTAATTGCTCTAAAGACGTGGCGACATTATTTACTTGGAGAGAAGTTTGAGTTATACACTGATCATAAATCTCTCAAGTATCTGTTCTCACAGTAGGATCTTAATTTAAGGCAACAAAAGGCAGATGGAGTTCTTAGCTTCTTATGATTTTGATATTGCTTATACCCCTGGCAAGGGTAATGTGGTGGCTGACGCACTAAGTAGGCAGAGGATGGCCTTAAGTCCTCTATTTGTGGAGAGGAAGAGCTTGGAGTTCATCTCAACTTTTAATTTTAGACCCTCCATCGAGATTTTGCCTGATTTGTTTGCATCGCTAGAAATACGACCAACTCTTATGGATCAGATAGGAGCTTCGCAACAAGGTGACCCACAGATTTTAGACATCATGGATAAGCTCCGAAAAGAGGAGACTTCTAGCCACCTCAGTCGATATACCATAGATGAAAAGGGATGGTTGCGACGGGATGGAAGACTTTGTGTACCTCAAACTGGAAGCTTGATAATGGCAGTCCTAG
Organism: Allium sativum; assembly: GCA_030737875.1. Lineage (NCBI taxonomy): Eukaryota > Viridiplantae > Streptophyta > Magnoliopsida > Asparagales > Amaryllidaceae > Allium > Allium sativum. Next base: position 204,211,328 of record CM060916.1, read on the forward strand.
AAGAATCCGACCATTCTAAGATGACTATTCATCCAAGCGGTGAAAAGATGTACAGAGACATAAAGAGGGTTTTCTTTTGGGCTAGGATGAAGAAAGATGTGGCTGAATTTGTTTCTCAATGTTTAGTTTGCCAACAGGTCAAAGCTGAGCAAAAGAAGCCCGGTGGTTTACTTCCTCCTTTGGAGGTTCCACAGTCGAAATGAGAGGGCATCTCAATGGATTTCATAGATGGTTTGCCTAGATCAAAGAAAGGCAACACCAGTATCTGTGTTGTGGTAGATAGACTCACTAAGAGCGCTCACTTTATTCCAGTTAAGAATGAGAGGACGACATCACGGTTGGTAGCAATCTTTGTCTGAGAGATAGTTAATCTTCATTGGGTACCTTCCAGCATCGTGAGCGATCGTGACCCCATCTTTACCAGTGAAATTTGGAGGAGCTTGCAAGAAGCATTAGGTAAACGGTTGTGTTTGAGCACTGCTTATCATCCTCAAACCGATGGGCAGACAGAGATGGTGAAAAGAATTCTTGAAGATCTTTTAAGGCAGTGTATCTTAGACTTCGGAGGGTCTTGGGAAGAGCACCTTCCTTTAGTAGAGTTTGCCTATAACAACAGATACCAAGCCAGCATCGGCATAACAACCTTCAAAGCATTGTACGGACGACCCTGTAGATCACCAACTTGTTGGTGGGAATCTACAGAAAGATTATTACTTGGACCAGATATGGTTAGGGAAACGTCCGAGAAGATTGACCTTATTCGATGGTGGATGAAGACAGACCAAGATAGGCAGAAATCCTATGCAGACAAGAGAAGGACTGATATCGAATTCGAAGTGGGAGATTCAGTTTTTATCAAAGTTTCACCTCTAAGGAATGTGGTTCGCTTCGGATCGGTAGGAAAGTTGGCACCTAGGTTTGTGGGACCATTTCCGATAACCGAGGATTGGCCAAATGGCCTATAGAGTAAAGCTTCCAGAAAATTTATCCGGTGTTCATGATACTTTCCACGTTTCTCATCTGCGGAAGTGTTTTCATGACACCGCGAAAGTTGTCGAGTCAAGCATATTAGAAGAAGTGAAAGTAGAGTGGGAGGCGACAGTCAGACGAGTCCCTACCCGTATTCTTGGATCAAATGTTAAGAAGCTACGCAATAAAGAGATCAACTTGATAAAGATTCAATGGGCAGATAACCCAGAGGATGCGACTTGGGAGACTGAAGACAAGATTCAGGCTTCGTACCCATTTTTTCAAGGGTATGTTCTTAAATCCTTTCCCAAAATTTTTTCTGTGCTTATTTCTATCATTTGAATATATCCTATCCATAGTACCTTAGACCTTTAGATAAGAATCCTATGGATGAAAACATGTGTTTAAGACATGTTATGTTTGATGGATGCAAATGTTTGCTAGTGGTTGCATGTGGATACATATACACACACATTAGGCACTAGATCGGCTCAATCACTCTCATACTGCATATGGATGCGTGCGCATCTTCTTTTCTTTTATGGATGGAAATGGATGTATTAGCATACTGCATTTTGACGAATGAGTGTGCATACATATAGAACTCACATATTATAATAGGATTATTTGCATACATATTGGATACATGGGACTAACATACATTGCATTAAGGAGGTCAACTGAATCAGTAGACCGCCTGATCTTCGCATTAGTATTGGGATATATACACACACCTTTGCATATATTCATATAAGCATTAGAAATCTTTAAGGACAATGGATGCCTGTGATTGGTGGATGAGTAGATGGATGATGGATGGTAGGATACATTCTTCTTAACTTGGAGATTTCGGGGACGAAATCCTTTGAGTATGGGAGAATGTAACACCCCGTATTTCTAACAACACTAAAAGATGATAAATTAAATAATAATTAATTTAATATTCGGAATTAAGGGAAACAGACTGCGCCATTGCGTCTGTTTCGAAATTCTGTCAAGATAGACATTTGATTTGCGTAAAACGGACACCGTATGAAGAAGTTATGAGGATTTTAAGTTTGTATACGCATAGAAGAATTATACATACATACATATATATATGTAACGACCCAACTTTCGAACACATCGGAAGTCGTGCCATTAATAAGAATAAGAATAGATAGAAGATAAAATCACAGAAACATCAGAATCTCACAGCGGAATTTTTACAAAAGATGATACTTCATAATATTACATAGCGGAACATATTACATCAGAGCATCATAGGTCTTGTGATACAAGCCATTCATAGTACATCTTTAATTATACATATCATTTATGATTATACTAACAGACTTAATTATACAGTAGATGAGATAAGTAGACTAGCACACAGAAAGTATCCATCCAGCTTCTCAAGTTTTATCCACATCCTGATTCACTTGTCTATTCATAACAAGTGTTATGAACCCAAGAGTTTAAGGGAAACACAGAAAAAATAAACTCCGGGTCAGTCAGGGGACTGGTATGAGTAAACAGCTTAAAACAAATAAAAATATCTCATAAGACCATGCCATGAATACGGAATGGGTTTTTACCTTATGAGATCAAAACACTTTGTATACTCGAAATCAGATATTATCGTAGTGTCTATGTGTTTCACAAATAATTTAGAATCTAAAAGAATGCTTGCATCTCACATTCCCCTATATAATATACAAATAAAAACCGCTTGGCGCTTATGGAAAATTGGATTTCCAACTATGACAAGGTATGGGACCACCTTCCGATGATGTAACTCTAGAGGCGAATACATCTGAGTTCAACAAGAACATCTTGCAACCCGGCCCACAAATGACTGACCACTCATTTCTCTTGGGTGTATCGAATGTATGTCACCAACGGTTGGGCTCAAACCACCGTTTCCCAAATGGGCAGAATCGATAGAGTAAGAAACAAAAGGAATTTCTCTAGATAGGTGATTATACACCCTAATGGGAGCGACCCACATAGCAATGCTGCCTGCCCGATTTTTGTCATTTTCGAGTTGTGAGGCTTGAGGTCAGAACTTACCGTTTGTAACAGCACATCTATATTTACTTTGAATGCCACATCGTCAAACACGTCAAATCACAAATTGATTTCCCTGAAACCACGGGTAAAAAGCTAAGAGAAACGAATTCCTCTGCCACCAATCATAGTTTTGAAGAGGTCAACTTACGCGATCTGTTAGGTATACTTTGTCAGACATTCATCCATACAAGTTGTCCTGGGGCTGGACAAACCGAAGGCACTATTCTGTAAACAGAACAGCCCTTGCAAAACTCCGTCTTCAATAATCTTTGACTTGAAACGTATAAACCGAGTCGAAGTGGAATTAAATTCCGGACTCTTCGAAACGACAACGTAAAAGGTCAAGATTTGATAGTCGTGTTTTAACTATCAAATATAAAATAAAATGAATAGATTTATTTCCATTGGATCTGCTAAGCCTTGTTTAAATTATTCAAATTCTAATATCAATTTATTCATACTTATCTGAAACACAAGTATTTCTATTAACTTCGGAAATTCTTATTATAAGTCTTGATGAGATAATCTCACTCTTGAATATAGTTGAAAGTGATATCCAACTCTAATACTCATTCTGAATACAAATTAATACTATCCATCGGATAATAGTGAAATCGTTCAAGTTGGGGTATTTTTATTACCTCTCACACCTTTAATCGAAATCATTCTTATCGTTAAGATTTATAGAAGTTCGATATTCAGAATATTCGATAAACCAGAATTTGTAATCCATTTGATTCCAAATCTTAAACCAATTTCAAAATAGTGTTTTTGTTTTGAAAACATTCATTTAGTTAACTCTATTAACTTAAATGTTTAAAACCAAGGAATTTAAATCAAACGAATCAACTTAATTCCTTTTTCTTTTGATAATTAACTTATCTTTAAGATTTACTCAATTAAAGGATTAATTAAGTTTGAAACATCACTTTGGATAATTTATCAACTTTTAACTTCTCTATTTAACTGCAGAATTAGCTTACCAAAAACTGTTAATTAAAATATTAATTAGCTTTAAAACATTTCAACTTTTTAACAATTACTTGTTAAAAACTATTTCCATTATTAATTGAAACAATTTCTATTTAAACAGTTGATGTAAATCAACCGTAATCAATCTGATTAACAGGTTACAGTTAATTTTTTCTTTTTAAATTAATAATATCATTAATTTAAAATAAATACCTTTAATTGTTTCTTAAAACAATTATTCGAACTTTGACACTTATGCAAATTTATGATTTACTTTATAGAATTTATGACTCAGCAGTCCCAATGGTATACATCAAGTTTTAACGACATTCAAGTCGTTAACCCAATTTACACAAAACAACAATTCAATATTTGATAATAAAATATCAAAACAACATATATTTGCTGATAACATATAGCAAACTGATCAAATAGCAGAATGGTGTTTAAACAATTCAGTCACTACAATTTATAGTGGAACGGTGTTTATTTCCACTAATAGGTGACAATATAAAATATATAATTACGGTTTACGTAATTACACACAACAGAATCAATAAATTAAACAATTCAGAATTATTTGAATTATAGATTATTACTGAACTATAATTCATGTGTCAATTTAGGTCAATTACTAAATTTACCTATATTTTATTATACACGATTGTTATAAATAAACCCAGTTTAATTACTTAACTAATTCATTTTAAAATGATTTTTTATATAATTAGGTTGATTTATTTACACAATTTATCGACTACTCAAATCTATCCCAACGTATTTTCTTGATCTAGCGCCTATACATATACTATATAGGTTCCGAAACATTTATTTCTTTTTACCTTCCCTTTTGTAAATTTTATTTCCTTTCCTTTGTATTTTCCTTTTCCTTATTTCTCTTTTCTCATACTACTCTTTTGTCCCTATTCCTTCTAGCGCCACAGCTCAATCTCCCAAGGCCTAGACATCTCAGACCAAACTCCTCCCTTCTTATTTCTTTAATTGCTGAGCCTAATAAATTTTCAAGCCCACGAATGTTTCCTTTACTCCTCTTTTCTTTACATCGGCCTTTTCCTATACCCATTTCTCTCTCTTTTCCTCCTGTATTTCTGCTATTCGTATACACCGTGCACGATGTACGTGCCCACTCACCTTGGTCATCGAACGATCACCAAACCGCTTCCCACAAGTCGTTTAGCCAACCCAGGTCATCCACGACTTGTTTCCATCAACAACAGTCTTCTCCTTCTCAAAACCTCCTCTCCACCTTTACTGCCTAAATTCTCAGCTCAAGGCTGACCCCAAAAACCGATACCCACTCCCAATTCCGTCCGCTGGAGGCCACCCACCGCCGCTTCAATGCTCACGTCCATGGGCGCCTCCACACCAAATCCCATGTGACTCGATCCCTCCATGGCCTCATACGAAACGTTCAAACCCCCACCTTCAAATATAGCTCCAAAACCTAAAAACCCTTGGTCTCCCTTCCTCAGTTCATTGACGTCGACCAAACTCCATCCATATCTTCACCTAAACCTCATGAACATCCCACAAACACAGATTTCAAAATCGTTAGCCCGAATTCAAGTTTTTGATTATTTTAACCCAAATCAAGAATAAACTATAACTCATAACATAGGATATTAGAATTTATGATTTTTGCTTTAAAAATCATGATTTGGACATATGAATTCATTCATCAATCTGAATTACATTATTATGATGTTCAAAGTTTTAAGTTGCTAAGCTCAATACTGTATATTTCTTATTATCTGTTAATATATATTTTGATATATATTGCAACTATTTTTATATCATACTACAAGCATAAACACACAACATTCTTGTTCACACCAACTCTTTAACTCACTAGAATTTGGGGTTACTGATTTTACTTGTTAACAGGGTGTATATTTTCAAGGTTTTAGCATACTTGGTGCATATACAGGGGTTAACAGAGCCACATATATGTATATACTCAAGTGAATCTGGGTTAAATTTATCTTATTCAAGGGTCAGTATATATAAATAAGGCATTACAGTGCAATAATAGATTCAAGTGCTTAAAAGAATGGAAAAGTTAAAGTGGGTTTATTCACAGAATGTAGACTCATGTTTCATGTTTAGGCAACAGTTTTGCTTCAGATTTCAGGCTTTAGTTTAGGTAAAGATTTCATCAACTAAATGTATGCATCCTAATATATGTATCAGTAAAAGAATTTACATGGGAATATAGGAAATTTACTCGTATTTGTACCCTGTTTTTAAGTATTCCTAGTTCCAGGTTACTCAGATTTTGCTTATATGCTTCTAAAATACCTTTCATCATTAAGTAATATGTTTATACAGGAAACAAGTTATGTAGCATACATATGTTCACATATTCATGTTATACCCAGAACATAATTTCACTGGATATTTCAAGTGAAGTCACCTCGCTTATTTTGTTCATAGTTTTTAGCTTTTATTCAGTTTCTATTGCAGATTTCACATGAAGTTTGAATCATCCAAATGCAACATATCTAGAAGCATACATTCACACATAGATATTTGTATTAATATATATATATATATATCAAGCAGTAATATTTTTAGATGGGAAGTTTACTCACTAGTTATATTGTGCTTAGTGTCCTCTGTAATTATTTTCCAGGTTTAGTCCAAACTCCCAAAAATAAGTATTTAAATCCAAGAGAATGGGTATATAACAGCACACCAATACTTTGAATCTATTTAAAACTAAAAATAGCCAGTAGCAAAATTAAGTATTCACCCTCAAAATTTAAAACTGCTGCTATTTTGTTGCTTCTAGGATTTTTTCAACAATGAAACCATAGTTTAGCTCTATGTAAACAACATCAACGTTGAATCAAAATGTGAGACATACATATTAATATATATATATAGTTTGGATCCATTCAATATATATTTACAAACAGTTAAAGGGATTAGGGTGTTTACTCACCAGGGAAATGCTTGAAACCTTTAGCTTTCTATTCTTTCTTACTGATTTTCACTACACCATAATGGTCATTTGGTAACCCTTTTTTCCTTCAATTGCCAACACTTATTTGTGTTGCAGGGTAGTCACAATAATATACGTTGCTATATTAAAAAAGTGTTACCAAAAATACATAATTGTAAAATTTTTATTGCCAACCCTTATTTGTGTTGGTAAGGCTGGTTTCTGAGGGTAAAAACGTAAACTACCGTCCATAACCCTATTTGCCCTTTCTGATTCCTCTCTCCTAACGCTTTTACAAAATCGGCCGCCTAAATCAATAATCCAAATCACGATTTCAGAAGCAACTTTTTTTTACCGAATCGCATTTCATTCTCATCCAAATCCCACGATTTTAGCTTGGCGAAGATCAAATCTGTTCCTCTCTAATCGGATTTTGGGGTTCGCTTCAGGGAACAACTCGCAGTCATTCAAATTCAGTTTTGGGGATCTTTGTCCGATTTGTATTCGTATTCGCTCGCATTCGGGTATAAATTTCATTTATATGGTCTTTTTTGATTTCATAAGAAATTTTGTTCGATTTGTTCTTTGTCATCATTTATCTTTGCCGATTTCATGTACAGTTCGTTGGTTAGCGCGAAGAATCTTCACCTTATGGATTATTATAACTCTGTGTGTGTTACTGTCTATGTGAAATAATGGTACCTTATGGGTTGTTAATTATTTTCTTTTTTTCCTGAGTTTGTTTTTTCTTTCCCTGGCATGGGTCTAACACTGCATTTGAAAGATTATTGGGTGAATTTATATTTCAGCGAGTAATTTAAGATTAAGAGTACAAACTGCATTTGATGCATGTGTGTTTAGTTGGACCCTTATGTTTGCCTAAGTTTAAATGCTCTTTTCTAGGCAATTGCTGCATGCTAGTAATTTTTTAACGCTATATGTCTTTGTTCACTTTAAACAATTTACAGACAATTAATTCAGTTGTACTTTGATTATGAAAGGTAATATGAAATATCTCAACTATTATGAGATATCTCAATTAACGTCAGCTTCACACAATCCAGAACAGTATATGAGTATTCTAAATGATGTCCTTGTTACAGAATGAAAACAAACTTATCACTCATCTCCCATGCATTTATGCAAGAAACCTGCAAATGTACGCAGAAATATAACATATGTATACATAGTAGTTCCTTTGCTTTTAATTATAGAAAAAAAATTGATTGAACTGTTTCAATTATAGTAGTTCCTTTCCTTAGCAAATCAATTAACTAAGCCACTATGTTTACCTAATATTTTCATTTAAAGTTTGGTAAAAAACTCAAATGTATTTTTATATGAACAGTGAAAATAAATGAATTGTTGCCTTTTATGTATCATGTTTATAAAAGATATATAAACTATTTCAATTTGGACGATGATATAAACTGTTTTCTTTTATATATCACTGAATGTAAGCAAGATTCTAGCGGAGGTGAGCTCATTTTGCGTCCAATTAGAAAGTTGAACATACGCAAAACGAAGGGTGATTCACTTCGTACGAACCTTAGACAAGTCGGGTAAGAGACAGCATGGAAATCACTGGACTGCTCAAACAAACGTGATTTACCATGCGTGAGTTTTTGTTTTTCGAAAATTATCAGAAAACAACTTTAAAAACGATAAAATAAGTTATACTGAGTCTTGTAACTATTGAGTCTTTGTCAAAAAAGTTGCCTTAGAAGATGTACTGTTGTTAGCACATCGGTTTCAGGCTTATCTCTCTCTGCATAATACAAAACAAAATATGAATTATGCTGGAAAAAATTGGTCCAGATCTCCTAGTCATGGCTTGTTTACGAAGAAGTGAAATGTTTACGAAGCATGTCACAAGGCACATTTACAAAGAAGTGAAATATTCTGTCCAACGCTGGTAACGTTAACACTTAAAGAAAAGTGGAGAAAAGAACAGACAAAATAACTAACAAAAATTTTCAGTGTTAAAATCATTGTCCACTTCAATTCTTCAAAGTAATCAGCAACCAACCATTTACAGTCCACAACAATAATGAATTGAACGCAATTTAACATGTTTGTCTAAAAATATACCAAATAGTGGCAATATTCAATATTAGGTTAAAGTATTCTGTTTCGCATAGATATGAGAATTATATATTAACACACAAGAATACATTTTCATATTTTTATGTATTGAGGTGGTGGGATATTCTTTGTTGTTAATTGGTTCTGCAATATAAAAATACACATAGTTTGCAAACAACATTGATAGTAAACAACGACTTGATAAACGCAGATCGCTTGAAATTCTACACTTTCATCACACATAACACATAGCATTGGTGTAGACTTTTATATCTTTTATGATTAACTGAGAATGAAACATCATAACAAGAATAACAATAGATTTATTCATATTTTTTTAACACCAAGGTACCATATGGATTTCCATTGTATTCAAGCTTCTGAGATTTCGTCTATCTATAGCACCATAATTAACCTTCCCATTTTATGTTATGTGGAAAATTGTAGGCTATTTCTTAATTTCTAAAAAAAGAAATTTTCATATATTATGTCGAATATTGAAGGATTTTCAAGTAAAACAAGAAAATACCAACTCTCACAAACACTCAAAAACTCAACACATTAATACTTGCAGGCTCTGCCAGATAAGGCAACACACACACACACATTTTCATACATAAGCACATACATACCTGCACGCTGGCACAACAGCTCCATAGATGCACACTGCCCATGCACACACTACACAACAACATATGCTTCTGAAGCTTCGGTTACATAACATGCATTTTGACATAGAAAACGAGTTTATGGGAGGCGACAACATAAATTTAACACCACTTAGACCTCTCTTTTTAAATACTCATAAACTAAAATATATAAATATACAAGAAATGCATAGTTTTCTAAATGCAAAGTGAACGGCTTAGATTTCTAGCTTTTGGCGCAACTAGTGATTGATTTGCATTTAAAAAGTGGATAAAAATGAATGGAAAGAGGAAAAAAACACTTTGTAGCCACTTTGATCTATTATTATATTCACATCTCTAATGACGATTGAAGCATACGGAGAATAAACGTATGCGCACTATCAATCACCTCGGGGCGCAGTAGCAAAGTACATCTGGGATAACCATGTGTTAATACAAGTGGCAAAAATAAATCAAGACCAAACACTAATAGAAACAAGGTGATAAAGTATTATAACTGGGATTCAAATCTACAAGGTCAGACAACAACTAGAATTGCACACCTACATAATATGTATATGTATATTTATATGTGTGTGTGTACTGGTTAATTCAACTCACTAAAGACTTACTTTACTTTTATTTTTCCTATTCTTACCGCTGCTAAAAGCAGTAACTCCCGCATGTAGCAGCATCCATGATGCTGCTTTTCTTTTATTATCATTCAACCAAATGTGTGGGTGTGTATACATAGCAACAAACATATGTATAAGACATATGAAATATAATAGACAAAACGAGAACAAATAATAAATCACAAAGTTGAATCTGATAACGAATTAAAGCAAATGGAATCGCATGTATTTTTTACTTTATTTTTCACATAGAACTGAACATCATAAACCAGGAACCTAAACACTTACATTGAAATATATTCGCTCATCATGACCAGCTCACTCTAATCCATGTACATCGAAAGAAACCTATCAAAACAAGGGCATAAACATGATTGTAAATATGTATATATATTCCGCTGGTGACATTTATAGTTAACATATGCCGATTATACTTTTCAGCTGGTTTCAACTTCTATAAAATATGAGGTTAAGTAGTTTTCTACAATATTTTTTGTTCATACAGTTATTTCTGAATTAGACCACTGAAACATTATAAACCCTCCTCACTCAATACAAGGTTTACATGAATTATAAGAGAGGATTCATTATTGACCGTTTTCTTGTAATCATATTTTGTGAAGAAAGACCCACTATTGTATAGACAGAGCATTTCTTCATATTATATCTCCAACGAACATGGAGCACTCAAGTCTATTCGAAGTTTCAAACTGATATGCAGTATATTAATGCATACTTTTCATGGAGTGCTTACCGTGAGGACTTATTTAATTTGTAGTACACCACTATGTGCGCTTATAATAAGTTAACCGATATGGTCAGTATAGAAACATTTTTACTGTTCTAACAGTCATGTGTATCCATTACATAGTTATGACATCATAAAATTATTGACATTTATAAAAATTATTATAAAGGCGATTTCATATCTAGTAATGACGGTGTGATTTCATATGGAGATTATAAATCAAAGCTTTAATTGTTGGATAATGAATTATCTTAATTTTAGTTGTATAATTTAAAATATGAATAGCCAAAATTCAATTAGGCGTCTGATTACTTGTACCATATTTTTTGATTTACTACGACTGATTATATATGATTTTATTTATTAGTTAGCGATTGATTTAACAAGCAATGTTCTATTCAGTTAATCATTGTGAACTTTTGATAAAAAAATTATTAGTGGCTTTAGACTTTAAGTTGCAGTATGGCGGATTCAAGCAAGCTCAAGCATGGAAAAGGACTGCATAGGTTTTTCCTCAGAATGCACAAGGAAATTGGCATTTTTCTCCCAAGATCAGCATGATCATAAACAAATCTTACCAATTGAACCTCCTGAGAAGAGGCAACGTGTGCCTTAAGCTTATAACAGGTTTATCAAGGAAGAGATTCAAAGAATTAAGGTGAAAAATCCTGAAATCAGCCATAGAGAAGCATTCAGTGCTGCAGCTAAAAATTGGGCACATTTTCAGCATATTCGTTTTGGACTTGGTCTTGATCCTGACGATAACAAACAAAAGAAGCTGGACGAAGTTATTATAAATGAGAATCAAGGTGCGCAGAAAGCTCAGAGTTTATTCTGAATATGCAAATATATATGTGCATATGCAATCTTTAAGTTATATACTGCTTATTTATAAAACTTCTTAAAGTATAAACAATCATGATCACTGATATGTTATTGATCATCATAATTATCTATTTGTTACAGAACACCTATATTTGTATATAATCTAAATTTAGACCCCCAAAAAAAAAAACTGTTTACTGATAGAAATACCTACTACAGGGAATTAATTACAATTTATACTCATTATTTTTCTTTCAGATATTTTCATTCTAATTTTCAGCATCCTTTGTCCAAGTAAAATGAAAGTGTGTGTATATATATGATACTCAGTAAACTTCTGGCAATATATCATTTACATAACCCTTCAAGTATAGATGATGCTCGCCATATGTCATTCATATATACATGCAAGACTATATGTTCTTGTTATTTGTATGCTTTTGTATACGAGTAAGAGCTCAGGACTAATAGGTCATGTACATGACGCGAGTTGTGTATTCTAAAGTATTCACCTAGTCATCTACAACAATTCTTCAATGCATGCATAAATTAATGTTTTTGTTCCTTGAGTAATTCATAGGACTACTTCAAGTAATGCTTCCGCATCCGAATTCTTTGATATAAAGTCATCTGCTGTGAAGCTAGATGTGCATGACACACATGTATGTGCTCTTTTTCATTTATTTTTTTCCGAATGCTTTTCTTAGTGTTCTTTATAAAATTATTATTATTATTATGGTACTACAGGTTACAATTGATAATGGACAAATTTGGTGGGAACATTCTTGCAAGAGAATCAAAACTCTGGTAATATATCTTCTAAGCTTGTTGCATTGAAACTTGTTTTATCTTGGTTCTAACAGTTGCATTGAAACTTGTTTTATATATCACTAAATTTGGCTGATGTACATGTCACAACTATTTCAAATTCAATAATTATTCTTTTTCTTTTATTTGTCACTGGTGTAACTGTCAACAAAGACCAAGATCCATGTACTAATATTGAGAACCTCAGTGTACTTTTTTTAGCATTACAAAATTTCCACACCATAAATATCAGTTGGATGATTCCAAGCAGTATTCATGCAATTGTTGTACAGGTTTAGCTCAACGCGTTAGATCGATAACTAATAAATTCTCTGCATATAAAAAGCAAAATTGAAATTTATAAAGGATAATTTTGCTTAATTCTTTGATCGTGATTTTCTTATTTTAGCATTACAGACAAACCGATACAGATATTATGACACAAATTCAGATTATTTTGAAGTGCGAAACATATCCACAAGATCATTCAACATGCGCTAGTGAGCCTTACATAAGAAATCAGTTGTGGTCAATAGAAAAACACCATTTACTTCTCAGTAATTATAATTCTACACAGCTAGATATGTATAAACCTGATCTTAAAATATAGAATACTTAATTGTACTTGCATGCGACTTCTAGGAAGTTCAATAGTGTTTGTGGTTCTGGATACAAAGAAGAAAGTAGGAAGAAATTTCCCTACTAGTGACTAGGATTGGATTGATAGCAGCAGAAAAGGATAATTTAGAAATAAAAATGAGGACTTTTATAGAAAAATGAAACAAGACTTGAGGAAAACAGTTGCGGATTGATTTTATATTGGTTAGATAAAAGGTTTATTGCAAAATTTAACCCTTGTATTGATTAGGTTGTGAATATATAACAAATCACATAAAGAGTTAGATAATGGTTGATGACTTAAATGGGTACGATCTTAACGTCGTGGGGTATTTAATAGTGTTCTCATTTGTGTAACCAAAGCTGTATGCAGCCAGTTTCAGCCCCTTGTAAAATCATATTCATATGTTAAAAAATGCAGGTATAACACCAGTTTCAATATCTGAATCCCTTGCTATGGATTAGATGTTAATTTAATATTTATTCCCTTGTTATAGATCATATATTAATTTAAAAAATGCAGCCAGTTTGATCCAGATAATACTGAGCTGTTCGGCTTAGTATTACCGAGCCAATTACTGACTCGTTCGGCACAGTAATACTGAGCCTTAGGCTCAGTAATACTGAGCCTAAACTGAGCCGTTCAGCTCAGTAATACTGAGCGTAGGCTCAGTATTACTGAATCACTCGGAGCCTACAATTTAGTATCCTTTTGTGCATGATGCATACTCATGTTTTTCTGTTTTAACATGGAACTAAAAATTTCAATTTGATGTGATATTCAATGAATGCAGGCAGTTCTAGTTGCAGCGGAAGAAAAAAGAAAGTTGGATTTGTAGAATTTGCAGATGGAGGCTTCGTTATATGGTCTTAGTTTCGTATTCGGTATGTGTAGAATTTCATTTATGTATTGAATTTAACAACTAATTATGTATTGAATTTGACAATTTAATTATGTATCATATTTGTCTGTTGTTAACTGATATTCTATGTCGTTATGTAATTATGAATGTTGTCTATCGGTATGCATTGAGTTTAAATTGAGAATAAAATTAGTTTTTGATTCATGTTGTTTATTAATTGACTATTAATGTTAGAATATGTGAGTTGCTAATACATATTTCTGTTACTATTAAAATTTATATTTGTTGTGAATTAAAATTTTGTAACATGTATAACTGTTGCAAACAAAAATATTGCAACATGTATAAGCGTTGCAAACAAAAATCTTACAACGCTTATAAGCGTTGGCAAAGAAGATCTACCAATGCTTATAAGCATTGCGAAAGAAAATCTACCAACGCTAATAAGCGTTGGGAATGAAAATATACCAACGCTTATAAGCGTTGGGAGAGAAAATCTACCAACGCTTATATGCGTTGGAACTAAATTACCACGCCCTCATAGCAACACAAATAAGCGTTGCTGAAATTGTTTGTGACGGTTATACTCGTTGAGAATCACCTGTTTTGGTGTAGTGTTTAGTTTAATTGGTTTGTTGTCAAGAGAAGTGTATGCTCAAGTCTATTTATAGTGGTAAAGATCATTAAAATATGGTGCATAAAATCCTAGTTTTGAAAAACAAGCAAAATCAGTTTTGAGATTTGTTTTGACAATTGATTGATAACTCAAAAGAAAGATCTTTCTCTCTTGCCAAATCAAAACACCACCTCCTCATTCACATGGCTTATCTCAACCAAACATCAACTTGCACATAACACCCTTTCCCTTATTGGTTTACTATGAAAATGTCTCCTTAAGTGCCATTGTACAACCATGATCTTCACAAATCCTCCTTGGTTTTTAAACAAATTATAGTATCAATTTTGTACCTTATAAACTCAGTTGTTTCATAGGGTTTTCTACCTCAAAATCTTCATATGACAAATCGATTTAACATGAAAACATAAAATACTTTTACTTGCCTTCCAAGGTTAGGCAAAATCTGAAAATCTTTGTACAATATGATCTCGGCCATGTGATGAAACATGCATAGAAAATCTTATAAAATCTATGTTATAGAAGTTAGCTAGTGTAGGTGAACTTATGGCTTATATACTCAAAGATTTGCAAGACCTTTTGGCACATGTTTATGACAAAGTAACATGTTTTAGAAAAATGCAAAAGATAATGTCAATTTCAGAAAATCTTGAGAGAAAAGAAAGAGATCCAAAACTGAAATTATTAGATACAAAAAGATTTGGCCATATGCTCACATTTCTCTAGATCCTCTCTTACTAGTATAATACTAATGTAGGTTGTTTTTCTCAAATATATACATACATATAAATGAAAACATGCTTGCACAAAGAAATGGTATTAACATGTTTTGGTTTATGAACATGTGAACAAGAAATGGCTCTTGAACTTGTTTTTTTGACAAAAGAGAAATGTTTTGGCATGTTTTTATTTCAAGTGTCAAAAGTTTCAAATTCAAAAATTTGCAAAAACCCATAGTCTAAATCCTTTGAAAAAATGAACAAAACATATAAAATAAAAATGGCATTTTTAAAAAACTTGCTATGTAAAAGTGTTGTTATCCATTCATGTGTAAAAATCAATTTAAACAAATGCTAACAAATACATGCTATCATACATGAATATCTAAAAATGGGTTTTAGTAAGTGATGTGATATATGCATATGTAAATGTTGTTATACATAACTTAACATGCTTTGAAATTTTAAATTCTGGATTTTAAATCGTATTTGTAAATACGTACTTACGATTAGTTAAATATCTGTGTTAGCGATAAAAACCCAGGACATTACAATCTACCCCCCTTATAAAAATTTCGTCCCCGAAATTTGTAAATAGTAGATTAGAGTTATCGACACACATCAATAAATAATTAACACACATCAGCAATATCCTATTCATAACCAAAAATATCTGTCCAAATTCCCTTTTTAACTCATCAGTCAATTCCCTTAACTTCGTTAAGTATTACCCACAAATCTTCATTCTCTTAGTTAATGATCTGCATTTCGGGACTCACAAATATGATTTTATTGACCAATTCGCTTCCCTGATTCCATATCCAAAAAAATACTTAAGTCCAGCCTTAGTTTCAGGAAATCCAAACTTTAATTCAATTTAGAATTCTAACCCGATTTCAGGTATCAATATGATTGGATATTATTCCAACTTAATCCAACCATATTTAATTTATCTTAAGGCTGACCCTAGTTAATTAACTCCTTTTATCCTGCTGGACTGGTACAACTTCCTCCAGAGTTTCTCCTTGATCCTGGGATCTAGTAGTACGACCAGTAGTAGTGGAAAACCCTCTAGCTCGACCTCTTCGTCCTTGGTTACTCATCTTAATCACATGAATGTAACTGGTCATCATTCCAGACTTAATTGGATATAACTAACTTAGGTATACCATCCAAGTTGATTTATTTTAAATTTTATAAAAATACGTTCTCTCACACTCACCCAAAGCGTAGGTAATCAGTAACCTGGCTCTGATACCAACTGTAACGACCCAACTTTCGAACACATCGGAAGTCATGCCATTAATAAGAATAAAAATAGATAGAAGATAAAATCATAGAATCATCAGAATCTCACAGCGGAATTTTTACAAAAGATGATACTTCAAAATATTACAAAACGGAACATATTACATAAGAGCATCATAGGTCTTGTGATACAAGCGATTCATAGTACATCTTTAATTATACATATCATTTATGTTTTTATTGACAGACTTAATTATACAGTAGATGAGATAAGTAAACCAGCACACAGAAAGTCTCCATCCAGCTTCTCAAGTTTTATCCACATCCTGATTCACTTGTCTATTCATAACAAGTGTTATGAATACCTAAGAGTTTAAGGGAAACACAAAAAATAAACTCCGGGTCAGTCAGGGGACTGGTATGAGTAAACAGTTTAAAACAAATAAAAATATCTCATAAGACCATGCCGTGAATACGAAACGGATTTTTACCTTATGAGATAAAAACACTTTGTATACTTGAAATCAGATATTATCATAGTGTCTATGTGTTTCACAAATAATTTAGAATCTAGAAGAATGATTGCATCTCACATTCCCCTAGATAGTATACAAATAAAAAACCGCTTGGCGCTTATGGAAAATTGGATTTCCAACTATGACAAGGTATGGGACCACCTTCCGATGATGTATCTGTGGAGGCGAATACACCTGGGTTCAACAAGAATGTCTTGCAACCCGGCCCATACATGACCGACCACTCATTTCTCTTGAGTGTATCGAATGTATATAACCAACGGTTGGGCTTAAACCACCGTTTCCCGAAAGGGCAGAATCGATAGAGTAAGAAACAAAAGGAATTTCTCTAGATAGGTGATTATACACCGTAATGGGAGCAACCCACATAGCAATGCTGCCTGCCCGATTTTTGTCATTTTCGAGTTGTGAGGCTTGAGGTCAGAACTTATCGTTTGTAACAGCGCATCTATATTTACTTTGAATGCCACATCGTCAAACCCGTCAAATCACAAATTGATTTCCCCAAAACCAAGGGTAAAAAGCTAAGAGAAATGAATTCCACCGCCACCAATCATAGTTTTGAAGAGATCAACTTACGCGATCTGTTAGGTATACTTTGTCAGACATTCGTCCATACAAGTTGTCATGGGGCTGGACAAACCGAAGGCACTATTCTGTAAACAGAACAGCCCTTGCATAACTCCGTCTTCAATTATCTCTGACTTGAAATGTATAAACCGAGTCGAAGTGGAATTAAATTCCGGACTCTTCGAAACGACAACGTAAAAGGTCAATATTTGATAGTCGGTGTTTTAACTATCAAATATAAAATAAAATGAATAGATTTATTTCCATTGGATCTGCTAAGCCTTGTTTAAATTATTCAAATTCCAATATCAATTTATTCATACTTATCTGAAACAAAAGTATTTCTATTAACTCCGAAAATTCTTATTAGAAGTCTTGCTGAGATAATCTCACTCTTGAATATAGTTTTCATAGTTGAAAGTGATATCTAACTCTAATACTCATTCTGAATACAAACTAATACTATCCATCGGATAATAGTGAAATCGTTCAAGTTGGGGTATTTTAATTACCTCTCACACCTTTAATCGAAATCATTCTTATCGTTAAGATTTATTGAAGTATGATATTCAGAATATTCGATAAACCAGAATTTGTAATCCATTTGATTCCAAATCTTAAACCAATTTCAAAACAGTGTTTTTGTTTTGAAAACATTTATTTAGTTAACTCTATTAACTTAAATGTTTAAAACCAAGGAATTTAAATCAAATGAATCGACTTAATTCCTTTTTCTTTTGATAATTAACTTATCTTAAAGATTTACTCAATTAAAGGATTAATTAAGTTTGAAACATCACTTTGGATAATTTATCAACTTTTAACTTCTCTATTTAACTGCACAATTAGCTTACCAAAAACTATTAATTAAAATATTAATTAGCTTTAAAACATTTCTACTTTTTAACAATTACTTGTTAAAAACTATTTCCATTATTAATTGAAACAATTTCTATTTAAACAGTTGATGTAAATCAACCGTAATCAATCTGATTAATAGGTTACAGTTAATCTTTTCTTTTTAAATTAATAATATCATTAATTTAAAATAATCACCTTTAATTGTTTCTTAAAACTATTATTCAAACTTTGACACTTATGCAAATTTCTGATTTACTTTACAGAATTTATGACTCAGCAGTCCCAATGGTATACATCAGTTTTTAACGATATTCAAGTCGTTAACCCAATTTACACAAAACAACAATTCAATATTTGATAATAAAATATCTAAACAACATATATTTACTGATAAGATATGGCAAACTGATCAAATAGCAGAATGGTGTTTAAACAATTCAGTCACTACAATTTATAGTGGAACGGTGTTTATTTCCACTAATAGGTGACAATGTAAAATATATAATTACGGTTTACGTAATTACACACGGCAGAATCAATAAATTAAACAATTCAGAATTATTTGAATTATAGATTATTACTGAACTATAATTCATGCGTCAATTTAGTTCATGACAAAAGTTACCTATATTTTATTATACACGATTGTTATAAATAAACCCAGTTTAATTACTTAACTAATTCATTTTAAAATGATTTTTTATATAATTAGGTTGATTTATTTACACAATTTATCGACTACTCAAATCTATCCTAACGTATTTTCTTGATCTAGCGCCTATACATATACTATATAGGTTCTAAAACATTTATTTCTTTTTACCTTCCCTTTTGTAAATTTTATTTCCTTTCCTTTATATTTTCCTTTTCCTTATTTCTCTTTTCTTATACTACTCTTTTGTCACTATTCCTTCTAGCGCCACAGCTCAATCTCCCAAGGCCTGGACATCACAGCCCATACTCCTCCCTTCTTATTTCTTTAATTGCTGAGCCCAATAAATTTTCAAGCCCACGAACGTTTCCTTTACTCCTCTTTTCTTTACATCGGCCTTTGCAGGTACCCATTTCTCTCTTCTTTCCTCCTGTATTTCTGCTATTCGTATACACCGTGCACGGTGTACGTGTAACACCCCACACCCGCTACGGTCACTCACTAAGGGAATGCCATAACATTGGTGGAGTATTTTAAGTGAATATAGAACAGAAAAATTACAACAAGACAGATATAAGTAATACTTGAAAATTTAAATCATCATTTCATTTCAGCGGAAAGTAAAACATGTTTGGTTACATCACAAAACCATAACAAGAGTCAAGTACATAATATCCATCCTGATAAAATAGAAGTACATAATCCCACTACATAGACAATAGCCATAATAGAAAAGATAAACCGAGCTTTACTTCTACGATCCAAGCCCAAAAGATAGATATAGCGGTCTGATCCAAGCCCACTAGTGCTAGGCCCACTCTGATAACCTGAGGGTTGGGAAAAAGATAAAAACAACGGGGTCAGACATAAGTCTGAGTGAGTCCTATAACCCTAACAATACAACCATTAAAGTAATTAGGGTATGACATAAATAAGGTACGGTACCTCCGGGGATAATGACTACGTTAAGTAGCCCACAAAACACAGGATGTACTACGATAACCGCAACAACGTATTTATCCACCCAAGGATAATTACTAGCTTACACCACCCCAGACCTATCCACCCAAGGGTAATTCCTACACTGCACCACACCAGTTCTACCCACCAAGAGTAATTCCTACTTAAAGGTTGATCCCATCTAAAGACTTAGAAAATATAACTAGTAGTTTCTGGTACTTCTATCTGACCACGTAGGTGCCGTCTGCCCCTACCTCCATTAGGTGTATAACTGACCACGTAGGTGCCGTCTGCCCCTACCTCCACTAGGTGTACCTAGTAATCTTACCCAGTAGTTTCGTGTACCCCTACATAGGTGCCGTCTGCCCCTATCTTTACTAGGTGTACCCACTACTCCCAAGCGATCGGCTCCCTAACGTAGATACCCGTGCTGGTCCCACAGTGGGGTGTATCACTCCCCTAAAGTGGCCACCTGATAATATCAATGGTGCACGACTTTATATCTACACGATGCAACAACGGCTTATCTACCAGCCCGGGCCCACACACGCATATGAAACCCGTTGGACTTGCGTTGCCACCGCTACCCCGTTTTGGCCTCTTATAATCAAGCCCAATATGCGTGTCCCGTCACTCGACATGGGTCGAGCCCACAAAGATACGTTTGGGATATTGGTTGAAATGGCCCCCCACAAGCTACTACTTAAGCTTGCCGTTTAATCTAGTGCATCCCACTTAATCCCTTTTTATAATCATGCCCCCTTACATGTTAAGGTTTGGTTAAGTCATCTAATTATATTTCAATTGCCACTTAAGGCACCCACTAGATTTCCACATGCCACCCAAGGCACTTACTTGATTCCCACATGCCACCCAAGGCACTTACTTAACCCTTTAATCATGTTTAATTACATGTTCCCCTTTGGTTAAGTATTCTAATCGTATTTTCTATTGCCACCCAAGGCAACCCACTAGTTTCCTCATGCCACCCAAGGCACCCCTACTAGTTACTACATGTCACCCAAGGCACCCACTTAACCCCTCATGTCCCACTACATGCTAATATGGTTAAGTGTTTCTTAATTAATTAAGACCGTGATCTCCCATAAAAACCTCCCACATTAGACTGGCTGTTATGACCGCCTGGTTAAGCCGGTTGAGTCCGGGCAGTCTTACGTCATAACAGAGTCTAACCTCGTGTCTTTACCTTAATCACGTATTTAATTTATGGCTAAGACCTCCCACATTGGGCTAACATTTGTAGCAACTGGTTAAGCCGGTCGGGTCCGGGCAGTTTTACACTACAACTGAGTCCAACCTCGTGTCTTAGTCGATTAATTACACCTAATTAATCACCCCCATATTAATTATCCCTAATTAATATCAAGTTTTCCATAACATGGGTAGACCTAACTCAATAGGTAAATTCCCATGGGGTAGACCTAACTTAATAGGTAAATTCCCACTTATGGTAATTTATTTTTTTATGGTATGCTTAATCATACCCAACCATACTTTAACTAACATATTTACCAACCCCATCGTTCCCCACGTAAATCGTTCTCATTTCATGACATAAATAAGGGGAAGATCATCACAAATATCATGGGTTTAGCATACAACTTTGTCATGGGTTAAGAGGATGTCAACTTGCATATATGAACATATATTAACCCAACTACATATAACCCAAACTTGCATATAAGCATTCTCATAACTTGCATAACATATTAAACATGCATTTAAGCATACACATAACTTGCATAAGCATTCATATACTTGCATAAGCATTCACATACTTGCATAAGCATTCACATACTTGCATGAACATGCATAACTTGCATATCACATTAAACTTGCATTTAAGCATATACATAACTTGCATAGCATTATGCACATAACTTGCATAATCTCATACACATAACTTGCATAACACCATTCACATAACTTGCATATGAACTTGCATCTTAAAGGAGGGTAAACATGCATAGCATATAAGGGTATCATCTTGCATATGTACGCATCATATTTAAAAGGGTAAACTTGCATGTTATGATTTATGCATAATACCAAACACTTAGCATGCATAAAACCACTTACTTATCATGCATGAAATCAAATACTTATTATGCATAAAACCCACCACTTAACTTGCATAAACCCAATACTTAGTATGCATACAATCAAACACTTAGCATGCATAACGTCAAATACTTTAGCATGCATAACATCAAATACTTAACATGCATAACACCAACTACTTAGCATGCATAAAATCACATGCATAACTTGCATATCATGTTACATATAACTTGCATATATTCTCACATATAGTTTGCATAACATGTCACATATGCATAAATGTTTAACATGGTGTTTTGCATCATAAAACATGGCCTTAAACTTGCATTTAACATAAAACTTGCAAATCACATATCATACAAACTTGCATAAATACATTTATCCACAAACATAGCCATGTCTTATCACATCCTACCATAATCAATTTAACAATTGATTATTAAAGCCATAGAAACTCACCAAAACTAAGATTAGCAAACTTATGAAGTAAAACTAGTTGCCAAATATGAAGAAGAAGATGATTAGGGGTTGATTAGCTTGCAACTCTCTTCATTGATTTGTGGAGGCCATGACCAAGTTTCATTTTGCCATAGTTTAGTTACTAGATTTAATTATGAATGAATTAGGGTAGGGTTAGGGTCTTATTTATAGGATTAGGTTGCATTTTAGACCCTTAGATTAACCCTAGATTGGATTAGGACCCTTAGATTTAGGAAATCTCTAGAACCAGCCCTCCAAGCCAGCCTAGAACCCAACCTGGTGCAACCTGGTGCACCCAGGTTCTCTGGACGGCGCACCCTGTCGACAGGCAAGTCGACAGGCAAGTCGACACCCCCTGTCGACAGGCCTGTCGAGTTTTGAATTTTCTGCAATCTTCATCGGGCCATAACTGGGCCATACGGACTCCGATTCTCGAAAACTCGGACTCTATTTTGCATATTTTTCCGAGACGAACGCAATGATGCAGCCCGTTTCCCCCGATTCCCACATCTGAGATTATTTATTCTGCAATTAGTGAATTTTAGCATTAACCCAAAATACGGGGTGTTACATTCTCCCCTCCTTAAAGGATTTCGTCCCCGAAATCTCTAAGCTAAGGAGAATGCATATCCTACCATCCAAACAACCATCTACTCAAATCATCAACCACGGGCATCCATTGTCCTTAAACAGTTTCTAATGATGTATGAGCATATGCAAAAAGTGTGTGTATATGTTCCCTATCTAACGTATGAACATATGCAAACCATGATAGTGCCATGCATCCATTATGTATGCGAGAAAACCTTATCGACACATACAATATCTACATGAGTGCACAATCATTCACCAAAATGCATCATCCATATGATAACACAATCATTATACATCCATAATATAGCTTCCTACACACAATTTTATGCAATATGCAATATGAAGTGATTGAGCCGATCTAGTGCCTAGAGTGTGTGTATATGCATCCACGAGCAACCACTAGCAAACACTTGCATCCACTTGCATCCATCATACATAACATGTCTCAAACACATGTTTCAACCATAGGACTATCCTATCTGAAGGTCAAAAGTATTAACGAGAGGACATACTAAAGATAAGATAAGCACAAGATATGCGATGAAGGAGAAGCAAAAGGACATACCCTCCGAAAGAAAAGGGTACCTCGAACGCATCTTCGCTTCCGTCTCCCAGGTAGCGTCGCTCTCTTCATCTCCCCTTCGTACTTTGACTAGTTGAACCTCTCTGTTTCTCAACTTCCAAATCTCTGACCCAAGGATGCAAGTAGGAGCTCGTCGAATCGTCGCATCACGCTCTACTTCCACTTCTCTAAGCAGGCTCGGCTCTACCGCCTTTGCGGTCTCATGTAGGAACTTCCTCAAATGTAACACATGGAATATATCATGTACACCACCACGCCTGTCGGCCACTCCACTCTATATGTCATCTGTCCAATCCTTTCCTTAATAGGAAACGGTCCAACAAACCTTGGTACTCACTTCCCAACAGATCCAAAGTGAACCACATTCCGTAACGGAGATATCTTGATAAAAAGCATGTCCTAATATCAAACTCAAGCTCTGTTCTCCTCTTGTCCGCATAAGATTTCTGTTTATCTTGCGTCGCTTTCATCCTTCTTTGAATCAAATCAATCTTTTCCCGAAGTCTTTCTAACCTTATCGGCCCAAGCAAGATCTCATCCGTAGATTCCTACCAACGTGTAGGTGATCGACAAGGCCTTTCATAAAGAGCTTCGAAAGGTGCCATACCAATACTGGACTGAAAGCTGTTATTATATGCGAACTCCACCAATGGAAGATGCTCTTCCCATGTACCTCCAAAATCTAAGATACAAAGCCTCAAAAGGTCTTCTAGGACATGATCCACCCTCTCGGTCTGGCCGTCCGTCTGAGGATGATATGCAGTACTCAAACACAAATGAGTCCCTACCGCCTCTTGCAAACTCTTCTAAAACTCGCTAGTGAAGATAGGATCTCGATCACTTACTATGCTAGAGGGTACCCCATGTAATCGAACTATCTCTCGAAGATATACTGAAGCTAGCCATGGAGCAGTCCTCCTTGCTCTTCACAGGTATGAAATGGGCGCTCTTAGTAAGTCTATCTACCACCACCCAAATTCCTGTATTACCCTTCCTCGACCTGGGTAACCCGTCAATAAAATCCATCGAGACGCTATCCCACTTCCATTGCGGAACCTCCAATGGGTGAAGCAACCCACCTAGTTTCCTTTGCTCCGCCTTCACTTGCTGGCACACCAAACATCGAGCGGCATACTCGGCCACATCTTTCTTCATACCGGCGCAGAAGAAAACCCTCTTCATGTCTTGGTACATCTTATCCCCACCGGGATGAATGGTCATCCAAGAACGGTGTGCGTCATCAAGAATAGCCTTCCTCAACCCCTCGTCTTGCGGTACACAAAGTCTACCGTCTC
The DNA here is from genome assembly GCA_030737875.1 of Allium sativum. NCBI lineage: Eukaryota > Viridiplantae > Streptophyta > Magnoliopsida > Asparagales > Amaryllidaceae > Allium > Allium sativum. The sequence goes on from CM060916.1 coordinate 204,236,713, forward strand.
TACGCAAACACCCCTATCGTCTAGGGTGTTTCTACTCAAATGGCTGGACGACTTCCCCCATTATGAGCTTCTCTACCAACTCAACCAACTGTGGGTCGTCCCTCTGTGCTCTTCCAATCCGCCCCAAAAGAGTAGGTCTAACCTCCAAGGAGGCTAGCAAACCGGGTACAAAGTCAACGGAAGGTCTAAAGTCAAACTTAGAAATAAACTCTAAGCTCCGTCGTTCAACGAACAATGAACTCAAGGACAACCTTTTTCTACTTAAGGCGTCCGCTACCATGTTACCCTTACTCATAGGATGCTAAGGATCCCATCCACTTTTGCTGTCCTAAGACTATGCACTCGAAGAGTCTCCAACACTTCCCTAAGATGTAGGGCATGCTCTTCTCCACCAGGATATCATCCAAAATTATCACAACTGTCTCCCACGCAGACCACCCTAGTCGAATTCGGCATCCCCCAAATGCAAGCCCCAAAGGCCTAAACCAATATCAGACAAACACCCAAGGGATACCTCCTTCGAATTCAGACGACCTACGTGAGATGATACTAATAAAAATGGCTAAATAATTAAGCCCTTGACCAACTCTGGATGTTCTCGCCAGTCTCGCTCCAAAACCGTCGTTTATCCTATACTGGCTCTGCTCAGCATATTGAGCACATACGAAAACTTATTTCGCTCCTAGAAAAGACCAAAATGTCATCCATAAAGACCATCACAACTTATTTAGGTACTCCTTGAACACCCTTCTCATCAAATTAACAAAATATGCGGGGCATATGTCAAACCAAATGGCATCACCAGCCACTCATAAAAAAAAACATCCGGAGTCCTAAAGGTAGTCTTTTCTATGCTATCCTCAGCCACTCTCAACTGATGAACTTCCGTGGCTGAGTCCACTACTAAAACACTGAGGCGCCCACCAACTGATCAAAGAGATCATCAATCCTTGGCAATGGGTGTCTATTCTTCTTTGTGAGTTTCTTTAGTTCTCTTTAGCCTACACAAAGTCTGAGGGACCCATCCGCCTTCATAACAAAAACTACTGGAGCGCCCCACTCCGATGTACTTCGTCTTATGAACCCCTTCTCAAGCAAATCGCCTACTTACTTATGGAGTTCCCTCCTCTCACGAGGAGCCATGTGGCACACTGGCCAAGATACTGGTTTAGCATTATCCACCAGGTATATTCGGAAGTCAATCTCCCGCTTCGGAGGTAAGCCCTTCACCCCCCCCCCCACACACACATCCGAGTATTCCCGGACTGCTCTAACTGATCGCAAACTCTAGACCGACATGTCAAGCGATTCTAGATAACTTAGCATAACAGATTCTATGGGATTACAAGAGATCTCGAGAGTGTTACCCAAACGGGTCATAAGCCTAACAACTCTCCCTTCAAAATCAAAAACGGCACCTCTACTGGATAACCAGTCCATGCCCCAAAACTAACCCATAGCCCGTGAAGCCCAACAAGCATCACCTCTAAACTCAATGCTAAGTATAGAGACTTTCAAACCCAAACACATCATGGAGCCCCAATTGGGTTTGAAACAACTAAGGGATCATCTACCAAACTGGTGTCTAAGTGCAGTGACTTCAACTAACAATGATGAAATAAACGAACTCGATGCATCAAATAAAGTTTGAACCGGATATCATGGAAATCCAAATTCCAACCTAGACGGTCCTATCCCCATCTGGTACCCTAGTCGTGAGGGAATACCACTACCCTCCATACCTTGCCTTTGCTTCTTTGGACAATCCTAATAAGGTGTCCTATCCCTTCAAAAAGGATAACTACCAGCCTTCTTCTTCCCTATTCTCCACTCACAACCTCCCACCAATGAGGTTTCATCTTTCATTAACCAAACAACTATTTGAGCCTTCCTCCCATCGTCTATCCAATAGATACCTACCAGTCCTCCTCCTTCTTGAACCAACTTCTAAACCGACTAACGTCTAAGTCCCTTGAAGTGGTTTTCCATCCTTATCTATCTTAGAAAGATCATCTATGCGTGGAGGGGAAACTCAAAACGAGAGAAATGAAGAGATTCAAAATGGAGAATTCGAAAGATATAAATATGGCTATTGGGGATTATGCTTTTCTTTCAAAGACTTTTCTCTTAAAAGACATGTTTTTTGAAAATACTCCTTTCCAAAAATATTCTTAGAAAATAGTTTTTCTAAAAATTTATCTGTTCCGGTAACCTTAAGCTCTGATACCACGTGTAACACCCCACACCCGCTACGGTCACTCACTAAGGGAATGCCATAACATTGGTGGAGTATTTTAAGTGAATATAGAACAGAAAAATTACAACAAGACAGATATAAGTAATACTTGAAAATTTAAATCATCATTTCATTTCAGCGGAAAGTAAAACATGTTTGGTTACATCACAAAACCATAACAAGAGTCAAGTACATAATATCCATCCTGATAAAATAGAAGTACATAATCCCACTACATAGACAATAGCCATAATAGAAAAGATAAACCGAGCTTTACTTCTACGATCCAAGCCCAAAAGATAGATATAGCGGTCTGATCCAAGCCCACTAGTGCTAGGCCCACTCTGATAACCTGAGGGTTGGGAAAAAGATAAAAACAACGGGGTCAGACATAAGTCTGAGTGAGTCCTATAACCCTAACAATACAACCATTAAAGTAATTAGGGTATGACATAAATAAGGTACGGTACCTCCGGGGATAATGACTACGTTAAGTAGCCCACAAAACACAGGATGTACTACGATAACCGCAACAACGTATTTATCCACCCAAGGATAATTACTAGCTTACACCACCCCAGACCTATCCACCCAAGGGTAATTCCTACACTGCACCACACCAGTTCTACCCACCAAGAGTAATTCCTACTTAAAGGTTGATCCCATCTAAAGACTTAGAAAATATAACTAGTAGTTTCTGGTACTTCTATCTGACCACGTAGGTGCCGTCTGCCCCTACCTCCATTAGGTGTATAACTGACCACGTAGGTGCCGTCTGCCCCTACCTCCACTAGGTGTACCTAGTAATCTTACCCAGTAGTTTCGTGTACCCCAACATAGGTGCCGTCTGCCCCTATCTTTACTAGGTGTACCCACTACTCCCAAGCGATCGGCTCCCTAACGTAGATACCCGTGCTGGTCCCACAGTGGGGTGTATCACTCCCCTAAAGTGGCCACCTGATAATATCAATGGTGCACGGCTTTATATCTACACGATGCAACAACGGCTTATCTACCAGCCCGGGCCCACACACGCATATGAAACCCGTTGGACTTGCGTTGCCACCGCTACCCCGTTTTGGCCTCTTATAATCAAGCCCAATATGCGTGTCCCGTCACTCGACATGGGTCGAGCCCACAAAGATACGTTTGGGATATTGGTTGAAATGGGCCCCCACAAGCTACTACTTAAGCTTGCCGTTTAATCTAGTGCATCCCACTTAATCCCTTTTTATAATCATGCCCCCTTACATGTTAAGGTTTGGTTAAGTCATCTAATTATATTTCAATTGCCACTTAAGGCACCCACTAGATTTCCACATGCCACCCAAGGCACTTACTTAACCCTTTAATCATGTTTAATTACATGTTCCCCTTTGGTTAAGTATTCTAATCGTATTTTCTATTGCCACCCAAGGCAACCCACTAGTTTCCTCATGCCACCCAAGGCACCCCTACTAGTTACTACATACCACCCAAGGCACCCACTTAACCCCTCATGTCCCACTACATGCTAATATGGTTAAGTGTTTCTTAATTAATTAAGACCGTGATCTCCCATAAAGACCTCCCACATTAGACTGGCTGTTATGACCGCCTGGTTAAGCCGGTTGAGTCCGGGCAGTCTTACGTCATAACAGAGTCTAACCTCGCGTCTTTACCTTAATCACGTATTTAATTTATGGCTAAGACCTCCCACATTGGGCTAGCATTTGTAGCAACTGGTTAAGCCGGTCGGGTCCGGGCAGTTTTACACTACAACTGAGTCCAACCTCGTGTCTTAGTCGATTAATTACACCTAATTAATCACCCCCATATTAATTATCCCTAATTAATATCAAGTTTTCCATAACATGGGTAGACCTAACTCAATAGGTAAATTCCCATGGGGTAGACCTAACTTAATAGGTAGATTCCCACTTATGGTAATTTATTTTTTTATGGTATGCTTAATCATACCCAACCATACTTTAACTAACATATTTACCAACCCCATCGTTCCCCACGTAAATCGTTCTCATTTCATGACATAAATAAGGGGAAGATCATCACAAATATCATGGGTTTAGCATACAACTTTGTCATGGGTTAAGAGGATGTCAACTTGCATATATGAACATATATTAACCCAACTACATATAACCCAAACTTGCATATAAGCATTCTCATAACTTGCATAACATATTAAACATGCAGTTAAGCATACACATAACTTGCATAAGCATTCATATACTTGCATAAGCATTCACATACTTGCATAAGCATTCACATACTTGCATGAACATGCATAACTTGCATATCACATTAAACTTGCATTTAAGCATATACATAACTTGCATAGCATTATGCACATAACTTGCATAATCTCATACACATAACTTGCATAACACCATTCACATAACTTGCATATGAACTTGCATCTTAAAGGAGGGTAAACATGCATAGCATATAAGGGTATCATCTTGCATATGTACGCATCATATTTAAAAGGGTAAACTTGCATGTTATGATTTATGCATAATACCAAACACTTAGCATGCATAAAACCACTTACTTATCATGCATGAAATCAAATACTTATTATGCATAAAACCCACCACTTAACTTGCATAAACCCAATACTTAGTATGCATACAATCAAACACTTAGCATGCATAACGTCAAATACTTTAGCATGCATAACATCAAATACTTAACATGCATAACACCAACTACTTAGCATGCATAAAATCACATGCATAACTTGCATATCATGTTACATATAACTTGCATATATTCTCACATATAGTTTGCATAACATGTCACATATGCATAAATGTTTAACATGGTGTTTTGCATCATAAAACATGGCCTTAAACTTGCATTTAACATAAAACTTGCAAATCACATATCATACAAACTTGCATAAATACATTTATCCACAAACATAGCCATGTCTTATCACATCCTACCATAATCAATTTAACAATTGATTATTAAAGCCATAGAAACTCACCAAAACTAAGATTAGCAAACTTATGAAGTAAAACTAGTTGCCAAATATGAAGAAGAAGATGATTAGGGGTTGATTAGCTTGCAACTCTCTTCATTGATTTGTGGAGGCCATGACCAAGTTTCATTTTGCCATAGTTTAGTTACTAGATTTAATTATGAATGAATTAGGGTAGGGTTAGGGTCTTATTTATAGGATTAGGTTGCATTTTAGACCCTTAGATTAACCCTAGATTGGATTAGGACCCTTAGATTTAGGAAATCTCTAGAACCAGCCCTCCAAGCCAGCCTAAAACCCAACCTGGTGCAACCTGGTGCACCCAGGTTCTCTGGACGGCGCACCCTGTCGACAGGCAAGTCGACACCCCCTGTCGACAGGCCTGTCGACAGCCCTGTCGACATGGGTAGGGCGGGATTTTTCCCGCCTGACCCCACTAGTCCAATTTAAAATCTGAATTTTAAATTCTTAATTCTGTTTTTAGTTTTGAATTTTCTGCAATCTTCATCGGGCCATAACTGTGCCATACGGACTCCGATTCTCGAAAACTCGGACTCTATTTTGCATATTTTTCCGAGACGAACGCAATGATGCAGCCCGTTTCCCCCGATTCCCACATCTGAGATTATTTATTCTGCAATTAGTGAATTTTAGCATTAACCCAAAATACGGGGTGTTACAGTACGTGCCCACTCACCTTGGTCATCGAACGATCACCGAACCGCTTCCCACAAGTCGTTTAGCCAAACTAGGTCATACACGACTTGTTTCCATCATCAACAGTCTTCTCCTTCTCAAAACCGCCTCCCCACCTTTACTGCCTAAATTTTCAGCTCAAGGCTGACCCTAAAAACCGATACCCACTCCCGATTCCGTCCACTGGGGGTCCTCTACCCACCGCCGCTTCGATGCTCACGTCCATGGGCGCCTCCACACCAAATCCCATGTGACTCGATCCCTCCATTGCCTCATACAAAACGTTCAAACCCCCACCTTCAAATATAGCTCCAAAACCTAAAAACCCTTGGTCCCCTCTCCTCAGTTCATTGACGTCGACCAAACTCCATCCATATCTTCACCTAAACCTCATGAGCATCCCACAAACACAGATTTCGAAATCGTTAGCCCGAATTCAAGTTTTTGATTATTTTAACCCAAATCAAGAATAAACTATAACTCAAAATATAGGATATTAGAATTTATGATTTTTGCTTTAAAAATCATGATTTGGACATATGAATTCATTCATCAACCTGAAATACATTATTATGATGCTCAAAGGTTTAAGTTGCTAAGCTCAATACTGTATATTTCCTATTATCTGTTAATATATATTTTGATATATATTGCCACTATTTTTATATCATACTACAAGCATAAACACACAACATTCTTGTTCACACCAACTCTTTAACTCACTAGAATTTAGGGTTATTGATTTTACTTGTTAACAGGTTGTATATTTTCAAGGTTTTAGCATACTTGGTGCATATACAGGGGTTAACAGAGCCATATATATGCATATACTCAAGTGAATCCGAGTTAAATTTATCTTATTTAAGGGTCAGTATATATAAATAAGGCATTACAGTACAATAATAGATTCAAGTGATTAAAGGAATGGAAATGTTAAAGTGGGTTTATTCACAGAATGTAATCTCTTGTTTCATGTTTAGGCTACAGTTTTGCTTCAGATTTCAGGCTTTAGTTTAGGTAAAGATTTCATCAACTAAATGTATGCATCCTAATATATGTATCAGTAAAAGAATTTACATGGGAATATAGGAAATTTACTCATATTTGTACCTTGTTTTTAAGTATTCCTAGTTCCAGGTTACTCAGATTTTTCTTATATGCTTCTAAAATAGCTTTCATCATTAAGTAATATGTTTATACAGGAAACAAGTTATGTAGCATACATATGTTCACATATTCATGTTATACCCAGAATATAATTTCACTGGATATTTCAAATGAAATCACCTCGCTTATTTTGTTCATAGTTTTTAGCTTTTATTCAGTTTCTATTTCAGATTTCACAAGAAGTTTGAATCATCCAAATGCAACATATCTAGAAGCATACATTCACACATAGATATTTGTATTAATATATATATCAAGCAGTAATAGTTTTAGATGGGAAGTTTACTCATTAGTTATATTGTGCTTATTGTCCTCTGTAATTATTTTCCAAGTTTAGTCCAAACTCCTAAATCCTATCTAACCAGTTTAAGAAATCAAACATAAGTATTTAAATCCAAGAGAATGGGTATATAACAGCACACCAATACTTTGAATCTGTTTAAAACTAAAAATAACCAGTAGCAAAATTAAGTATTCACCCTCAAAATTTAAAACTGCTGCTATTTTGTTGCTTCTCGGATTTTTTCAACAATGAAACCATAGTTTAGCTCTACTTAAACAACTTCAACATTGAATCAAAATGTAAGACATATATATTAATATATTTATATATATATATATAGTTTGGATCCATTCAATATATATTTACAAATAGTTAAAGGGATTACGGTGTTTACTCACCAGGAAAATGCTTGAAACCTTTAGCTTTCTATTCTTTCTTACTGATTTTAGTTTAATTGGTTTGTTGTCAAGAGAAGTGTATGCTCAAGTCTATTTATAGTGGTAAAGATCATTAAAATAGGGTTCATAAAATCCTAGTTTTGAAAAACAAGCAAAATCAGTTTTGAGATTTGTTTTGTTAATTGATTGATAACTCAAAAGAAAGATCTTTCTCTCTTGCCAAATCAAAACACCACCTCCTCATTCACATGGCTTATCTCAGCCAAACATCACCTTGCACATGTCACCCTTTCCCTTATTGGTTTACTATGAAAATGTCTCCTTAAGTGCCATTGTACAACCATGATCTTCACAAATCCTTCTTGGTTTTTAAACAAATTATAGTATCAATTTTGTACCTTATAAACTCAGTTTTTTCATAGGGTTTTCTACCCCAAAATCTTCATATGACAAATCGATTTAACATGAAAACATAAAATACTTTTACTTGCCTTCCAAGGTTAGGCAAAATCTGATTTTTTTTGTAAAATATGATCTCGTCCATGTGATGAAACATGCATAGCTAGTGTAGGTGAAGTTATGGCTTATATACTCAAAGATTTGCAAGATCTTTTGGCACATGTTTATGACAAAGTAACATGTTTTAGAAAAATGCAAAAGATAATGTCAATTTCAGACAATCTTGAGAGAAAAGAAAGAGATCCAAAACTGAAAATATTAGATACAAAAAGATTTGGCCATGTGCTCACATTTCTCTAGATCCTCTCTTACTAGTATAATACTAGTATAGGTTGTTTTTCTCAAATATATATATATATATATACATATAAATGAAAACATGCTTGCATAAAGAAATGGTATTAACATGTTTTGGTTTATGAACATGTGAACAAGAAATGGCTCTTGAACTTGTTTTTGACAAAAGAGAAATGTTTTGGCATGTTTTTATTTCAAGTGTCAAAAGTTTCAAATTCAAAAATTTGCAAAAACCCATAGTCTAAATCCTTTGAAAAAAATGAACAAAACATATAAAATAAAAATGGGATTTTTAAAAAACTTGCTATGTAAAAGTGTTGTTATCCATTCATGTGTAAAAATCAATTTAAACAAACGCTAACAAATACATGCTATCATACATGAATATCTAAAATGGGTTTTAGTAAGTGCTGTGATATATGCATATGTAAATGCTGTTATACATAACTTAACATGCTTTCAAATTTTAAAGTTAGGATTTTAAATCGTATTTGTAAATACGTACTTACGATTAGTTAAATATCTGTGTTAGTGATAAAAACCCGGGACATTACAATATATGAGTCAGATATGAGTCAGAGCCTTATCCAAAATCGTTCAAAAATCAAAAGGTAGAAGGCGACAAATTTCCCGCTCTAGGGGTTCAACCCACCTAATGGGATGTCGACACCAGGGTCGACCCCCCTACAGGGGTGTTGACACCCCTAGGGCTGATGTGGCAGTCGGTTTCAGAGGTGCTGACAGCAATAAATATGTATCCATTTCTCCTATTTTTTTCATTGGAAATCATGAAGGCCAAATGCTGCCAGTGTTTAAACTAAGACGTATCATTTCTTCAACAACGATCAACTTTGCAAATCAAACTTAGAGATTCGAGAGTAGATCCAACCTCAGCTATTTTCTACCTTTTCATTTAATCCAAACACAGTGAGTTCTAGGTTACTTTTAGATTTAAATGATTAAAAGTAAAACGTGATAGTACTATGATTTGGATCTGTCTTGAATCATGAATCTATGTTATTCGTGGATCTCAAACTTTATTATGCTAGATTTATTTTTATAGATCTAATTCACCTGTGATTAGTTTATCATGTCACCTTTGTGGATCTGAACCTTTTTCAAGTTTGTGGTTAGTTTTGGATTATCATTATATGGACAATTAAACCTTTGTTTAGATCTAGATCATCATATTGTGACTAACTGAGATCTATCATTATTGGACATATGAATTCTTATTTGGATATGTTCATCCTAAGTATATTGGATCTAGCTTTATCATTACGCTTTTTACTAGATCTGTTTTTATGTCCAGCTTATTATGCCAATTACTTGTCTATGCCAGTATATATGTTTATGTAACTTTTAGAATGATCACCATTGTCATTTTTCCCATCACCTTTCCCTTTTATTGTTTATGACTAGACTACTTTCTATCCTAGATGTCGCCACATATATGTGAATGCGTTAGTTAGGGAACAGGGGAAAAAGGTTAGAACTGGCATAATTTAAATAATGCTTATTTGAATTGGACATATAATTCAAAATGGTGAAAAAGGGGCATAATCACCTATAAAGACATAGGTAAGAATTGGATAAGAATGAAATATCTAATAATTACAATTAGAAATTGTAATTGCACTTATGACACGAGGTTAGGTTGCATTAGTGGTGGAAGTCTGCCCGGACCAGACCGGCATAACCAGCAACCACTAATGTTGAACCTAATGTGAGAGGTCTAAGTGCGCAAATACGAGACGGACTATCACACGAGGTTAGGCCCAACTTGTGGAAGAAGTCTGCCTGAACCCGACCGGCATATCCAGTTTCCACAAGTTGTAGGCCTAACGTGGGAGGTCTAGTCCATTATAAACCATGAATGGACATGGTAATAAATTGGACTAGTTAACCTAATCTAATCCATAAGGATTTTATGATTATGAACTAAAGTTAGGGTTAAGTCAAAATTGGTTGAACAGTGGATGGGTTAAGCAAATCTGGAGGGGGTGGGTAATATTTACATATAGGCCAACAAACTTAACCCGATAAGGTTATGTAATTAAAGACACCTAATGGTATACATAACCGATGAAAATAATAAAGATATGTAATTAAAGACACCTAGTGGTATACATAATCAAATAGAAAACCTAGTGGGGGATACAAGACAAAGGGGAGAGCTTGTATCATATTGTGTGGGACCCGTTTCATCCAGTAACCCGGAGTAGGTATCAAAACATGTACTCCGTACTCGGTCGGAGAAGGGGCACGCTTACTTGATTAATTGTAAGAGATCCAAATGTGGAGGATGGTGTGGGCGACGCAAACAGACCGGGCCATGGGCGTGCATGAGTCGGGCAGAAGGGGATAAGAAGAACGTGACACCTGTAGATATGGGGTTGTGCATGTCAGCGAGGGGTTGCCATTTTAGGACGAGATAAATCCTATGGTGGGGTCGGCACAGAGTATCTAAGCGGATTAGGGAGCCGATCGATTAGTGTAGTAGTTAGGGTACACTTGGAAGTATGCCTAAGTCTACCACCTTATAGTGGAAATGATCATCTCATTCTGGATATATTAGTAATAGTGCAGAGTAATCATTTTAGGGAAGCGTATACACCTTATCTTGTCTACCTTGTCACACCTGTCTTTTATGTAGTAATCTCTCTTATCCACTTTATATGCATGTCATGCTACTTTTATTTATTTACTTGCTAAAAGTAACTAGACTTGTCAGGCTTTATGTATGACCCTTTTTGTTTCTCCTTCTTTCTTCCATTCTCCCCCCCCCCTCAGGTTCTCAGGAAGGAAACACTTAGGCTTGGCCGTGATTCTGCTTACTTTTGCTGGAGCTGCTGATATGTACGGCTCAAGCTCCTATCCTTGTTGCTATAGCTATATTTTGTTTTTAGGGAATTTTATTTCTTTTATGTACTCTGATATTTTTGAAGTACAAGACAATAGCTTTTATGTTGTAATGGGTTTTAGACATGTGATGCTTTTTTTTGGACCACAGTATCTTATGATAAATAAAGTTTTTATTCCGCTGTTATTATATATGTCTGTGTTGTAATATTTTTGTTCTGTTTACTATAATGTTCCACGAAACTTAATGCATTCCCTTTGTGAGTGACATTAACGGACGTGGGGTGTCACAGTGAATACTTGGCCATTGTGATACTACCTAGGCCTGAATACTAAAAAATTTACTTGTTTTTCCCTTACCTCATATGCCTGTAGTTGTTCCATGTAATGATAGATATGTGCAATGTAGTTTGCCCCATATGTTGCCTTAACCTATATACCGAAATGCATGTTCTTTGATTGTGCACCAAAGCTTGCATCGGCCTGGACATTTGTATTTAACTTGTCCCTACATTTGCATATACCTACTCATGTACCTATATATTGGATCAGTCATTAACTGCCATCACCATTTGTGTTTTTTGATGAACTGGGCACTTTTTGACTGTCATGAACATCCTACCATTGCTTGTATTTTTGGAAATGCTTCCTTTTCCTATTTCTGATCTGTATTAACTGGCTTTTTGGCCTTAAATACGTCATGTTATGCCACACGCATGCAACACTTTTTGACTGAAATTTTATGCGGCTTGAATATTATATTTAGCAAACATAAATATACATAAATACCCTACTATGTCTGGTTAAGAATGCATGTGCCACTTTTAGCTGACTGAAAATATATGTGGCTCATAATCGTGTCAATAACTTTAAAATATATGCTAGGATTCACTATAATATTTTAGTGTTTTATTGAAATTGATTTACTTGAATAAAGTTAATCCTGACTCGAGTGTTTTGTGTTTTGCTTGAAACGCTCAGGTCAGACCAAGTGTTGTAGATTTAAGGACTTCAGCTATCGAAGTTAGAGAGTGGTGAAGACGTGCTTGCCTTTGGTTCGTCTATCTGCAATTTATTTTTAGTTTGAAATCTTCGTATATAAATTCTGCTGTAAAATATTATATAACTCTGATATATTTGTATAAGAATTTCCGTTGTGAGATATTATTCTATTATTCTGTGTTGTGATTCTGTGTCTGATTCTGTTAAAACTCTATAAGCAATAACAACCTGTTATTTTGAATGTTTCAAGTTGGTTTAATTACCGACCTGAAGTGGCCAAAGAGGAGGCCGTTATACTTGATATGTGGATTTGGTCGCGGCTCTGGATGTCATCAAGTGCAAAGCATTACCTATATATCTAGATGGAGTTGCGTTGATGTGGCTTACTCAACTACCTCCTAGATCTATGCCAAACTTCGAGGATTTAAGTAAGAAGTCCATGAACCAATTTTGATTTCATGCCTCTAAGTCAAAACATGTAACTACCCTCTCCCATGTGAATCAATCTCGCGGGAAAACACTCAAAGACTACCTGATCATTTTGGTATTTTCGTCATGGAGATGAGCAACCATAGTCCAGAGACGATACCGATGGCATTGGTCAATGGTGCAGATCCAAAAATTGAATTCGAAAAGTACTTAACGGTGAAGCCTCCCACAACCCGAGACCAATTGTATGAAAAGGCCAATGTGTGTATCTGTGATTGAAGAGGCCAACAAGAGTCGGAAAAGGAGAGCAAGTGACATAGTGAATGAGGGTCTTCAGAGTAATGCAACGGTAAAACAATCCGGAGAGAATTATGGGAAAGTTGAAGTCAGTGTTTGGAATTAGAACAAATGGAACAACAATCAGGCAGGGACGACAATGAAGGAAACTGTAACCAAAAGGGGATGCTAAGATGCGACCCTGATTCCGAATGCTCAATAACTACATTCCCTTGAATGATATGCTAGAGAATGTATATATGGACACATGTAATACCATGAAATATAAGAAGCCACATTCGCGAGAGTCTACGGAGAAGGAAGTACAGACTGTATAGTTTTGTTTATTCCACAAGACATACAGGCATACAACTGACGAGTGCCATTATCTCCTGGACACTGTGGTGAAATTAATATGTAAAGGAAAGTTGAATGATTACAAGGTGACCACTCATGACAGGGGCAAGGGATTTCGGACCCCAAATATCAAGGTCAGACAGCTCCCAGAGCCACCGCCCTGCCTAGGAATAAAGAAATTGTTATTAACACTATTGTTGACCCACTTTTTTTAAGGTAGTCACACATCAAGAATTGGTTATTCAAAGTACTCGGAACTTGAGCACAGATGTATGGAAGTTCGAAGCGATTTGGTCGAAGTTGCGAAGTACTCAGAAATGCTGGAAATATGGTTTACTTTCCAGATCAGATCAGTATTCTCGGTTCGACGGGGATCGGATCAGTATTCTCGATTCGAGAGGGATCAGATAGACATCTCGGTTCGATGGGATTTTCGTATCCCAGAAGGTGGCTTCGGGGTGGTGGAAAATAATCTAACTACGGGAATACGAAACATGTGTTTCGTATCAGGATTTCGCATCACCATTAGGATTAAAAATTAAGCAAAACACACTAATTGGTGAAGATTTCAGATCGGTGCCCGGATTTCTCTTCAATGGTTTTTCTGGCCTTTCGCGTCCGAAGATTTGTATCCTCGTGATAAGAAATAGGAATACAAATCATGGCATGGCATTTCAAAATTTGGTTAAGAATGGAAATATGAAATGTAATTTCATATCTAGCAATGGAGTTGGTTTTTCTGGTTCAACGAGGACACTTTCATATTCGAGGATACAAATACGAAGTGACATGACTTGGCAAATGGATTGAAGCTTCGGAGTGAGGAAGCGTCAAGAAGTGACGAAAATCTTGGTTTGGAGCTCGTTAGTGGCTTCCTTCATGGTTTCTATGGCCTTGGATGCTCTTTTGGACTTGTGAACTCCACATACAAGGTTACCTACAACTCTTTGGCACTTGGCTCTCTCCTTTGGACATATTTGGACATTGCAGCATACTCGGTACATTTTTGAATAGCTAGCTTTTGGACATTGAAGCTTCATATTCTTGGACTTTGGATACTGGAATTGGGCTTTTAGAATTGGTAGAGAAGAAGCAAGGAATTTTCTATTCTCACCTCATTATTCTGTAAACATAAGAAGTGGAAGAAAGATTGTACTTGTAACTTTGTCAAGGATAATATATAAAGTTACCTCGGAGTAGACGTAGGCACATCTTATCGAGCCACTATAAAATTCGGTGTTGTTTACCTTTCAGTACTCTGTGTATGGATTACTTGCGTGACCCATTAGTAGTCGGGAGTTGGCATGTGTTGACCAATTCCCCATGTCAACATATTAGCATGCCAAGAAGGGAGCGTTACATTGGATTTCTAATGAAGCAGATTACTCTCGGTTTGCAAGACAGTCAAGAGGAAACAGTTCTCTTTAGTTCATTCAAAAGGAGCAAGAACGGAGGAAAGTCAAGAAGTTTCCTTTACTGGACATCCATCGAATTATGTGACTAGAGAAGAGATCGATGGAGTTTTCAAAGATTTGAAATCGTAGTTGGAAAGGCAAGAAGAGCATTTTTTAAGGCAGGAAGCGGCTATGAATACTCTTCTCGCTCGGATCAAGCAGATTAATCTTGGTTTGCAAGATAGTCAAGAGGAAACATATCTCTTTAGGTCTTTCGAAAGGAGCAGGAATAGAGGAAAGTCAAGAAGTTTCTTCTACTGGACATCCGTCGAATTACGTGACTAGAGAAGAGATCGATGGAGTGTATAAAGAATTGAATTCGCAGTTGGAAAGGCAAGAAGAGCATTTTTGAAGGCAGGAAGCGACTATGAATACTTTTCTCGCTCAGATCAAGGGTTTGGAAGGCCGTCAAGCTTAGGAAATATTGTGGAAACAAGTGTTAGTGCTCCTCAACGTTTAGCTCAAAACTTGGGGCAATTCTCGAAGATCAGCCCTGTGTCGACACCAATCCGTAGATCGCAACCGGACTGACTAGACTAGTGGGAAATACCCCCAATCCCGATAAAAGTAATACTCAATAGGCTTTGGTTTTGGGTTCTAGAATCGGAAATGTTGTAACTTTGCTCAAGTGCTGGTGCGTGAAAGTGTGGATATAGAAACTCCCATAGTTCTAGAAGTCAGTTTTTTGTCGGTGGTGGCATCTCAAGCTAGGATGGAGCTGGATTTTCTTCTTGGGGCTTAATAATTTGCTAATTTTGGACTTGACACTGGGGGCATCTGTGTGGGATTGGATGACTGGAGTTATTTAATTGGAAATGGAACTGGTATTCAGATCGCTGATGTGATTCGGTGATATGCTCAAGGTGGAGCATCTCTTTTGAATTTGGATTGTGTTATGCGCAGTTCGTTTACCCAGGACATACAGAATTCTCAGAACCCACAGGATTTCAAATTGCCAGCGTTGGAGGCCTTTGACGAAAGGAAGGATCCGACCACTCATTTGATGCGCTATATGTGACACATGGAAGTGGTTTCGGCTTCGGAGAATGTTAAGGAGAAGTGTTTCCTACTGTATCTTACAAACAATGCTTCCATGTGGTTTTGGCACTTGGATAATGAATCAGTTAGTAGTTGGAATGTCTTGATTGGAAAGTTTGTTGAGCAGTTCAGGGTTCACATTGCTCGACCCAAGAAAATGATGACGCTTACGACAATAAAACAAAGGTCCGGTGAGACTTTGCGAAGGTTTTTGGAAAGGGGTCTATGCAGCTGTGGCGTCAGCCGATCGACCAGATCCTTCTATGGTTTTAATGGCTAATGATTTTAGGTGTTTTGGATAAGACAGATTTCAAGATCTTGCTTCAACGGGTTCCATTGAGGGATCTTGTTGAGTTCTACTTCGAAGTATGTAATGACCCGCATTGTCAGAGGTATAATAATTAATTTATTTAATTATTTAAAAGGTGATTAAAAGGATTTAATGGTCATGGAATTAAATAATGGTGAATATTTAATTAAAATAATAAATTAAATAATATATTTAATTTTGAAATAATCAGAATTGGCTGAAATGGCGATATGGTGTGAGCTGGATCATCTGTGATATTTAATTCAGCTTGGAATTGAATTTGAATAACGAATATATTATATAAATGACAGTTTGAACGTAGAATTATAATATAATTAAAATCGAGCTCGAAATGGCGCTGCAGTTCGTAAATTGGCGATTCGAACTTCAACTGAATGTACAGGATTCGTTTTAAGCCGGATTTCTGTGAAACAAGAAACGTGTGGAGCTGGTGGAGTATATCTTTCTAGTGGAAGAGAAAAATCTGGATTTCGTCGTGTAGATTTTGATTTACGTCCAAATCAAAATTCAGAAAAGTCGCTGTAGAATTCCTTTATATTTTGCAATGCTTTATTTACGTTATAAAAGGGTTTTCGATATAAACTGAATATCGATAAATCTAAAATCTGAAATATCAAACTGTAAATTCTGATATGATATTCTGGAGCTGTACGATATCATATGTGAAGATATACGATAATATAAATTTATTTATATTTAATTTAATTATATTTAAATATATTTATATATTTAAATGGGTCATCCAGAGCTTTAAAAATAGCCACTTTTGCAAATGAAGTCGGAATTCGACGAAACTAATTTTGTTGGATCCGCAACATCAAATTATTGTTAGATGTCAAGTTCCGTGATTTTTAGAGTCACTGTGTGGCCGTACGGATTTTTAAAGTGAGAAACAGACAGTATTTTGACAGTTAAAAATACGCTGTGTGAGCATACGGAGTCGGAATTCGACGAAACTAGTTTCGTTGGGACCGTAATGTCGAACTCTAGCTACATGTCCAGTTTGGTGATTTTTAGGTACCATATGTAATCACGAGAATTTTTAGAAAGCAAAACGAGTATATAAAAGAGAATATGCCGAGAATATTCTTTTTATAAAATATCTAGATATTTATCTTCGTTATAAATACCCCTCTTTGGGAAAACCTTAAGACCTAATATCATTTTTCAATAGTCAAACATAAGGCCGCCGTTGGTTTTTCCTCTCAGCAAAAACTTCGGTCCTTTAGAAATCAAAAGAAAATAAAATTAAAATCCTATAAATCTCCTAACTCAAATATGTGAGCTACTGATGTGTTTCCTTCGTTTCCATTCAAGTTCGGAGAGGTGCGATTCGAATTTTCCTGATGCTCGAAAACCATCAGTGAACTAGGGTTGCTATTTTGTCAAGTTTGAGACACTGATTCATGAAATCGAATTGATATTTGGTTTTAGTATGGATTTTAGCACCTAGGTGAAGAAATTTGTGGTGCTCGGTGGTAGGAAGCATCGACGACTTCCTGTAGATGCTCGAGACCGCGGGTAATGGTGTTTGTGCGAGTGCCACGGTTTTGGGGTGGATGCGAAGAGGAAGTAAAGGAGAATGTAGAGGTGATTTTAGTTGGATTTTAAAGTGATTGAAGAAGGAGGATTTGATGAAGGAAAGTGTGACGATCCCAAAATCCGAGGGGCGGTATTAAGGATAATCATTGGAATATAACACATTAATCATCATAGCAGAGTACAGATAATAGCAGAAACAATAAATAGAATAATTTTACATGGATATGACAGCGGAATCACAACATGTAACAACATCAGAATAGCACAGCGTAGGATATAACTTAGTAAATAAAAGGGAAGTGATCAGTCATCATCGCCAGAGGCGGAATACATACATGCAGTGAGACATAATAAGGGTATCAGTCTACATCGCCGAAAGCGGTACATATACATACAATAAGAAGTACTGAAAGTAAAGCAGTCTGCATTGCCAGTGGCGGAATCATAATATAAGTATAATAATGGTGGAAAATGTCAAAGTCGTCTCTGTGAAGTCAGCCTCGCCATGAGCCAAAATGCACTCTATGCAACAGTGCAGAGCCAAAAACAACCTGTCACCTGTGAACTAGGCTGCCGTGTGAAAATAAGGGCACCCGCGTTTGCAAAGTGAAACAAACAACGAGTCAGTCATGGGGACTGGTATGAGGAATCTATTTAACAGTTTAAACAACAGTAATAAGCAAATCATAGGACCACGCCACTTTCGCGGAACTGGTTTACTCCAGTGATTGCTAGTGAATTTAAAACAAAGTAAATTCTTTTAAAACAACGCAATGCTTTTAAAAAGAATGAAGCCATTATAAGACTCAAGTCCCATCATACAATGCAACGCAAGCCGGAGGATAGAGTTTTACCTTATAATGGCCAAATATGCTTGATACGTATAAAGCAAAATCATTTGATATTATTACTAGTGCATATATGTTTCAAAAATGAATAGCATCGTAAATATCAATCATAGACGGCATAAGTGCCCCATACCACTATGTCGCCATACTAGTTCTACAATCGAGTCCGTTATTTCGTATTGGAAATTGGATTTCCGTCATGAGTCGAGGCAAGGGGCAAGCTCCTCTCCGCTTTGAGACATTCTAGCAAATGCCTCAGGACTACACACTCTGGGTAACCCCTGGATGCTTCAGGGCCGGTCCTCTCTTACGTTTGAGGATTAATTATGCCTGAACACACGTTTCCCGGTCCTTACAGACCTATAATAAAGGCGCCTCGCATTCCAACAACCACAAAGGTGAAAAGTAGATATATATGTCAGGGCTGGTAAGTCACTGACACCACCATAGCTAGAAAGAAACGTCGTGCTCTCCCTGCAGTCCGTATCCCGTTTTTAACTCATACCGGGGTGTGAGGCTCGCGAATCTACGAAATACACAAAGCTAGGCCACGTAGACCGTGCTTTGATCATCATCCACAAGACTTTGCTTTGCAACAGAAGCCTTGATCATGGCATCTTGGCATGCCACATAGGCAGTCCACTCCATACGATTGATTTCCATCGATATATAACCTCTGAGCTCGTACGTCTCAGAGAAGGGCGTTAAGCAAAAGAATAAATTCTCCGCCGCCAAACAGACATATATTTAACAGAGATCAATCAGTATAGAACAAAATCCAATGTCAGACACACAGTCCATTTACAAGTCCGTTCTGGGTCTGAACGAAACCGGAGGCGTCAATTCCTCGTATATCCGTCCAATCAACGTATACGTTCAGACGGCTACTACTTCTATTCCTTCACGGTAGCTACTCCGGTCAGGAACCTCAGCAGCGCCCATCCAACCGATACGAAGATCGTCGGTCTTGAATCGTCTTTGCATTTTCCAATTCGAATCGCTCGATAAATTATTTGAAATGAGGGTTAGCTCGGCCTTTTCAAATAATTCACGTCATTATAATTTAAATCGATTATTTCCATGGTTATATTATTCGACGTCCATCTTTCTGTTCTTTAGTGTTATTTTCGTGTCAAGCACATACAACCATCAAATATCGAACAATTCAAGCTCAATTGGTTTATTTGCAATCTATGTTGCTTATAATATTTTATAACGATTTTTCGCCATTTTTATTTATTTAAAAATGGCCATTTAATTAAACGACGTTTCAGGTCGTGCCGTGGCACTGTTTTTCCCCTAATTTGTTTTACACATATCGGAAAATCTAACCGTTGGATTTCTAAAAAGTCTATATTAGTGGGAAGATATTCCCAAAGCGAACCCAACGGTTCCAGTTTCGTGAAAATCCGACGGTCGGATCTTCCACACTAGTCGTTTGAAGTTACGGTTTCAAAATTCGAACTGCAGCGTCGTTATTCGATTTAATTTAATTATATTTATATTTATATATAAATATAAACGATTCTGGCGCTGTTTTTCTTCAGATTTGAATTAAACATTCCGGACAATCCAACCGTTGGATTTTTACAAGGTTGGTGTCGTTGGGAAGATATTTCCAAGGCGAACCCAGCGGTTGCGTTTTCGGGAAAATCCGATGGTCGGATTTCTCGTACTAATCGTTTCAAATTACGATTCCGAAACACGAACTGCACGGCTTCGATTCCTTTTTATTATATTTATATTTATATATATAAATATAGTTCATTCTATAATTCCAACTATAGTTCATTCTATATTTTCAACTTCGTTTTCACTTCAAATATTTCACTAACGCCTTAATATTTCGAAAAATTTCGCCATAACCTCCTTTGTACGGGGAGGGGTTTGGAAATTTATTGGGCCGTGTTAGGTACCCAATAAATCCTCAAAAGCATCCACATATTTATAGTGATATATTCTGGTGTTTACGGGGGAGCATGTATAGATAATCACTCCAGAGAATAAATTCTCGTCACCCCGTTTCCGTGTGGAGGTAAATAGTCCATGTGCCGTATCTAATAACTAGAGAGATGTGATTATTGTCAACTCCAGACCCGTGTGGGGTTTTTATTAATCTGGCAATTTACCGTTATACTTTATATAGTCCATATCAGTCATCAGTTCAACCTGTAGTATATAGTCATCGCCATACAAGCCTCTCGCCCGTATGGTAAATCTTCCACCTCGTCACACAAGCTCCAATTGCTTATGTGGAATATGATGAAGTATGCCTATCATCAAGAAGTATGCCATGTAGTGTAGTTCAAAATTAATTGTTACTATCCTATGACGATATTTATTATTTCACACAGAATAACCAGCATTCCGCATCCAATGGCATTCACAGGAGTTGATATAAAAATAAAATTGCGCATCCAACTCATCAAGGCTTACCTATTTGTCGGGCACGCAAATAATTTCTTTACTCTACAGCTAATCCATTTTTCCTGTTCAACACATGTATGTATATGCAGAACAAAGCCAATAATAATATTTCTAGCAAACTATTATTTATTTCAACACGTGTGTATTTTTATCAAAGCGTATACATGATAAAAGAAATATTTTTATCATCAAAAATATTTATTCAACACGTGAATGTTTTTAACACTTCATATTCATAATAAAATTGTAGTTTTTATTGTCTATTCATTTTATTTTAAAATACGATAAAATTCAACACATGAATTTCAACTCGACGAACGAATTTCAATTCAACACATGAATATTCTATATAGTTTGTATATATATAAAAATGTGATTTGTATCGTTAAAGCTATTTGTTTAAATTCGAATAATATTCAACACATGAATTTTGATTCAACGAATGAATTTCAACTCAACACATGAATATTGGTTTCAATATATGTAATTTATTTCAACGAATGAAAGTCATTCTAACACATGTATATTTTAGAGAATTTCGGCAGCATAACGGCAGGGTAGTTAAAACCGGGACCGTCCCTAGTACGGCTCCTCGCTCTACCTTAAAACCTCGTGGTTTTTGACAATGGGGATCATGCATCTAGTTCGAACGCAGGCTGCATGTTTTATTTTCAATTCCACAATCCTATTCTATTTTGTTTCAACCACAAGAGGGTATTTTTCAACCACAAAGGTATTTTTCAACCACAAAGGTATTTTTCAACCACAATATCAACCACAAACAATTATTTCCAACTATTCGTCATACCATATAATATCACGTCAATCACAAGCAATAAATATTTTCCATGGTCTGTGGACGAGGGGAGTATATATATATATATATATATATATATATATTATAATTCACTTGCATTTCATCACAATTCAAAGCATATATGTTTCATTCAACGCTTGTATAATTTATACATCGCTAATATAACTTATTCAACACATGTACATGAGGTATACAATGCGTATATAATTTAAACTTCGCTTATATAATTTATACAACGCGATTCCATTCACACAATTTAATTTAGATTCCTCACATTGGTTATTGCAGTGCTAAAAATCGTAGGAAGATCAGAAAAATCCGCGGCTTCTTCTAGAATGTAGAGAGCCTCCTTGCGGTCACGGTGTCTCCTGTTTCACCAAATTTCGTTAAAGAACGAAAAAGTTATTATTTTTCAAAGTTTTGCAACGCTTTATAGTGTTATTTTCATTTCAGAATGTCGAAGCAGAAAGGTTTTTAAACCTTCAAAACTAGGTTTAAATTTTAAAATCAAACCGCACCTTGTTGCTCCGATCAAGTCCTGCGACGTGGAAGAGCTACTAACCAGCTCTCTATCGGTGGTGGTGCGGTCTCCTTCGGTGGTCGGAGGAAGGCGGTGCGGCGTCGGAAAGGCGGCGACTTCGTGGAGGTGGTTCAGGCGATGGTGGCGGGTGAGGTTTGGTCGGATGTGGAGAGGGGAGGTAGGGCTGTCGAACGGAGGTGGTGGCGCGGCCTGTAGGTTGCGGTGGCGGCGGGAAAGTCGAGGGGAAGTTTCGAGCTTCCTGGATCGTCGATATCGCCTGGGGCGGCTAGGGTTTCGTAGGTTTTTTTTTTAAAGAAAAAAATCCTATTGGTCGAGACTTTATAGGAAATTTTAAATAGTGTTTTTGCAAACGAACTCGAAATCAAACCCAACGACTGCCGCCCCTAACTAAATACCCCCATTCCGGACACAATGGGATATGTTTCGTTGGCCAATTCGACTGTTACAGTCAGTTATTTTTTAAATTAAAGTATAAAACATTCTATATTTAATTTTAACGTACATTTCAATTTGCCAGGGCCACAAACTGAATCGAAAAATTCCAGAAAAATAAATCTAGTTTTGTTTTGACGATACGGTCCTAACAAAACCAGTTTCGTCGAATTCTGAGCTCGTTTGAAAAACGGCCATTTTTAGGTCGACCCATTTTAACAGAAATTGACCAATCACATTTTCTTTTGCCCCGCTCACATACTAGCTTCAAAAATTATGAAATTTGAAACCTAACAATAGTTTGACATCCCGGACCCAACAAAAGTGGTTTCGTCGAATTCCGAGGTCGTATGCAAAATATCAATTTTCAGGGGCTATATATGCTATACACCGACCTTTCTGAAAATTCATTCGGCCATAACTTTTGATTCCCGTTATGAAACTTCAATTTTTCAGATTCGTTAGAAAGGTATTCATAGACAGATTTAAATATTTTCAGTTTTGCTAAAATCCGTTATATTTTCCACCCGGTACAGTCAGACAAAGTTGGTATTCAAAATTTCAAACTGCCTTACTATACCCAATTCTTTATTTTATTGAAATATGCTATTTCAATTATTCAAATTCTTTGGTAATAACAAAATTTAAAATTTTTAAATTGGTTCACATTTTCTGGGTTATTACAATCTCCCCCACTTAAAACTTTTCGTCCTCGAAAAGGAAACAGCTAAGTAGGAAATAACATGTAAATGCAAAGTATTGTAAAGGTACCTTGCACCGGAGTTAGTCAGAGATGTCCACTCTGCATTTGGGGTAGGCTTGTTTAATGCTTTCCTCAGTCTCCCAAGTACAGTCTCTAGGATCACTACTCCACTGCACTTTGACTAAATGAATCTTTTTGCTCCTTAGCTCTCTATTTTCTTTGCCAACAATCTTTAATGGCTCTCTTCTGAGCGCTAATTCTGGAGTTATGTCTATATCCTGTTGCGCTGCTTCTTCCACAACAAGATCTGGATCATGAACATGTTTTCTGAGTTAAGACACGTGGAACACATCATGTACACCAGGCAACCAATCAGGTAATGAAACCCTATAAGCAAGAGTTCCAATCTGTTCAATTATAGGAAAGGGACCAATAAATCTCGGTGCCAATTTCCCAGTCTTGCCAAATCTGATTACTCCTCGCATTGGAGATACTCTTAAATAAACATAATCGCCAACGGAAAACGATAAATCCCTTCTTCTTGCATCAGCATAACTTTTCTGTCGGCTTTGTGCGGTTTTCAATCGCTTCTTAATGAAATCGACTTTATCCGATGCTTCTCGAATCGTATCGGGCCCTAACACAAGTCTGTTGCCAGGTTCTACCCAACATGCGGGAGATCTGCACGGTCTACCGTATAATGCTTCAAATGGAGACATTCCCAGACTTGCTTGATAGCTATTGTTATAAGAGAATTCGGCTAAATGTAAGTGATCTTCCCATGAGCCTCCAAAATCGATAACGCAAGCTCGCAGTAAATCTTCTAGAATTCTATTCACCCGCTCAGTTTGGCCGTCTGTCTGTGGGTGATAAGCGGTGCTTAGATTCAATTTGGATCCCAATTCTGTCTGGAACGCTTCCCAGAATTTGCTAGTAAACAGGGGATCTCTATCACTGACTATGTTGAGGGGCACTCCATGTAGTTTAACTATTTCTTTGAAGTAAATCTGTGCTAAACTTTGAGCCGTTCTGTTGGATCGGACAGGTATGAAATGGGCAGTCTTCGTGAAGCGTTCTACGATTACCCATATAATGTCGTTTCCTTTCTTAGTTCGAGGCAAGCCATCAATGAAGTCCATCGAAATTTGCTCCCACTTCCATCCTGGAATTTCTAATGGTTGTAATAATCCAGCCAATTTCTGCTGATCGCTCTTAACTAGTTGACAAGTGGGGCATCAACTAACATATAATGAAATATCTCTTTTCATTGCCTTCCACCAGAATGTGCGCTTGATATCGTTATACATTTTGCTCACACCGGGATGGATACTTAATTTGGACTTGTGGCATTCATCAAGCACTTCTCTCTTTAGCTAGGGGATGTCGGGAACACAAATTCTTCCTTTTAATCTCAGAACCCCCTCACTATCCACTTGGAAGATGGAGTTTATGCCTTCATTGATTCTTTTGATCATCTCCTTTACAAAATTATCCTCTCTTTGAAGGGTCGAGATCCTGTCAATTAAAGAAGACGTGATGACAAAACTGGCGATGATTTCATTCTTTCTGCTGAGCGCATCTGCTACAACATTGGCTTTCCCCGGAGTGTATAGAATTTCAAAATCATATGCTGCAAGGAATTCTAACCAACGCTGTTGTCTCAAATTTAGATCTTTCCGAGTGAATAGATATTTCAAGGATTGATGATCCGTGAATAGTTCGAACTTCTCGCCCAGTAAATAATGCCTCCAGATTCTCAAAGCAAACACGATAGCTAATAACTCAAGATCATGAGTTGCATAGATTCTTTCATGCGGCTTCAGCTGACGGCTGGCATAAGCGACCACTTGGCCTTTTTGCATTAATACTGCGCCTAGCCCTCTAATAGAAGCATCTGTCCATACAGTCAAGTCTTGGTTGCCTTCTATAATTGTCAATACTGGAGCGGTTGTCAACTTCAGTTTCAGCTCCTGGAAAGCTTCTTCACATTCGGGAGTCCATTTGAATTTCTCATGCTTCTTTGTAAGCTTTGTCAATACACCAGATATCTTTGAAAAATCCTGAACGAATTTCCGATAGTAACTGGCCAATCCAAGGAAACTTCGAACTTCTGTGGGGGTAGTAGGTTGTTTCCAGTTCTGAATCGCTGTAATTTTGCTTGGATCTACAGCAATCCCTTCTTTTGATACGACATGGCCTAGGAACTTAACTTCATCCTGCCAGAAGACACACATAGAAAATTTAGCTTTCAAGACATTTCTCCTTAGAATTTTCAACACACCACGGAACACTCTATTCATAAGATCGACGAAGTATGCCGGAGCGTTACACAAGCCGAACGGCATTACTAACCATTCGTAGAATAAATCGGGACCCCTGAAGGCTGTCAAAGGAATACAGTCTTCAGCTATACGTAATTGGTGGAAACCTGTAGCTAGGTCCATTCTGGAGAATATTGTTGCTCCATTTAATTGATCTAACAGATCGTCTATACGAGGCAAGGGATATTTGTTCTTCAGTGTCTGCTTGTTGAGATCTCGGTAATCAACACAAAGTCTTAGAGTACCGTCTGATTTCGGGACAAATACCACTGCTGCTCCCCAAGCTGAAAAGCTCGGTCTGATCAAACCTTTCCAAAGCAATTCTCGGGTTTGACTACCTAACTCTTCTTTTTCTTTCGGGGCCATTCTTCTAATTGGATGTACTACTGGTCGGGCATTAGGAATTAGATCTATTCTAAATTCAATTTCTCTTTGCAGCGGTAAATTTTCTACTTCTTCAAACACATCCACATAGTTTTTAACGACCGGTATCTTTTCTAATGAAGGGGGAGTAACTTCTAAAGAAGACCAAAATTCTGTTCTATTAATTTCTGAGCCATGACATGGTATATATATAGGTCCAAGCTTCGTTTCGACTTTAACGATTCTTTCGGCACATCTAACTTCGGCCTTATATTTGGTTAACCATTCCAAACCGAAAATAACATCGAATTCCGATAAATCCATGACGATTAAGTGGATGGGAAACTTGTAACATGCATAAGAGATAGGCACTCTGCAGTACGAACTGAGACTAACAGAACCTCCTATCGGGTTTTGAACTTTAATCGGTTCTTTAAGCTTTCTTACTTTTAACTTTAACTTCTTAACAGTGTTACTAGAAATGAAGCTACGTGATGCACCAGTATCAAAAAGTACAGAAACAGGAATATTTTTAATGGTAAGGGTACCTCCCAAGACGTCGGGTTTACCTGATCCATCGGTGGTAGCTGGCGGGGCCCCCCGTCATACACATGAGCCACTTGTGCATTCTGCTTCAGAGGACAGTTCCTGCTATAGTGCCCTTTCTTATGGCAGTTGTAGCATTCAGTGGAGTCTGGATTTGCCTTTGGCTTCCTTGGGACTTTGCACACATTAGAAAAATGACCTGGCTTCCCGCAGTTGTAGCAATTTCCTTTGGGGATCTTTCCAGGTTTCTGAGTAGCGGCCGCTGTAATGCTAGACTCGGGCTGATCTGCTGAAGCCTTGCGCTTATTTCCAGCTTGGCTTTTGGCGCGGTCTTGGCTGGCGTGTCTTTCATCTATATCTTCATAATTGCAAGCCATTTCTACCAATTCTGAGAAGGAGAGTTTGATGTTGCTCATGGCTCTGTCATGGTACTTGCGCTTTAGCCCAAATATAAATCTCTTGTTCTTAGCTTTGTTGGTCATAATAAGCTCTGGGGCATAGCGCGACAACTGGGTGAATTTATTGAGGTAATCCTGGATAGAGAGATCTCCCTGCTGGAGATTAGCAAACTGCTCTCGCATCCTCTCTAGGGCCTGTTCAGGTACAAACTTCTCGTTGAACATGGTTTTGAATTGCTCCCAGGTCCTGACAGTACCTGCTGCATCCTCTGAGGTGATGGCATCCCACCACTGCTCTGCTTCCTCCTGTAGGAGCCAAATACCTAGTTGTGCTTTGTTGTTGGTTCCCAAACCCATGCCTTCAAAGATCTTTTCACAGGTCTTCAACCAAGCTATAGCCTCTGTCACTGTACCAGTGCCAGAAAAGGGTTTTCCCCCAAGGTTCCTATACCTCTTCGCTACTCTGTCTAGCTCGAAGTCCTCGGGTGCTGGTGGCTGAACAATAGGGCCTCCCTCAACTACGGGGATATTCCCCCGTCCTCCTGCTACTCCTGCTCGGCCTCCACGACCTCCTCTAGCTGCTGCTGCTCGTGTAGCCATCAGAAAGAGTACTGTATAAGCAAGAAAAGAGTCAAGCTCACAGATTTGATAATTTTCATACATGATAAAGCAGGGGAACTTAAGGAAAGGTAATGATGTACTGATCAAATTGTTTTGCTAATCTGCTTAGCTCATCCTAGGACATTGCTAATCCTATCTCTAATGAGCTATTCGCCTTAGAACACTACTGATTCTATTCTGACGAGATGTTTAATGTGTTAGATCCCGGAACTAAGGTTAACCAAAGCTCTGATACCAACTGTGACGATCCCAAAATCCGAGGGGCGGTATTAAGGATAATCATTGGAATATAACACATTAATCATCATAGAAGAGTACAGATAATAGCAGAAACAATAAATAGAATAATTTTACATGGATATGACAGCGGAATCACAACATGTAACAACATCAGAATAGCACAGCGTAGGATATAACTTAGTAAATAAAAGGGAAGTGATCAGTCATCGTCGCCAGAGGCGGAATACATACATGCAGTGAGACATAATAAGGGTATCAGTCTACATCGCTGAAAGTGGTACATATACATACAATAAGAAGTACTGAAAGTAAAGCAGTCTGCATCGCCATTGGCGGAATCATAATATAAGTATAATAATGGCGGAAAATGTCAAAGTCGTCTCTGTGAAGTCAGCATCGCCATAAGCCAAAATGCACTATATGCAACAGTGCAGAGCCAAAAACAACCTGTCACCTGTGAACTAGGCTGCCCGTGTGAAAATAAGGGCACCCGCGTTTGCAAAGTGAATCAAACAACGAGTCAGTCATGGGGACTGGTATGAGGAATCTATTTAACAGTTTAAACAACAGTAATAAGCAAATCATAGGACCACGCCACTTTCGCGGAACGGGTTTACTCCAGTGATTGCTAGTGCATTTAAAACAAAGTAAATTCTTTTAAAACAACGCAATGCTTTTAAAAAGAATGAAGCCATTATAAGACTCAAGTCCCATCATACAATGCAACGCAAGCCGGAGGATAGAGTATTACCTTATAATGGCCAAATATGCTTGATACGTATAAAGAAAAATCATTTGATATTATTACTAGTGCATATATGTTTCAAAAACGAATATCATCATAAATATCAATCATAGACGGCATAAGTGCCCCATACCACTATGTCGCCATACTAGTTCTACAATCGAGTCCGTTATTTCGTATTGGAAATTGGATTTCCGTCATGAGTCGAGGCAAGGGGCAAGCTCCTCTCCGCTTCGAGACATTCTAGCAAATGCCTCAGGACTACACACTTTGGGTAACCCCTGGATGCTTCAGGGCCGGTCCTCTCTTACGATTGAGGATTAATTATGCCTGAACACACGTTTCCTGGTCCTTACAGACCTATAATCGAGGCGACTCGCATTCCAACAACCACAAAGGTGAAAAGTAGATATATATGTCAGGGCTGGTAAGTCACTGACACCACCATAGCTAGAAAGAAACGTCGTGCTCTCCCTGTAGTTCGTATCCCGTTTTTAACTCATACCGGGGTGTGAGGCTCGCGAATCTACGAAATACACAAAGCTAGGCCACGTAGACCGTGCTTTGATCATCATCCACAAGACTTTGCTTTGCAACAGAAGCCTTGATCACGGCATCTTGGCATGCCACATAGGCAGTCCACTCCATACGATTGATTTCCATCGATATATAACCTCTGAGCTCGTACGTCTCAGAGAAGGGCGTTAAGCAAAAGATTAAAATTCTCCATCGCCAAACAGATATATATTTAACAGAGATCAATCAGTATAGAACAAAATCCAATGTCAGACACACAGTCCATTTACAAGTCCGTTCTGGGTCTGAACGAAACCAGAGACGTCAATTCCTCGTATATCCGTCCAATCAACGTATACGTTCAGACGGCTACTACTTCCGTTCCTTCACGGTAGCTACTCCGGTCAGGAACCTCAGCAGCGCCCATCCAACCGATACGAAGATCGTCGGTCTTGAATCGTCTTTGCATTTTCCAATTCGAATCGCTCGATAAATTATTTGAAATGAGGGTTAGCTCGGCCTTTTCAAATAATTCACGTCATTAGAATTTAAATCGATTCTTTCCATGGTTATATTATTCGACATCCATCTTTCAGTTCTTTAGTGTTATTTTCGTGTCAAGCACATACAACCATTAAATATCAAACAATTCAAGCTCAATTGGTTTATTTGCAATCTATGTTGCTTATAATATTTTATAACGATTTTTCGCCATTTTTATTTATTTAAAAATGGCCATATTTAATTAAACGACGTTTCAGGTCGTGCCGTGGCACTGGCGCTGTTTTTCCCCTAATTTGTTTTACTCACATCAGAAAATCTAACCGTTGGATTTCTACAAAGTCTATATCAGTGGGAAGATATTCCCAAAGCAAACCCAACGGTTCCAGTTTCGTGAAAATCCGACGGTCGGATCTTCCACACTAGTCGTTTGAAGTTACGGTTTCAAAATTCGAACTACAGCGTCGTTATTCGATTTAATTTTATTATATTTATATTTATATATAAATATAAACGATTCTGGCGTTGTTTTTCTTCAGATTTGAATTAAACATTCCGGACAATCCAACCGTTGGATTTTTACAAGGTTGGTGCCGTTGGGAAGATATTTCCAAGGCGAACCCAGCGGTTGCGGTTTCGGGAAACTCCGATGGTCGGATTTCTCGTACTAATCGTTTCAAATTACAATTCCGAAACACGAACTGCACGGTTTCGATTCCTTTTTATTATATTTATATTTATATATATAAATACAGTTCATTCTATAATTCCAACTATAGTTCATTCTGTATTTTCAACTTCGTTTTCACTTCAAATATTTCACTAACGCCTTAATATTTCGAAAAATTTCGCCATAACCTCCTTTGTACGGGGAGGGGTTTGGAAATTTATTGGGCCGTGTTAGGTACCCAATAAATCCTAAAAAGCATCCACATATTTATAGTGAAATATTCTGGTGTTTACGGGGGAGCATGTATAGATAATCACTCCAGAGAATAAATTCTCGTCACCCCGTTTCCGTGTGGAGGTAAATAGTCCATGTGCCGTATCTAATAACTAGAGAGACGTGATTATTGTCAACTCCAGACCCGTGTGGGGTTTTTATTAATCTGGCAATTTACCGTTATATTTTATATAGTCCATATCAGTCATCAGTTCAACCTGTAGTATATAGTCATCGCCATACAAGCCTCTCGCCCGTATGGTAAATCTTCCACCTCGTCACACAAGCTCCAATTGCTTATGTGGAATATGATGAAGTATGCCTATCATCAAGAAGTATGCCATGTAGTGTAGTTCAAAATTAATTGTTACTATCCTATGGCGATATTTAATATTTCACACAGAATAACCAGCACTCCGCATCCAATGGCATTCACAAGAGTTGATATAAAAATAAAATTGCGCATCCAACTCATCAAGGCTTACCTATTTGTCGGGCACGTAAATAATTTCTTTACTCTACAACTAATCCATTTTTCCTGTTCAACACATGTATGTATATGCAGAACAAAGCCAATAATAATATTTCTAGCAAACTATTATTTATTTCAACACGTGTGTATTTTTATCAAAGCGTATACATGATAAAAGAAATATTTTTATCATCAAAAATATTTATTCAACACGTGAATGTTTTTAACACTTCATATTCACAATAAAAATGTAGTTTTTATTGTCTATTCATTTTATTTTAAAATACGATAACATTCAACACATGAATTTCAACTCGACGAACGAATTTCAATTCAACACATGAATATTCTATATAGTTTGTATATATATAAAAATGTGATTTGTATCGCTAAAGCTATTTGTTTAAATTCGAATAATATTCAACACATGAATTTTGATTCAACGAATGAATTTCAACTCAACACATGAATATTGGTTTCAATATATGTAATTTATTTCAACGAATGAAAGTCATTCTAACACATGTATATTTCAGAGAATTTCGGCAGCATAACGGCAGGGTAGTTAAAACCGGGACCGTCCCTAGTACGGCTCCTCGCTCTACCTTAAAACCTCGCGGTTTTTGACAATGGGGATCATGCATCTAGTTCGCACGCAGGCAGCATGTTTTATTTTCAATTCCACAATCCTATTCTATTTTGTTTCAACCACAAGAGGGTATTTTTCAACCACAAAGGTATTTTTCAACCACAATATCAACCACAAACAATTATTTCCAACTATTCGTCATACCATATAATATCACGTCAATCACAAGCAATAAATATTTTCCATGGTCTGTGGATGAGGGGGGTATATATATATATATATATTATAATTCACTTGCATTTCATCACAATTCAAAGCATATATGTTTCATTCAACGCTTGTATAATTTATACATCGCTAATATAACTTATACAACACATGTACATGAGGTATACAATGCGTATATAATTTACACTTTGCTTATATAATTTATACAACGCGATTCCATTCACACAATTTAGTTTAGATTCCTCACATTGGTTATTGCAGTGCTAAAAATCGTAGGAAGATCAGAAAAATCCGCGGCTTCTTCTAGAATGTAGAGAGCCTCCTTGCGGTCACGGTGTCTCCTGTTTCACCAAATTTCGTTAAAGAACGAAAAAGATATTATTTTTCAAAGTTTTGCAACGCTTTATAGTGTTATTTTCATTTCAGAATGTCGAAGCAGAAAGGTTTTTAAACCTTCAAAACTAGGTTTAAATTTTAAAATCAAACCGCACCTTGTTGCTCCGATCAAGTCCTGCGACGTGGAAGAGCTACGAACCAGCTCTCTATCGGTGGTGGTGCGGTCTCCTTCGGTGGTCGGAGGAAGGCGGTGCGGCGTCGGAAAGGCGGCGACTTCGTGGAGGTGGTTCAGGCGATGGTGGCGGATGAGGTTTGGTCGGATGTGGAGAGGGGAGGTAGGGCTGTCGAACGGAGGTGGTGGCGCGGCCTGTAGGTGGCGGTGGCGGCGGGAAAGTCGAGGGGAAGTTTCGAGCTTCCTGGATCGTCGATATCGCCTGGGGCGGCTAGGGTTTCGTAGGTTTTTTTTAAATAAAAAAATCCTATTGGTCGAGACTTTATAGGAAATTTTAAATAGTGTTTTTGCAAACGAACTCGAAATCAAACCCAACGACTGCCGCCCCTAGCTAAATACCCCCATTCCGGACACAATGGGATATGTTTCGTTGGCCAATTCGACTGTTACAGTCAGTTATTTTTCAAATTAAAGTATAAAACATTCTATATTTAATTTGAACGTACATTTCAATTTGCCAGGGCCACAAACTGAATCGAAAAATTCCAGAAAAATAAATCTAGTTTTGTTTTGACGATACGGTCCTAACAAAACTAGTTTCGTCGAATTCTGAGCTCGTTTGAAAAACGGCCATTTTTAGGTCGACCCATTTTAAAAGAAATTGACCAATCACATTTTCTTTTTCACCGCTCACATACTAGCTTCAAAAATTATGAAATTTGAAACCTAGCAATAGTTTGACATCCCGGACCCAACAAAAGTGGTTTCGTCGAATTCCGAGGTCGTATGCAAACTATCAATTTTCAGGGGCTATATATGTTATATATCGACCTTTCTGAAAATTCATTCGGCCATAACTATTGATTCCCGTTATGAAACTTCGATTTTTCAGATTCGTTAGAAAGGTATTCATAGACAGATTTAAATATTTTCAGTTTCGCTAAAATCCGTTATATTTTCCACCCGGTACAGTCAGACAAAGTTGGTATTCAAAATTTCAAACTGCCTTACTATACCCAATTCTTTATTTTATTGAAATATGCTATTTCAATTATTCAAATTCTTTGGTAATAACCAAATTTAAAAATTTTAAATTGGTTCACATTTTCCGGGTTATTACAGAAAGTGCGGCTATGGTGGAGAAGTGCTGAGCGACGGGTATCAGGACATTTGGGAAAGATGGTGAGTGTTTGATTAACAGGTGGTAATTTGTCATTGGAGGTCATTAAATAATTTGTTAATGTCTAAGTCATTAAAGAAGTTACACTTGTTTTAGGGTCTTGGAAGTTGAAGATTCGGTTATGGAAATTGGTATTTGCGGGCTCTGTTGATTTCGGTGGAGAGGGTATTTTGGGGTAGAAGAGATTTAAGAGGGTTTGGCTTCGTAAGTGGGAAATGGGCCTTATTTAAAAGGTGAAGCCCAATTGAAATTGATTCAGCTTTATTTTTAATTCAAATAAAGTGTATTAACTTGTATAAATCGTAACTTGATCATACGTAAACGAAATTCAGCGAAACAAGATCCGTCGAGATCGTATGGACGAACACTACCCAATGAAGCAGACTAGAAGTGGAGTGGAGCTCGTATGAATTTACGGCGAATTTAATTGTTTGATTCAAATCAAATAACAGTTTATCGTTCTTTAACGAAGAACTGCCAAAGTGAGTAAAACTCACCAACTCTGAATATTTCTATTTTTACAGTGTATTCTTAGAACTGTTAAAAATTGTCTGTTTGATTGTGTGTTGACTGTTTGATTGAACTGCTAGTCAGTTAGTGGAAATTATATATATATATATATGTATATATATATATATAAGCCGTTAAATATTTATATGTTGATTCTGCTATCAGAATATTTCACATCGAAGTGAAATCGATGTTAATCGTATTGTCTAACATCTGTGATGCAGGGAAACAGGTCGGAGGAATCCAACTGGATTCCTCAACATTTATTTTGCTGTTATTCATATATTTTGATATATTGTGTGATATATAATCTGCTGTTGATTTTGTGTGTTGGACGATAT
Organism: Allium sativum; assembly: GCA_030737875.1. Taxonomy (NCBI): domain Eukaryota; kingdom Viridiplantae; phylum Streptophyta; class Magnoliopsida; order Asparagales; family Amaryllidaceae; genus Allium; species Allium sativum. The sequence goes on from CM060916.1 coordinate 204,271,319, forward strand.
TTATCGTTGTTATATGGTATGTTTAATACCATAAGAAATACCAGAAGGTAGAAAGGAGGTTTTCAAAGTATATTTTGAAAATAATTTATTTATATAGAATCAATGGATTTTATATATATAAGGAAAGAAAGATTTTGTAAAAGGAAATAAAATTTTATAAAATCAAAGGGGTTAAAAAGAGATATATTTGTCAAAACAAATATAAAGAGATATATTTGTCAAAACAAATATACAGGAAATGTATTTGAAAGCAAATATAAAGGAATTATTTATATAGGAAATAAATAAAGAGTTAAAAGGAATTATTTATTTAGGAAATAAATAAAAGTAAAAGGGTTTATTTATTTAGGAAATAAATAAAGATTAAAGGAGATATTTATTAGTTAAATAAATAGGATTTAATCAAAGGGAAATTTATTGGATAAATAAATAGGATTAAACAAAAGGGATATTTATTGGATAAATAAATAGAGCTAAATCAGAAGAATATTTAGAAGATGAATAGAAATTGGAAATCTGTTTTTAACAGATAAATAGAAAGGATTAATTTATAAATAATAGTTTATAAATTAAATAAATATTTATCATTTGATAAATGAAATATATAAGTCTGAACTTATATAGAGGAGAGATATTGGTTTCAACACCGATAGTTTAAATAGAATATGTACCCAACACTTGTGTAAGTGAAGTAACATTATTAAAGAGGACATTTATAAAGTGAAGAACCGTTACTAAAAGTAAATCTTTATAAATGAATAAACGTTATCAAATAGGAGTTATTCGAATAGGAGAAATCGATTAGAGTTAGAGTTAATCAGTTAGAGTTAACCAGTTAGAGTTAATCGAATTAGTTATCCGAATAGAGATAAATAAATAAGAGTGATTCGAATTAGTTATTCAAATAGAGTTAAACACAAAGGAGTTATCGATTAGTTAAATCGAAAGGAGTTATCGATTAGTTAAATCGAAAGGAGTTATCGAATTTAGTTATTCGAAAAGGAGTTATCGATTTGTTAAATCGAAAGGGAAGACTATCGAATATCGTTTATTCGAGAGGAGATTATCGAATATAGTTTATTCGAAAGAGTTATCGATTATTAGTTAATCGAAGTGAGTTATAGAATATTAGTTAAATCGAAGGAGTTATCGAATATAGTTTATTCGATGGAGTTAATCGATTAGAGTTAAATCAAATGAGTTGATCGAATATAGTTTATTCGAATAGAGAAAAGGAGTTAATCGAATATAGTTTATTCGAATAGAGAAAAGGAGTTAATCGAATATAGTTTATTCGAATAGAGAAAAGGAGTTAATCGAATATAGTTTATTCGAATAGAGTAAATGAGTTAATCGAATATAGTTTATTCGAATAGAGTAACGAATATAGTTTATTCGAATAGAGTTAGAGGAGTTATCGAATATAGTTTATTCGACAGGAGTTAAGTGAATTAGTTAAGTTAAACTAAGTGAATTAGTTAAGTGAATTGGTTAAGTTAACCAAAGTGAATTAGTCGAGTTAATCAAAGTGATTAGTTCAGATAATCGAGATAAGTAAATCAAGTTAGGTTAATCGAGTTGAATTTGTCAGTCGAGTTAATAAATTGAGTTAGTCAAACCAAGTAAAACCAGTTAGAGTTAATTAATTAATGTTGACCAGTTAGAGTTGATCGGTAAGAATTAACCAGTTAGAGTTAATCAATCAGAGTTAATCAAATAGAGTTAAGTAAAATTAGAACTGACTAGAGATTAGTAAATTGAATGGTTTTCTAAGTGCCTATCTGATGTTGGTTTCGGCCTTCGGGATTTATACTTAGGGGATTGTTCTCATACTAGTTTACAGTCAGGGACTGATAGTTGGGGAAGAGTAGTGATTTGTAAATAAGAAGATGGAAACGTTTTCCAGTGTTAATAACATATATTTTCTAAACATAGAAGATAAGGCAATATGAATATATATATAGATATATGTTGATGATTGATCGATATAATTTCCATCTGGAAATAATATCGTTGTTTGCACACTTGTTTTTCTTTGATAGTTAACTCACAGACTATCGAAGTTTTGACCATTTTAACGTTGTAAATATGGAGAGACCGGTTGGATTATTATCCAAAGAACCACTCTGTATTGGCATAAGCGTTGCGAATCATATATGCCAAAGATAATTGAAGATGGAGTAAAGTGCAAGGGCTATTGTATAAGTCTTAGATAACAGTGCCTAAGATGGATATACTGAATAGTGCCCTCGGTTTGTCCAGTCCCAGGACAACGTGTATGGACGAAGGTCTGCTAGAGTATATCCAATGGATCGCGTAAGTTGATCTCTTCAAACGTATATATGTTGGTGGCGGAGGAATTCATTTCTCTTAGCTGTATACCCGTTGTATTTTTGAGGAAATCAATTTGTGATTTGGCGGGTATGACAATGTGACATTCTAAGTGAATGAAGATGAATGTCTGACAGAGTATTTCCAGAAAGGTCACGTACATTGATTTCTTCAACCGTACCAAGAGTGGAAGCGGAGAAGGAAAATTCTTTAGCTAACACGTAATGTACTGTTGTAGACGTCAATCGGTGATTTGATGGATTTGACGATGTGACATTCGAAGGGAATCTGATGTGATGATAAAGCGTAGCTTCTAGCCTCATCAACCGGTAAATGACAGAAATCGGGCAAGTAGCATGGCTATTAGGTCGCACCTATTAGGGTGTATAATCACCTGATCTAGAGTTTCATTTACTTCTATAAAATCTATTGTTGATGCTATCCCGTTCGGGAAACGGTTGCTGATCCCATCCGTTGTTGATATACATTCGATACACTCAAGCGAAATGAGTGGTCGGTCATGTGTGGCCGGGTTGCAAGATGTTCTTGTTGAACCCAGTGTATTCCTCTCTAGAGGTACACTAGCAGAAGGTGGTTCCATACCTTGTCATAGTTGGAAATCCATTATCCAATACGTGCTTGCGTTTTTGATTTTATACTATATATGTAGAACGTGAGATGAAAGCGTTTCTGCTAGTTGATATCTATTTGTACATAGACATTATTATAATATCAAAAGGTTTTTGATACAAAGATATTTTGGATTCTCATAAGGGAAAAACCCATTCCGTTCTGCGGCGTGGTCTTATGAGATATCGTTTACTTGTTCATATACCTGTTTAAACTGTTTTACTCACACCAGTCCCATGACTGACCCGGAGTTTACTTTGTTGTTTTCCCTAAACTCTTGGGTGTCCAATTTTGTACGGGCAGTCAAGTAGTCATGATTTTACAGATATACTTGGAGAGCTTGGAGCAGGAGGCTTCAAGATCATATAGCTATAGTTATTTCCGCTGTGTTGTAAGTGTTGTACTCTGATAAGTGCTATTGTATACATAACTGTTATATTTCAAAGTTATGTTATCTATTATATGTTATTCGTTCCGCTGTGAGGTTCGTGTTACTCTGATGTTGTGTTCTTCTTCTTCTTCTATTCTAAGTTTCTATCTTATCTATTCTCACCTTCTAATTTCTTTCATTAATTACCGGGATTTTTCGAAGTTTTGGTTATCGACATCGAGCTTATGTCGATAACCAAACACTACGCCATAGATGGCCTATCACAACGAAAATGCATGGTGTTGCTAGCTACAATGTTGCCATTGCTATGATGTTTTCTGTCTACTGCAACGCACACTTAAACGTGTTAGCATATATATCAACATGTGTTGCAGTAGCCTCGTGAATAAAATTATCAATCCGCGTCAACACGATCCAACGGTCCAAGGTAGCGATCCGCGTGAAGAAATGTTTAGTCTAGATTAGCAATCTGCGCGTGAAATAATGTCTAGGGCGGGAAGCAAAAACAAAGGGGGGAAAACTAAAAAAATATTGAAAATTTCAATCGAACTTTACCAAAGTACTCCGCTGCTCAAGCTCTCACACACTCACTCTCAGGTTCAATTAGGGCTAAAAGTTCAAGTTTACAAGCTTAATTAGGGTTCGAGTACGGCAGGTTCGCGTTCAAGTTCAATTAGGTCTTCAATTGGGGTTCGTCTTGGGTTTCAGATTTCAGTTAGGGTTTCGATTTAATATGCTGCTTCAGGTATCACTCAATGTGTCAATTTTCTATGATTTGATTGTTGTGTTGCGTAATGTACTGCTTTACTTGTGCCTAATTTACTGCTTTAAGGTATCACTCAATGAACGACGAGGAAAAACTATGGGCAGAACTTCCTAAATTCAGTGAAGGGTACATCAGTGGAGTGAAACTTTTTATTCGAAATACTTTTTCTAGATTTGCGGTAGGTGATGAAATTACATGCCCTTGCAAAAAGTGTCATAATCTCAAGTGGCATTGTCAAGAAGTAGTCTACAACCATCTGATTTGGAATGGTCCATCTGAATTGTACATGAAATGGATTTGTGAAGTTTCCTGTTTAGATCCTGAAAGTAGCGATAATAATATGGATTGTGAAGCAGGAATAAATTTTGGAGATAACCTCGATGAGATGTTGCAACGTACTTGTGGAAATATGCAGAACAATGAAGATGAATCTTCTTATGGGTCAAATGGAATAGATGTCGATGCTAGAAAATTTCATCAACGTGTTGAAGAGGGAAAACAGCCATTATATCCCAGGTGTAATAAATTTTCGCGCTTAAGTTTCATTGTCAGGCTTTATTCTTTAAAATGCCTACATAGAATCACTGAGTCTGCATTCAGCAATTTATTAGAGTTGATGAAAGAAGCTTTTCCAGAAGCCCACATCCCTTTATCTTTCAATGCTACCAAAAATATCATTAAAGATTTAGGCCTCGATTACCAAAGAATACATGCATATCCAAATGACTGCATGCTATATTGGGCAGAAAATGAAAAGGAAAATAACTGCAAAATTTGTGGTTTTTCAAGGTGGGTTATACCGGAAAAGAAAGTGGGTATTGACAAAGATTCGGAGAAGCGGATTCACAAAGTACCAGCAAAAGTGATGCGTTATTTTCCACTAAAACCAAGGTTGCAAAGGATGTTCATGTCGAAGGAATACGCAGAACTTATGTTATGGCATGCAGTGGGACGAAAAAACGATGGCAGACTTCGACATCCAGCTGATGGCGAGGTATGGAAGACTATGGATGCCAATTATCCTCATTTTTCATTAGATAATAGAAATATCAGGTTAGGAGTAGCATCTGATGGATTCAGTCCTTTTCGTACAATGACTACACAACACAGCACATGGCCGATCATAATGGTAAATTATAACCTTCCACCTTGGTTATGCATGAAGACAGAAAATTTGATACTTTCAACCCTTATCCCTGGTCCAGAGTCTCCTAACAATTACATTGATGTCTACATGCAGCCTCTTATTGCAGAATTGAAAGAATTATGGGATCTTGGCATACAAACTTATGATGCCTTCACTGGTGATGATTTCACATTACGTGCAAGCGTGTTATGGACGATTAGCGACTTTCCGGGCTATGCAATGTTATCCGGCTGGAGCACGAAGGGTTATTTAGCTTGTCCCGTATGCCATTTCGAGACTTCTTCAACTTACTTGAAACATAGTAGAAAAATGTGCTACATGAATCATAGGAAATTTTTAGACCCGGGACACAAGTGGAGGTTTGATAAGAAAAGGTTCAATGGTGAAACTGAAATGGGAACACCTCCCGGTATTTTATCCAGGACTGACATCGAAGAATTGTTGGCTGGTTATGAAAATAATTTTGGGAAGAAAGAGGTGATCAAGAAGCATAAAAATGAATCTCCTTTTAAAAAAAAGTCAATATTTTTTAATTTACCATATTGGAGTCAAAATGTATGTCGACATAACCTCGATGTTATGCACATAGAGAAAAACATTTGTGATAACATACTTGGTACTTTACTAAATATTGATGGGAAGTCGAAAGACCATTTAAATGCTCGGTATGATTTACAAGAGATAGGCATCAGGGAGGTCCTTCATCCGGTTCTATCAACTGATGGGAATTACCTTGAGATGAGGGCTGCCATTTTTGAAATGACGAACAAGGAGAAAGAACTATTTTGCTCGGTGTTGGAGAATGCTAAACTGCCTTATGGTTGTGCAGTTAATATCAGCCGGCATGTAAACAAGAAAGAGAGGAAAATTGCTGGGTATAAGAGCCACGATGCTCATTTTCTTCTCCACTACTTGCTGCAGTTTGCCGTGAAGAAATCTGTAAAACCTGAAGTTGCAATACCTATGATAAGATTAGTGTAACACCCCACTCCCTCTACGGTCACTCACTAAGGGAATGCCATAACATCGGTGGAGTATTTTAAGTGAATATAGAACAGAAAAATTACAACAAGACAGATATAAGTAATACTTGAAAATTTAAAACATCATTTCATTCCAGCGGAAAGTAAAACATGTTTGGTTACACCAAAACCATAAATAAGAGTCAAGTACATAATATCCATCCTGATAAAAACAAAAGTACATAATCCCACTACATAACCTATTAGCCATAATAGAAAAGATAAACTGAGCTTTATATCCACGGTCCAAGCTCCAAGAGATAGATAAAGCAGTCTGATCCAAGCCCACTAGCGCTAGGCCCACTCTGAAAACCTGAGGGTTGGGAAAAAGATAAAGAAACAACGGGGTCAGACATAAGTCTGAGTGAGTCCTACAACCCTAACAATACAATCATTAAAGTAATTAGGGTATGATATAAACAAGGTACGGTACCTCTGGGGATAATGACTACACTAAGTAGCCAACTAAACACAGGATGTACTAAGATAACCGAAAAGACGCATTTATCCACCCAAGGATAATTACTAGATTGCACCACCCCAGATCTACCCACCCATGGGTAATTCCTATACTGCACCACACCAATTCTACCCACCCAAGGGTAATTCCTACTTAAAGGTTGATCCCACTAAGTGTACTTAGTAATTTTTACCCAGTAGTTTCTTGTACCCCTACACAGGTGTCGTCTGCCCCTATCTTTACTAGGTGTACCCACTACTCCCAAGCGATCGGCTCCCTACCGTAGATACCCGTGCTGGCCCCACAGTGGGGTGTATCACTCCCCAAAGTGGCAACCCGATAATCAATGGTGCACGGCTTATACCTACACGATGCAACAACGTCTTACCTACCAGCCCGGGTCCACACACGCATATGAAACCCGTTGGACTCGCGTTGCCACCGCTACCCCGTTTTGGCCTCTTATAGTCAAGCCCAATATGCGTGTCCCGTCCTCGACTTGGGTCGAGCCCACAAAGATACGTTTGGGATATTGGTTGAAATGGGCCCCCACAAGCTACCCACCTAAGCTTGTCATTTCTAGTGAATCCCACTTAACCCTTTAACCATGACCACTTACATGTTATAAATTTTGGTTAAGTCTTTTAATCATATTTTAATTGCCACTCAAGGCCCCCACAAGCTACTACTTAAGCTTGTCATTTAATTATATTTCAATTGCCACCTAAGGCCCCCACAAGCTACTACTTAAGCTTGTCATTTAATTATTTTTCAATTGCCACTTAAGGCCCCCACAAGCTACTACTTAAGCTTGTCATTTAATTATATTTCAATTGCCACTTAAGGCACCCACTAGATTTCCGTATGCCACCCAAGGCACTTACTTGATTCCCTCATGCCACCCAAGGCACTTACTTAATTTCCACATGCCACCCAAGGCACTTACTTAACCCTTTAATCATGTTTAATTACATGTTCCACTTTGGTTAAGTATTCTAATCGTATTTCCTATTGCCACCCAAGGCAATCCCACTAGTTTCCTTATGCCACCCAAGGCACCCACTTAACCCTCATGTCCCTCTACATGCTAATTTGGTTAAGTGTTTCTTAATTAATTAAGACCGTGATCCTCATAAAGACCTCTCACATTAGACTATCTTTTATGACCGCTGGTTAAGCCGGTTGGGTCCGGGCAGCCTTACGTCATAACCGAGTCTAACCTCGTGTCTTTACGTTAATCACGTATTTAGTTTGTGCCTAAGACCTCTCACATTGGGCTAACATTTGTAGCAACTGGTTAAGCCGGTTGGGTCCGGGCAGTTTTACACTACAAATGAGTCCAACCTCGTGTCTTAGTCGATTAATTACACCTAATTAATCACCCCCATATTAATTATCCCTAATTAATATCACATTTTTAAGAATATGGGTAGACCTAACTAAATAGGTAAATTCCCAATTCCATAACATGGGTAGACCTAACTCAATAGGTAAATTCCCATGGTGTAGACCTAACTCAATAGGTAAATTCCCACTTATGCTTATTCATTTTATGGTATGCTTAATCATAACCATTTCACACCATTCATTAACATGTCTATTAACCCCATCGTTTCCCCCACGTACTTATGCTAACACGACATATTTCCAAGAGAAGATTCTTTCACAATTAACATGGGTTTCACTTAGCATACATTAGCATTAACATGGGTTAAAAGGTGTCCACTTACATCATAATATTAACCCAACTAGCATTGCTAAATAACCCAACTTGCATGAACATACATATGTCATATCTAAAGGCAACTTGCATAAGTGTTCATAGGTTTTTCAAGGGTGAACTTGCATGTGTCTTAAAGGTGTGAACTTGCACAACATGTTACATGTTAGCTTGCATAACATCATACACATAACTTGCATAATATTATAGACATAACTTGCATATCAACATACACATAATTTGCATAACGTCATGCACATAACTTGCATAACATCATACACATAACTTGCATATGAACTTGCATAACAACATGCACATAACTTACATAACATTATACACACAAACTTGCATAACATGTTGAACTTGCATATAAGCATACACATAACTTGCATAGCATGTTGAACTTGCATATATGACTCGCACCTTTAAGGAGGGTAAACATGCATATATATATATATATATATATATATATATATATATATATATATATATATATATATATATATATATATATATATTCATAGCATATAAAGGTGCCATCTTACATATGTATGCATCACATTTAAATGGGTAAACTTGCATGTCATGATTTATGCATAATACCAAACACTTAGCATGCATATAACCACCTACTTAGCATGCATACAATCAAATACTTAGCATGCATAAAATCAAATACTTAGCATGCATAACACCAAATACCTAACATGCATAAAACCACATGCATAACTTGCATATCATGTTACATATAACTTGCATATACTCTCACATATAGTTTGCATAACATGTTACATATGCATAAATGTTCAACATCGTGTTTTGCATCATAAAACATGGCATTAAACTTGCATATAGTATAAAACTTGCAAATCACATATCATACAAACTTGCATAAACACATTTATCCACAAACATAGCCATGTCTTATCACATCCTACCATAATCAATTTAACAATTGATTATTAAAGCTATAGGAACTCACCAAAACCAAGATTAGCAAACTTATGAAGTAAAACTAGTTGCCAAATATGAAGAAGAAGATGATTAGAGGTTGATTAGCTTGCAACTCTCTTCATTGATTTGTGGAGGCCATGATCAAGTTTCATTTTGCCATAGTTCAGTTACAAGATCTAATTATGAATGAATTAGGGTAGGGTTGGGGTCTTATTTATAGGATTAGGTAGTGTTTTAGGCCCTTAGATTAACCCTAGGTTAGATTAGGTCCGTTAGATTTAGGAAATCTCTAGAACCCAGCCCTCCAAGCCAGCCTAAAACCCAACCTGGTGCACCCAGGTTCCCTGGACGCCGCGCCCCTGTCGACAGGCAAGTCGACAGGCAAGTCGACCCCCCTGTCGACAGCCCTGTCGACATGGTTAGGGCGGGAATTTTCCCGCCTGGCCCCCGCTGGCTCCAATTTCGAAATCTGATTTTAAATATCTAATTCTGTTTTTATCTTAAATTTTCTGCCAACTTCATTGGGCCATAACTGGGCCATACGGACTCCGATTCTCGAAAACTCGGACTCTATTTCGCGTATTTTTCCGAGACGAACGCAATGACGCAGCCCGTTTCCCCCAATTCTCACATCTGAGATTATTTATTCTGTAATTAGTGAATTTTAGCATTAACCGAAATTCGGGGTGTTACATTCTCCCCTCCTTAAAGGATTTCGTCCCCGAAATCTCTAAGCTAAGGAGAATGCATATCCTACCATCCAAACAACCATCTACTCAATCCATCAAACACGGGCATCCATTGTCCTTAAAACAATTTCTAATGATGTATGAGCATATGCGAAAAGTGTGTGTATATGTTCCCTATCAAATGTACGAACATATGCAAACCATGATAGTGCCATGCATCCAATATGTATGCGAGATAACCCTATCGACACATACAGTATCTATATGAGTGCACAATCATTCACCAAAATGCATCATCCATATGATAACACAATCATTATACATCCATAAATATAGCTACCTACACACAATTATATGCAATATGCAATATGAAGTGACTGAGCCGATCTAGTGCCTAGAGTGTGTGTGTATGCATTCACGAGCAACCACTAGCAACCACTTGCATCCACATGCATCCATCAATCATAACATGTCTCAAACACATGTTTCAACCATAGGTTCACCCTATCTAAAGGTCAAAGGTACTAACGAGAGGACATACTATAGATAAGATAAACACTAGACAAACGATAAAGGAGACGTTTAAAGGACAACCCTAAAAAAGGAATGGGTATAACGAACGCATCTTCGCTTCTGTCTCCCAAGTAGCATTGCTCTCACCTTCTCCCCTTTTCACCTTGACTAGTCGAACCTCTCTGTTTCTCAACTTCCTAACCTCTGACCCAAGGATGCGGGTAGGGGCTCGTCGAATAATCACATCACGCTCTACCTTTACTTCTTTAAGCAAGCTCGGCTCTACCACCTCTGCGGTCTCATGTAGGCACTTCCTCACATGGAATACATCATGTACACCACTAAGTCTGTCGGGCAACTCCACCCATGGAAGATGCTCTTCCCATGTACCTCCAAAATCCAAGATACATAGCCTCAAAAGGTCTTCTAAAATATGATTCACCCTCTCGGTCTGGCCGTCCGTCTGAGGATGATATGCGGTACTCAAACACAACTGAGTCCCTACCGCCTCTTGCAAACTTTTCCAAAATTCTCTTGTGAAGATAGGATCTCAATCGCTCACTATACTGGAAGGTACACCATGCAATCTAATAATCTCTTGAATGTAAACTGAAGCTAGCCATGGAGTCGTTCTCTTCCTCTTCACGGGTATACAGTGGGCGCTCTTAGTAAGTCTGTCTACTACCACCCAAATTCCTGTATTACCCTTCCTCGATCTTGGTAATCCATCGAGACACTATCCCACTTCCTTAGCGGAACCTCCAATGGGTGAAGCAACCCACCGGGTTTCTTCTGCTCCGCTTTCATTTGCAAGCATTTAGAGACATACTCGGCCACATCTTTCTTCATACCGACCCAAAAGAAAACTCGCTTCATGTCTTGGTACATCTTGTCCCCACCGGGATGAATGGTCATCTTCGACCGATGTGCATCATCAAGCATAGCCTTCCCCAAATCCTCGTCTTGCGGTACACAAAGTCTACCGTCTCTACGCAACCACTCCTTACCATCTAGGGTGTACCTACTCAAATGGCTGGACGACCCCCTCCTCATGAGCTTCTCTACTAACTCATCCAACTGTGGGTCGTCTCGCTGTGTCTCGCCAATTCGTCCCAAAAGAGTAGGCCTAATCTCCGAGGAGGCTAGTAAACCGGGTACAAAGTCAACGGAAGGTCTAAAGTCAAACATAGAAATAAACTCTAAGCTCCGTTGTTCAACGAACAATGAACTCAAGGACAACCTTTTTCTAGTTAAGGCGTCCGCTACCATGTTTCCCTTGCCATGGGTATACGCTATCTCAACCTCATAGGTTGTTAAGAATCCCATCAAAAATCATCACAACTGTCCATCTCTCACGCAGACCACCCTAGTCGAACTCGACATCCCCCAAATGCAAGCCCCAAAGGCCTAAACCAATATCAGACAAACACCCAAGGGATATCTCCTTCGAGTTCAGGCGACCTACGTGAGATGATACTAGTAAAAAATGGCTAATCAAATAAGCCTTTGACCAACTTTGGATGTCCTTGCCAGTCTCGCTCCAAAACCCCCGTTTTCCCATAACTGGCTTTGCTCACCCCATTGAGCACATACGAAAACTTATTTCGCTCCTAGAAAAGACCAAGATGTCATTTACAAAGACCATCACGAACTTATTTAGGTACTCCCTGAACACCCTTCTCATCATATGCGGGGGCGTTCGTCAAACCAAATGGCATCTCCAGCCACTCATAAAAACCATCCAGAGTCCTAAAGGTAGTCTTCTCTATACTATCCTCAGTCACTCTCAACTGACGAAACCTCGTGGCTAAGTCCAACTGCGAAAATACTGAGGCGCCCACTAACTGATCAAAGAGATCATCAATCCTCGACAATGGGTGTCTATTCTTCTTTGTGAGTTTATTTAGCTCTCTTTAGCCTACACAAAGTCTGAGGGACCCATCCGCCTTCGTGACAAAAACTACTGGAGCACCCCACTCCGATATATTTCGTCTTATGAACCCCTTCTCAAGCAAATCGCCTACTTACTTATGGAGTTCCCTCCTCTCACGAGGAGCCATGTGGCACACTGGCCAAGATACTGGTTTAGCATTATCCACCAGATATATTCGGAAGTCAATCTCCCGCTCCGGAGGTAAGCCCTTCACCTCCTCACACACATCCGAGTATTCTCGGACCGCCCTAACAGATCGCAAACTCTAGACCGACGTGTCAAGCGATTCTAGATAACTTAGCATAACAGATTCTATGGGATTACAAGAGATCTCGAGAGTGTTACCCAAGCGGGTCATAAGCCTAACAACTCTCCCTTCAAAATCAAGAACGGCACCCCTACTGGATAACCAGCCCATGCCCAAAACTATCCCATAGCCCGTGAAGCCCAAAAAGCATCACCTCTAAACTCAACGCTAAGTATAGAAACTTTCAAACCCAAACACATCATGGAGCCCCAATTGGGTTTGAAACAACTAAGGGATCATCTACCAAACTGGTGTCTAAGTGCAGTGACTCAACTAACAATGATGAGATAAACGAACTCGATGCGTCAGAATCAAATAAGTTCGGATTGGATAATCAAGAAATCCAAATTCCAACCTAGACGGTCCTATCCCCATCTGGTACCCTAGTCGTGAGGGAATACAACCACCCTCCAGGAGATTCCGTACCTTGTCCTTGCCTCTTTGGACAATCCTAATAAGATGTCCTATTCCTCCCAAAAGGATAACTATTCGCCTTCTTCATCCCATTCTCCACTTGTAACCTCCCACCGATGAGGTTTCATTCTTCATTAACCAAACAACTATTTGAGCCTTCCTCCCATCGCCTATCCAATTGATACTTACCAGTCCTCCTCCTTCTTGAACCAACTTCTAATCTGACTATCGTCTAAGTCCCTTGAAGTGGTTTTCCATTCTTATCTACCTTCGAAAGATCATCTATACACGGAGGGGAAGCTCAAAATCGAGAGAGGAAGAGATTCAAAACGGAGAATTCGAAAGATAAAGATATGGCTATCGGGGATTATGCTTTTCTTTCAAAAACTTTTCTCTTAAAAGACATGTTTTTGAAAATACTCCTTTCCAAAAATATTCTTAGAAAATAGTTTTTCTAAAAATTTTATCTGTTCTGGTAACCTTAAGCTCTGATACCACGTGTAACACCCCACTCCCGCTACGGTCACTCACTAAGGGAATGCCATAACATCGGTGGAGTATTTTAAGTGAATATAGAACAGAAAAATTACAACAAGACAGATATAAGTAATACTTGAAAATTTAAAACATCATTTCATTCCAGCGGAAAGTAAAACATGTTTGGTTACACCAAAACCATAAATAAGAGTCAAGTACATAATATCCATCCTGATAAAAACAAAAGTACATAATCCCACTACATAACCTATTAGCCATAATAGAAAAGATAAACTGAGCTTTATATCCACGGTCCAAGCTCCAAGAGATAGATAAAGCAGTCTGATCCAAGCCCACTAGTGCTAGGCCCACTCTGAAAACCTGAGGGTTGGGAAAAAGATAAAGAAACAACGGGGTCAGACATAAGTCTGAGTGAGTCCTACAACCCTAACAATACAATCATTAAAGTAATTAGGGTATGATATAAACAAGGTACGGTACCTCTGGGGATAATGACTACACTAAGTAGCCAACTAAACACAGGATGTACTAAGATAACCGAAAAGACGCATTTATCCACCCAAGGATAATTACTAGATTGCACCACCCCAGATCTACCCACCCATGGGTAATTCCTATACTGCACCACACCAGTTCTACCCACCCAAGGGTAATTCCTACTTAAAGGTTGATCCCACTAAGTGTACTTAGTAATTTTTACCCAGTAGTTTCTTGTACCCCTACACAGGTGTCGTCTGCCCCTATCTTTACTAGGTGTACCCACTACTCCCAAGCGATCGGCTCCCTACCGTAGATACCCGTGCTGGCCCCACAGTGGGGTGTATCACTCCCCAAAGTGGCAACCCGATAATCAATGGTGCACGGCTTATACCTACACGATGCAACAACGTCTTACCTACCAGCCCGGGTCCACACACGCATATGAAACCCGTTGGACTCGCGTTGCCACCGCTACCCCGTTTTGGCCTCTTATAGTCAAGCCCAATATGCGTGTCCCGTCCTCGACTTGGGTCGAGCCCACAAAGATACGTTTGGGATATTGGTTGAAATGGGCCCCCACAAGCTACCCACCTAAGCTTGTCATTTCTAGTGAATCCCACTTAACCCTTTAACCATGACCACTTACATGTTATAAATTTTGGTTAAGTCTTTTAATCATATTTTAATTGCCACTCAAGGCCCCCACAAGCTACTACTTAAGCTTGTCATTTAATTATATTTCAATTGCCACCTAAGGCCCCCACAAGCTACTACTTAAGCTTGTCATTTAATTATTTTTCAATTGCCACTTAAGGCCCCCACAAGCTACTACTTAAGCTTGTCATTTAATTATATTTCAATTGCCACTTAAGGCACCCACTAGATTTCCGTATGCCACCCAAGGCACTTACTTGATTCCCTCATGCCACCCAAGGCACTTACTTAATTTCCACATGCCACCCAAGGCACTTACTTAACCCTTTAATCATGTTTAATTACATGTTCCACTTTGGTTAAGTATTCTAATCGTATTTCCTATTGCCACCCAAGGCAATCCCACTAGTTTCCTTATGCCACCCAAGGCACCCACTTAACCCTCATGTCCCTCTACATGCTAATTTGGTTAAGTGTTTCTTAATTAATTAAGACCGTGATCCTCATAAAGACCTCTCACATTAGACTATCTTTTATGACCGCTGGTTAAGCCGGTTGGGTCCGGGCAGCCTTACGTCATAACCGAGTCTAACCTCGTGTCTTTACGTTAATCACGTATTTAGTTTGTACCTAAGACCTCTCACATTGGGCTAACATTTGTAGCAACTGGTTAAGCCGGTTGGGTCCGGGCAGTTTTACACTACAAATGAGTCCAACCTCGTGTCTTAGTCGATTAATTACACCTAATTAATCACCCCCATATTAATTATTCCTAATTAATATCACATTTTTAAGAATATGGGTAGACCTAACTAAATAGGTAAATTCCCAATTCCATAACATGGGTAGACCTAACTCAATAGGTAAATTCCCATGGGGTAGACCTAACTCAATAGGTAAATTCCCACTTATGCTTATTCATTTTATGGTATGCTTAATCATAACCATTTCACACCATTCATTAACATGTCTATTAACCCCATCGTTTCCCCCACGTACTTATGCTAACACGACATATTTCCAAGAGAAGATTCTTTCACAATTAACATGGGTTTCACTTAGCATACATTAGCATTAACATGGGTTAAAAGGTGTCCACTTACATCATAATATTAACCCAACTAGCATTGCTAAATAACCCAACTTGCATGAACATACATATGTCATATCTAAAGGCAACTTGCATAAGTGTTCATAGGTTTTTCAAGGGTGAACTTGCATGTGTCTTAAAGGTGTGAACTTGCACAACATGTTACATGTTAGCTTGCATAACATCATACACATAACTTGCATAATATTATAGACATAACTTGCATATCAACATACACATAATTTGCATAACGTCATGCACATAACTTGCATAACATCATACACATAACTTGCATATGAACTTGCATAACAACATGCACATAACTTACATAACATTATACACACAAACTTGCATAACATGTTGAACTTGCATATAAGCATACACATAACTTGCATAGCATGTTGAACTTGCATATATGACTCGCACCTTTAAGGAGGGTAAACATGCATATATATATATATATATATATATATATATATATATATATATATATATATTCATAGCATATAAAGGTGCCATCGTACATATGTATGCATCACATTTAAATGGGTAAACTTGCATGTCATGATTTATGCATAATACCAAACACTTAGCATGCATATAACCACCTACTTAGCATGCATACAATCAAATACTTAGCATGCATAAAATCAAATACTTAGCATGCATAACACCAAATACCTAACATGCATAAAACCACATGCATAACTTGCATATCATGTTACATATAACTTGCATATACTCTCACATATAGTTTGCATAACATGTTACATATGCATAAATGTTCAACATCGTGTTTTGCATCATAAAACATGGCATTAAACTTGCATATAGTATAAAACTTGCAAATCACATATCATACAAACTTGCATAAACACATTTATCCACAAACATAGCCATGTCTTATCACATCCTACCATAATCAATTTAACAATTGATTATTAAAGCTATAGGAACTCACCAAAACCAAGATTAGCAAACTTATGAAGTAAAACTAGTTGCCAAATATGAAGAAGAAGATGATTAGAGGTTGATTAGCTTGCAACTCTCTTCATTGATTTGTGGAGGCCATGATCAAGTTTCATTTTGCCATAGTTTAGTTACAAGATCTAATTATGAATGAATTAGGGTAGGGTTGGGGTCTTATTTATAGGATTAGGTAGTGTTTTAGGCCCTTAGATTAACCCTAGGTTAGATTAGGTCCGTTAGATTTAGGAAATCTCTAGAACCCAGCCCTCCAAGCCAGCCTAAAACCCAACCTGGTGCACCCAGGTTCCCTGGACGCCGCGCCCCTGTCGACAGGCAAGTCGACCCCCCTGTCGACAGGCCTGTCGACAGCCCTGTTGACATGGTTAGGGCGGGAATTTTCCCGCCTGGCCCCCGCTGGCTCCAATTTCGAAATCTGATTTTAAATATCTAATTCTGTTTTTATCTTAAATTTTCTGCCAACTTCATTGGGCCATAACTGGGCCATACGGACTCCGATTCTCGAAAACTCGGACTCTATTTCGCGTATTTTTCCGAGACGAACGCAATGATGCAGCCCGTTTCCCCCAATTCTCACATCTGAGATTATTTATTCTGTAATTAGTGAATTTTAGCATTAACCGAAATTCGGGGTGTTACAATTAGGTGCATTTCTAAGAAGTGTTTGGAGTAAAAGTATCGATTTGGCTGATCTCAAGAGGCTACAAAAGGAAATTGTGGAAATTCTTTGTCAATTTGAGATGATATTCCCAAATGCTTTCTTCGATACAATGGTGCACTTGCTAGTTCATTTATGCAAGGAACTTGAATATGGTGGACCTGCACATGTTCGTTGTATGTTTCCTATTGAGCGTTATCTTTGTAAACTGAAATCATATGTTCGCAACAAAAGTAAACCCGAGGCGTCCATTGCTGAAGGTTATCTTGCAGAGGAATGTTTGATATTCTGTTCAAGGTTCTTAGGTGGCGATGGAGCAGGAAAAATGCAATTTGAAACATGTCCACAAAATCTGGAATATCCTATTGGCACAAGAAGAAACAAAGATGGAAAAACTATTCATCTTAAAAATTCTCAATGGAAGGAATGTCACCGTTACATTATATTCAATTGTGGTAACAAGGAAATAGAGAGTTTACTTCGGTAAGTATTTTTATTTTAGTAAGTAGTTAAGTATTATCCCTATGTGAAATGATGTCAACTATTAAAAAAAAACAATTTTTGATGTCATCCTTTTGCCAGCAAAATCAGTTCTTTTAACAATCTACAAACATGTTATTGATTCTAGCCTCACGTAGTGTTAGTTGAAAATTCCAAGTTTCAGCACTTTCAGGGATTTCAGGCATGATTTGTAGTTAAGCTATGTTCTCATTCATACAGAATTGTTTTCGGTATGGTCAGTTTCAGCTTTAGTAATAGATCCAGCCAAATTTGTTTCTATCTTTTATTAACCCGGTCTTTATTCTAGGGAACATCGAGCTTTAATTGATGGTCATGCATCATCAAAAAAATATAAAAGAGAGAGAGAACACAGTGAAGAATTTTGGAAGTGGTTAAAGGAAGAGGTTGGAAAAAAGGAGGACATTTCAAAAGAAGTACAACTGCTTGCAATGGGGCCTCTTCCAACAGCTAAGCGGTTTACTGGATATGTTATCAATGGATACAGATTTTATACAAGGTTCAGAGATGACAAATGTACAACACAAAACAGTGGTGTATTTTTGACAGCCTTGACTACTAGCTTTGCAAGTTCGAAAGATCAAAATCCGTTGGTTGGTGAAGTTAATTACTATGGATCAATTGAAGAAATATTAGAACTAGATTATTGGGGAGAATTTAGTGTGGTTTTATTTAAGTGTCGCTGGTACCAAGAAGAGAAAGATTTATATGGGCTAACTCGTGTCAATTTTAATCGATTGTGCCAGAAATCTGATCCTTATGTTATGGCTTCACAGGTAAAACAGGTGTTTTATATAGCAGATCCAATTGATAAGATGTGCCACAATGTTATCAAGAAATTGCCGAAAGACTGGTGTGAACTCGAAAGAGAATATGAAAATAAAGATTTGAATGAATCCAGCCTGCTTATGGAATGAGAAATCAAGATTTTGATGTTCGTTGGTGTAGAGATGATGTCCCAATAAGACGAATCCGCCTTCCACGTAGCAAAGTGAAAAACATGGCTTCTTAATTTCACGTATACAGACACACACTGCTGGTATGTATTTTTGCTTATTTTTATGCTTGAGTGGTGGTATGCTTCAGAATTCTTACAATTTCCGCTTGCTGAAGCATCAGTCTAATTCTAAGATTTCCGCTTACAATTTCCGCTTGCTTATTTTTATGGTTGGCTGGTAGTTCAATGCTCGTATGTAACTGACCATGTACAAGGCTGATGCTTCAGCAATGAACTACAGAATTTTATTTTCTCTTCAATCAGTAATGATCGTGTCAGTTCGTAATTGATGCAATGGTTGAGTTTGTACCTGAACGAGTCGTGGCATGTCTACATTTTTAATGCCTCAGGCATTCTGTTGCATTCCTTGATATCGTAAATGCTTTGAACAAGCTGAGTCATTGCATCAATTTGCAACTCAGCCATAGATTGTGAAATGCAATTTTGTGCTGAAAAGCAACTCTGGCCATAGTTTGTGCTGAAATATCTTTGTGCTGAAGACTGAAGTGCAAGTCAGTTATACTATGGCCATAGTTTGTGCTGAAATGCAACTGAGGCATGCATGTCTTCCATTTTGTGTTGCAATGTAAACAAGGCATTGCATCAGTTTGCAGCCGAGGCATGCATGACTTTGGTTGTGCTGAAATGCATTAGTTGTACTAAAGGCTTTTGCTGAAATGCATGACTTTTGAAACTGCTTTATTTTGCAGGTGAAGGAGGCAGTAGAGAGGTACTGAATGCACTGGAGGCTCGGGCTTTATCAATTTGAAACTGTTTTAGTTTGATGTAAACATGAATTTAGTACTGGCTGTGTTTGTAAGTACTATGTAAAACTGAATTTATTGGCTATTTCTTGTTATTCTGTAGTTGACTAACTAGTATTTGTGTTATTGGTTATTAATTTGAAATGAAAAGTTGTTTATTAATTTCAGTGTGTGATGGTAATTGCTGTTATGTTGCAGTATTTATATAATGATGCAGTGGCTATGATATAATGTTGCAGTATGCAGTGTTAAATGTTGCTGTAGCTATGATATGGTGTTGCCATAGATTTACATAAATGTGGGCCCCACAACAGGATTCCGTGAACCCGGCTACAGAATTTAGGGGCGCAACAGGATTCCGTGATCCCGGGATTCAGAATTTAGTGGGCCCCACATTTATGTAAATTTAGTGCCTGTAGCAACACCTGTAGCGATGTTACCTTAGGATAGCAAAGTCGTTGCCTTTGACTCTAAGGCAACGCGGCAAAAGGCAACCCCAAAAAAGTGTTGCCACAGATAATTTTTTGCCTATACCAACACTTTTTGGCACCTACTGCGTCATTTCTCTGGGGTTGGCATATGTCATCTATGGCGTAGTGAAAGTCGCCGAAAATCCGGGTCGTTACAGTTGGTATCAGAGCTTAAGTTAAGAATTACTTGGCTCTGTGGCGTGACTCGGTAGAGATAGGGTTAGTAATACCCTAGATTGAGTTTGAGTGTATATATACGAGTGCGTATTTGTATTTGATATAAAAATAATGGTTTTATATTGTGGAGATTCATTGGCTGAGTTGTTTATGAATTCTGGTCGATCAGTTTGATCCACTGTATCGGTAGGGATTTATAAACACTTGAATACGATGGACCGACACAGTATGGATATGTGATATATTATCATATATAGGTTGTGATTATAATCGAGTAAGATTATAACATGTGAAATGGTTATATATAACCAATCAGAATTCATATAAGTGAAATACGTGAAATCAGATGAATTAAATCAGAATTTAAATCAGAATTGAAATTAAAACCTTGGAGATTTGGAAAGGTGTTTGTTAACAGAGTTGGATTAAGTATAAGAGAATTTTTAAAATCCTGGGAGATTTTAAATTGGTTTAAAGCCTTGTGAATGGTATTTGAAATATATTTCAAAGTTGAAATGTTTAAGAAATGGTTTTGAAGTGGTACAGTATTGAACTCACTACGGTCGCTGGAAAGTAACTCCGATGTTGACTGCGCAGCATCATCGGTGTGATTTTCGAGTTTCTAAGTGGTGGATTACTACCAAAGATTT
This sequence comes from Allium sativum, assembly GCA_030737875.1. Classification (NCBI taxonomy): domain Eukaryota; kingdom Viridiplantae; phylum Streptophyta; class Magnoliopsida; order Asparagales; family Amaryllidaceae; genus Allium; species Allium sativum. Next base: position 204,292,540 of record CM060916.1, read on the forward strand.
TGATTTGAATTGTTTTAAGAAAACAAGTTGTTTAGAAATTCAAAGGTTTTGAATAGGTATTATGATTTCAAATTGATTTGAAATTTACCCAGGAATTTAAGTTCTAGAAATTAAAATTTAACTTGTGAAGTTAATTCGAATGGGATGGTAAAAGTAAATAATAAACCAGAATTTAACTTGAGATGATAGGTTAAGAAAAACTGGAAGTGATTAGAGAATAATCTGGATTTGGATTTGAAATGATAAGTTGAGATTTTGGAATTTGAAACTCGAATTTGAAATTTAATTCGGCTTGAATAAGCGAATGGTTGTGTTAAGAATAACTTGGTTGGAGTTGATTGGGATGGCATTTGTATATGCCGAGTTGATAACAGATGGTAGAGATATAATGATATGCCCGACAAAAAGGTACAAGTTTATATTTTATATCTTGGGATTTATGAGCCGAATTGGCAAGCCGCTTGGCTGTTTGATTTTCTTCTGGGTTGAAGAAGGCCTAGAGAGGCGAGTGGTGGTTTTACCGATAGGGCTGTACAAAGGAGGTTATGGCGAAATTTTCCGAAAATTTAAAGTGTTAGAAAATTTTCAAAATTTTTGAAAATTTTAGTTAGTCGGAAGAAATTAATATTGGAATCAATATTAGTTTGTTCAGTTGAAACCAGAGATAAGGGTTAACAGATAAGCTTTTACCAAATAGATAGGGTCGTCCTCTACCTTAGCAATTTCGAGGACGAAATTATTTTAAGTGGGGAAGATTGTAATGACCCGCATTGTCAGAGGTATAATAATTAATTTATTTAATTATTTAAAAGGTGAATAAAAGGATTTAATGGTCGTGGAATTAAATAATGGTGAATATTTAATTAAAATAATAAATTAAATAATATATTTAATTCTGAAATAATCAGAATTGGCTGAAATGGCGATATGGTGTGAACTGGATCATCTGTGATATTTAATTCAGCTTGAAATTGAATTTGAATAACGAATATATTATATAAACGACAGTTTGAACGTAGAATTATAATATAATTAAAATCGAGCTCGAAATGGCGCTGTAGTTCGTAAATTGGCGATTCGAACTTCAACTAAATGTACAGGATTCGTTTTAAGCCGGATTTCTGTGAAACAAGAAACGTGTGGAGCTGGTGGAGTATATCTTTCTAGTGGAAGAGAAAAATCTGGATTTCGTCGTGTAGATTTTGATTTACGTCCAAATCAAAATTCAGAAAAGTCGCTGTAGAATTCCTTTATATTTTGCAACGCTTTATTTACGTTATAAAAGGGTTTTCGATATAAACTGAATATCGATAAATCTAAAATCTGAAATACCAAACTGTAAATTCTGATATGATATTCTAGAGCTGTACGATATCATATGTGAAGATATATGATAATATAAATTTATTTATATTTAATTTAATTATATTTAAATATATTTATATATTTAAATGGGTCATCCAGAGCTTTAAAAATAGCCAGTTTTGCAAACGAAGTCGGAATTCGACGAAACTAATTTTGTTTGATCCGCAACATCAAATTATTGTTAGATGTCAAGTTCCATGATTTTTAGAGTCACTGTGTGGCCGTATGGATTTTTAAAGTGAGAAACAGTCAGTATTTTTACAGTTAAAAATACGCTGTGTGAGCATACGGAGTCGGAATTCGACGAAACCAGTTTTGTTGGGACCGTAATGTCGAACTCTGGCAACATGTCCAGTTTGGTGATTTTTAGGTACCATATGTAATAACGAGAATTTTTAGAAAGCAAAACGAGTATATAAAAGAGAATATGCCGAGAATATTCTTTTTATAAAATATCTAGATATTTATCTTCGTTATAAATACCCCTCTTTGGGAAAACCTTAAGACCTAATATCATTTTTCAATAGTCAAACATAAGGCCGCCGTTGGTTTTTCCTCTCAGCAAAAACTTCGGTCCTTTAGAAATCAAAAGAAAATAAAAGTAAAATCCTATAAATCTCCTAACTCAAATATGTGAGCTACTGATGTGTTTCCTTCGTTTCCATTCAAGTTCGGAGAGGTGCGATTCGAATTTTCCTGATGCTCGAAAACCGTCAGTGAACTAGGGTTGCTATTTTGTCAAGTTTGAGACACTGATTCACGAAATCGAATTGATATTTGGTTTCAGTATGGATTTTAGCACCTAGGTGAAAAAATTTGTGGTGCTCGGTGGTAGGAAGCATCGACGACTTCCTGTAGATGCTCGAGACCGCGGGTAATGGTGTTTGTGCGAGTGCCACGGTTTTGGGGTGGATGCGAAGAGGAAGTAAAGGAGAATGTAGAGGTGATTTTAGTTGGATTTTAAAGTGATTGAAGAAGGAGGATTTGATGAAGGAAAGTGCGGCTATGGTGGAGAAGTGCTGAGCGACGGGTATCAGGACATCTAGGAAAGATGGTGAGTGTTTGATTAACAGGTGGTAATTTGTCATTGGAGGTCATTAAATAATTTGTTAATGTCTAAGTCATTAAAGAAGTTACACTTGTTTTGGAAAATAGGGGCTTGGAAGTTGAAGATTCGGTTATGGAAATTGGTATTTGCGGGCTTTGTTGATTTCGGTGGAGAGGGTATTTTGGGGGAGAAGAGATTTAAGAGGGTTTGGGCTTCGTAAGTGGGAAATGGGCCTTATTTAAAAGGTGAAGCCCAATTGAAATTGATTAAGCTTTATTTTTAATTCAAATAAAGTGTATTAACTTGTATAAATCGTAACTTGATCATACGTAAACGAAATTCAGCGAAACAAGATCCGTCGGGATCGTATGGATGGACACTACCCAATGAAGCTGATTGGAAGTGGAGTGGAGCTCGTATGAATTTACGGCGAATTTAATTGTTTGATTCAAATCAAATAACAGTTTATCGTTCTTTAACAATGAACTGCCAAAGTGAGTAAAACTCACCAACTCTGAATATTTCTATTTTTACAGTGTATTCTTAGAACTGTTAAAAATTGTCTGTTTGATTGTGTGTTGACTGTTTGATTGAACTGCTAGTCAGTTAGTGGAAATTATATATATATATATGTATATATATATATATATAAGCCGTTAAATTTTTATATGTTGATTCTGCTATCAGAATATTTCACATCGAAGTGAAATCGATGTTAATCGTATTGTCTAACATCTGTGATGCAGGGAAACAGGTCGAAGGAATCCAACTGGATTCCTCAACATTTATTTTGCTGTTATTCATATATTTTGATATATGGTGTGATATATAATCTGCTGTTGATTTTGTGTGTTGGACGATATTTATCGTTGTTATATGGTATGTTAAATACCATAAGAAATACCAGAAGGTAGAAAGGAGGTTTTCAAAGTATATTTTGAAAATAATTTATTTATATAGAATCAATGGATTTTATATATATAAGGAAAGAAAGATTTTGTAAAAGGAAATAAAATTTTATAAAATCAAAGGGGTTAAAAAGAGATATATTTGTCAAAACAAATATAAAGAGATATATTTGTCAAAACAAATATACAGGAAATATATTTGAAAGCAAATATAAAGGAATTCTTTATATAGGAAATAAATAAAGAGTTAAAAGGAATTATTTATTTAGGAAATAAATAAAAGTAAAAGGGTTTATTTATTTAGGAAATAAATAAAGATTAAAGGAGATATTTATTTGTTAAATAAATAAGATTTAATCAAAGGGATATTTATTGGATAAATAAATAGGATTAAACAAAAGGGATATTTATTGGATAAATAAATAGAGCTAAATCAGAAGAATATTTAGAAGATGAATAGAAATTGGAAATCTGTTTTTAACACATAAATAGAAAGGATTAATTTATAAATAATAGTTTATAAATTAAATAAATATTTATCATTTGATAAATGAAATATATAAGTCTGAACTTATATAGAGGAGAGATATTGGTTTCAACACCGATAGTTTAAATAGAATATGTACCCAACACTTGTGTAAGTGAAGTAACAATATTAAAGAGGACATTTATAAAGTGAAGAACCATTACTAAAAGTAAATCTTTATAAATGAATAAACGTTATCAAATAGGAGTTATTAGAATAGGAGAAATCGATTAGAGTTAGAGTTAATCAGTTAGAGTTAACCAGTTAGAGTTAATCGAATTAGTTATTCGAATAGGGTTAAATAAATAAGAGTGATTCGAATTAGTTATTTGAATAGAGTTAAACACAAAGGAGTTATCGATTAGTTAAATCGAAAGGAGTTATCGATTAGTTAAATCGAAAGGAGTTATCGAATTTAGTTATTCGAAAAGGAGTTATCGATTTGTTAAATCGAAAGGGAAGATTATCGAATATCGTTTATTCGAGAGGAGATTATCGAATATAGTTTATTCGAAGGAGTTATCGATTATTAGTTAATCGAAGTGAGTTATAGAATATTAGTTAAATCGAAGGAGTTATCGAATATAGTTTATTCGATGGAGTTAATCGATTAGAGTTAAATCAAATGAGTTGATCAAATATAGTTTATTCGAATAGAGAGAAGGAGTTAATCGAATATAGTTTATTCGAATAGAGAAAAGGAGTTAATCGAATATAGTTTATTCGAATAGAGAAAAGGAGTTAATCGAATATAGTTTATTCGAATAGAGAAAAGGAGTTAATCGAATATAGTTTATTCGAATAGAGTAAATGAGTTAATCGAATATAGTTTATTCGAATAGAGTAAATGAGTTAATCGAATATAGTTTATTCGAATAGAGTTAGAGGAGTTATCGAATATAGTTTATTCGACAGGAGTTAAGTGAATTAGTTAAGTTAAACTAAGTGAATTAGTTAAGTGAATTGGTTAAGTTAACCAAAGTGAATTAGTCGAGTTAATCAAAGTGATTAGTTCAGTTAATCGAGATAAGTAAATCAAGTTAGGTTAATCGAGTTGAATTTGTCAGTCGAGTTAATAAATTGAGTTAGTCAAACCAAGTAAAACCAGTTAGAGTTGATCGGTTAGAATTAACCAGTTAGAGTTGATCGGTTAGAATTAATCAAATAGAGATAAGTAAAATTAGAACTGACTAGAGATTAGTAAATTGAATGGTTTTCTAAGTGCCTATCTGATGTTGGTTTCGGCCTTCGGGATTTATACTTAGGGGATTGTTCTCATACTAGTTTACAGTCAGGGACTGATAGTTGGGGAAGAGTAGTGATTTGTAAATAAGCAGATGGAAACGTTTTCCAGTGTTAATAACATATATTTTCTAAACATAGAAGATAAGGCAATATGAATATATATATAGATATATGTTGATGATTGATCGATATAATTTCCATCTGGAAATAATATCGTTGTTTGCACACTTGTTTTTCTTTGATAGTTAACTCACAGACTATTTAAGTTTTGACCATTTTAACGTTGTTAATATGGAGAGACCGGTTGGATTATTATCCATAGAACCACTCTGTATTGGCATAAGCGTTGCGAATCATATATGCCAAAGATAATTGAAGACGGAGTAAAGTGCAAGGGCTATTGTATAAATCTTAGATAATAGTGCCTAAGATGGATATACTGAATAGTGCATTCGGTTTGTCCAGTCCCAGGACAACGTGTATGGACGAAGGTCTGACAGAGTATATCCAATGGATCGCGTAAGTTGATCTCTTCAAACGTATATATGTTGGTGGCGGAGGAATTCGTTTCTCTTAGCTGTATACCCGTTGTATTTTTGAGGAAATCAATTTGTGATTTGGCGGGTATGACAATGTGACATTCTAAGTGAATGAAGATGAATGTCTGACAGAGTATTTCCAGAAAGGTCACGTACATTGATTTCTTCAACCGTACCAAGAGTGGAAGCGGAGAAGGAAACTTCTTTAGCTAACACGTAATGTACTGTTGTAGACGTCAATCGGTGATTTGATGGATTTGACGATGTGACATTCGAAGGGAATCTGATGTGATGATAAAGCGTAGCTTCTAGCCTCATCAACCGATAAATGACAGAAATCGGGCAGGTAGCATGGCTATGTAGGTCGCACCTATTAGGGTGTATAATCACCTGATCTAGAGTTTCATTTACTTCTATAAAATCTATTGTTGATGCTGTCCCATTCGGGAAACGGTTGCTGATCCCAACCGTTGGTGATATGCATTCGATACACTCAAGCGAAATGAGTGGTCGGTCATGTGTGGCCGGGTTGCAAGATGTTCTTGTTGAACCCAGTGTATTCCTCTCTAGAGGTACACTAGCAGAAGGTGGTTCCATACCTTGTCATAGTTGGAAATCCATTATCCAATACGTGCTTGCGATTTTGATTTTATACTATATATGTAGAACGTGAGATGAAAGCATTTCTGCTAGTTGATATCTATTTGTACATAGACATTATTATAATATCAAAAGGTTTTTGATATAAAGATATTTTGGATTCTCATAAGGGAAAAACCCGTTCCGTTCTGCGGCGTGGTCTTATGAGATATCGTTTACTTGTTCATATACCTGTTTAAACTGTTTTACTCACACCAGTCCCATGACTGACCCGGAGTTTACTTTGTTGTTTTCCCTAAACTCTTGGGTGTCCAATTTTGTACGGGCAGTCAAGTAGTCAGGATTTTACAGATATACTTGGAGAGCTTGGAGCAGGAGGCTTCAAGATCATATAGCTATAGTTATTTCCGCTGTGTTGTAAGTGTTGTACTCTGATAAGTGCTATTGTATACATAACTGTTATATTTCAAAGTTATGTTATCTATTATATGTTATTCGTTCCGCTGTGAGGTTCGTGTTACTCTGATGTTGTGTTCTTCTTCTTCTTCTATTCTAAGTTTCTATCTTATCTATTCTCACCTTCTAATTTCTTTCATTAATTACCGGGATTTTTCGAAGTTTTGGTTATCGACATCGAGCTTATATCGATAACCAAAGTCGCCGAAAATCCGGGTCGTTACAAAGTAGATCGATTTATGAGGGAGGAGGGTGCGAGAACTGACAAGAAAGTTCTCGAGGTTAATTCGGTTAAGGGTGAAGCATTGTCCAACTCTAGCAAAGGTAAAGGAAAGGATGCTCCTAGGAATGATTGGAGTGCATATTAGAGGAATCAACCTAAATTCTCTTCATACGCGGAGCTTAATCACATATGGAAGAGATTTACTTGGATGTTCACTTAGTTGCTCCCTTCAAGAAGCCTACCTCGACAGAGCCGTCTCAAAAGCATAGGGATTCGGGAAGGCGTTATTTGTTCCATGGCCTAGATTGTCACAACACAAATGATTGCAAACATTTCGGGATATGATTGAGGAGCGCGTTAGACGCGATGAGCTGGCAAATTATGCTCGGAATCAGGCTGCAGTATTGAGACGGGCATAGCTACTTGCTTCGGCTCGGAAAAGGAACGAGCCAGGACGTGGCTTGGGTGGATTGATCATCGATTGATGTGGCTTTCTTTGGATATGAAACTCTTGGATTTCGAGCTTGGTTTCTAGTTTCTTGGATTTCTGGTTCTTCGGCTTTCGCACCCTGGATTTCGGCTTTGTGGATTATGGTTCTCTGGCTTTTCATCTTTTAGTCTCTATCATCTTGGACTTCTGGCTTTTGGATGTAGCTTTAGGTTTATCTGGACTTTTGACTTACGTATTTTGGATTTTAGCCCTCGGCTTTGGTTGTAATGGCTCCAGCCCCTTGGATATTGTACCTCTGGTCATTGTATTTATGGTTTTCTAGTTTCAGATGATTCTAAGTCGGCCCACCCACGTATGAGATTATGTATTAATCCCTAGGCATTCTTTGTATCCAACAGTACACCATCCATCTAACTAATTCAAATCCAACAAAATTTTGTAGAACTCGTTTAGCACCCCTACCGTATTGTGAGCTACACCAATTCAAATCAAATAAATTTTTGTAGATATTCAATCCACACACACACACACACACATACACACACACACACACACACACACACACACACATATATATATATATATATATATATATATATATATATATATAGTCATCTATCCAAAATTTGAGCTCGTTTTATTAATTGTTTCTTTTATGTTTCTTGATTATTGATTATTAGTGGATGTGATAGTTATTCGATATCTATCTATACTGATATTCGATATATAAAGATGATTTTGGATGCAGATGCTACTATGATATTATAATACTTGATATACATTTATAGTCCTAAATACTTATCTAAATAAAAACTAGTAAATTTTAAATGTAAATTAAAAGGAAAATGGTTTTAAAACAAATATCGTCAAACAAATAGTGTGATAATACAAAGTCTTTTTGTTGGGCTAAGGTCGAACTTCTGATCAAAGTTTGACTAGAAAGCCAAAATCAAAGCTTACTCCAGTCCATGTTCTATTCTAGAAACAATTGAGTTTCAATTTTGACAGCTATGGTTGGTAGAGTATGGAGTTTGTGGAGGTTGCAACTATGGCTACTAATATAACTGACAATAATAACTATGGTGAAAAAGAAGATGGTTGACTTCTAGTGAAGGGAAAATTAGTGAATAAATATACAAAAATAATGCTTTGACCAAAATAAAAAAAAAAGTTTTTACCAAATAATATGCTAGAGAAATATCTTCTACAGACAAATTATCATATTTGCCCTTCAATTCCTTCAACTTAGACATGGCAATAGGGCGGGGTGGGCACGGGTAGTATCCCCCATCACCCGACTCCATTTGGTAATTTTTTGCCTTGTGCCTGCCCCATACCCGCACGGGTATCCATTAAACGAAATTTAAAAAAGTTGCGGGTATTCGTGGGTACCCGCGGGTATCCATAATATTTTATTCAGTTCCTTTTTTAACAATCTATTAAAATTGTTTAAAAATACATCCAATAAGAAAACAAATTAGACCTGGCTTGTAGTTTGGCAACGCATTGCATGGATTTGGCGACGTATTGATATAAATCAGTGAGGAGGAGTCAAGCAAGAACTTTTGCAGGACGAGTTAAATTGTTCAATAAAAACATGCGCACAAATACGCAAAAGCCAACAACAATGATTTATGCATTGGAAAAAAACACGCAATACGGGCACGGGTACCCACGAACATGGATATCTTACTATCCGTACCTATCCCATTAATTAATGGATGTTAAAAAACTCATTTATTTTATGTACGGGTATCCATTTGGTTATCCGTTTCATACCCATTACGGATATTAGGCATGGATAACCGTGGATACGGATTTTTTTGCCATCTCTATTCCAACTTACTAAAATAGCAGTTTTTGTCATGAATGCAAGTATTAATAGTAAATATCTCCTACTAACAAATAAACCCTCGTTTTGGAACATTCTATACCGTTAAACGTGTACGCAAAAAACTCAAATTCCGCGACATCAGAAAGACGTTTCTTGCCGACAGAAACACCTGATACATCGCATTAAACAAACAAAAAAACAGTAGCAGAAAGGGCAGGTGTATCCATGATGTAAGATTCGTGGCAGATATAAATTAACATTGCAAGTTTAAGCAAAACCTGTACAACTCTCCATGCCAAACTTAAATATAAATTCAACATCAAACAGAATTGTGGTTGAACCAAACGGTGTCACGACTCACCGACATTTCATTCGTTTCAAACTCCTGACTCATGCACAAAATTCATTGCTTGTTTGACCCGATCCTATCAAACCCATAACCCGTTGATTCGTTGCACCGTTCTTCTCTGTTCTCATACGCGTTGTCTTCTTCAGAAGACTTTGAAACGAAGTAAATGCTTCAAACCATCATCATCTATATAAAGGGGCGTCATTCCTCTTCTACTTTCCACTCTTAATCATTTGTAAACTTCTTTTTAATTATCATCTTCTAACCATATTCAACATAATGAGTTCACAGAAGCAACAATTTAGTACGTTTGAGACTGCAACTCCAGCCTCGTATCCTGCTTTTGTAGCACCACCTCCACTAGGATATCCTACGAAAGATGATGCCAATAATAGTCTGAAAGTCCCCATTAAGACCAGCAGCCGTGGCGATGGATTCTGGAAAGGATGGTAAGCTTCTTCTTCTTATTATTATTGTGTATATATTATCTATAGTGCGTGAATTTAGGTTTTAGAAGACTCATTCCAGCTATATATGCTTGGTTTCAAACTTATTACAAAAGCAAATTTGGTTTTCATCAACTTGGAATTTGTGCTTTAGAAATGTGTAATCATAAAATCTTAATAATAATAATTTAGAAATGCTTCAAAGAGATTTAGCTATATATATAAAGGGTTCATACAGATTATATATTCAAAAATGATCTAACTTGGATGCAAATTTTATGATGCAGCTGTGCTGCTTTGTGTTGCTGCTGTGTATTGGAGTCCTGCTTCTGAGCTGATATTACAGATGCATGGAGCATGCGACTTACTGTGTTTTATCTTTTAGTTATACACGATGATGATTATTGCGTAGTTATTTGATTATGTACTGGGTGTATATTTGTGCTGGTGTTAATTAATTCCTTTTCATTGTTTTTATGTTGATTTTATTTTCTTGTACAAAATATATATCAATTTATTGCAGCTTTTTTCTTCTTCTTTTTATTTTAAATATCTTGCATTCGTTAGTTGTTCTTCATTCTCTACATGATTATATATCGTACTAATATCTGAACTGATTAAGGTTCAGCTTTAACATTCAAGCATTTGTTGGACAGTTCATTCTGCATTATTCATTAACCATATACTTTCTTATTCTTTGGAAGATAACTATTATTCTTTCATTGTTCTCTTTAATAACAATAGGATTAGGTGCAAGTTGATGATCAAAGTGGTTGACCTGTCATATTCGCAACGATTATGTGATGAAAAGCATCACATTGTATATGTATTAAAAAGCGTACGACTCTTGAAACTCACATGCTTGTCTTGTCGCACATCGCTTTCCAACCTGGCGGCTTTCTAACGCTATTGATAATAATATGGAATGCGTGTTTCTGTGCTGGATAAGAACAGCATGTTTGCAAACAAATGACCAAACTCATTTTGATCCGGATCAGAAATTGAACCAGGTCGAGTTCAGCTCGGCCTTATTACCACTTCCAGCTTCCATATCAGTTGCATCATTTAGATAGATGAGTATAATGTAATGGCTGATTGATCTAGGGAAAAAAGCAAAATATAACAGCGTACTGCGTTTGATTTTTTTAAAAAGTTCGAAATGCAAATTCTGATTTATAAATCAGAACTTTTTAAGTTATTTGTTTTTTATTAGTGTTCCAAATAAAACCATCAAACCATCTATTCAGACAAAATAATTCAGAATAATTTTAGTTTTTATTTTTTGTTTCGAATGCTAAATACTGATTTTTGTTTTGAATGCTAAATATAAACGAACAAGTAAGGGATAATTCAGAATTCAGTATTAAGCAATCAACACTCAGACTTCATAGTTCAGCAATCAGAAAGCATAATTCAGCATATTAAACAAACGGAGCCTTACCAAACAACTAACGCTTCCCCTTGCGCTTTTTCTCTTATTTTCAGACTGAACGAACCAACTAAACACCTGGTCAATCATCGAACCAACCATAGACATTTAGCTAAAATAACATTAAGAAACTATATAGCAAAAACTACCTTTCCACAATTTTATTTGTATCGTTCTTTCTCCATTTTTTACAATCAATAATAGTTTCAATCCTAGTTTTAAAGACCAGACCAAGCCTCCAGTTAAACCTTTAAAACCATGGGCCATAGCCCATTCCAGATCGGAGCTTAATTGGGCAGCATTTGGAAAAAACCACAGCGAACCGTGGTTTAACCAATAAAAACCCGGTACAGTTCATAAATTAAACCGAACCAATGGAAAAATTATTAATATTATATTCCCAATCCTATGACTTCAGCCTAGGAAGTTTATGTAGGTAGACTCAAAGACCCACCTTGCTGTGTCAAGGCAGCAGGTACCCGCATTTTATAGGGGCAACTTCTCATATGTTTTCCCTTCTTTCGGAATGTGGGACATTTCTTCTTTTTTATTGTAAAACTGATGCACCTTTATTTTATTTTACACCGGTTTCAACTAAACTTTGGTATATATGACCAACATGTAAAATTTACACGGCTTGTACAGTTCGACCGATCGAACCTTAAAAACCTTCAACCTTGAACCATCATGGTTCGTTCCACGGTCCGGTTTTCAAAACTATGGTTTCAGTCCCTCCTTTCACCATTTTTATACTTCAAAACCTTAGGTGGTGTTTGATTTGAATGGTATTTTCGGTTTTTAGTTTTCAATTTTGATTGTAAAATATAATAAAAATTGATGGACGAGGGACAAAATAGCAAAAAAAATGGAGGGACTGTGGAATTGAGAGAGGGGGATGAAAAGGATAAATTTTCTTTCATTCCTCTGTTACTTTGCCAAAGAAGACAACTATGTACAAGTTGTCTCATGTTTTGTATTAAATTCATTTTCTAAAACTATCGTTTCTCACGTTGTACAAACACCATTCACATTTTTGGTATGAGCGGAAATCAAAAACCAAAATCCGTAAACTGAACACCACGTTAAATTCAAGCATCCATACACAAAATTAAAGCTTGCTTTTGAGATCTAAATCTTTTAAATGCTAGATAACTCAAATTTTTTGCGAAAAGTTTATTCACGAAGATAATAGTAATGATGGCAACAACCAACGACAGTAGTAGTGGTCAACGTAGGGAAGATACCATTATTTTGTCGTATAGACATAAACATGGAATAAATAGACCTGTTTAAGACCGTCGTATAATATTAAGCAGTAGGGCAAAGGCAAAGATGGGCAATGGGGCGTAGAGGCCGCAGGGGTTGCTGAGCGGGAATGATGGACAATGGAGTATGGCATGTTTCTAGTAGAGTTGTTAAGCTCGCTGGTCCGAGGATTCGAACTTGAGTGCGGCGAAAGTATATTCTGATTTCCAAGTGCTTTCAGAAGAGAAAGTACACATTAGCAAGCAGATTAGCTTGTTAGTAGGTTTATTTTCATGGCAAAACTAAAGCAAAATATTATTCTAAAACATATGTTTATGAATCCTTCTAACTTGAGTAGTCAAAAAATATCCAAAATATCCGCTTCTTAGGTTTGTTGGCTAACACCTCAAATTTTTTCACAAACATTCGCAAATATTCCTAAAGCCATAGCATTTTTACATGATCTTGGGTTACATTATTACTTTGGTAATCTAATGAATTCTTTAAGTTAAAAAAAATATCATTAATTAATCAAGCTTAGTTTATTCGGTTATGTAATTTGAAATTCCAATCATCAATAGCGTTATCATAGGAGATGTGCAAAAGCGTGTTCCTATCATTCTATAGTGGTATAAGGCCATCCATATATTTCATTTTCCTTGTGATTAGTTTGAAATTACATTGTCTAATGATTCTATGCTAATTGACATTAGCTTAGGATTGGTTGTCCACTATAAGATATATTGCTCAAATCGTTGGTTAGGGGCCACGACTGTCAATGGTTGTCTACATAATTTTTGGCATTTGACAATACTTAGTCCAATTTTTAATTACTTCACTAATAAATTAATTTGTTCAATCCTCCATATGCTTTTAAAAGATTACTTAAAATAGTAATTTAATTTCTACAAAATAAACAAGATAGTCTAGTATAACCGTTCAACGTAACAACTATTATGATTAGTTAAATTGATATTTTCGATGATTTGTTTTCGCATAATCTAGGTATTTAACATTTTTGAAAATCTAATCATCAGCTCAACTTTTAGTTGAATGGTTTTGAAAATCCAACAATGACAACCAATCTATGCGGTCTTTAATTGAAATATTTAGTGTTTTTTGAAAATCTAGCTATGACAACGATCAATTTAATTTCAAAAACGTTATATATTCAAATCACTCGCAGATAAATCATCAAACTTGCCAATTTAACCAATCGTAACAGTCATTCTTGTGAATGGTTATGTTAGATTATCTTGTATACTTTTTAGGAACTAAAATTCTATTTTTAAACATTTTAAAAGTATACAATGATTAATTAAAAAGGAAAAAAATTAACATGTCCATAGTGATCATTGCTAGCCAACAATGTATCGAGTATATACCAAAAAGAAACATGCGACCCTATAGCCTATTTCCTCCTCGCTTAATATTCCTCTCTCATGACTAAAAGAAGAAGAAAACTAGTGACTGCCACCCTTGCCTACTGCTGATCATCGCTTCCACCCCCTTAGTTGCCATTAGTAATCAGAATTAACAAACGCATCAGTTTCATCTTCAGTTTCGTAATTTTTTTAACCCGTGTTTCTGATATAGGGAGAACTAATACGATTTTAGATGTGAAATTATTGATTTTGTATATTAGTTTTGATAATATTACTTGATTATAGCTTTGAAAGTATTTCAAATAGTTAATAACGAAAATGCACTAGTATCGTGATATTACTTATATGTATCTCTCTATATATATATATATATATATACATATATATATATATATATTGGGAAAGTCTATTTGAACACAACAAATAGACACAAAAAAGGAACATAAAATCTACACCACTGGATCTCCTCCTGAATTTAACGTCTCCACATAAAGACAAAATGATCTAATGGTCAGGATTTTATGTCCTAATAGCCGCCCCTATATATATATATATATATATATATATATATATATATATATATATATAAAAGAGGCACACCCCAGGTTAGCACCCTATTTTAGGTCACTTGCTTACAATTTAGTAAGTTATTGCTGGTACATAGGGATGTGTGGTGGAAATTAGGGAGACTATAAGGATGTTGTACTTTTTGGGTTGCCCTTGATCCAATCTCATATATATACATACACGCACACAATATATATATAAGCTAGGTCGATTACATTAAAAAAATTATACTAGTTCAGACCTCTCGTCGTACATCTAGTCTATTTTACAAACCAAAACCATCGCTTCACCCGAGGAATAGACTTATATAAACATCTCATCTTAAACAGCTTTTTTTCAACAAGCAAAGGTTTCTACTGTCAATACAATTCTTTCTATAATCCTACTTGAGTGTAATTTGTGAATGTGCGTAGATTTGCTAAGTATATATAGAATTCATAAGAGAATGGTTGATCGCTTGAGAGTGCTTAAGTATATAAGGAAATATTGATAGTCAAATCAGAGTAACATTTATCATGTGTGCAACCTATATATATTCTTAATTAATAATTTTGTTCAAGGAATACAACTCTTCGATTTATTCACATTGATCACAGGTCGTAGCCATTGAGAAAGGGATGAAAAAAAGTGGAAAATACGAATGTGTCTTTTCATAGAATATAATATTACTCCAAGGATGTCATAGGTTAAACGTTTGATGTCAATCAGGGGAATTTCATAAGATGTTAGTCAAACATATGAATTGAGGTTAGATGTTTGATTAAACTTTGAGAACATTTTTCCAATATTTTTGAGACATCTACTATAAGTTTGACATAGGTGTTCAAAAGTTTGGTCCACGGAAAACTATGACACATTTAATAAACTTAGAATTTGATATAATCAAACTGATGCGAGCGTGTGTCTTTTGATGCAGATTGTACAAGAATTCTAAGGCACAACGTATGTAATAAATTGTCTTTAAAACCTGATAATATATTCAGACTGATAGAGAGTGGTTAGATAACTCGACAATATATGATTGTATAGTTATTGTCATTAATTAAGATCTCAGAGATAACGTTCAAAAATTCTCTCTGTTTTGATGATGACAAATATACAATCTATATACACAACATACTTAAATACATAACATATGCTTGTGTAATATCCCTATGTACAACTCTCCTTGTACAGCCCGTATTTTACGTATAGGGAGATCGTAAAATATTTTTATTTTATTTTCTAAGGGTTGGATCATTCTCATATTTTAATATGTTGCTTATGGGGATGTGAGACATATCCATAATTTTTACCAATTTTGTTTGTGACCATTTTTCCCCTGTCAGTCTTGTACCGGGAATAACTTTTGACTCGGATCGAATCAGGTGTTGAGACCTATGCCATTGAAAAGGAAATGATGTTTCTATTTCCGTAGAGTGGTCATATTAAAGATTTGGCTCAACGGTTTAGGGGGAATCACTGCTTTAAGGTTTTGCAGTTGGCTGTTCAGTTTTTATACCATAGTTGGGCTGATTTGGAAAGTCCCAATAGTGGGCTGGTGGAGGCTATAAATAGGGGGTAGGAGGCATAGCGAGTAGTTTACTTTCTCCATTCTCTCATTTGGAAGAGCTAGAGTTCCTCCATTTCTCCATTCTCTCTACCTATCCACCATTAAAGCTTAAATAATCGAAATGTCCAAGAGCAAATTCTTCGCTGTCCGGATCTAAATCTAAGTGTTTTTTTAGTTGTTTTGAAGAATTAGTGAGTGATATACATCTCTCACGCGGATTCAATCAAGTATATGAGTTCTATGATCTTAATTTCATCATTTTCAAGTGATCTCTCTTAGATCTACATCATGGTGAGTTTGTTTTCATATGATTTGCCGTAGGATCTAATTTAGCAACTTAAAGCCGATGAATTTCATATATTTTCATATGTTTATGCAAGTTAGATCCACAATTTAGTTCATATCTTCATTTATCATGATTTTGGTGAAGTTTGCATAATTTTGGTGAAAATCGTCTTATTCATGTTGTTAGTGATTTCATAACATGCTTATGGTTGAATTAGATTAGTAGATTTCGTCAATTTTATCATTTGACGAAGTTTTGGTGAAATTTGGTGAAAAATTGGACCAGTACTGGCCATGGGTCGAGCGTGTAGTATAAAGTGTAGTACAAGTGGTAGTACAAGTATTCTGGTTGGTCGACAAATATGGGTCAGTCAATATGGGGTCGGCCGAGCAGAAGGTGGTCGGTCAGTCGGAATTCTGGTGTGGTTGGTCGGACAAATATGGGTCGGTCATTATGGGTCGGTCAATATGGGGTCGGTCAAGCAGAAGGTGGTCAGTCGGTCGAAGTATAGAGTGATGGATCGGTCGGTCGAAGTGTAGTGTGATGGATCGATCGGGAAATTATAGACCGGGAAATTATGGGCTGGGCAATTATGGATTGAACGTTTCATAAACTGAGCATTTCTATGATGACGTATGTTTTTGGTTTAGTAATGTTGTGACTTCGAAATGTGTTCAAGTAAGAATGTTGAAGTGCTAAGATGCGTTTGTTGTTCGTCGAAATACAACGAATGTGATGACAACTCAAAGGTGTTCTGAGTTTGTTGATAATGGTTGGAAAGTCGTCGTCGATGACGACTAGAGGTACCGAAGGCCTAGGAATTATCGTTACCGTTGGTTCTAGCGGGCTCAAAGCAAGGGTTACACAATCTCATCGTATGGTCGAGTACCCTAGGCGTCGTGTATGGCCTAGACATGTTTCGTCGTATGGCGTGCGGGGTTTTTGATAGAACCAGGGTTTACCACTGGCCTTTGACAATTGATTATAAATTGTTCAGCCAGTCATACGATCAACGATGGTTTCGAAGTAGGATTAGCGGTGATAGCCAGAGTCTGTCATGCATGCTAGATGTTTTGTTTGTACCGTCTCACGTAAACTATCCAACGTCGAAGGAGATGTTCCTTGGGTGTTTGTGTGATATCAGTTTAAGCCTCTGGGACTTATGCTTGAGGGATGTTGAATCTGATTAGGAGGGTTTACATGAGATATATAATCTGGATGCTATAAGAGCTATTGTTGGTTGCTTCTGACTACCATGAATAAATTGTTGTTTTAGTTTCCATAGTTGTATGGTTGAAATGTTTGATGTAAAGGCTATCACTGTCTGATGTGGAAAAGATGGGAGTTGGGTTCTTCTCTGGTGTTATGGGTGGATTAGTTCGTTTATTTACCCATTCTCATATACTTTATTGATGATGTTGGTTAGCTGTTTTACCGCTTACTAAGACTGTTGTATGACTCAAGGTTTTATGTTTCTTTCTTATTACCTTAGGCTATTCAGCCGTTTTCTGGATGGGCAGACTAGGTGGCAGGTGGCAGGTGATAACTTAGTGATGACAATATTGCAGTTCGGAGGCCAGCTGGAGGGTAGCGTATTATCTTTCTTACCATATAGTATTTAGATTTTCGTTGTTTGTTATTTTGCTCTGAGTGATGTAGTAAGGCAAAATCGTATAAACACTATTGTTGTAATCCACGTATATGGATATTACTTTCTAGTTGTTATGGAAGTTTGGTGTTTTTTGCTTCACTATTAATATCTATTGTATATGTTCTATTATATTTTATCCTTGCGCTGTAAGTTACGACAGGTACCGATTGTGTTATCATACCTTGATGATCGTCTATAGCTGCCAAACACACCTTTCAGCGCATTATTCTTCTTGTTTAGTGTAGGGGTTATGGGCGATTATCACATTTGGTATCATAGCTCTGGTTATCGATTTTAGCCAAAGTTCGAAGATGTAATTACGTATGAGAGACCTATTTGTAGATTTCAGTTGGATGTATACTATATGATACTATATATTATACTAGTGTTTGTACTTCTTTAAAAACTTTTCTTGCAAGTGGCTAATCATTCTAATTTGCAGATTTAGAATGAGTCGACGAACCACAAGACATACTGCTAGGGAAGGGGCTGTGCCTGGAGGGTGAAATGGCGGTACACCAGATTACCCAACCATATTTGTGGCCATGATGGAACCATTCATGCCAAGGGTGCCCTTTGGGCCATCAATAGATAATAAATTTGCATTGAAATATCAAAATTGCCCCCACAAGTTCAAATCAGCTGAAGCCCAAAAAAATCGTTATATCAACTTTGACAACTAATTTGAGCGGTAGGTATCTCTTCACACTTGAAAAACTCTTTTCATCCCAGACGTCTGACCCCACCAAATTAGATATGTCTCCATAGCTCTTGGGTTTCTATAGAACCATAGAACTCTTGAACATACAAGCAGTGCTAGCCCGACAGGTAGGCAACCAAGCCTACCGCCTAGGGCCGCAGATAGGGAAGGGGCAACAACTCAGAAAGATAGAGTTGTTTAGCTTATATTGTAAAATTTTATCAATTGATAGCCGTCCATATTGTTTGTCCTACCTGTTAGCTGTTGAGATGGTGAGGGTTCGATCCCTGCAAAGCATGCTTTATAATTTTCCCTCCCCAGCTATCCTGATGCATGGAATGACTCAAAAAGCAAAATTTGCCCGCAACAACCAAAACAATAGGGCCGACACTGCATACAAGATGCAACAACTTAGATGTCTGATAACCCAAGTCAGGCGTTCGATCATTTAAAAGCTCTTTGTTTCGAATTCTACAGCCATTCAAATATCTGGCTTGGGAATCCAAACGTCTGAGCGTCTGTTGTTGGCACTTGGTTGTTTTCTTTTTCTCTATTCATTTTGATCTCTTCTTTCAATTGCTTTTTTGTTCCTTCCAATTCGAAGCTCCGTATTGCATCTTCAGTCTGACACACTTATTAGCACAAGTTCGAATCTCATAACAACAAGAATATATTTTTGAAAAGTACTAGGCAGAAGTTAAAAAAAAAAATACAATGAAAACTAAACTATATAATAGCAATGAAGGATATAAGGTGCGTTCTTTTTTAAATCAAAATGATTAAATAAAAAGGGTTGCGGTATGGGTAAGTTTGCAAAAGGGAATGCTTGTTTAGTACGTGAAAGGGGAAGGAAAAGGGGAAGAAAAGGTAAAGGAGATAGAAAGGCAAACGAAAAGAGAATGAATCGGACAAAAATCAAATTTGTTTGGACTGAGCAGTTTGACCCGCCGCGTCGGACGCTTTCGATATGTACGACACGGTTGTAAACTGCCCATGTTAAAAAAAGAATGGTTGTTTTTTGTTGTTATGAGATTCGAACATGAGCTAATAAGTGTGTCAGATTGAAGATGTAATACCGAGCTTTGAATAGGAAGGAACAAAAAATCAATTGAAGGAAGAGATCAAAATGAACAGAGAAAGAGAAAACAACCAAATGCCAAAAGCAGGCACGTCGGAAGTTAAAAAAATTGAAACAGAGAAAACTAAACTATATAATACCAATGAAGGATATAAATCATAAGATTTAAGGTGCGTTCTTTTTTGAATCGAAAGAGACAAATAAAAGAGGCTACGGAAAGGGTAAGTTTGCAAAAGGGAACGCGTTTTGTTTAATATGCGAAAGAGAAGAAAGGAAGAAAAAGGTAAAGGAGATAGAAAGGGGAACAAAACGGGAATGAACCGGACAAAAAACCAAGTTCGTTTGGACTGAGCAGTTTGACCCGCTGCGTTGGACGCTTTCGATGTATCTGATGCAGACGTAAACTGTCCATATTGAAAAAAGAACGGTACTATAAATCTACGAAGGCCTAAACGACAGAAAGCGTTGAAACTTCTTCTAAGTCAAATAAGTATGTCCAGACAAAGAAATGCAAGCAAATATATAATTAGTATGAAACAAAAAAGAAAAGCGAACCGACTAACGCATGGGAGTCAATCCAGTAAAAAATAATTATGCAAAGATTATACTAGAAAAAAAAACATAAAAATAATAACAGAAAAATAGTGTGAAGAACAAAATTAACAAAAAAAATTTATCCATAAGGACAAAGAGCAAAAAATTTAACCATAAGGATAGGCTTTAGTGTAAAGTATGAAATGACACGGGCTCCTGAATTCCTCTCTTTTACACTAAAAAGTGTCATTGTGGATAAATTTTTATCCTTTTGTCCTTGTGGATAAATTTTTTGTTGAGTTTGTTGTTGTGTCTAAAAACCCCTAAAAATAATATAGAAAGTGTATTTATTGTCTCTGGCAGAATTAGAGGAAACTAACAATATCATATGCAAATAAATGCACGGCATGTTTGACCCGATGCTTTCAAGCCGTCATGCCTGTTTCATCTCACTATCCTTCTATATATTCTCAGACGCGTTGCCTTCTACATAGATAAGACTATATAGAAGAAAGTAAATAAATGCTTCAAACCATCATCTATATAAAGGGGCATCCTTCCTCTTCTACTTTCTACTCTTAATCATTTGTAAACTTCTTCTTAATTATCATCTTCGAACAAACTTCAACATAATGAGTTCACAGAAGCAACAATTCAGTATGTTTGAGACTGCGACTCCTGCCTCGTATCCGGCTTATGTAGCACCACCTCCGCTAGGATATCCTACGAAAGATGATGCCAATAGTAGTCAGAAAGTACCAGTTAAGACCAGCAGCCGTGGCGATGGATTCTGGAAAGGATGGTAAGCCGCTTACTATTACTTTTATTACCACGAATATTACGGCATGGGCTTTGCGCATGATCATAATATATGTTTCACGCATGAGTTATATTTTTAGAAAACGTAAATGTGTAAGAGAGAAAATGATTTGCATAATTTTGAAATAATGATTTAGAGTTTTCTTAAGATCTTAAAAATAAAGGTTCATGCATATTATTCACTACAGTATAATAATTTATATTTAGTTTTTGCTAGTATGAGGATATTATAACTTGCTCTAACTTGGATGCAATGCAAATTTGATGATGCAGTTGTGCTGCCTTATGTTGCTGTTGTGTACTGGAGTCCTGTTTCTAAGCGCATAGCGGAGATGCATGGACCATGTTACTCTCACCGTGATCTTATTTTTTAGTTATATAGCGTCGATTATTTCTTGGTTATTTAGTTTGCTTGTGTGAGTATAATGGACTATTGAATTTGAGGTATTGTCAATTCCTCTTTTTTGTTTTTCTATTGATTTTATTTACTGTGCAAAATATCTGATATATATATTAGCAATTGATTTGCGGTTCATTTGTTCTTCTTCATTCTTCACATGATGCATCTGATATATATGAATTCAGTTTAATTAACCTTTAAAGAATATGTGCACAGTTAGTTCTTTCTACAATAAATATTCTACTTTAATCTTCCTTTTCTTGTTACAGTAAGATAAGATGCAAGTTGATGATCCAGTAGTTGATCTGTCATATATTCGAAAGTAAAATAATCCATTGTATAATATTATTACTAATATTAAGCAGGTAAGAAAGCATTAATTCTGATTTTTAATTTTTTACATGGTAATCTGTAACGATCAGTATCGTTTTCCACAATTAGCAATTACTCAACTATAATACTTTGATAATTGATGATCATAAACTGTGTTGATTGGTGTTTGTTTACCATACAAAATGAATATGCATGGTGGTTGTGCACGTTGATTTTGATACTACAAGACACGCTAATTTTATCGCTTTTATTATTATTTTAAATGGTATTCGTCAGGGCTAGTCCTAGGATAAAATGAACAAAACAATTATTTAAAGCAACTCTACGAGGGGCAACCATTGTGTTCGGTAACTGACATATATAAAACTTGATGGTTTAGCAAACTAAAGTAAATGTTTAATTGTTACCCTTTTTTTTAATATGCGCTAAGAGAACCTAACAGATCGATAAACTAATGAATGCAATTAAGTTCACTACAAGAACAATAGTGTTTTCCAACGGCCAGAGGCTGTTGAAAATGCCGTTGGTATATACTTCAACAGCTACCAACGGTCTCCAACGCTATCAACGGTTAATTTTCAATGGTCTCCAGCGATTACTGCGGACACATAGAAGTAATGGTTGACTAGATAACCATTGAAAAACGTTGGAATGTTCCGTTGAAAGCCATTGGTCGCCATTGAAAACTAACGGCCTAAAAACTGTTGCCAACCGTTAGAAATCTAGATTTTTTTTTTTCTTCATATTTTATATTACTTCCTTCCAGCCACCGCCACAATCTCAAATATATCATAACAGCTCTATTTCAAGCATACACATGACAGTCATACTCACATATATACCCAAATAAAATATTAAACTCAAATCATACACATACAATCCAGTATACACAACAAAAAACCAATATATACAAACATCCAACAAATAATGTCACCAAATCAACATAAACTGTCATCCAATAGAATGTCTAAACCAACATCACCACCACGACAACAATATATGTAAACCATCAAAATGTACCAACCAAATCCTCATCATTCAAAGAGTATATGTTCATATAACAACAAGACGTAACAAATCTTACCTCAAGTCACTCTCTTCAAGAAACATCAAATGATAAAGGAAACTATCCGTACAGGGATATGAACTCCACCAAACACTGGTTCAGCTACTCCATCTATTCTTCACGGTGGCGATCATGTTCCTCAAGCGATTCGATCAGGGCTCATAGCTGTGCAATCTCCTCCTTATTTTGATCCCTCTGGTGCGTCTTCTGAGATGTCTCAACCGTCGTTGTTATGTAAAATAATAGTATCCTCTTCATCACCAGCAATCAAGTCGGCCCTTCTAGTTTGCTTGAGCATCTATGCCCGTTGTTATGTAAAAAACAATTGAATTTAGATAACGCTATTTTAATTAAATTATAACTTTAAGTTAACTATATTATACTTACATATGCAGTATGTACTTTGTCATCATGGTCCCAAGAGTATGAAACTAAGCATGAATCATCGGTCTTACTCACAACATGAGTATGCGCGAAAACATTCAAGTATGACAAATGAGTACCGCGCTGTCTATATATATACACACACACACACATATATATATATATATATACACACACACACATATTATTGTTATATTGTCTATCTTTTAACAACTTAGAACTTAAAATCCTTAATTGTTTAATTAATAAACATACCAAGTCCTCACGATGATGTTGAAATGACGTGGAAACACCGCAATGTGTAACGAGATTCTTGCTCTTATTAGCTGAAGTTCTTTGAGATTCTCTCTGTAAATTTAAGTTGAAAAATATATTTTACAGTTCTAATTTAATATTATCTGAGCATATAAATTTAAATTAAATATGTAGTAAATTTACCTGAAAGTCCTCTTTGCTCCACTAAGTGAACAAATCATCCCATACATAAGCACTCATCCAACTAGACTTTTTCCCATATGATTTTATAATATTTAACGTTTCTATGTAATTTTTTGCCACTTTACTATTCCATTGACGTTGTATGAGGGGAATATCATATTCCTGGAGGTGCACTGAACCCTGCACGTTTGAGAAATAATATGAAAATTAATTTATCATATCCTTATAAAGATGAATTAATATTTAAACCAAAAAAGTAAGATACACGGTAAACCAATATACATGACTACTTAATATAATAATTGACATATCACACCTACCAAAAAATTCTATCAAATAGTCTCCTTAACATTATCTGGAATTAAGGTCCATTTAGGCCAACATGACGTCAAGCGAGTCATGTAAACTTGTCGTGATATACACTGGACTATGGTGGAGGGATCGAACTCAAAACCACTGTATTAAACAAATTTGTTTTTAATATTTCTTGAGTACTATATATTTATAAGGGGTTTTAATTTACAAGGATAACAACATAATAAAATTTATCCATAAGGACAGCCACCTAAAATTTTATTCAGAAGGACAGCTGCCTAGAAATATCTGTCGCTCATCATTCTCGTCCATTTTTTTTTCCACAAATCACGAAGTAGCGCAATAAAAAATCACAAATTTGCGGAATCAAAAATTAAAAAATCGCTCGAATCAAAAATCATAAATTCCACGTCATCTAATACAATCGAACCATAAGAATTGAACGAACATCAAAAATCGCTCGAATTGATTTCAGATTGAAAAACGAAAAATTCAAATATTAAACCTAAAACATGATAAAGAAATCAAAAGTGAAGATAAACGACACGAGAAAGACAATCAAAAGCATATCCGAACTAATAAAAATTCGTCGCTTCAGTTTTGTGTTATTTTCACGATTGCAATTTTTAGGTATCAGTTTCATGACTCAGTAGGTATCAGTTTTAGTTTTAATAATGTTTTCAGTTTATGGGTATCAGATTTGCACTGCTGTAGGTATCAGTTTCGGGTTTTTTTAGTTTTGTTTACTTCAATGGCTTGCTTTAAGTTCAGTATCATTGTTGATATCAGTTTTATAACACACTAAATATCAGTTTTTATTATTTTATTTCTCCAAGTACTTGTGTCTCAGATTTTCGGTGAAATTCAGCTGTAAAACATATGATATTTTGCGTAACTTCAATATATTTTGTGTAACTTCAATATTATATTTCGTGTAATACAAGTGGAGAATACAAAGTTGATACACAAAATGCAAGTACAAAATTAACATAGTAACAAAATCACATAAAAAAAACATAACACAGTTAATACTGTAAAATTGATACCTAAAAAAATATAAAACTGATACCTAAAAACTGTTATGATGTAAATTCAACTAGAAAATATAAAACTGGTACCTAAAAAAATATAAAACTGATATCTAAAAACTGCTATGATGTAAATTCAACTAGAAAATATGAAACTGATACCTTAAAAAATATAAAAATGATACCTTAAAACTGCTTTAATATTTTAATGACAAAAGCAATACAGAAAATGTACGAATCACAATTTGATTGTTTAAAATGAAATAAATTTGTTTGAGTAGCAAAACTGATGCATCAGTGCAAGAACAAAAGTAAACTAGCACCAAAACTATAAACAAAACAGCATAACACTATTAATACAAGAAAACTGATAGCTTAAAAAATAAAAAACCGATACCTTAAAACTGCTGCAACGTTTTAAAGAAAAACTAATGCAAACAATGTTTTCATCACATTTTGATTGTTTAAAACGAAATAGGTTCGACTGTAATACATAGATAATGAAACAATACAACTACAAAATAAATACAACATTAAAAATCCAACAAACGAATATAAAACCGTGTTAAATAAACAAAAATGATACCTAGAAAATAGAAAACTGATACCCAACCGTTGAACATTAAAATTGCAGAACAAAAAAAAAACCATGAATCACCTCGCGAAATAAAAAAAAACTTAATCGGCAGTAATGAACATTAAATTATAATGATTATAGCAACAAAAAAAATTCAGTCGGGGTTGATTTTTGAGATCGATTTCGTGCCCTTAATTTTTCCGTCACCGATTGAATTTCGATGTTCGACTATAGGAGATGTCACAGATTTGAGTGTATTCGATTTCCAGTTGAGATGATTTCGTTAATTTCAATTTGCTGATTTCGTTGTACAAAATTGGAGAAGAGAGAAATCGAAGAAGAGAGAAAGGAGCGACGGAAATTTTTAGGGTTATGTCCTTTTGGATAAAATTTTAAGCGGGTGTCCTTATGGATAAAATATTAAGGCCGATTGTCCTTGTCATTAGTTTCCTATATTTATAATATATTGTATATAAATGAAATTTAATTTTGAAACTTAATACTTACCCTCCATTTGCTTTTGGTTGAAGCCATACCACAGGACGCACTAACACATGTGATGGACCACCGTCATCACCACTTGGTGGAGCACCTGTCACTCTGAGAAGTAGAAGGAGACCCAGAATGTGAAGATGTACGTCGATGTGATGACATATCTGTAGTGCCTGTTATAGACTAACATTATAGCATAACATAAAAGGACTTTGTAAAACAAACATTATAGCATAACATAAGAAGACTATGCAATACATATCATATTAGCATAACATATCATTTTAATGAATACAACGTAACGTTAAAAAAAATTACCTTCTTAAAATGATGATCATTAATCAATCCTCATCACTTTCAGATTTTGACTCCGTTTTGTACTATATATTTTGTTACTCTGTAGTCTCAAATGCTTCAATTAATGCATTTAATTCATCATTTAGAGGTCCAAATTCTGTTTGATCGTCGGTTGTTACTAATCCTCTATTTTCCTTGACAGTTGTTTGATAAGCTTGTTCATTTGGAATATTACACCTATCAAATGTAAACCTTGCCTTTGTTTTAAAAATAGTAGACTAATCAATTTTATCTCTTCTTTGAGATGGATAAGGAGCATAATAAACTTGAAGTGCTAGTTTGGCAAGTACAAAAGGATCGTACTTGTAATAACGCTAAGTATGCTTTATTTCTATAATATTATATTTTGGATGCACGTTGATTTCAGATCCTGCAATGTTGTTGAACCAGTTGCATTTAAATAAAAATACTTTTTTCATGGGTCATTGGAAATATATCAATTGCAAAATCTGGGTTAGCACGTCATAGGAATTATTTATATGGTTATTTGGATCATCATTACTTTTAAAGAATACACAAGTATTGTTAGTTAATTTTCCGACACCATATTCTTTGGTATTAAATTTATATCCATTAATAAAGAATATTGGATAGATCTTACCTTTTCTTTTTGGTTCGATGGCTAAATGTTCCAATCCTCCGTCTACGACACAATTTATTGTATCAAAAACGTATTTACAAAACCGAGTAGCAAATTATTTGTCGATATCCCTGTTTGGATATTGTGATTCGTAAATACTGCAATTATAGAACAAATATTTCATTATGATTAAGCTACACATGTAAATATTTTACACATGTAAATATTTGTACATCCACATGTATATATGATATAAATGTATTGCAGCGAATATAAGTATATTACCTATGGTACAACTTCAGAGCAGTCGAGAGGAATATATGTCTGTGCTGCATGATATTCTCTATCATCCAACAATACTTCTACACATTTACCGGCATGTCGATCAAGTTTTTTAAAATAGATAAAGTCGCTTGATAATCTTCTTGATTAATGCCTTCACCATTACGCGTAGCACTTCCAAATAATATGTTCACATGGTCACTAAAATAATGAGAATGAAAAAAACGAAGTTTCTTCTTCAATGTATGATTTGCAAAATTGAACCTTCAACTCGAGCTTCTGTCTCACTATTTTATTTAGATGATTTAAGTACGTACTAAGCATTATCTTAAATTGATTTGTTTATGCATTTAATTAACCAATATTTAATGAATTAAATATAAATATACCTTTCAAATATAAATATAATTAACCAATATTGGTTTGTTAATGTAAATATTTTATAATTCAGAGAGAGCACATGAAACCAAAAAGTTAGATGGAATGGAAAAATAGGGGTGATAAAATTATCTCATAGCTTTTTGATTTATCTAGATATGTGAAAACAAATATCATCGCTTTAGAAACCATTGTCAACAGGATCACCATTATGATATGTGATTTTGTCATTCATTTAGTGCTATATGTTGATATCTAAATGTTAGGTTATTTTTGAACCTGATTGATGATTGGTAGTATGGATGAATAGTGATTTGAATAATTATAACTAAATATAATGAAAACCGATATGACCATATGCTTTCATAAGTAAATTGTACCCGGTTTAAACATGTTCACATATAATATAAGTTGTAATATTTGGATTGTTGCGATAATATATGGTTTGTCATGAATGTTGTGAATACTGATATTGTCATGATCATAAATGATTTTGAGTAATTACCCAACTTATATTTTGGAATATATACACTGATTTAGTTTAACTCGCTTATTTGAAAAGTTAAGTTAAATCCAAGTGAGAATGGAAAAAAAATTTGATTTTGGAATTTGAATATGAAAGTCAGAAGATTTGAAACTAAAGACATACGAATTTAACCGTGAAAACAGATTTGAAACTGGAGTTTAAATGGATAGTAAACCAGAGATCAAAATTTGTAGTCAATAGTGAAATTGAATTGAAATAGTAAAATCTAAAGTGAATTTGGGTTAGCTATATAAACGAAGTATAAAACGTGATTTGAAAACACTAATATGCTTGCTTTATTTTTAATTTGACCTTAGAAGAAATTGAGTTCAAAAAGTTAATATTTGAAAATTATTAATATAATAATAATATAATATTACTATTGTTAACCGGTCTTTTGTTCCGGTTCCCAAAAGTACATCAGACATGCTCGACTCAACACATCGCGTGACGTTAAAGTCTTGAGTGTCACCAAAAAGCGAAGGAAACAAGCCGGGAAGAGGTCATGCGAGCAGGAGCCTCACAACTCCTCAAAACCATGCTCTAACCATATTCTTGTATCCCTCTGCCTCGTACTCCAACATTTCGAACCCCTTGGTTTCGATTCCCATTATTTCGAACCCGTAAGGTCCAAACCCATCGCTTGCAACAAACTTCGAGTCTCCCCGCCTCGCACCTTTCCACCTCGTGTCCCTCAGCTTCCACCAATCTTCGGATCCCTCACCACGAAGAGCCACAAATCTCTCCACCTCATATTCAGAACTAAAATAATCCATTGTATAATAGTATATACTCCCAGTACATTTGGATTAATGCCAAAAGTACTTTGGGATTCAATCAAAATCATGTTGCATTGAATATAAGGGACAATATTGATTACATTTTGAAAAATTATAATCCCAAATCCATCCATTTTAATAGAGCTTGTGTTTTACTAACTGCATTTATCTATTATATCTGGAGAGGAAGGAATTAAAGGCTGCACACTAGTAAAGAAACCATTTGTTATCAACTTTGGAAGTGCATACTTCATGATTGCCTTACTATCATAAAAAAAGATAGTAGGCTTAAAAATGAAAGCTTGCATAATCAAACAGTTGATAGTAGAGATGCATATATACTATGAAAAACAAGTTGAAGAATTTTTACGTAATGGCAAACATCCCTTCAAAAGAAAGCACTCTGACCTCCTTTCTGGTGAAGAACACCTCAGTCCCGATAACAACAACCAGCACTGCAAGGGAAGTAAACAAGTTACTTTAGATAAATATAACTCTTCTATTAATTATTTAAACAATAATACGCTGTGCTTACCTTTTACGGGGTAGAGATTTTCTTCCATCCAGCAGTGATTCAAAGTGCTTTCAAGAAGCTTATGGTAGATTCGACTTCCTTCATGGGGCATCCATCATCCCTGATAATAGAAATCATCACTGCATGGGAAGTAGACATATTACAGTCCCAAAAGAGCTTAATATTAATTATAAATTGAATAGTAATTCTTTGTATTTACCTGATATAGAGAGAGGTTCCTCCAACAATGATCCATAGCTCCTTAAGCACCTAAAGAAGAGGAAATTAGCACAAAAATTCAGCTTTTTACACAAAATCGGAGACAATCACCACAAAAGCATGTTGAACAACCAAATATATCACTTATCTAACTGGTTCGAAGGTGAAAGCAGTAGCAGTGGAGTTACCGAAGTCTCCAAAGACTCAAAAAGACCGAAAAGAAACTTTGAAAGCTCGAAGATTTCAGACCTGATAGATATGAACACCTCAACATACATCGAGCAACAAAGAACCAATTTTAGGGTGATTGAAGTCAAATCTAAACTCGAATCTCTTGAGAAGAGGAAGAAAGATAACGAAGATATCGTATAGATACCACCATGAAGCTGGCGGTGTTTAATCTCCTCTAGAGCTCGCCATTTTGTTGTTTCTAGGTTTGGAGTGTTATGAAAGAGCCGATGTGCGGCTAGGGTTTGAATACCCAATATGATATTCGGGGGCATCGGGTTTATTATCCGTTTCTGGGCCTTGGGTATTACTATTTACCTTTTTTTTTTAAATGTCTGTACTGCCTCTTTTCCAAAATTTTGGTGTTGGAGGTAAATTACCGCCATAAACTTGCCGTTCTTTTATCTTCTTCTTTTCTAGCTTCTAACAAAAGAGGGAAAATCATGCTGCTGTGTAATCATTCACTCAAATGTCCAAGTATTCTACTCTTCTCATCTTTTAATTTAGTTGTCTGGATTAAATATTGAGTCTCTTCTCTTCTCACCTGTTAGTGTTCCTATTTAGAGTTTCGATTTAAGGCTTTATAATAACATGTTCTTAGACTTATGAATATCAATGAATTGATTTTCAGATGTGTTAGTTAAATGTAGATGATCCGAAATGATCCATAAACTCTTATGATATTGGTATAACATGACTATTATGAATTTTTATTCTTGGAGTATTGCATGTTTGGAGCTTGGATAGAGTTCATGGCATTTCAGTCTTCCGTTGAGCGTCCACTACAAGAAACATATGGATTTCCGATGGCTGTCAGCCGTCGGCGGCCGTCAGAGGCCGTCGACTGCCATCGGAAATCTCCGTCGCAAATTAGGGTGTTGGTAAACAGGATTTCCGATGGTTATCGACACAGCTCGTCGTTCACGTTTATGACGGCGTGAATCCGTTGGTAACGGTTTCCGACAGCCGTCGATAGCCGTCGGAAACTGTAACTATAATTAACCAATACACCATCCTTTGCCATTGGAAATCGTTGTACATCATGAACCCAGAAGCCGTCGGAAATCCTGCATTTTTTTTTGTGTTTCTGCTACTATTTTGCCTTCCAGCACACATTCATCTCAAATCATCATACAAGACCGTCAGTCTATAACCCAACAATAAAAAATTCATGCAAAACACAACATATCCAAAAATCATGAAAAACAACATTAATACGTACAAAATACATAAGTTATCATCATATCAACAAAAGCCCCAGCAAGTCTACAACATCAACCGTACCAAAACATGTCTACCGTCATAATACATACAAACCAAAGTCATACCTATACCATAGTTATAGCAACCCAGCCATATATGTACGTATGCCCCAACAACTAAAAACATACCTATCTAACCATCACTGATCATCATCTTCTTCATCGTCATCTTCAGCAAATCCGGCTGATGAAGGGAAGCTCCCATACTGTTGCGCAAACTCCCCTAAGTGTCGATCTAGAAGCTGAGTGGTCTCAATCGCTTGACGACGATTCTGCTTCCCAAGTTGTGCCACCCTAGCTCTCAACTCTTCGATCTATGCGGTGTCAGCTCTACTCTGTCTCCTCCGTGCCTGATGACTGGTCGACTATAACAATCATTTAAAAATCTTTTAATCATGTACTATGGTGGCTTGATGATTAATATATAATGGTTTAACTATAATCAAAATGGAATACTCATATTTGATCTAATTATTAAATACCAAGTGAAAATTAAGCTAAGGTAAAACCAAATGAACCCCACAAAATCTTTAAAACAAAGAGCATCAATCATTACTTTAATTGTTGATTAATTGGTTATTGTTAGTGCAAGTTGTTAGTGCAAGTTTTTAAATGTTTGATGGAACATTGCACTATTAGGAATGAATGTTTCCCCATGTTTTGACAAGTATATATAATGTAGTTATATCAATTTGAAAAGGAGAATGACGTTTGATGGAACATTGCACTAATCTGAATTCTATTTCTAAACTGAAAATAAAATTAAGGTAAAAAGCTTACCACTTGATTTCCGAATCCATAACGACTATTCCGCATCGCTGGATCCATCACTGATTAGAAGATGATGTCCTCCTCGTCGGTAGTGAGCTGTTCCTTCCAGTCTCAGCTAGACGCTGCTGACATTGCTCCATAAACTTCTCCGGCGAGACTAAATAAGAATGTATCTAAAATTAAGATCATGATATATTATATTATTATAATTTAAAAATTACTACAAATACTTCTACATGTAATGAATCTTACGTGACTCTTCCTAGACTTGTCGTTATGCCATGTGTATATGGTGTTCCCTTCTGAATCGAGACGCTCGATGGCATGCGTACGGGTGAATACATCCATATATGAGACTGGATCCTGCCCCTCAGCCTCCTGAATTTGATTATAAGATTTTCAAAATTATATAGCATATTAATTTTTATATAAGCCGCATTTTTTTTTTACCAATTCCTGTCGATATTACTGAAAGGACTTCGATTCTCCACGATGCGTGACTGAATTTTTATTCCTATTCGCACTATTTCTTTCTGACTCCGTTTGTTCATTCAAAATTTGATACATTACTTATCGAGTAAATACTTTTTATATTTTTTTAAAAAATTAGTACACTAACCTTCGCTTCATTACTGTCCTAATACTTTAGAAATCATTCCCAAACTGTTGCTCCCATCCATTGAGGTTTTTTCATGCTTTTCTACATTGTTGATATGACATCTTTATAATTTTTTCTCATTTTCTGCATCTTGTACGTCCGATCCAACTGTAAATCATGCATCGCTATATCCAGCTCAGCCTGTATTTCATGTTAAACAAACATTACTATTTAATATGTACAGTATATCAATGATTAAAAAAATTGCAAAAAGTATAGAAGAAAATACTTACTAGCACATCCTGCCAAATGACCTCCTGTATGTGAGGTGGGATCAAATCACACTTAGGCCAAAATCTCGACATCTGAGCCCTACATGCAGCTCTCGAAACGTCCAAAACAACCTTCGAATGTTGCAGATCGAAAACCCTGCGTTAAATATGATATACATAAGTTATAGTAACAAAAAATTATTAACAGTCTAAATAAAGTTTAATTTTTACCCTATACTCGTAGGGACCAAGGAGATGGATGACTGGACGCTTAGAGGGTTGCGATCCAGAACCTTCTCCCGAAGAATTTCCTCTAGATGACATACCTGTCACATATAAATCATTTTAAAAGATAACAATAACATCATATTCAAATTTATTTTACGGCTTACTTACACAAACGATATAAGCTTCTAAATAAACGACATAAAACATAATGAAATCGTTTATACCTGTATTTCATTAGGTCTCATATTCCAAGGAGTAACATATTACATTGTAGATTTAAGATAAATAGGAAAAACAGAGTTACATGAATTGCATATGACATAAAAGATGTAAAAAACGATCATAATATTAGAAAATTAAACAGAGTTACATGAATTGCAGAATGCACGTCGTATACTCCATAATTATATTACAACTAGACAGATAATACTCATCATGATCCACATCAGTCATCACCTTCTTTTGATTCAGATTCGGCCTCAAATTCTACAATATCTTTCTCCGCACTCTCAAACGCTTATACTAAAACATTTGTCTCATCGACCAGAGGTCCAAAATCTGCATGACCGTCTTCAGTTAGTATTTCATTGTTCTGTTCGAGTTCTGCCTGATAGGCTCCTTCATCTGGAATATTCTTCCCGTCAAACATAAATCTGGTCTTTGTTTTAAAAACCGCCGACCAATCTGCTTTATCTCTTTTTAGAGATGGGTAAGGAGCATAATAAACTTGAAATGCTTGTTTGGCTAGTACAAAAGGATCATACTTGTAATAGTGCGATGTATGCTTTATTTCAATCAGATTATAATCCTTATATACATTAATCCCAGATCCTGGAACAACGCTAAACCAATCACATTTAAATAGAAACACCTCCTCCGCGGGTCGTGAGAAATATGTCAGTTGCAAAATTTGTGAATGCCATAAAAATCATTAATGTGAATTTCAGGATCATCACTGCCTTTAACGAATACACCTGTTTATATCCATTAACAAAATGATTGGATATGCCTTGACCAATTTTTTGGTCCCATTGCAAGATGTTCCAATCCTTCATCAACAACACAATTTTTGGGTTCATAAACATAATTTGTAAACCAAACAGAAAATTCTTTACCAATATCTCCGTTTAGATGTTCACATTCATAAACGCTGTAAGTAGAAATAAAACTTTACATTAATTATCATAAATAAGCAAAAATTAGAAATGAATAAAGCAATAATTGGTATTTTAGATTATCCAACAAACGATGTAACTTCAGCATAATTTAGAAGAATATAAGTTTGTGCTACATGGAGGTCTTTATCGTCTAGCCATATGTCTACACATTTCCCAGAAGGTCAACAATGTTGTAAAAATAGAAAAAACTGTTTGAGACGATTCTTGTTCGTCTCCTTCGTCGTTTCGAGGAACACTTTCAAATGATATATTCACATGATCACTAAAATAATGAGAGAAAAAGAACAAAGCGTCTTCTTCGATGTAAGATTTACATATTGAGCCTTCAACTCGTGCTTTTTGTCTCACTTTTTTCCTCAAATGATTCATATATCTATACAAAATTAATTTACATTATTTCATATTTTTAAGTGCAAGTAAATTAATGGGTCGCATGTTTATATTTGCCTCTCAAATGGATACAACCATCCATATTGGACGGGACCTCGAGGTCGTGCTTCAATTGGAAGGTGAACAGATAAATGCTTCATTACATTAAAAAAACCTAACGGGAATATTTTCTCCAATTTGCAAAGCAATATTGGAATATCTACTTCGAATTTACGTAAATTTTCCACTTTTAAAGTAGTTGAACAAAGCTCTTTGTAAAACAAACTACGCTCCATTAACACCTTCCACACTTTTAACGGCAGTAGTTCATTGAACATAACGGCAAATAAATGCTCCATGAATACGTGACAATCGTGACTTTTCATTCCGCTCAATTTATTATTTTTGAAGTCAACACATCTACGAAGGTTTAATGAAATCCCATCGGGAAATCTTAACCCTTCAACCCATTTTAACACAACTTTAACCTGATTATTATCTAATTTATAACATGCTTTGGGTTTTTACTTTCATTTGGTTTCATATGAAGCTCGGGATGTTTGCATAATTCTTCTATATTGCGCCTTGATTTCAAATCATCTTTAGTTTTCCCTTTAACATTCGAAATTGTGTTAAAGACATTATCAAATACATTTTTCTCATTGTGAATCACATCAATATTATGACGAAGCAGAAGATGAATACGGCAACTCCGAAAAAATAGACTGTTTACACCCATTGTGACAAATCGGTTTGCCTTCAATTTCTGTTTGAGCTCTAGTTTCATATATCTTTGGATGATTTTCAACCATTTCATATATTTCTTCACTAGACCATAGTGTTGGAGGTTAATTGTCTGCTTTCTACTCTGTTAGCCAAAAAGTTATTCTTGTCTACTCTAAAAGGATGGTTTACATGGAGAAAACGTCGATGACATTCAAACCATGAAATTTTCTTATCATGCGGTATGGAAAATACTCGTGTCTCTTCCATGCAATATGGACATGATAGACGACCAGCAGTACTCCATCCTGAAAACATTGCATAGGCAGGAAAATCACTTATAGTCTACAATAAAGAAGCAAACATAAGAAAAAATTTCTTCTTCAAAACATCGTATGTTTCTACTCCTTCGTTTCACAATGTTTTTAATTCTTCGATTAACGGTTATAAATAAACATCAATTCCTTATGCCGGATCGTTGGGGCCAGGAACAACAACAGTAAGAAACATATATTCCGTTTTCATACACATCCATGGAGGTAAATTATAAGGTGTGATGATAATGGGTCATGATGAGTATTTAGAACCAGATTGAGAAAATAGTGAAAAACCATCCATACATAATCCTCGTCTGACATTACGACTCTCCGCTGCAAAATTCGGATAACTTTTATCAAAATGCTTCTATGCTTCCCCATCGACCGAATGAGTCAACGTACCTTCTTCTTCCGATCTCACCTTATGCCATCTTATATGAGATGCAGTTACAGAAGATGCATACAATCTTTGAAGTCTTGGAGTAATGGGTAAGTAATGCATATGTTTGAATGGAACTTTCTTTCCCTCCTTCTTTCTTGGTTTATATCTTTCTTGATTACATATTTTACAATTTCTAAGGTTTACGTCATCTTTCCAAAACAACATGCATCTTATTAAGCATGTATCTATTTTTTGATAAGGTAAACATGTAACATACACAAATATCCAAATATTTAAAATAAAATTTTCAATTTCAGTGTAGCACATGAAATACACATATAATATTATGATATAACCTACTACAACATCATATGAACCAATTGCGATCAACAATTAATCCCAATTTGCTAATTTTACAAAATTTAGGTTTTGGTAAAAAATGGAAATTTAAGTAAAAAACAAGATTATGCCTTAAATTGCTTTTCCTGGAGGCTTGTGTGGACATCGGGAACAATCGAAGATGAAACTTTTGGTGTTTGGAGGCTACAGTGGCGAATTAGGAGGTTTAAATTTTGTGCTGGAAATAAAAAATGGGGATGGAGGAATGGAGCTGAAAGCTCTCGGGTGGAAGATAATTCGATTATAATCGACGGTTTCCAACAGCCGCCGACGGTCCGTCGAAAGCCATCGGAAACCGCCGCCCCCTCCTTCCCTCCCGCCTCCCCCTCTCTCCCTTCTGTCGATATTTGCAATGTTTCTTGTAGTTGTCGTATTTTTCCGCTGTGTATTAGTTACCTGTACTCTGATATATTACTGTAATGTGATGTATAACTGTTGTAATGAAAATAAATTTTTTTTTTTGTTTGTTCTAAGGTGCTAGTACCCCTAACAATCCACTTTTGAGAATGGTTTAAGTTGGTTTAATCATCGGATCGAACCATTGCCAAAAGTGGGATGTTACAATTGTTATTCCTAATAAAATGCATGATGGTTTATAATTTACGATAAATTGACAGGAATAATCTGAAGTTTGACGTGTCTTCCCATATTAATCCAAAGTTTGGATTATTTTTAATTAATGCCAAGTTTGGGGGGTCCCTTCGCATATTGATCCCGATGACTTATTAACTTGTTGTAGCCGGTTATCAAACTTAAATTCATCTTCCCCAAACTAGTTTCCCACTACAGAAAAATCATTTGGGGAAGACAAATTTAAGTTTGATAACTGGCTACAACAAGTTAATAAGTCATCGGGATTAATATGGGAAGGGACCCCCAAAACTTAGGATTATTTAAAAATAATCCAAACTTCGGATTAATATAGGAAGACACGTCAAACTTCGGATTAATATAGGAAGACACGTCAAACTTCGGATTATTGCTGTCAATTAATCCTATAATTTACACATAGGAGAGTAATAATTTTTTATTATACAGTCGATGTGGGACAACTGAAACAAGCTTTTTGGTTTTTTTTTCCATATACTGCACACCTCATTAAAGTTGAAACGATGATTGATAATCCTGACGGTTAAGTTTTGAAAGTTTTGACGTCTATAAATTTCGAGCACTTATTAGCACATAATCTTCTCCAATCGATTTTTTGTTCCCTTCCTACTAAAGGCTCTATATTACATTTTCAATCCGACACACTTATTAGCACATGTTGGAATCACCTAACAACAAGAACACATGAAACAGAATTTAAAAAATTGAAATACAAAGAAAACTAAATTATATAAATTATAAGATATAATCTGCAAAGGGATAAACGACTACAAAGCCCTCCTAAACCACAGAAAGCGTTAAAACTTCTTTTAAGTCAAAGAAGTATGCCCAAGCAGATAAATGCAAGCCAATATAATTAATATGAAACAAAAAATAAAAGTGAACTGGCTAACACATGCAAAGATGAACTAGAAAAAAAAACATAAAAATAATATATTAAATGTATTTGACATTGAAGGAAAACACATAAATGATTCTGGTTAAATTACATAAGAAGCAATTAGCTATTTTATAAAGTTATTCAATTTCAATGGGAAAGAAAGAACAAAAAAAAAAATATTATGTATGAAAAAGAAAGGTAAATTCAGTTGCTGAGGAGACTTTATTGTCTCTGGCAGAATTAGAGGAAACTAACAATATCATATGCAAATAAATGCACGGCATGTTTGACCCGATGCTTTCAAGCCGTCATGCCTGTTTCATCTCACTATCCTTCTATATATTCTCAGACGCGTTGCCTTCTACATAGATAAGACTATATAGAAGAAAGTAAATAAATGCTTCAAACCATCATCTATATAAAGGGGCATCCTTCCTCTTCTACTTTCTACTCTTAATCATTTGTAAACTTCTTCTTAATTATCATCTTCGAACAAACTTCAACATAATGAGTTCACAGAAGCAACAATTCAGTATGTTTGAGACTGCGACTCCTGCCTCGTATCCGGGTTATGTAGCACCACCTCCGCTAGGATATCCTACGAAAGATGACGCCAATAGTAGTCAGAAAGTACCAGTTAAGACCAGCAGCCGTGGCGATGGATTCTGGAAAGGATGGTAAGCCGCTTACTATTACTTTTATTACCACGAATATTACGGCATGGGCTTTGCGCATGATCATAATATATGTTTCACGCATGAGTTATATTTTTAGAAAACGTAAATGTGTAAGAGAGAAAATGATTTGCATAATTTTGAAATAATGATTTAGAGTTTTCTTAAGATCTTAAAAATAAAGGTTCATGCATATTATTCACTACAGTATAATAATTTATATTTAGTTTTTGCTAGTATGAGGATATTATAACTTGCTCTAACTTGGATGCAATGCAAATTTGATGATGCAGTTGTGCTGCCTTATGTTGCTGTTGTGTACTGGAGTCCTGTTTCTAAGCGCATAGCGGAGATGCATGGACATGCTGATCATTACTAGATTATTTAGTTTGCTTGTGTGAGTGTATAATTGAGCTATTGTTAATTCCTCTTTTCTGTTTTTCTATTGATTTGATTTATTGTACAAAATATCATATATGTTTGTAATTCGTTTACAGTTCATTTGTTGTTCTTCATTCTTTACATGATGCATCTGATATATATGAATTCACTTTAACCTTTAAAGAATATGTGCACAGTTAGTTCTTTCTAAAATAAATATCCTTCTTTTATCTTCCTTTTCTTGTTACAGTAAGATAAGATGCAAGCTGATGATCCAGTGGTTGATCTGTCATATTCGAAACTAAAATAATCCATTGTATAATAGTATATACTAATATATTATTCAATAAACTAGCATTTGGAAAAACTCCGTGGAATAATGATCCAGCAGGACTACCACCGAATCACATGATTAATTACTCCACCTTATGTTTCTTTAATTAATTAATTCACAGGCTTGTCAAACATTGCTTTTCAAGTTTTCAACTAGGCAGCTTTATAATGATAACGACTCTAAATACGTGCTTCTGTGGTAGATAGGACCAGGACTGGTTGATATCACCTATTCCGAGATTTTCCGCGGTCCCGTGGATCAAAGCAATCTGACCCCCTGATTTTAGGTGGATCCCACCGAAATCAATGGCTCAGATTTCTTTGGTCCAGGGGACCACGGAAATTCCGGACCAGCATATGCATGTTTATCAACAAATGATATATCAAATTCAAGGCTTGTACGTCTAGAAATTTGCTTTATATAAAATTTTATAATTTTTATTAGGTTTTCTCTTAACTATATACCGAATTGTAGAGGATTCGGACGAATTCAAACGAACACGGATCGGACGTGATTTTTTCTCGGACAAATTTTGTTGTCCTAACTCGTGTCCTAAATGAAAATCGGACGAACTCGGACGGACGTATTTCAGTCACGGACACGAGCGGACGTCGAACATTCGAACAAAATTTACATCCCTAGCTTTATGTACTCCTGCCTTTTTCAAACAAATATAAATGTGATGCTGACTTGCTGAGGATATAAATAAAAGTGCTTACAAATGCCGCTTGCTGAAAAATAATACTCTAATTTTCTTGTACATCATTTCTATAACCAGACTTATTAAGCAGGTATCAAAGCATTAATTATGATGTATTTTTTTACATGGTAAACATTAACGATCAATGTTGTTTTCCACAATTACCAATTACTGAACTATAATACTTTGATAATTGATGATCATAAACGGTGTTGGTTGGTGACTGTTTACCATACAAAATGAATTTGCGCATGCTGGTTGTGCACAAAGATTTTTCATATTACAAAACACACTTTATCGCTTTTATTATTATTTTTGTTTTAAATGGTATTCGTCAGGGCCGATCCTGGGGTAAGGCGAACAAGAGAATTATCTAAAGCAACTCCCTATGAAGGGCAACCATTGTGTTCGATAACTAACATATATAAAACTCAGTGGTTTAGCGAACTAAAGTAAATGTTTCATTGTTACCCTTTTTTTCTTAATATGCGCTAGGAGAACCTAACAAAATGATAAACTCACGAAAGCAATTAAGTTGACTACAAAAACAACAGTGTTTTCCAACGGCCAGAGGCTGTTGGAAATGCCATTGGTATACACTTCAACAGCTACCAACGGCCTCCAACGCTATCAACGACTAATTTCCAATGACCTCCAGCGATTACTACACGTGGAAGTAGAAGTAATGGTTGACTACATAACCATTGAAAAATGTTAGAATGTTCCGTTGGAAGCCATTGGTAGTCGTTGAAAATTACCGACCTAAAAACTGTTCCTAACCGTTGGAAATCTAGATTTTTTTTTTTTTTTTGGAAAATGGGTAAACCGCGTCGTTAAAAACCTAAAGTAGAACTCAGCGTGAGAACTAGACAAGAAAAAAAGTGCGGTGTTTTATTGACAACGCATTAATAAAAGGTACAAAGTAGTACAAACTGGCCAGCAATCAACATTAACCTGCCACCAACCCATTAATAAATACAAATCGGCAAAAGGAAGTAAAAAAATGACTGGCACGTGTCTCTAAAAGCTGCATCAGACACAAAAAGACTGTTGACGGCAAAAAATGTCGTAAACACCAAAGATTCCTATTGCTAGGAATAGTTAATTTGGTCGCAAGACTAAGTAAGAGAAAGCGGTACATGACACGAGAATTTATAGTGGTTCGGCCGTGGATTAGGCCAACGTCCACTCTGGAAGGATGTTGAACTTTTATTAATCACTCAAGAATTACAAGGTAGAGCCATGCTCATTACATTCACTTTCATAATTGAAATATGTTAGGTACTTGGGAAAAAGAATATTTAATTCTCCTTCTTACTCAAATAGGAGATGCCATTAATGGAGTTCATGAAGCTCTAGGAAGGTCTCAAGTGAAAAAAATCCAACCCCTTTGAAGTGTGAGGTCATGGGCTATTTATAGGAGTAGGTAGGATTAGGTAGAAATAGAGACCACATGCAGGAAATTCGAGCTCACCACCTGCACGCCTCGAAATTTTGAACCCGGGCATAGGTTCAAAACTTGTTGGCGGAAATCGGATGAATCGGGCGGTGCCTACAGTTTCGGCCTAACCGGTTAGGTCGATCGCCGCCGGGTCTGTGGGGCATTGCGCTCGGACCGGCATTGCGCTC
This sequence comes from Allium sativum, assembly GCA_030737875.1. Classification (NCBI taxonomy): domain Eukaryota; kingdom Viridiplantae; phylum Streptophyta; class Magnoliopsida; order Asparagales; family Amaryllidaceae; genus Allium; species Allium sativum. The sequence goes on from CM060916.1 coordinate 204,334,378, forward strand.
GGACACCTTGGACGGCTCGCCTTCGGCTCAGAGCACGACTCGCCTTCGGCTCGGCTGCGAATGGATACAGATGGAGGTCACGTTCGAGGGTTGCGACATTCTGTTGGTGGCCAGACTCAGGTCTTCTGGTACTGGCAACGCCTCTGGCCTGTAATATCGCACGATATGCTGAGTCGAGCGTGTCTTGCGTACTTTTGGGAACCATAATATTTGCCCCCTCAAAGTAGGTCTTGTGTTAACGGGACGTGCTTTGAAGTGAGATGAGTCTTAATATGGATGCAAAAATCTCCATGCGGTGCTTAGCAATCGGTTATGACCTTCCTCTTGAGTTATATACCGAGAGCGCACTGCTTTGAAGTGGTTGGGATGCCTTGTCGGAATAGGCAACATACTTGTTGGCGGAAATCGGATGAATCGGGCGGTGCCCACAGTTTCGACCTAACCGGTTAGGTCGATCGTCGCCGGATCTGTGGAGCCCTGGACCCCCACCGGCGTTGCATCCGGATACGTTGGACGGCTCGCCTTCGGCTGAGAGCACGGCTCGCCTTCGTCTCGGCTGCGAATGGATACTGATGGAGGTTGCGTTCGAGGGTTGCGACATTCTGTTGGTGGCCAGACTCAGGTCTTCTGGTACTGGCAATGCCTCTGGCCTATAATATCGCACGATATGCTGAGTCGAGCGTGTCTTGCGTACTTTTGGGAACTGTAATATTTTCCCACTCAAAGTATGTCTTGTGTTAACGGGACGTGCTTTGAAGTGAGATGAGTCTTAATATGGTTGCAGACATCTCCATGCGGTGCTTAGCGATTGGTTATGACCTTCCTCTTGAGTTGTATACCGAGAGCGCACTGCTTTGAAGTGGTTGGGATGCCTTGTCGGAATACGCTGGTATGAGCTTAGGATTCCAACATTTCTAAGAGTTTTGGCTTGGTTGAGTTGGAACCTATCCAAGGCAATTAGTTCCTATAGATTAAAGACAATAAACGTTAGTTGCCGACTCTCGATTGCGTCGTAGTGCAAATGGTTCATTATTCGGTCATAATTGCGATTGCCATTGCGAGTTTGCACGTGGTTTTATGTGACGCGATCTGAGCTCGAATAGGTAACATGAAGGTGAATGAAATGCCATGGGCTTGTAATCGCGCATTTTATCTTTTTAAGGAGCTTTCGGATCAGGAGCCGACCGTTGGGTGTGTACATATGAACCCTTGAGGCTTGTAGGCATGCATTTGGATCTAGTCAGTCTGCTCGTTTGCGTTTTCCAAAGCGTGTATGCATGGTTGTTGCTATGGCTTAGGCGCGCGATCGCCCTAAATGGTTGTTGAAATGTTGTTGGGATGGAGCTTGATAGTTATGAGTATCCGCTAAATCGGTTGGATTTGTGAACCCATGGTCGTTCAACATTCCAAGCTAGTCCCATCGATCAAAATTTCGACAACTCACATATGTGAATGCCATTGTTAGGAAAATACTTGTCATACGTCGTGGCATGTATTCATATGGATTTTCCTTTGAGGTGAGGCCGAACCCAAACGTTGGGTGTGTGCACTTTGATGATTGAGCACTTGGTGAGCACACAAGTGGTCGCTGAGTCATGATTTACTTGGTAGTTGGAGCTTCGAAGTTAAGTGAATATGATCGTACCTTGGTGTATGATCCTAAATTCCGATCCCGGAACGTTCTCTTAAGGCATACCGATTCTCTGATTGTAGTTACTTCCTTTCTTCTCTTCTCCGAACAGAAAATCATCATAAGGCATGGAGGATGCCGAAATACTTCTTTTTTACTTTGGAAGTTCGAGGTGTTGTTAGGTTTTCGGGAGAAGAGAGATACAGAAAGTAAGAGGGCTTCCGGATTTGACACTCGAGAACGTGGAGCGGTGGATCATGGGAAACATAATTAGGAATTCGGATAAAGGTCGCCAACTATGCGTGAATACATGAGTGGGCTTCCTATCCCGGACACTTAATAAACCCTCCTGGTTTTTCAAGAGGTCGAAGTTGGCTTGAGGGATGAGATAATCTAGCAAGTGTGTGGGAGCATGACATATAACTATGCACTCTAATGACTTAGTCTTGGCTCCAAGCTTGGGCTAGTAAACTTAAACGTTTGCATGACGCCTGATGAGTCGGTAGTGATCAGTGAGTTTCTGTCCCGCGACGCGGACTTTGAGGAGTGGACTTGGTTGGACTGTCGGCTCGGATGCTTATCTTAGGATCCGACACGTAGTTGAGCTGTTAGTCTCGGGATCTGATCAATAACCCAACCATAATGCAGTTACATCTTGATTCAGGCATTGCGCTGGCGGTTGGTGATGGCCATAGCGCTAGATGTTGAGTCTAAAGGTTGCCATCATGTTCTGGAGCACCTGCTTTCTGTGGAGTCTGGGCACTGATGGGAAGCCGAACAAACTCCAAGGGCTAGACTCTAGCTCTAGATTGCCTTCGTTGCGAGTTGAAAGTGTTCTCAAGATGGTGGTGCCAAGGGATGCTGTGAGGATGACGCCAGTGCAGGGACTGAAGGGGATCTGATCGGGTCCCATGATTGCCAGGCCGGTGCGATAATCCATAGAGGGTTGCCCCCAAGCCCGGGTATCCGCTAGATTATGCTCGACATCAGGAATGGGCCAGTAAGTCCGGATTGTTGCTGAATGTTCCATGCCTGGTCTGTGATTGAAGTTGAACGTAACACAACCGGTTGGCAAATGATTCTGGAAATGAACTTATTCGGACTGACCGCTTAGATATGCACGTAGGATGTAGGTATACGGTCGAGTCGTTACTTCCAAACCAATTATGTTGTAACTATTTTCCGACCCAAGAATGGTGTTGACGGTTACCGGTAGTCACTGCCATGGTTATTAAAACAAGGGGTCGCTACCATATTCGGATGTGCTTGTAGGTAAGAAGCTGTTGCATCGAGGGGTGTGAGTTAGCTTCACGATGCGTTTAAGTATGAGCTTGCTGGCAAGGCTTAGAGACTTTAGGAAACCGATGAACCAGCTGTTGAAACTCCAGAACTTGCATCGAGATATGAATTTTTATTTCGCATGCTGAGAACTTGTCTAAATTCCCATGTTCCTTGGGGAACTAGTGGTTGTGTAGCTCCCCCTGTCTTTCGGTTCAAGCCTCTATGCCTGACCTGGCTAGTATTGGCAGCGAGTTAGATGTTTCCGAGACCCGAGCTTTTAGGTCTGGATCATCCTCGTGGCGAGGTGTACGTTCCTCTTTAGAATGGTTGTTCCGAAGGTTGTGGTGATGGAAATGCCAGCGTGGGAGCTAGTGGGGATCTTCCTCGGGTCTTGCGATGAGTAAGCTGGCGAAAGGATAGGTGGGGGACTGCCCCCAAGCTCGGGTACTTGCCAATTGAAGGGGGTGCGAGCGATGAACCTTCAGGAGTCCAATAGTTGCCTCTTTCGCTGGGCGGTCCCCCTTGGAGAGGAGGCGACACCAGGCTTTGCCCTCGTGCTTCCTCAGGCATCCCAGTATCGGCGGGAGTTACAGTGAGACTAATCTGGAGAAGTAGGAAATCCCGTAGCCTCGGGATCCCACATTTTTATGAGTCTCTTTAGAGGAGGAGAAGTTTTGGTTGGCCGAAGTGCTCATGTGATGGGCATAGCCGATGTAAGTTTTCCAACAATGCAAGCTATAGTGGAAGACCAGGAAGCCCGGCTGGTGGCAAGGCCTGAGGAGCCGAAGGGGAAGAGGGACAGGACGAGGTTGCCATATAAGATGCGTGGGCAAAGGCTAGGCAGGATATCGAGGAGAAATCTGCCGCTGCGGTGGCAAAGAAGTAGGTCGATATTAAGGCGGAGAAGGAGAGGGCCTATAAGTAGGCTAGGAAAAAGGAAAACCATCGATGATCCCTACCAAAAGAGGGTGACGTAACCCTTGGCAAACTTGAAGTAGATGCAATTATGCGACTTCAGGCCAGGGAGATAGCTGATTAGAAGACCGCCGAAGATGCTGATAAGAGAGCGGAGCCGGGTGCCAAGATGACTTGGGGAGAAACCCAAGCTGTATTGGTCCTCGCTTTTGACATTGTCCCTAAGCCGTTGCCATGTATCGCTCTCGGGGAAGTTACAACAATTAAAAGAGGTGAGGATAATGGCAGGAGGCGCGCATAGATGTCTTACGAACCTGTTACTCTTGTGAAGAGTAGAGGAGGAGGATGCGATTCTGGAAGGAAGGGGACCATCGCTGGTGGTGACCTGTCAAGTGCCAAACCTGTACAGAAAAAATAAAAGACAAGAGAAGGATGAGTAGCATCAATAATTGTTAAAGGAATTATAGATACTTTGGGTGAGGTAGACCGGTAGCCTACGCGAGTGTGGTCCTCGCTTTCGGTTCTTAAAGACATGGTGTGGGGTACACCCTGTCATCAGAGAGAAAAGTTGTTAGACATGTAGTCTGTTTAATGTGTGTGTGTGTGTGTGAAAATGAAATATGAATTAGTAAAGATCGTAGTTTGTGTTAAGTGTTCGGATGTTCTTCTTATGTTTCAGGCATCCCGTACTTGCATAAGCGTACCTATCGTTACACTTAACAAACTAGTGATTGGGTAACGCACTCTAGGTCAATTATTCCAGAGGGGTGTGATTGTGTACCGCACTCTGGGTCAATTATTTCAGAGAGGTGTCATAGAGCACTGGTTTCAGTAAGTTTCCCTCAGCTCAAGAAACCCGTAGTTTGCGAAACCAGGCTGTGCGCCTATAGTTTTGGGTGGCCCAGGGTTAATCCCAAGTATAGCGAAGGTGTAGGGAATCACGTTGTGCGGTCCACTAGGTGGGTGGCTCTCCCGTCATTCATCGGGTTGGGGGCGAGCCGCCAAGCGTCGTTTATTCACCGGCGTAGAAGAAGCTCTGATCATCAGCCTGTAAGGTCCGATCGTGGCCATGAGCTGCACCTAAGCCTTTAGGGCTTCGGGAAGAAACAATTTAAGGTCGGTCTTGGTGCTGCGCCAATATTCGACCAGCACCTGCAACCGGCGAAGAGAGATTTGCATTGATCTTAATCGGTCGCTGAGTGGCACTAAGTCGCCTGTACTAGGACACGGAACGATTTATTCTCGGCCTCGGCACTGGGCCGAGGTTCGAGTTAGTGGTTGTTTATACTCGGTCGCGCCGCAGACCAGCCACTCGAGTAGCGTTGCCGGCTCCCGTGCTCGGGGTGCCGGACATAGACTGTAACACCCCACCTCCGTTAAGGTCACTCACAAAGGGGATGCCTTAACTTTGGTGGAGCATTTTAGTAAACAGGACAGAAACTTACAAGATAGATAAAACAGTACTTGAAAATTTTTGACTTTATTACAGCGGAAACAGAAATTAATATGGTTACATCCTTTCAATTTCAGAATTCAAGTACAAAATATCAGTCTTGTACAAAAGCCTTCAAAATGCATAGTTTAAAATCATAATCCCCATGGAACGGAAGCTATACAGAGCCAAGCCATACTTTAAGCACTTCAAGCAAAGAGAAATCCGGATCAAGCTAAAGTATTTCCCTCCTTGGATAACCTGGGGGGAAACGGAAGAAAGGAGGCGAAACAACAAGGGTCAGACAAAAAGTCTGGCAAGTCCAGTGACTTTCAGCATATGAACAGATAATAATAATATGATATGAACATAAAACTGGATGTGAGATAACTATAACAGGTGTAGCAGATGTAACAGAAAAACAGAATGATATAAACTATTGTTTTACACTTCTCTGCACTACTACTAGTATAGCAGAATTAGGTGTCTCCCTAATGTCTAAATTGAAGCAGGAACGGGTACAGAATACTTTAACAGAAACAGAATGCTAATAATGGGCCTTTACTACCCGATCAGAAACAGACAGAAGCAGAAACAGATTTATCTCTACGGAAACAGAATGTGGAATTAGGTGTACACTAGTAATGGGCCTTTACCACCCGAACAGACGGTACCACACAGAAACAGACAGGTGTTACCACCCAACAGAAACAGACGGTACCAACAGAAACAGACAAAACTAAGCGTACCCTAAAACCCTACCCCAAGCGATCGGCTCCCTAATACATAAATATCCTGTGTCGGCCCCACAGTAGGGTGTATCACTCCCTAAAGTGACAACCAATTGGCACAGACCTATTTACAGATGTCACGGCGTCTTACATCCTCAGAGGCAGACCGGGATCCATGCACGCACATGACCCGGTTGGAACGCACCATCAACACCCCTCGCCATTATCAGAATGAACCACTTATAATTAGTTCAGTAAGCGTGCCCGGACCCTACCTACTGTTGGGTCAAAGTTTTGATACCAGAAAGGGTTACTGACTAATATGGGTCCCAAACAACAGATGACACAAGTAATTCCCCTCCTAACCTTGTGCCCCCAGACTAACAGATTTCAGATTTACAAGTTCAGACATACAGAATTCAGATTTACTAATTCACAAATTAAGTTAACAAGTTTTCAGACTAACAGGTCAGATGTACAGATTTTTCAGATTTGTCTAACTTTGTATTGGGCCTACAGATTCATGGACGGGTTTTACTACATCTATTAATCCCTTTGGTTTAACCCTATTTTTCCCCAATACGTTTTAGACGTCATTCTTATCTTAGATTTTGCATTAATTAATTATTAATGCACAGACCTCTCACATTAGGTCGGTAGCTTGTGGCCGCTGGATATGCCGGGCGGTTCCGGGCAGACTTCTGCCACAAGCCAGACCTAACCTCGTGTCTTACGCATGTTATGACTAACTTCTCACATTAGAACCTATTGTTTGCGGCCACTGGATGTGCCGGGCGGTTCCGGGCAGATTTACGCCGCAAACTCATTCTAACCTCGAGTTAGCCATGCTTATCTTTGCGGCCAATTAATTAATAATTTACCGTTTATGCGCATGCCCAATATATATGCCAATTCAGATTATATCAATAACCGGATGATTATATCAACATAGCAGATAACAGATTTTATATGACTTAACGGATTTAACAGATTTAGCAACTTAGCAGATTTTGGCATATAACAGGTTAGGCATTTCAATCTAATTAGCAGTCTAGGCAATATAACAAAACTAGTAGTTTAGGCAACTTGACAAATTAGCAGATTTAACAAACTTAATATTTCTAAAAGTTCTATTTACATGCCTTGCCCAATCATAAATTGGCCTAAATTCCTATGCCTACATAATTGTCATGATTCACAACATCTACTCCATGTTTGCATAAGCGCAGAATATGGACATAATTTGCCATATAACATATGTTCCAATTTTTGTTAAACTAGCATCTTACAGCAGATTCACATATAAATTATACCAAATATAACCATTAATTTCAATGCATGCCATATATCCAAAAATCTCTATTTAGGTGTAATCACAATAATAGATATCCTAATTAATGTAAATCTTTACACCTAAGTTTCCATATCTTCTTCTTTTTGAGTCATGAATCATTATGCCAACTATACCCAACAATAGAAATCTTTAAATCATATCTTCTAAAAATCAGATCTTGACTTTTATATGCATTTTGTCCAAAGTCTCAAATCATATGTAATCTTACAATGGTTCCTCTTTTCTTTTATCATAGAATATGCATAGATCCAAATCTAGTTTACAACATATGCTCATTAATTACAGTTCTAAATTACAACATAACTATGCATACAACATGCATAAATTACATGTTCATAGTCAGATTTATGCATATGTCCAATATATTTTATGCCTCAGACCTAAAGTCATACATTCAATTTAGTCTTGTCAAATTTCGCATCATTCATTATTTATCCCAAAATTTGCGTTCATACGTTCATCTCTTATGAGATTAGGCACAGGCTCGTGGTAGCCTGGCTATAAAAACAGAAAAGAAGAAAAGGGATACAGAATAGTCACAGAAAAACAAATCTGACAGAAGAGAATATATATATATATACAACCTCAGATTCAGAATTAAAAACATATCAAAATTATAATTAACGTCTATAGCGGAAAATAACTGTACTTGCCTTGATTGGATTAAAGAAAGAACTTTAACTTGTTGTAGAATCTTTGCAGAAACTTTAATCTCTAGTTTGAATTGAGTTGCTTAGGCTGATGTTGATTATCTTCTAGTTTTAATTCCAGCAGAGCAGCGACGCCATTTTTATTTATTTTTTTATTAGAAGAAGAGAGCAATGGAGGCTAGAGAATTGTGTAAGAAACCTAGGTAGAGTCTAGGGTCATTTTTATAGGGTTTATGAACTGATTAGGACCATCGATGTTGCTTGGATTGATCGTAGCCATTCATCCTAAGGAGAGACCAATTAGAGCCTGCCACCTAGCCCTAATGACAAAGCAGACTGCAGAAAATCGACCAACATAGAATAGGCCAGCCAGGTTGGGCTGGGTTCGACCTCGCTCTGGACCAGGTCGACAGCCCTGTCGACAGCCCTGTCGACAGCCCTGTCGACCTGGCTAGACCAGGTCGACAGCCCAGTCGACCTGGGTGTCTTAGGCGGGACTTTTCCCGCCCTGGCCAATTGGGCCCGATTTTTAATTTTAAACTTGATTCAGAAACTTCCGGAGGCTATATCTTCTTCATACGAACTCCGTTTTTCGAAAACTCAGACTCTATTTCGCGTATTTTTCCGAGACGAACGCAATGGCGTATCCCGTTTCCCTTAGTTCTTTGATTTCAAATTAATTATACTTTAATTTGTTAATTCCACAGTTATAGAATACACGGGGTGTTACATTCTCCCCCACTTAAAAGGATTTCGTCCCCGAAATCTTCAAGTTAAGAAGAGTGTGTCCTACCATCCAATCACCCATCTACTCAACCATCATCCACAAGCATCCATTGTCCTTAGAAAACTTCTAATGTTGTATGAACATATGCAAAAGTGTGTGTATATGTTCCTTATCTAATGCAAAGATCAGGTGGTCTACTGATTCAGTTGACCTCCTTAATGCGAATTATGTCAGTGCCATGAGTCCAACATGTATGCAATAGAATTCTGATGATATATACTATTTCTATATGAGTGCACAACCATTCACTCAAATGCAACATCCATGTGCTGAATCAACCAATTTGCATCCACAAGAATTGAAAAATGCTCACCCATCCATATGCAGTATGAGAGTGTTTTCGAGCCGATCTAGTGCCTAGTGTGTGTATATGCATCCACGGGCAACCACTAGCAACCACTTGCATCCACTTGCAACCATCAAACATAACATGTCTCAAACACATGTTTACACCCATTAGTTTCTACCTAAAGTTCAAATATTCGATCGATAGGATACAGTCGAATGATGGAAGCGAGTACAGATAGAACGAAAATTTGGTTCCCATTAGACATGGGTCCTAGGTATCGGCCCCAAAGACCGAAACCAATATCAAATTGACATCCTACGAAAACTCAGAATGTATGCGTCATACTTGACGCCTAACACAGATATCCCTCAAACCCCAGTCTCAAACAGATGATCCATAACCCTTATGGGTTTGAGTCTATAGCGGAATTCAGAAATAATACTAGCATTAAAGTGCAGAGTATCGATTACAAAATCAAAATACCAAAATCAGAAAAAGTCACAATCAGATAAAGAAATTAAACCTACTATAGAAATTTTCCTATTTCTATCCTAGCCACTAGCCTCAAGAGTGTTCGCCTGCCCTCCTTGTCCTCGTCTCTTCGGGCAGTCCCTAGTGAAGTGTCCCATCTCCCCACAGTTGAAGCAAGCGCCCTTCCTTTTTCTGCAATCCTTGTTCAGATGAGTTGAGCTCCCACAAGTAAAGCACTTTTTCCCCTTCTTATCTTCAGGCTTCTCATCCTTCTTTTGTGTTTCCTTTTTGGGCCCCGCTTTCTTATTCTGTGGTTCTTCCTTCTTTGTCTCTTTCGGGCCCTTGTCTTCCTCGTGCAGTAGTGCCATATCCACCAATTTCTCGTAAGTTGCTCCCATGGGTACATGGGTCATGGCTAGGCTGTGCAGTGGCTCATTCAATCCTTTAACAAAGCGGAGAGCCTTTTTATGCTGAGTGTTGACTAAATCCAATCCGAATCTTGCTAGTTGGTTGAACTGGTTGACGTATTCCTTGACCGTCATACTTCCTTGCTTAAGAGACAAGAACTTTTCCAATTGTAAACTTCGTTCAGCTTGCGAGAGGAATTTTGTCTCAAACCTTGTTCTGAAATCCATCCATGTCTCAACCGGCCTCTCGGCGTTAGTGACTTCCCACCAGTAGGAAGCTTCGTCTTTGAGCAGCCATACTGCCAACTGTACCTTCTGCCTATCGTCCACCTCGAAGATAACGAATAGATCCTCAGTTTCTTTGAGCCAATTCCTAGCTTCTACGAATGATTCAGTTCCTTTGAAATCCTTCCCACCCATGGCCCTAAAATCTCTACAGATCTTTGAGAAAGCAATTGCACGAGGAGGGGGTGGAGGAGGGGGATCATTTGCTGGACCTGCAGCGACGGTCCTAGCCTCAAGATATTGACGAAACCAACCGGGTACATGAACACCCTCTGGTATCTCAGATGCTTCAGACATGCTGGAACGAAAAAGGAAAGGTTCAATACAAAAAGGACTGAGAGAAAGATATATGGCTCTTGGGGATCATGTTTTTCAAAATAAGCTTTATTTTTGAAAATACTTCCTTTCAAAACCCTTTTGAAAACAGTTTTCAAAAACTTTACCCAATCTGGTAACCTTCAGCTCTGATACCAAGTGTAACACCCCACCTCCGTTAAGGTCACTCACAAAGGGAATGCCTTAACTTTGGTGGAGCATTTTAGTAAACAGGACAGAAACTTACAAGACAGATAAAACAGTACTTGAAAAATTTTGACTTTATTACAGCGGAAACAGAAATTAATATGGTTACATCCTTTCAATTTCAGAATTCAAGTACAAAATATCAGTCTTGTACAAAAGCCTTCAAAATGCATAGTTTAAAATCATAATCCCCATGGAACGGAAGCTATACAGAGCCAAGCCATACTTTAAGCACTTCAAGCAAAGAGAAATCCGGATCAAGCTAAAGTATTTCCCTCCTTGGATAACCTGGGGGGAAACGGAAGAAAGGAGGCGAAACAACAAGGGTCAGACAAAAAGTCTGGCAAGTCCAGTGACTTTCAGCATATGAACAGATAATAATAATATGATATGAACATAAAACTGGATGTGAGATAACTATAATAGGTGTAGCAGATGTAACAGAAAAACAGAATGATATAAACTATTGTTTTACACTTCTCTGCACTACTACTAGTATAGCAGAATTAGGTGTCTCCCTAATGTCTAAATTGAAGCAGGAACGGGTACAGAATACTTTAACAGAAACAGAATGCTAATAATGGGCCTTTACTACCCGATCAGAAACAGACAGAAGCAGAAACAGATTTATCTCTACGGAAACAGAATGTGGAATTAGGTGTACACTAGTAATGGGCCTTTACCACCCGAACAGACGGTACCACACAGAAACAGACAGGTGTTACCACCCAACAGAAACAGACGGTACCAACAGAAATAGACAGAACTAAGCGTACCCTAAAACCCTACCCCAAACGATCGGCTCCCTAATACATAAATATCCTGTGTCGGCCCCACAGTAGGGTGTATCACTCCCTAAAGTGACAACCAATTGGCACAGACCTATTTACAGATGTCACGACGTCTTACATCCTCAGAGGCAGACCGGGATCCATGCACGCACATGACCCGGTTGGAACGCACCATCAACACCCCTCGCCATTATCAGAATGAACCACTTATAATTAGTTCAGTAAGCGTGCCCGGACCCTACCTACTGTTGGGTCAAAGTTTTGATACCAGAAAGGGTTACTGACTAATATGGGTCCCAAACAACAGATGACACAAGTAATTCCCCTCCTAACCTTGTGCCCCCAGACTAACAGATTTCAGATTTACAAGTTCAGACATACAGAATTCAGATTTACTAATTCATAAATTAAGTTAACAAGTTTTCAGACTAACAGGTCAGATGTACAGATTTTTCAGATTTGTCTAACTTTGTATTGGGCCTACAGATTCATGGACGGGTTTTACTACATCTATTAATCCCTTTGGTTTAACCCTATTTTTCCCCAATACGTTTTAGACGTCATTCTTATCTTAGATTTTGCATTAATTAATTATTAATGCACAGACCTCTCACATTAGGTCGATAGCTTGTGGCCGCTGGATATGCCGGGCGGTTCCGGGCAGACTTCTGCCACAAGCCAGACCTAACCTCGTGTCTTACGCATGTTATGACTAACTTCTCACATTAGAACCTATTGTTTGCGGCCACTGGATGTGCTGGGCGGTTCCGGGCAGATTTACGCTGCAAACTCATTCTAACCTCGAGTTAGCCATGCTTATCTTTGCGGCCAATTAATTAATAATTTACCGTTTATGCGCATGCCCAATATATATGCCAATTCAGATTATATCAATAACCGGATGATTATATCAACATAGCAGATAACAGATTTTATATGACTTAACGGATTTAACAGATTTAGCAACTTAGCAGATTTTGGCATATAACAGGTTAGGCATTTCAATCTAATTAGCAGTCTTGGCAATATAACAAAACTAGTAGTTTAGGCAACTTGACAAATTAGCAGATTTAGCAAACTTAATATTTCTAAAAGTTCTATTTACATGCCTTGCCCAATCATAAATTGGCCTAAATTCCTATGCCTACATAATTGTCATGATTCACAACATCTACTCCATGTTTGCATAAGCGCAGAATATGGACATAATTTGCCATATAACATATGTTCCAATTTTTGTTAAACTAGCATCTTACAGCAGATTCACATATAAATTATACCAAATATAACCATTAATTTCAATGCATGCCATATATCCAAAAATCTCTATTTAGGTGTAATCACAATAATAGATATCCTAATTAATGTAAATCTTTACACCTAAGTTTCCATATCTTCTTCTTTTTGAGTCATGAATCATTATGCCAACTATACCCAACAATAGAAATCTTTAAATCATATCTTCTAAAAATCAGATCTTGACTTTTATATGCATTTTGTCCAAAGTCTCAAATCATATGTAATCTTACAATGGTTCCTCTTTTCTTTTATCATAGAATATGCATAGATCCAAATCTAGTTTACAACATATGCTCATTAATTACAGTTCTAAATTACAACATAACTATGCATACAACATGCATAAATTACATGTTCATAGTCAGATTTATGCATATGTCCAATATATTTTATGCCTCAGACCTAAAGTCATACATTCAATTTAGTCTTGTCAAATTTCGCATCATTCATTATTTATCCCAAAATTTGCGTTCATACGTTCATCTCTTATGAGATTAGGCACAGGCTCGTGGTAGCCTGGCTATAAAAACAGAAAAGAAGAAAAGGGATACAGAATAGTCATAGAAAAACAAATCTGACAGAAGAGAATATATATATACAACCTCAGATTCAGAATTAAAAACATATCAAAATTATAATTAACGTCTATAGCGGAAAATAACTGTACTTGCCTTGATTGGATTAAAGAAAGAACTTTAACTTGTTGTAGAATCTTTGCAGAAACTTTAATCTCTAGTTTGAATTGAGTTGCTTAGGCTGATGTTGATTATCTTCTAGTTTTAATTCCAGCAGAGCAGCGACGCCATTTTTATTTTATTTTTTATTAGAAGAAGAGAGCAATGGAGGCTAGAGAATTGTGTAAGAAACCTAGGTAGAGTCTAGGGTCATTTTTATAGGGTTTATGAACTGATTAGGACCATCGATGTTGCTTGGATTGATCGTAGCCATTCATCCTAAGGAGAGACCAATTAGAGCCTGCCACCTAGCCCTAATGACAAAGCAGACTGCAGAAAATCGACCAACATAGAATAGGCCAGCCAGGTTGGGCTGGGTTCGACCTGGCTCTGGACCAGGTCGATAGCCCTGTCGACAGCCCTGTCGACAGCCCTGTCGACCTGGCTAGACCAGGTCGACAGCCCAGTCGACTTGGGTGTCTTAGGCGGGACTTTTCCCGCCCTGGCCAATTGGGCCCGATTTTTAATTTTAAACTTGATTCAGAAACTTCCGGAGGCTATATCTTCTTCATACGAACTCGTTTTTCGAAAACTCGGACTCTATTTCGCGTATTTTTCCGAGACGAACGCAATGGCGTATCCCGTTTCCCTTAGTTCTTTGATTTCAAATTAATTATACTTTAATTTGTTAATTCCACAGTTATAGAATACACGAGGTGTTACATAGACAGTGTTGTTTGGCCTCGATGATGGATTGAGGTTCGGATAACGGCATCGGCTCCCGTGCTCGGGGTGCCGACACGACGATCACATGTTTGCACGCAAGATGGTTGTAGGGATTAATCAAACACTTCATGAACGTCATGCATGGAGTAAACATGGAAGGGTGATAGGGAACTGAACATCATTACTGCAGCTAACTCTAGCAGTAGTGGCCTTTACAATGCCTCAAATTGCAGCAAAACAAAACATCATCGAAAGGCATGAGTAGTTGTACACTAAGTTATGTAGAGTAAAGGCGAAGATGTTCAGTATTCCATGCCCTTAGGAGTTAGGCTCCGTCCATGGTGGAGAATTTGAAAGTTCCATCGTTAAGCTTCCGTTGCATGAGCATGGGCCCTCCGAATGAGGAGTGAGACCTGCAGGTGGAGGAAAGACCCGTTTGAAGATAAGGCCGCCAATGTGCACATGAGCGGGCCTTTGGTTAAGCTTCCAGTTATCCCCCGAAGTTGTCGGATACTGAGTGAGGCACATGTAGGGAGGAGTTGTAAACTGGCATCTCCAATGACCACCTAGAGTCAACTACGCCATGGAAGCTGTAGTCCCGACAAGCCGGGGGACGATCTTGAGGGATTAGTTGTCAGAGTCGAGGTCATATTTAATGGGAATCTTTGATGAGCGCTGAGTAGCTTGGAGATCCCATGCGGATGAGTTCCTTGAGGTTGTCTTGTAAATGGAGTTGCATGCTCGTGTCGTGTTCGCAGATGCTGTAGAACCGACAATATCCTGTAGAGTCCCTTGGTGTGCTTGTCGTACTTTCCGTCCTCGGCCTTTTGCATGTTTGGGAATTGCAGGTTGTGAGATAGATTTTCTCGGGGGTTCTGCCGAGAGAGGAATAGCCGCAGTAAGGCGGAAGTCATAAATGTTTCGTTTTACTATTGCGGCTACCGTTGATGTTGCCAGCACGAGCAAGATTGCGCAGAGCGATAGAATTAGAGTTGTTAGAGCTCTGTATGTCGTCACGAGGCAGGATGCTGAGGGTAGGAGCGTGATTCCTGTAGGATAGATTTCGGTGTAGGAGGTAGCCAGCGTTCATGCAGAAGATCTCTTGAATCTTTGATTGCTTTTGATCGGTCTATGCTCTAAGTTCGGAATCAGGTAACATGCCATTTGTGAGCTGGATGAGTGCAAATCGAGGAGTAGGTTTCTCGACTTCAGCCAAGGCGGTGTGGATTCTTGCGAGGTAGCCTTTGAGAGTTTTCACGGGTGCCTTGGTAAATGTTCGTGGTTGAGAGGATGTCTCTCATGATGTGCAACCCGGATTGCGCGACCAATATTTTGGCGAGTTAGTCGAGAGTTTTGATAGTTCAAGGTGGAAGAAGAGAGAACCCGGATAGAGCCTTCTTGGATAAGGACGGGGAAGCACTTGCACTTTACGGCGTTGGCGACATGTAATGAACCCATGCGCCATTTGTGGCGGCTAATGAAGCTTCGAGAATAATGGCCTCTTTAGGCATGGAGTAAGTGTTGGCGTGTCGAGTGCTGGCGCCATCTGTGTTAAGGATAGCCAAAGTGAATGGGTTACGTCTCGTATTGGTTTTGTAAACGTTGTGGGCGTGCCCTCGTGGCTCCCTCACGATCCCACGGATCGTGTCGGCGATAATAGGAGGTTGGGCTCCTGTCGCATTACAGAGGTCGCGATCCAGTCCAGGACTTTTGAGCCTAGCGCACCTTCTTGGTGGAATGTCTTTGGCAATCCGTGAGACTCCAACTTCGATTACATGATGTTTTGGAAGTCGATTGAAGTGAACTTGGGCCCAGTTGGATGCTAGAAGCGTAGGCGGTAAGTATGGACTCATAGCAGCTTGAGTCCGCCTAGCAGAGGCTTGAGAGTCAAAGCTGAGGACGGCTGGGATGACGCGTTCCATTTTTGGTGGTGACTCTGACATTGCCGAGATTAGAGATCAGTCGTGCCTTCATGGAATGCCACATGTGGTGCGTTGAAGCGTCGAGGCCACTCAGTTTTGTGTACGATCCTAGTGAAGGGATTACGCCTCAAGTGGGTTTCTCTTGAGTTGTTGGTGTTCCTTCGCATATCTTTCATGATTATTCGGACCACGTCGGGGAGATATGTCGGAGGGGGATTTTCTTATAGAACCCATTAGTTCTGACGAATTTCGGGATTTCCATTCCATCGACATTTTCTATTTTACACATCCGGCTCTCTCTCTTTCATGTCATGGATGGTCTGGTTTTTGTATGGCTATCGAGTTTGGGCGAGCTGGTGTGCACCCTTGTCCAGAAGTACTCTGGCCCGACAGGCTGTTGGAAGAGTGGGACTCTGGTTGTGAGTGGCGACAGTTGGGCTATTCAGGCTAAAAGGTTGGTTATTCGGACTCGGTTTGTTACTGTGCTCCTTGGCCGTATGTGATGATGGTTCGACCATCATCTCATTCTTATCGCCGTTGCTGTCGCCATATGAGTGTTGGAGCGGACGACGATGTTTTTAATGAGGCTAAACCTTCTTCCTCGACGTGGGCCTCTAGCTTTGAAAGGAGAAATTCCCGATGCGGTGCGATGCGAGAGGGCGCAGTTCTAAGCAAGCTGAAGTAGAATGACGATGTGTCGACTTTCTTGAAATTGGCGCATAAGGTAGATGTTAATCTTCAACGTCTAGCGCTAGATCTGCATTCTCATATTTCTCATTAAGCATGCGAATTAGTGCTTTAGTCGCAGGAGCTTCAGGGGCCACAAGTGGAAGGAGATCCGTCTCCAGCGGGTCCTATGCTGCTTGGGACTGGCGAGAGGTACCAGCGTCAATTGCAGCCAACGAGGTAAGCGTTTGGTTTTGCCGAAATTCTGCCTAATGCCGATGAGAGTCATGATGCTTTTTGGACGTACTGCTCAAGGCGCTTCCCGCGGACAAGCTTTTCAATTACGTCTTTGAATTGACGGCAATTATTGGTATTATGCCCGTACAAGTCATGGTGTTGACAGTACTTGCCGGTATTCTTCTCATGATTAGTGGATTCCCTGTTGTACGACTTCGTGTATTGAAGCACGTTGCACGTTTCCCAGTAGATTATTTCCAAGTCTTCATTCAGCGGGGTGTAGATCTCGTATGTCCAATGAGATCCGGGCTTCTTGGGTTCCGTAGGAACCTGGCCGTTGTTGCGGCCGTCGTGCCTACCGCTATTCGGCCTTTATTTGTAGGGTCATGTCCCTTGTCCTTATCATAGAGCTTGCTATATGTTTCCCTTTGACGTTGTCATTTATGGTATTCGCATGTGGATTGTTGGGATGACCATCCCTGGAGAGTCGGTTACGTCTCGCTTCTTCTTGACATAAGTATTGCCTAGCCTTCTCTTGGAAAATGTTGAGGCTTTTGGCTGCTTCCATCAATCCCGGCCTCAAATTCGGAAGTGGGTAGTACGCCTTTCGCAAGCTAGAAGAGTACGATGCGAGGATCTGGGTCCTCGACCTCGACGAGGGCGACATTGAACTAGGAGAGATATCTTTTGAGGGACTTGGCGAGTCCTTGGTATAAGTTGGACAAGGTGAGGGCACTCTTTGCAGTTGGAATATGCATCCTGAATTGTTTGACCAACTGTGTCGCTAACTGGCCGAAGTTGTCAATGGAATCAAGTGGGAGGCGAGAGAACCAAAGTACAACAGTTTCCGATAAGAAGACTGGAAAGCACTTGCATTTGACCGGATCGTTGCCCCAGCTCGAGTCCATTTGTCATTCATATCGATTTAGGAAGGCATAGGGATCCGTAATGCCGTCATAGAGCGACATTTGTGGCATGCTAAAGTGTTGCGGCCATTCAACTTCTTTCACCCTTCTTGTGAAGGGGTTGCGCCTAATGTGCTCTTCCCACGAATCATGCACATTCCCTCGCATTTCCCTCATTATTCTTCGGACCATGCCGGGAAGGTAAGTTGGATGGGGATCCGCCATTAGGACCCATGGGTTTTGGCAAGGTTCTGGAGTCCTGTTGCGAGGTCGCCTTCTATGATGGATGCTTGGATCGTCTTCTTCCATGTCCTCGACATCTATGATTGGGTCTTGGTGTGGATGGTGATGTGGAGCGGGGTGATGCAGGTTCTGTTTTAGAGGAGCGCGGGCTGTTGGAATAGCGGGCCTATCACCCTGATTAGCAACCATCGATTTGTGTCAAGGAAGAGGTTGGCTTGTAGGATCTGGTCCGTCGTCGATAATCAAGCGAGAGCGGTCTCGGTACTGTGCCCCCTCGCTATATGTGACTGTAGCTTGGTCGCCGTTTCCGTTCACATTCTCGTTTGCGTGGCCATTGTCGTTGCCGTTGTCGAGAGCGTTGGTGCGAACGGTGACGTTATTAATGAGACTAAACCTCCTTCTTTGATGCAGGCCCCTTGATTCAAAAGATGAAGTTTCTGATACAGTTGGTCGAGGTCGAGTGTTGTTCCGAGTTAGCTGAAGTCGAGTGACGACAGGCAGACTTTCTTGAAGTTGTCGTATAAGTTCGATGTTATTCTTTAATGCTTGGTTAAGCTTGACTGTTGTATTCTCATATCTTTCATTATGCACATGGATTTGAGCTTGTGTCGCGGGCTCTTCGGTGTCCACAATAGGAGGGATAGTTTCATTAGTGGCCAGGACGTCCATTGGTTTAGGTGGTTGGGAGGCACCGGCCTCGGCTGCGGCTGAAGAGCCGACCATTGCGTTCTTTGACTACTTTACCATCGTAAGCGGATTCGACAGTAGGTTGAGCAAGGAACCTTAAGCTCGTCGAAGTCGATATGATAATGTGGAAGAAAGACACAAATCTTGAGTTTAACTCTCAGTGAAAGCACCAAATGTTGACGGCAAAAAAATGTCGTAAACACCAAAGATTCCTATTACTAGGAATAGTTAATTTGGTTGCAAGACTAAGTAAGAGAAAGCGGTAAATGACATGAGAGCTTATAGTGGTTCGGCCGTGGATTAGGCTAACGTCCACTTTGGAAGGATGTTGAACTTTTATTAATCACTCAAGAATTACAAGGTAGAGCCATGCTCATTAAATTCACTTTCATAATTGAAATATGCTAGGTATTTGGGAAAAAGAATATTTAATACTCCTTCCTCAAATAGGAGATGCCATTAATGGAGTTCATGAAGCTCTAGGGAGGTCTCAAGTGAAGAAAATCCAACCCCTTTGAAGTGTGAGGCCATGGACTATTTATAGGATTGGGAGTAGGTAGGATTAGGTAGAAATAGGGACCACATGCAGGAAATTCGAGTTCACCACCTGCGCACCTCGAAATTTCGAACGCAGGTTCAGGTGTGAAATTTCACACCCAGGCAGGGGTGCGAAATTTCGCACCCGCTGGGTGCAAAATTTCGAGCCTGCTGGGTTCGAAATTTCGAATCCAGGCATGGGTGTGATGTCTTTTCGAGGTGCATGTGGACCGCAGGTTCGAGCGCTTCGAGACTCATGATTCCTTTAGGATTTGAGGCCTCGGCTCAGGAACGGTTCAAACCGCAAGGCCTTTGTTTGGCAATGTTTGGAAGAGCGGCGAGGTTCGTGGAAGTTGTTGGTTGAATCCCGACTTTGAGTCGATCTGTTGATTATGGGCAACACACTTGTTGGCGGAAATCGGGTGAATCGGGCGATGCCCACAGTTTCGACCTAACCGGCTAGATCGATCGCCGCCTGGTTTGTGGGGGCCCAGACCCCCACCGACACTGCGCCCAGACCTGTTGGAAGGCTCGGCTGCGAACGGATACTGATGGAGGTCGCGTTTGAGAGATGTGACATTCTGCTGTGGCCAAACTCAGGTCTTGTGGTACTGGCAACGCCTTTGGGCTGTAATATCATGCGATATACTGAGTCGAGCATGTCTTGCATACTTTTAGGAACCGAACCAAAAGGCAGGTTAACAAAGACATAAACCACTTCGCAACTAGGTCTTTCCCAAAAAGAAATTCCTCCAAACACCCCGATTACACTAGAGCGACGAAACTTAACCTCTATCACGAAGCTCCAAACCCCATTGTTCGCCAATCTCGATGTCCATTTGGCTAAGATTATCCATTCTCTTCGACTTAGAAAGTAAGTACCTTACATCAATTTCAATGAAATCCCATCGTTTGAATTTACCACATCGGTGGTCACTATGAATTCTTAAGTTTCTCTCTTTCCATATGTGATAAGCAGTGGTTATGGCATAATAAGCAGCGTCGTGCACAAAAGATGCAAATTTGGAGGTGATTTTCAACAGCGTGAGCAGTCCTCCAACATCATCGCACATGGACTCCAAGTGTAACGAACCGCAAATCCATACTATCTGAGTTAATTACATACATCATACGTCCAACCCAAATATCACAGAAATACGAATTATTATTTTTTAGAAGAAAAAGGTAGAAGAAGAATGGAAATAACAACTCAGAATCTCACATCGCAGCGGAACAAAATATAATATGTCATAACTTTTGAAATACACAATTTTAACTGTATAACATACAATTATCAGAGTACAACACTTACAACACAGCGGAAATAAAAATCTAGATATCTAACACTGAAGCCTCCGGCTCCAAGCTCTTTTAAATAGATCTGTAAAATCCTGAACTACTTGACTGTCCATACAAATTTGGGCACCCAAGAGTTTAGGTAAAACAAAATAAACTCTGGGTTAGTCATGCGACTGGTATGAGTAAACAATTTTAAACAGTTTGAAAAAATAAATGATATCTCATAAGACGCCGTATAACACGGAACGAGTTTTTCCCTTATGAAAATCCAAAACACTTAATTTAACTTTCAAATATTTTTTAAAGAAAATGATAATCTTTATATCAAAGTACTTTTGATATTATAATAGAAATCTAGTGGAACGTTTGCATCTCACGTTCCGCATATATATAATTTACAATCAAAACCGCGAGCACTTATTGGGTAATGAATTTCCAACTATGACAAGGTATGGAACCACCTTCCGATAGTGTATCTCTAGAGAAGAGTACACTGCGTTCAACAAGAAATTCTTGTAACCCGACCACACATGACCGACCACTCATTTCGCTTGAGTGTATAGAATGTATGTCACCAACGGTTGGGATCAGCAACCGTTTTCCCGAATGGGACATCATCGAATAGAATAAAGAATGAAATGAATTTCTCTAGATAGGTGATAATACACCCTACTTGGGAGCTACCCACTTAGCCATGTTGCCTGCCCGATTTTTGTCATTTTCCGATTGTTGAGGCCTGAGGCTACGATTACTTACCATTCATTGATAGCACAATCACTTTGAATGCCACATTGTCAGATCCTTTAATCATTAATTGGTTTGCGTAAATATATTCTTGATATTATTCTAAGAGAATAAATTCCCCAGCACCATATATATTTATACAGACCAACATATTCGATCATTGGAAATACTCTATCAGACACTAGTCCGTACACATTCGTTCTGTGACTGAATGAAACTGAATGCACAATTTCCGTTATTCCATTTTTGGCAATTTCTACCTAGGATTAACAGAAAAGCCCTTGCACTTTACTCCGTCTTTAATTATCTTCATATAATCTGATTCGCAATGCTACTGCCAATACGGAGTGGTTCTCAACCGAACTCTCCATATTGACAACGATATTGGTCAGTACTTCAATAGTCGGTTATTTAACTATCGAGGAAAAACAATCATTCAACCAAAGCATCAAACAAATCACTGAGCCCCTTAATCAATATTTCATTAATTAGATCACTTTTCCATTTTCTTATCAGTATCTGTTAACCCGATATTTTCAATAATCACCTTCTTGGCCTCTTATGATATTTGGAAAATCATTCCAAATATTATATTCTTTTATTTTCTATACTTAGAAAATATCTTCTATTTAAAATTAGATAACATTCCACTTATCTCTTTCACGACCATTCATTTTCGGACTTAGGAAATATTTATTATTATATTTCCAAAATTCCACTTATTAGGTTAAAACGAATGTTGCGTAAAACATCATTACAACAACCCAAAATATTGCATTCAACTAAACTTTTTAAACATTTATCTTCGACACTGAATTTTGCTATTTATCGATTAATAATGAAATCAATCAAGTTGGGGGTATAACTACCCCTCAGACCTTGACTAAAAACATCCTTAATTTCAAAACGGACAAGACCACTTACCTCGAATAGCGAACGTCATATGAAGCCAATTATTCATTTTAAAACATGTATAAATTTCTCTTTCTATTTTTACCATATTTAATTATAGATTTCCTTTTTGTTTATAATATTCTAATTTAAGTTCGTTTTCTTATCGAATTATATATATCGATATATTGATTCTAATTGTCAAATTTTCCTAAGATATTCTAACTCCTTAAGTTTTTGGAAAAAATCGCCGGCATCTCCTTTGTACCAGTCCATAGTTCAAACACTTCTTTCCATTCGAAAAGAAAATCTTCATACAAAAAGCCAAAAAGCCAAGTGGCTTGCCAATTCTGCGCATAAAAAGCCAAGTGGCTTGCCATTCGAAAAGCCAAGTGGCTTGCCAATTCTGCGCATAAAAACTCATACAAAATTTAAACGTGTACCTTTCTGTCGGGCATACGAATTATAACCTTCATACACTTCTTTCCATATATGTCTAACCCATATACGTCTATTCCCAATTTGTTCCAACTCAATCCAATCGTTTTTAACTCAATTCGCTAATTTATTCATTAATTAACTCTTTTGCCTATTTCACTTTTTATTTGAACATATCACGTTCAAATATATTTTTAACTTGCTTATAACAAATCAATTCCATTTTTAATTCAAGTTTCATATTCAATTTCAAATATAAATTTACAAATCATATTAACTTATCGAACGCCCAATTTCGATTCAAAACTCGATTAACTAATTATTCTTCAAATTAGTTAATCCTATTCAATAGTTACAAATCTGATTTTTAACTGTCTATAAATCATTTCACTTACACAACTTGAGTTCGTATATATTTTACAACTCACATCTGGATGTTCAAATTAAAAATCCATATTTTTCAACTTAAAATACTTCGATTTTAATTAATAAACCGTTATGGTTTTAAAATGGTTATGGCGCTGCTTTTCTAGAATTTTGATTTTGACATAACTCAAAATCTATTAGACGAAATCTAGATTTTTCTCTTCTATTAGAAAACTATTATCTAATGGGTCCTGATGGTGAACTATGTTTTAAATGATTTCGGATTTACCGTGAACTATGTTTTAAATGACATTAGTTCTTTAACCTAGTTAAAGATAAGATTAATTTCTTAAATTTAAATAATCATTGAATAATAATTTTTGATATTTAAAACCAAATTGGGTTTTAATAAATCTTTAAAAGAAAGATTTAAGATAAATTTGAAGAATTTATCTTTGATTAGATAATGTGAATATTTTATTTAAAAGAATATTCTGAATTGGAATGTGGCGTTGTATGTGTTTTTATAGTACTTGATTTTTAATTATAAAAATACGTGGATTATTCGAAAAGGCCGGGCTTAACCCATTCCGAATAATTATTACGACGATGAAGAGTCGAAGTTGAAGGCGGCGATTGAAGATCGACGATCTTCACATCGAATGGAAGTGTTGCTACTGAGACCCATGATGGGAGTAGCTACCTTGAAGGGGCTTCAGTGGTAGCCGTCCGGACTATTGCTGATTGTCTTGGATATGCGAGGAATAAGGCGCCTCCGGTTTCGTTCAGACCCAAAACGGACTTGTAAATGGATGCGTGTCTGACATTGGATTTCGTTCCATGTGAATTAAATTGATTTTTATTAATGTATATCTGATTGGTGGTGGAGAATTTATTCTCTGCTTAACACCTCGGTTTATATTAATAGTGATTGATCGCATGGCGTGAATTGTCAATGTGGCACGCAAAGATGCAATTGATCAAGGCTTTTGTTGAAAAGCAGGGCCTTGTGGGATGATCAAAGTATAGCCTATTACGGCATATCTTTGTGTATAGCATTACTTCGCGAGCCTCACACCTCGGTATGAGTCAAAAACGGGATATGGACCGTAGGGAGTGCACACGTTTCTTTCTAGCTAGGGGTAGTGTAAGTGCTTAAACCGACTGGCATTTTACTTATGTTGTTGATGTATTTTGAGGCGCCTCGGATTTATAGGCCGTTAGTGGTCATATGGAGGTCCAAAGGGAGCGGGAAGCGTGTGTTCAGGCATAATCAATCCACTACCGTTAGGTAGGGACCGACCTTACCGCTCCAAGGGTTCACTACGGGGGATCCTGAGGCATTTGCTAGAGTGTCTTGAATCGGAGAGGACGATCCCTAGCCTCGATTTCATGATGGAAATCCAATTTCCAATACGTCCTTGCGGTTTTGATTGTAGAACTAGTATGGCGACATAGTAGGATGGGGTACTATGCCATCTATGATTGATACATTATGATTGAAGTGTTTTTGAAATATATATATACCCATAGATATACACACTAATATTAAATCCGTTTTATCGTATCAAGCATCTCTTGGCCATTATAAGGTAAAACCCTATCCTCTGGTTTGCGTTGCATTGTGTGATGGGACTTGGGTCTTATAATGGTTTCATTTTTCTAAAAAGCATTGCGTTGTTTAACGATTTACTTTATTTTATGCACTGGCAATCCAATGGAGTAAACCCGTTCCGCATTAGCGGCGTGGTCCAGTGATTAACCATATTTATTAGATAAGTTAAGTTAAGATTTCTCATACCAGTCCCATGACTGACCTGTAGTTTGTTTCACTGGCAAACTCGGGTGGCCATATTTTCCACACGGGCAGTCAAGTAGCTTTTTGCAGATATATTTACAGGATCCTGGTTTACAGCTGAAGCGGTATTCGGAAAGTTCTGTATCCATGTATTCCTTTCAGTTGTATATTTGTATTATTTTTCCGCTGCTATTTAAATGTAATTTAAATCTATGATATTATTGTATTTCAACTGTGTAATAAGTATTCATACTCTGTTATTTTCTTGTACTCTGATGTAATTGTTGTAATCAGCAATAAAATGTTCTTCAGTTTGTGTCCTAATGTGTGTTGTTCTCAAAGCAATTCAGTCTTTCCTTTATGGGGAAATTTGGGTTGTCACATTATTTCAAAGAATTCCAACTTAAATTAAGTTCTATATATTCAATTGAAGTTCGAAATGCCAATTTACGAACTGTCGCGTTGCGATGAGTTCGTTTTAGTTATAATTAATATATAAGTGTTTTAAACTTCGTTTATATATAAACTCCAACTTCATTCTAATATATTTTAATATATATTGAACCAATTTACCTAATTCAACTTAATAATTCTAATTATTCCAGATCACCAATTAATTCGTATCTCTGTTATAAATTTATTTATCATTCAATCTTCTATAATAAATTCTAATTCCTTTATAAATAAATTATTTAAAAAAATTGATATAATCGAATTTCAAATTATAAATCCTTCAGCTTATCTCATCTCAGTTTATATTCCGAATTCCAGAAATAAACCCGTTGTTCCTTTTTCAAAACGATTTCCAATTCACTGATAATTTCATATTTGAATTTAAATTCATAAATTATCAAATGATAATTTATTTCACTAAATTTATAACACCATTTATAAATTCAACTTCCTTGTTTCATATATTAAAACAAGTTTCATTTCAAATCTACCTAAAACCTAATTCATTTTATATTCCAAATCTTGGAATAAAACTATCGTCCCCTTTTCGAAATGGTTTCAAATTATATTTTAAATTCATACTTGAATTTAAATTTATAGAATATCTCCAGATACTTAATTCACTATATTTATAAACATGTTTTATAAACTTGCTTGTTATATATATTCAACAACTTCCATTTCGAAGTCTATTTAAAAAACCAAAACCTTATTTTTGGAATATTTTATTTATTTTAACTTATCTATATATAGCATAGAATCTATTTTAATATTAAATTTAACTTCTATTTAATATAATCCTAATATTTTTCTAGACATATTTTATTTAAATAAACTTGAATTAATCGAATTCAAATCATAAATCCTTATGGATTTATTTTAGTTCAATTTATATTCTTAACATCAGAATAAATTTCATCGTTAAGTTCTTTAAAAAGATTCCCCATTTCTATTTTTAAATTCACATTTGAATTTAAATATTAAAATTGTCAAATGATATTTTTTCCACTTCAATAAACATTTTATATAAATTCATTTCAATTCCCTGATTATCCAATAAAAATCATTCCATTTTATTTATAAATATCGTTTATAAATTTACCTCAATTTCCTATATTATTTAATTTATAAACATTGTTTATAAATTCAATACTTGTTTTATTTATTCAAAACAAGTTAATATGTTTATAGCCCACTCGAAATTCAAATTTTAATTTTTGAAAAATAGATTTTCCATTTCAAATCTCAAAAGATCCTTTTCACGGTATTTTCATAAATCAACATTTTTGGGCCCAGAGATATTTAAACAATCAAACCACCAAATTTTAATCAACACATCATATATGATAATATATATATATATGAAAAACAAACAATAATTTTTTTTTTGAGGAATCTAGTTGGATCCCTCCAACCTGTTTTCCTGCGTTGACAAACATTAGCCAACATAAATAATACCCATCCTGCTTCGAGGCAGGATATCGTGGTATAGAAGGTCATCCACTCATATATCGTGGGGCGATAGGGCCATCCGCTAATGATACTGTGGGCATCCACTAATGATACTGCTGGAATCCAAACAGTATGTGTGTGTATATATATAATAACCGCAACCACTAAGTCTAAATAACTAATATTTATAAATAATAGCCATATTAATATTTTAATGCAACCAAACAACCATCAATTATTTTTTAATGACTAAAAATAATTCCAAATAATAATAAATTTAGTGAGATTTACTCACAATGATTTTAACTGCGCTGAATATCCCAATTTAAATTAAATTTGGCTTCGGAAAATCCCTAACCAACATTGGGTTGTGCATTCCACAGCTACGAGCCTACTTAGCTTATTTTCTTGATTTTCGGACCTCGCATAAATCATATATACATTATATAAGCTAACGATATTAAGAATATAATTTTATCTAGCTTATAAATAGTAAATTAAAAATGAAATTACCTTAATCCATGTTCTTTTTCTTCCTAAATGAAATGAACTCTTTAAATGACAACCACTATCTCGCCAACTGCCAATACCATCAGACACTACAAATTCATTAGCTCAACCGTTCAGAACAATCCCTTATTTAGAATTACCTGTACATATATCATTCCCAAATAAACACAGTTCCATACTCAACTTTTTCGTTGTCGACCCTTAAACCCTTCATGCTGAAGCTTCTTAGACTCGTACACCAAATGTCCCATTGTCCATCGTCACAAATTGTACTGCGACTTCCCACTTTTTAAATTCCAGTTTGAACTCTTCCATTATCAACTATCGAACCCTTACAGAATGCCTGAACTGTTTTCCTGATTTCGAACAACTCCAGTGTGCATCGCCCCATTTCCCCAAAAAACACAGTGATCGCACTCCTTAATCATCCCAGTTTGTCACTTCACATAGATCACAACAAACCAGTATGGACCTTCACTTTCGCAATCATTCCTTCTGCTCAAACTCGCATGTCTTCTTCTAGTTACATGGTCTCTTATTAACGCGACTACATGAAAAGCAGCGAATATTTTCGTGTTTCTACCCCGCTTCAACATTTTCATGCGGTTGCAAATCTCCATTCTGAAACCAAATACGCATTCGATTTTTTCCCAATTAAAGCTTCATTTCCCTAAAGAAATTCCATTAGAGATCAATGCTCCTTACTGAAGTCGAGCTTCAGATGATTCTCACGATTCGCAGCTTTCGATTTTCTTTTATTTTCCCCTTTTTTAACAACAGAAGCCGATTCAATTTCGATTTTGTTGAACTGAAATATCGCATCCACTTTAAATTTTAAATGTGAAGTTCTTGAGCTTGATTTTTGGAAATGGAAGAGATAAATAGTTTCGGTAGAATGGCCATTTAATTCCTTTCTGAATGAGTTCACAAAGGATGAAGAAAATAGAAGCACAAAGGGGTATCGTGATGTACTTATAAATGAAGAATACTTCTTTACGAAGGAATTTAGCCTCCGTGCTATATAGATAGGCAGACAGACTTAAGTTCACTTTATTAAATTTGATTTGATCTCGATTCGATATAAAGAGATATTTTTTTCTTTTTAAACAGATTCTGATTTGATTTTGATCTTATCCACAAATTTTAAAAATCAAGGGGTTCGTAATTTGATATCATGAACTGTTATTTTAACGTAACGATTGACATTTAAATGTTATAACGTTATTCTGAACTGAACAGAATATATTCTGAAATTTAATTTGAATGTATATATAGAATAACCATAATAAATTAATGTAATATAATTTAAATTCTGAAAAAAAATCAATTTCTTGGTAATAAATTATTATTATTATCGTTTATAGTCAAATAAAATTCCTATTTATCACCTGAATCATTTTGATTCAATTTTTAACTTCGATATCAATTTTATTTCGTATTACGATAATTTATTATATTCGATATGAAATCTAAATCGATTTTTAAATCGACAACTTAGTATAAAAATTCATTTATATTATCAATTCAATATTTAAAACCATATTAAATATTTAAAATAAATCAACCAAAAATTTAGGTCGTTACACGAGGGAACCAAACCCAATTTGAGACGACACCATGCCCAAAGATATGCGACATATGAACATCGGAAAAAAAGGAGATTTTTGGACTCGATCTTTTCATTGCATAGAGCACACAGTGGATTAATATCGTATCCCTAATTTATCATAATCTCTTTTGTACTTAATCGGTTAAGAACAGCCTTGTATATACATAATGACATCTTTGGACTATTAATGTAATGCTACACAATAGTACACCACGTCGGTTCGCTGTCGTGATTTTTGGAAAAATCCCAAGTAGAATAAAAAGTGAAACCATCCTTTTTGTCGAACAATGCCCACTAATCAGTCTCCTCATTAGTATGTAGATTGACTTCGTAGATTTGGGATGATAATAGTCTTGCAGCAGGTAAACAATTTGGGTTTAATTCACTGTCTTGAGTTAAGTAATTAACCGTATGATTGTCACCTCCAAATAAGCTTAACTAATCCCAACCGGGCGTTCTCATCATAATACTGCTGTTAATCCATGGATCAAACCATAGCACGGTGTCATTCCCATTGACTATACATCGATTAATGCACTGCAAACTCATATGTCTATGTTTAAGAATGGTTTTCCATGTCCCTGAGCTGTTATTATCAATATCCATCACCAAAATAATTTTCCAGAACAATATCTTTTCATCATCCATCTTTTCCACAGGTTATTACCAGTTAAAAAATGCCATAAGAGCTTTATAGCTGCTGCAATATTAATTTCTTTGAAATTACATAAACCAACCCCACCTTCAGCCTTAGGAATACACATTTTTTACCAGGCGATCTTGTGCCTTTTTTCTTCCCATATGAAATTTGCATAAATCTTGTTAATCTTGCTAATCGTTGCCTCCGGTAATTGATGTCTCATCATCTAGTACATAACCATAGGAGTAATAACAGTTCTAATAAATTCTATTTTCCTAGCCATCGAAAGAAGTCTACAATCACAGCTGTCCATTTTGCCTATTATTTTATCAAAAAGTTCACCACAGTCAAAAAAATGTAGATAATTATGTGACAGAGGGACCCCAAGATATTTTACTGGTTGTTTGCCTTCATTCATGTTAAGCTCTTGCATGAGAATTTTTTTATTGTTGACTCCTTTGTTGAAAAAGATCTTAGATTTCATATTATTAATTTTGAAGCCAACAATCTCGTTTAGTTGGTTCAAAATGGATTTGATCACTTTTATTCCACTAGCGTTTGTCGTATAAAAAATCATCAGATCGTCTGCGTAAATCAAATGTGTAATAGCAGGATCTATCTTGTAAATAGGCTGAATCAATTTAGCATCTGTGGTTTTCAATATTAGAATTGAAAAATATTACATAGCAACACAAAATAAGCATGGAGAAAGGGGATCGCCTTGCCTTAGACCTCTATTATTGTGTAAAAAACATTTGGGACTGCCCTGGATCAAAATGGAATAAGTAGAAGTTGTTATGCAAGTTTTAATGATGTGCACTATCCTACTGGGAAATCCCATTCTCAGAAGCATGTGACAAATGAAATTTCTATTAACCATGTCATATCTGTTTTGAAGACCTATTTTTATGCATACTTTCCCACTCCCCTTCATATTAAAATGTCTAATTTGTTTGTGAGTGTGAAGACCCAAACTTTCCCGGTCTCCGAAGAGAAGAGAAAGAACGGTGTTAGGACCCGAACTTCCCCATGAAGGAAAGCACGGTTGTACTGAGAACAAGACGAATCAGAACACAAACAGAAGAACATTTCATTGCTTATTACAACAATTCCATCAGAATACAAGAATATTACAGAGTATGAATAAATATTATACATCAGAGAAATATCAGAGATTTAATTACATTACTGCAGCGGAAAAATAATACAATACACAACTGAAAGAGATATACGGATACAAAGCTTTCCGGATATCGTTCCAGCTGCAAATCAGGATCCTGTGAATATCAATCTGCAAAACCAAAACTACTAGCTGCCCGTGTCAAAATAAGGGCACTCAGAGTTTAGGTTAAAATAATAAACTCCAGGTCAGTCATGTGACTGGTGTGAGAACTAAAACAGTTATTAATCTTTATTTTAAAGTTCGGTAAATCAAGGGACCACGCCGTATAACATGGAATGGGTTTCCTCCTAAGAATACTAGTGCATAAAACAACAGCGCAATGCTAAATAAAGAACAATGAAGCTATTATATGACCTAGGTCCCATCACACAATGCAACACAAGCCGGAGGATAGGGTTTTACCTTACAATAGCCAAAGAATGCTTGATACGCTAAATTTCATCTTTTATTATTACTATAAGTGTATAGTGTCAAAACAATTTCAATCATAGGTATCAATCATCGACGGCATAAGTGCCGTATACCACTATGTCGCCATATATAGGCTTACAATAAAAACCGCAAAATGTCGTATTGAAAGATGGATTTCCATTTGTGAACCAGGGCAAGGGATCGTCCTTACCTCTTCGAGACGCTCTAGCCCGTATCTCAGTATCAGAGCTTGAGTGATCCTTGGATCTTCAGGGCCGGTCCACCGATGTGGATTGAACACTGCGTTTCCCCGTCCTTTGGGGCGTCGATGACCCAGATGACTCCATCGGCTCCACATAGTCACTGATATATCCGAGGCGCCTCGCAATCCAACAACCACATAGGTGAAAATAATATAAATGTCAGGGCTGGTAAGTCACTGACACCACCCTAGCTAAAAGGAAACGCATGCCCTCCCTGTAGTCCTCTCCCGTTTCTGGTTCACAACCGAGGTGTGAGGCTCGCAAATTAATGCTACACAAAGCTATGCCACGCAGGCGGTGCTTTGATCATCAACCACAAGACTTTGCTTTTCAACAAAAGCCTTGATCATTGCATCTTAGCATGCCATACAGGCAAACCACTCCATGCAACCGATATCCATCAATCACACAGAATGATATCCAATGTCAGACACACAGCCCATTTACAAGTCCGTTCTGGGTCTAAATGAAACCGTTGGCACCTTGTACCTCACATATCCATCGATCTCCAAGTACGTCTGGACGATCACCAACTGATTCCCTCCTCTTGGGTGTACAACCCAATCAAGATCATCAGTAATTATCCAAACGATGTGAAGACCTCCGGTCTTCGACCACCGTCTTCATCCTCGACACATCGTCGAATCAGTTATTCAGAATGGAATAAACCTGGTCTTTCTGAATAACTCGCGTATATAATCAACAAGTGTTACACAAACACAACATACGCCTCATTCTAATTCAGAATATTCTTTTATTCAAATATTCTTATACTTTGGGAAAGGTTCCCATTAATTTTATCAAAGATAAATTCTTTAAATTTGTTCTTTAATCTTCTTTTGAATAACAATTCAAACCAAATTATGGTTTATCCAAACTAGTCGGGATTAACGAACCTTACCGAAGTAATCACTGGTTAAATTTCCCAACCCCAACCTATTCATCCCATGAAGTAAAACTGGTCATACTTCATATCTAACACCGCGGTGTTATCAGTAAATTCAATTACCATTTCACGTTCAAATTTAATTAAAGATTTAACTATCGCCTGGAGAAAAACTGGTGATACTCCATTCTCGATCATTTCAATCTAATTAAAGATTGATTAAAACTCCACTTGGTTTGATCTTCCCAAAAATCACTATTAATGATTATTTAACTTGGGAAATCATATCCTATCTTTAACTGGGTTAAAGAACCAATGTCATTTAAAACACGGTTCACTATGAACCCAAAATCACAATCCATTCCATCAGCCTTTAACCGTAAATTAGCAAGTGAACAATTCCCTAAGTAATAACTCTGAAGGCCGAAACCAACATCAGATCAATACCCAGGAAACCATTCAACTTAACTAATCTTCAGTTAGTTTTTGATTTTCTCAACTCTGTTGGGCCTAAGAACAATATTATTAAAGATACCATTCACGACAACCCAAAATCACATTCCATTTACAATGGAATCTTCATGGAAAACAAATCGATATATATAATCGATATAAACTTCCATATCCGACTAATAATATAAATGGAATAACGGCAAAGCCTTTTAAATTCCAGATATATGAGTTGTCTTACTCCACAGAAATTCACTTCGATTATTACCAAATCGAATTCCATTCCATTCAATTTATTTTATTAAATTGGAAAACTTTACTTTGGAAAATCTCCTTTAAATCTTAACAAAAGATTTATAAATTCCAAATCACATTTCACTGTAAATCGGTCGTTAAAACACAGTTCACGATAAACCCAGTTCACATTCCATTAATTATCGGGTTAAAGAACAAGTGTTATTTAAAACACCATTCACGATAAACCCAAAAATCAATTCAAATTCAATTCCAATTAAATACCATTTAATTGGTATCCTTCATTAAATCTAAATAAAAAGATTTAATCTTTTTCTCAACTGGGTTTAAGAACAGTGTTAATGAAGACACCATTCACGACAAACCCAAATCCCATTTGATATTAAATACAAGGCTCTGAATAGAAAATATATCGGTTTATATTCAATATCAAATTCTACGACCAACAAATATCGTATTGGAAATAACGATATAAATATATCTTTCAAATTTCCATAACAATATCTGTATAATCACGAAATCCAACATTGAAATATTCCAAAGACAATTTCGATTCAAATCCATTCCAGTTCAATTATTGCAAATTTTGGTTACTTTTAAAACTCTTTCAAATCCAATTTATTTATTTCAAAAATAAATGGATTATAATTCTAGTTCAAAACTAGTTCATTTTGATAAAAATCTATTTTTATCTTTTCAAATATGGAATTTTTCATCCCAATTCTTTCCAAATCATTTCTTATGATTTTACACAAATTATTGCTATTTTTAATAATTTTATCAAGGCCCGTACAGTCGATTTCCATAAACGACCATCGAACAACACTTACAACGACCTTTTCCAAATTTGATTTGGACATAATTCCAAATCCAACCGTTAGATTTCTAGTTTCTGACATTCGTTAGAAAGCTCTTTTCGATACGAACCCAACGGTTCTGGTTTTAGGAGAATCCGACGGTCGGATCTCCCGTGATATCCATTCGAAGTCAATGGTCGAAATTCGCGAACTACCGCGGCGCTTTCTATTCAGGCCATTTAATATATATAATATATATTTTTTATATATTTCGTTGATTTCAATTCTAAACATATTTTATAAATCGTTTTAAATTCGTTTTAAAGACAATTTCAACTTCATATTCAATTTTAAATCAAAATTGAATATTCCATATCATCAATATATATGTAAATGATAATATTTTCAAAACATTATATTTTGAAATCAATTTCTTTTCGCTATTCATTATAAAAACGAATATAATCGATATAAATATCGTTCGCGTCAAAATGGCGCATATCTAATCAACACGGCTTTATATATTTCAATAACTTCGTTATTCTATTCAACAAATGAATATTTTCTTCAACACATGAATATATATTTTATTCAACACATGAATATTTATTAATTCTCACTTACAGTAAAAATGTGAACTTTATTGTATAAATATTTCGTTCAACACATGAATTTTATTTTATTCAACACATGAATATATATTTTATTCAACACATGAATTTTCTTTTATTCAACACATGAATATTCTTTTATTCAACACATGAATTTTCATTTTATAATATTCTTTATTTTCCAAAATGGAATGAGGCCCAATCAGTTACTATATAATGTTAATTATATGGATTCCCTACAACACATGTATATAATAGCAACGATAAATAATCAACCATCATCCAGAGTGCACCACACAACTAAATAAGCATTAAATTTAAATAATTAATGCTTACACAGTCTGTCAACCAATCGATCGACATACAGCTAAATAATTGGGATTAGTGTATGCTATATATCATCCCAACACCCGTGTGGGGTTTCAAATCAACAAACACATATTTTTATTTGTGCAGTTGGGCGATGTGTAAAATTTATCGTCCTAATCAA
Source organism: Allium sativum (assembly GCA_030737875.1). Classification (NCBI taxonomy): domain Eukaryota; kingdom Viridiplantae; phylum Streptophyta; class Magnoliopsida; order Asparagales; family Amaryllidaceae; genus Allium; species Allium sativum. The sequence goes on from CM060916.1 coordinate 204,369,365, forward strand.
TATCAGTCAAATGGGTATACATAAACAAACCGTCCGAATTGTTTATAAATATTTATTTTATATACACGTTAAAATTATATTTTTAACTATAAAATATTTTATTCCATTCCACATCACACAATCAACTTTCACAATACATCAATTAAATAAACAAGTCATCCATGGTCTGTGGACGACGGGTGTCGGGTGCTACTAAGCACCGTCTGCATCCTAGTATATATTTCAAACTAGAAATTAAAATAAAAGTGAGGAGTTCTCACCGAGGGTTCCACTCCGCCGTTTCTTTTCTGAATTTCTGAATGGCTTGGATTTGCCTGAAATTCTACGCAATCCTTTACATGTTGTTCATAGTAAAAATCACATTTTTATCATCACTACATGTACATAAAAATCATATTTTTATTTCCACTTCATATATATATATATATCGAATTTTTATCGCTACTTCATATATATAAAAATTGAATTTTTATATCGATGTTCATATAATAAAAATCATATTTATCTCTCGCCATTCTCTATATAAAAATCACATTTTTATATATAAAGATCGTATTTTTATATCTCTACTACATATGTAAAAATCACTCCTTTACACTACTACTTCCATGATAAAAAATATATTTTTATCTTGCTAGTATATGTATAAAAATCACTTCTTTGATTATATAAAAATCAAATTTTTATTCTATTATTCAAATAATAAAGATCCATTTTTTATCGCTTCGCAACACATATAAAAAATCAAATTTTTATATGGTTAAAATCATATTTTTATATCGTAAAAATACAGTCTTTTCTTTTATTAACATATAGCCTTTATCATTTAAAAATCTCATCTTTTATCAATTAAAAATTTAATCTTTTAACAATGAAAAATCTATTCTTTTATTATAGAAAATTCTAATCTTTTAACATAGAAAAATCTAATCTTTTATATGTTATTCATAAAAAACTTATTTCTAAAATTAATGTTATATATATATATATAACTCAGATTTTACTCTAGGGAAAACTGAAAAAAGGAAATTCAATGAAAAAGAAAAAAAACTTACTGATTTTTGGAAGAGGGGGATTGGCTTCTTCGGAGGTCAGGGAGGCGGAGGGAGGTGGGCGCAGGAGCGGTGGGGGTATGCAGTGGTCGGTGGTGGCCTCTGGAGTGGATGGCGTGGCGGCTTGGAGGTTCTAGGGCGTAGGTCCTCGAGTTAGAGGGAGGAGGAGCAAGAGAAGAAGGGGGTCCACTTGAGAGGCGGCGCCAGAGGCGCGGCGCCCTCCCGGGGGATCGTCGCGGTGGCAATGCCCCACGTTCTCCCCTTCTCTTTTTTTATCTGAGTCAGGTTTTAGAAGAGAGACAACGAGGGGGGCTTTAGGGAAATAAGGGTTGACCCCTTTTTTTAATTTACTTTTTAAATTCCCCAAAAAGTTACTTTTAAATTCGAACTCGAAACTGAACCCACCGCTTGTCTTCCCTAGCTAATTACCCCAATTCCAAACACGATGGGATATGTATCGTAAGCTGATTCGACCGTTTCTATCAGTTTTCGTCAAAATCAAAATATAACTCTATATATTAAATTTGAACGCGCATTTCAATTTACCAGGACCACATACGGACTCTAAAAATTCCCAAAAAATATTTCTAGCTTCGTATTGACGATACGGTTCTAACAAAACTAATTTCGTCAAATTCTGAGACCGTTAGAAAAATGGTCATTTTCTGGTCGATCGAAATTGACTAAAACTGTCAAAATACGTTTTCTTTTTCCATGCTCACATATTGATTCGGAAAATTATGAATTTCGGAATCTAGCAATAACTTGACATTGCGGATCCAACAAAAGTGGTTTCATCGAAAACGAAGGTCGTTTGCAAAATTTCCATTTTAAGGGCCAAAAATCCATAACGACTATTCTGAATTTTCAACTGGGCATAACTTTTTATTCCCGCTATGAAATTTTGATTTTTCCGATTCGTTGGAAAGATATTTTCAAATAGATTCTAATATTTTTGGTTTCGCTAAAATCCGGTTTATTTTGAATCCTGTACATTCAATTGAACTTTGAAATCGAATTTTCAAACTACCGCGCCATTTTCAATTCCTTTTATAATTAAAATAAAATATTTATATTCTAATGACGATCTATATAAATATCAAAATAAAATTTCTTGTCGTTATTATTTAAAATAATTTATTTTAAATACTCAAAATTCGCTAAAATTGCCAAAATAAAAAATTTAAATTGGCTCAGATTTCCGGGTTATTACAAACGGATTGTCTGAGAACACGACAAATCAGAACGCAAACAAAAGAACATTTCATTGCTTATTACAACAATTTACATCAGAGTACAATAATATACAGAGTATGAATAAATATTACACATTGTAAAATATTAGAGATTAAAATACATTACATAGCAGCGGAAAATAATACATAACATAACCAAAAGAGATAAACGGATACAAAGCTTTTCGAATATAGCTCCAGCTGTAAATCCAGGATCCTGGAAAAGAAATTATCTGCAAAAACAAAACTACTAGCTACCCGTGTGGAAAATAGGGGCACCCAGAGTTTAGGTTAAAACAATAAACTCCAGGTCAGTCATGTGACTGGTGTAAGAACTAAAAAACAGTTATTAGATCTTTACTTTAAAAATAAAGTAAATCAAGGGACCACGCCGTATAACACAGAACGGGTTTCCTCCCAAGAATACCAGTGCATAAAACAAACAGCGCAATGCTTTTTGGAAAAATGAAGCTAATATAAAACCCAGGTCCAATCGCACAATGCAACGCAAGCCGGAGGATAGGGTTTTCCCTTATAATAGCCAAACGTGCTTGGTACGTTTAAAACAAATCACCTTGATATTATTATAGTGTAAAGTGTATGAAAACAACTTCAAATATAAATGTATCAATCATAGACGGCATGGGTACCATATATCATGTCGCCATACTAGGCTTTACAATCAAAACCGAAATGTCACGTATCGGAAGTTGGATTTCCGTCTATGCACCAAGGCAAGGGATCGTCCTTACCGCTTCGAGGCTCTCTATCCCGAGCCTCAGGAATAGCCGCAACTGCACCTTGGATCGTCAGGGTCGATCCACACGAAGTGGATTAAAATGCCTGAACAATGCGTTTCCCTGCCCTATTAGGCGTAAAACTGGTCAGTATATCAACCAAACCATCCATCGGCCCCGTAGTGACCGATATAACCGAGGAGCCTCGCTATCCATCATCCACATAAGTAAAATGTCTGGGCTCCAAACCATGACACCACTCCTAGCTAGAAAGAAACGCAGGCCCTCCCCGAGGCCCTCTCCCATTTCTGGTTCACACCGGGGTGTGAGGCTCACGAATTAACGCTATACACAAAGCTATGTTATATTAAAGCCGTGTTTTGATCATCAACAACAAGACTATGCTTTTCAACAGAAGCCTTGATCATTTGCATCTCAGCATGCCACACCGGCAATCCATGCCATGCAACTGATGTCTATCAATCACACAGAATGAAATCCAATGTTAGACACACATCCATTTACGAGTCCACTCTGGGTCTAAACGAAACTGGAGGCACCTTATTCCTTGTCCCATATGTCCAATACAGGAGAGAGGTCCACGCATATACAGTCGATCTCCAGGTACGTCTGGACGATCACCACTTATTACCTCGTCTTGGTTGTGAAGCCCAATCAAAACATCAGTAATCATCCAAACGATGTGAAAACCTCCGGTCTTCAACAACCGTCTTCATCGTCAACTTATCGTTGATTCAGTTATTTAAAATGGGATAAACTCGGTCTTTCCGAATAACTCGCATATTTTATAAACAAGTGTTATAAAAACATAACATACGCCTCATTCCAATCCAGAATATTCTTTTATTCAAATATTCTTTTCACAATTTAAACCATATTAAGGTTTTCCAAACTAGTCGGGACTAGTGAACCTTACCGAAGTAATCATTTGTTTTATTTCCCAATCCCAGCCTATTCATCCCATGGAGCAAAACTGGTAGTACTCCATATCTAACACCATGGTGTTATTGGTAAATTCAATTACCATTTCACGTTCAAATCTAATTAAAGATTTAACTATCGCTTGGAGTAAAACTAGTAGTACTCCATTCTCAATCATTCCATGAATTCGATAAATTTAATTATCACATTCTCATCTCAATCTAATTAAAGACTCATTAAAACTCCATTTATTTTTAATCTCCAAAAATCATTACTTAATGATTATTCAAAGTTGAGAAATTAATCTTATCTTTAACTGGGTTAAAGAAATAATGTCATTTAAAACACAGTTCACGATGGACCCAAAATCACATTCCATTAACAATGGAATCTTCACGGAAAAACAAAACAATATATATATATAATCGATATAAACTTCCATATCCGATCGATAATATAAATGGAATAACGGTCAAGCCTTTTAATTTCCATGTATAGTAACAGTCTTCCTCAGCAGAAGCTCACTACGATTATTATCAAATTGAATTCCATTCCATTCCAATTTATTGTATTAAATTGGAAAACTTTACTTTAGAAATTTCCATTAAATCTTAATAAAAAGATTTATAAATTCCAAATCCCATTTCACTGCAAATCGGGTTAAAGAAAGAATGTCGTTAGAAACACACTTCACAATAAACCCAATTCACATTCGATTTTCAATTGCAATTAAATTTTAATTAATTGGTAATTCTTCTTTAAATCTTAATTAAAAGATTTGTTCTTTTCGCACGGGTTTTAAGAACAGTGTTAATAAAGACACCATTCACGACAAACCCCAGAATCCAATTCAATATTAAACACGAGGCTCTAAATAGAAATTATATTGGCTTATATTCAATATCAAATTCTGAAATCAACAAATATCGTATTGGGTATGACGATATATATATCTTCCAAATTCCTCCACAATATCCATATAATCACGAAATCCTATATCGAAATATTCCAAAGATAATTTCGATTCAAATCCATTCCAATTCATATATTGGAAGTTCTGCTTATTTTTAAAATCATTTCAATTCCAATTTATTTATTTAAAAATATTTGATTATAATTCTAGTTCATAACTAGTTCATTCTGATAAAAATATATTTTTATCTTCACAAACATGGAATTTTTCATCCAGATTCTTTCCAAATCATTTATTATGATTTTACACAAATTATAGATATTTTTAATAATTTTATTAAGTCCCTTTCAGTCGATTTCCATAAACGGTCATCGAACTGCACTTACAACGACCTTTATCAAATTTGATTTGGACATAATTCCAAATCCAACTGTTAGATTTCAAATATCTTGTATTCATTGGAAATCTATTTTCGATACGAACCCAACGGTTCGGGTTTTAGGAGAATCCAATGGTCGGATCTCCAGTAATGTCAATTCGAAGTCAATGGTCGAAATTCGCGAACTGCCATGGCGTGGCGCGTTCTATTCAGGCCATTTATTATATATAATATATATATCATATATATTTCATCAATTTCCATTTAAAACATATTTTATAAATCGTTTTAAATTCGTTTTCAAAACGATTTCAACTTCATATTCAATTTTGAATCCAAAATTGAATATTCTATATCATTAATATATAAATAATAATATTTTCAAAACATAAGATTTTGAAATCACTTCCTTTTTTATATTCATTATAAAAATGAATAAAATCGATAGAAATATCGTTTGCGTCAAAATGGCGCACATCTAATCAACACGGCTTCATATATTTCAATATTTTCGTGTCCATCCCAAATCGGACATCAAAATCATATTTTGATCCATTAATGAATATCATTTTAAAATATTATTTATTTTAAAATAATCATTATTCGTCATTTTAAAATATTCGTTAATTTAAAATATTCGTTCTTTCCGAATTGTAATCAGACGCAGTCAATTACCATATAATTTTATTTATATGGATTTCATACACACATGTACACAACAATAATCAAACACAGTCAACCATCATCCAGAGTGCATTACACAACTGCATAAGTGTTAAAGATAAATAATTAATGCTTACAACAGTCTGTCAACCCATCGATTGACATACAACTAAATATTGGGATTAGTGTACGTCAAATATCATCCCAATACTCGTGTGGGGTTTCAATAAACACACACCGAATATTTTTTGTGCAGTTGGGTGATGTGTAAAATATATCATCCCAATCAATATCAGTTAAATGTGTGTACATAAACAAATCGTTCGATTTGTAAATGAATATTTATTTTATTCATATACACGTTAAAAATTGTAATTTTAACTATAAAATATTTATTTCAACTCATTAATATTTTATACAGTTCATTATACAAAAAATGATATTTTTATCGTTCTAACATTTTTAGAAAATTTCGGCAGCATAACGGTGCGTAACTAGAGCCGGAATAAGGTCTAGCCTTAACCCTCGCCTAATAATGGCTTGCGCTATGTACAAACCAAATTCTAATCAATCCATTTCACTTCCTAAACCAAATTCAAACAAGTAATCCAATCAACCAAACAACCAAACAAACACGGTTTCAGTCAAAAGTGTCGGGTGCTTCTAAGCATTTTCTGCATCCTAGTATATATATTTAACTAGAAAATAAATTAGTGTGAGAAGTTCTCACCTTTGGTTTCCACTCCGTCAATCTTTATGGGACATTTTGATTCCGTTTTTATCTTAGTCCGTTCCACCGCCATCTGTTACACGCAGTTGATATTAAAAATCACATTTTTAATACAGTGCTATTTATTTAGAAATCACATTTTTATTCTACTACTATATAAATAAAAGTCACATTTTTATATCGCCATTAGATATATAAAAATCATATTTTTAAACCACTACTTCATATTTAAAAATCTCATTTTTATATTTTATTCCTATAAATAAAAATCTCGTTTTTATATGATATTCATATAAATAAAAATCTCATTTTTAAATGATATTGTCTACATAAAAATCATAACTTTTTATAATTAAAAATCATAACTTTTTATAATTAAAAATCATAACTTTTTATAATTATGAAGGTCAAATTTTTATTCTAAGATTTTTCATATAAAAACCCCTGTTTTAATTACATAAACAAATAAAACAAAAATAAAAACTCACATTTTCTTTGTAAAATTGAATCTTCGTTGGAGGAGGGCGGCGGAGTTGCCGCAGGTGGTGGGTGGTCGGGGATTGACTGGCGAAGGGGGGTTCGGGGACCGTGGCGGCAGTTTTATGGGTGGGGTTTGTTTTGCAATGGAGAAGGGAGGAAAGAGATGGAAGGAAGGAGGGGAGAGATCGAAGGGACTGGTAGGCGGAGCGCCCGGAGGTGGGAGGCTCGCAGCGGCCGTCCGACGAACGGGAGGGAGGGGCGACAGGTTTCATGGGTGCGGTTTTTTTTTTCATTTTCTGTTAAACGATGCAGGGGGAGGGGGAGTTGACTTGGAAGAAGAGAAAGGAGGGGGTATAAATAAATATATTTTTTTAATTATTTTAATTCCAAAAAAAGTAACTTTTAAATTCGAACTCCAAATCGAACCTAGCGACTGTCGCCCGTAGCTAATTATCCTCATTCCGAACACAATGGGATATGTTTCGTAACCCAATTCTGTTGTTATGATCAGTTTCCGCTAAATTTAAAATACAAATCATTATATTTTAAATTCAAACACACATTTTAATTCACCGGGGCCACATACGGACTCCAAAAATTCAAAAAAATAAATCTGGCTATGTTTTTATGATATGGTCCTAACAAATCTAATTTCTTCGAATTTGGAGACCATTTGAAAAAACGTCAATTTTCAATCGATTAAATTCAAACTGAATTAACCAAACACATTTAAATTCACCACGCTCACCTATTGATTCCAAAAATTATGAAAATTGGAATCCAGCAATAATTTGACATTCCGGATCCAATAAAAGTGGTCGCGTCGAAAACGGAGGTCATTTTCAAAATCTCTATTTTTAAGGGATATATGCTATATAAATTCTATAGCGATTATTCTGAGTTTTCAACTTGACATAACTTTTGATTCCCGTTATGAAATCTGGATTTTTCACATCCGTTAGAAAGATATTTTCAAACATATTCAAATATTTCTGGTTTTACTAAAATCCGGTTTATTTTGAATCATGTACATTCATTTGAAATTTGAAATCGAATTTTCAAACTACCGTGCCATTTCAGGCTCGTTATATAATTAAAATAAATATTTATATTCTAACTTCTATTTAAATAAATATATACATTCTAATTCTATTCAAAATCAATTTCTAGTCATTATTATTTAAAATGAATCATTTTAAATATTTAAAATTCATTAAAATTGCCAAAAAAAAAATTGGTTCTGATTTTTCGGGTTGTTACAGTGAGCTAGCAGGATATTTTCAACTATATATCCACCCGGAATGAATGCCGACTGGTTATCAGAAATCAATTGTTTGAGGTAAGGTTTGATTATGTTACATATCACTTTGGAGATAATTTTATAAATCACATTACAACATGTTATGGGTCTGTAATCAGAACTAGCACTTGGTTTATCTACTTTGGGTATCATAGTTATAAATGTGTGGTTTATACACTTAAAAAGTTTTCCAGTACGTTAGGCCTCCTATATCACCCCTATAATGTTGAATTTAAGCTCCTCCCAATGAAATTTAAAGAACTTAGCAGTAAAGCCATCAGGCCCCGGACTTTTATCATTTGAAATAGAAAATATAGCTTTTCGAACTTCCTCCAAGCTAATTTCTTCATTTAGATGTCGTCGTCCCCTATCATTTATGATATTAATGTAGTTAATATCCGGAAAAGAATTAATCATAGAGGTGTCAAAATTAAAAATTACAGAAAAATAAAGGATGGCCTCTTGTTCGATAATTTCTGCTACATGAACGAGCTCCCTATCCCTCATCAGTAAATTACTCTAGTTATTTATGTGTTTCCTCAATGACATTTTAGCATGAAAAAATTTAGTGCATGAGTCCCCCTCAGTAAGCCAGTTTTTCTTAGCTTTCTGTTTTGCATTACATGCAACTATATAACACTGGTCCTTCCATTTATTATAAGCATCTTATAGCTTATCAAAATTATCCTCATCAGTTGGATTGTCATATATCTCAGCAAGAGCAACTCTGTAATTTTCTTCCAAAATCTTAAGGTTATCGCCGTCTTTTAAGCTCCTTAGTTCCACGCCTTGAGAAAGTATTTACAGATTGTCAAAAAAATTTAAAACCTATAAGTCTTGGAGCCTTGAATAAAATAAATCCTTATACAATTAACTGCCTGATAGAATGTGTCCCTATATCCCTCCTTCATGGTCCAGGAATTTACAAATATGAATGGCACATTATTTATCCCTGTACTTTTTTTTGAAATTTGCACAAATAGGGATATGTCGCTTATAGGATTAGAAATCTCGAAGTTTCAAAGAAGAGGTGATTACACAAAACATTGTCTATTTTAGTAGCAACCCCCCTCTTCCTCTAGGTATATTTGAATCCTGCAATGGGAATATCCATCAAACCAGCGTTAGAAGCACAATCAATAAGACCAACAATATGTCTGAAAGGAAAAGAGTATCCCCCTTTTTTATTATTAGGCGATAAGATATTATTGAAGTCTCCAATCACAAGCCACGGGATGTCAACCATACGAGATTCAATGATCAAATCCTTCCATAATTTTTCTCGATCATTAAGAAAGTTACTAGTGTAAATAAAAGTGAATCTACGTGCTAAACCACATGCATTGTCTGCCTTTAAGGAGATACGATGATACAACATGACTTCAACATGAATCTTCCATATGCTAGTGTCCCATGCTACTAATATTCTACCTTTACTTCTAGTACTATTATTATCCAATACATCCCAAGTTCTGTGTAACCTATTTTTTACGATATTGATCATGTTATTATTATTTTTTTGGCAAAGCCGACCGGTTTTTTAAGTGATCCATAACAATTTTTATTATAACAAATAACAAGAAGGAAAATACAAGTGGTAGACACGCAGTCTATCAACTAGTGGTTTTTATGGCGGACCGTCCACCGTACAAGCTAGAAAGTCCACACAGGGCACTAAAGCCTAGCTGTACAAAACTATATACTGAAATACATACGGAGAATACGTAGGCACTCAACTAAAACATGTTTTCATACATGCTGCATTAATTTAGTAGAAGCTGCAGCCTATTCTCTGTTCATCGGTCATTATCCAAGATGCTAACAACCCCCATTATGATTTTCTTACTTCTCGTAATATAGCTGGAGTGTGAAGCAGATCTTGGAGATTGGTTAGTTGTTTCAGCTTTGTCAGCCATGGTGGGGGGAGGGGTTCCTTGTGACCAGGCGAAGGACTTATGTTGGCGTAAGGGTGGTCAGGTCGAGTTTGAAGACGTTATTCTCTGCGTTGTTCACGTTTGAAGCTCCAATAACTGATCCATTACCCAATGAGATAAAAGGCTCAACCTTTTCTTTGATTTGTCATGACAAGGACTTATTTAAAAATCCCGGCGTGATGGAGTTCGACTTTACCTTACTGGTGTTGGCAGCAATAGGAACTACCACCCGGTTACCTGTAACTTGCATTGCTTCCTTAATTTGCTCATTAGTAGGAGCATCCAGCCTGTTAACACTATCTTGTTTTGATTCAGTAACATGTTCAGTGGCAACTTGATCAGCAACTCCAATTGAAGTTTCAGCCATAGTTGCGACTACATCAGGAAAAAGACAGAAAACTGCCGAAAGCATATATTCAATTCTTCGAATTTCCCCCTCTTCATACTCTAAGTCTGTTCCATAATTATCACCATGAACATGACCAAGATACTCACCATCTAGGCTGATCCCACTTACCTTTGCATTGTTCACAGTTTCATTGTTCACATTATGTTGATCATTCTTTCTTGCTATGTCGTTCATCTTGTATGTACCTACTGATTCTAACCCATTCAGAATTTCAGTTTCATTACTGTTAGTCAAGGCATCAAATCTATTAACACTACCTGTTGTCGTGTATACAACATCCTCAATAACCTTAGGTGTTGCACGTTGGTAATTCCTTTTGTTGACTACTCTCGTCCATTCAGCTTTCTTCACTTGTAATGGAACATACTTTCCACCAACTTCATAGACCTTCTCTATATGCTTAGTTGCCACTATAGAGTGGTCACCCCCACACCTAACACTTTTGTCCTTAACACCGTAAAAGCATTTGGTAGTGTTACGCCTGAAACATCTACAGTTAGCACACATATGCGGACGCCAAATGTATTCAACTTTAACAAGTTGTTCAGTTCCATCAGGATGGCCTACATGAAACTCATTTGGTAGTAAACTATCAGGTGTTATTTCGATCAAACACTTAGCATAGGATAGCCTGTCCAAAGTCTCGTTTGCCGCATCCATACATAAAAACTTACCTATACTAGATGCGATCCAACTAATTACAGATTTTTTCCATGCATATAGCGGAATATTGGTTAACTTAAGCCAAGCTGGGATATTTCTATTACTACTAGCGCTCACATTGCAACCCCAAGGTTTTAGAATGAAGACTTTGCTTCTAATTAAAGCAGGATCTGAGTTGAGGATTCTTTTCCTATCTTTGGGGTCGAAAAGTAGAAAAAAGATTATATTACCCGTCGATTTAATTTTAATACGACCAGAAGGCTTCCATAAATTTTTAAAATATACTGTAACTACAGTGAAGGATAGCGGATAGTCCAAGAAGAACCCCACAATATAGTTTTATCATTCATCACGACCTTCTTGATAGATCGTTTCATCGAGGAACAAAGTTTTGCCAGAGTATTTCAGTTGGAACTGAAGGGGAACGAAGATTCCCGCATTGCATGGTTTATTGTCAAATAAAGTTTTCCATCTCCTATTTGCATTAGCCAAGGAGGTAGGTAGAAGGGATGGAGTGGAGGAAGGTATGGCATGAGGTGGAGGATCAGGGCCAGGAGGAACAGGCTGAGGCGGATAGTTAGCCAAGGGTAGTGAGGGACTGATGGAAGAGAGAGGAGCAGGTGGTGGATCTGGAGGAGGAGGTACATGATGAGGTATTGGGTGAGGAGCGGTGAGGTGATGGTTGATTTGAGAGGCAGAGAGGCGTGAGGACAAGGGATGACGTATTGGCAGAAGCACGGGGCTCGTGGTCGCCCTTGGTAAGTTAGGGCACATTTTTCAGCTTACTGATCATGTTATTGTTCAACTTGCTTTCCAATAGGCCAATCAGAGATGACCTGTATTTGTTTAGGAGCTTAAATACTTCAAATTGTTTGTTTGTGGCATTTAGTCCCTTAACAGTCCAAGCTACAATATTCATTTAAACTTGCTTTGGCTCCTTGTCTTCACTTTCAGAGGAGTAGGTGGGGCATAATCGCAAGCCATTATTTATTTTAATGGTGACCACGACAGATCCAAACGAACTAGGTCGTCTTCCAGACCAAAGACAAGGAAAAGAAGTGGTGCAAATCGATGATGCTTCAGATAGTATGGAGGCAAAAGACCGGGTCATGATGGCCAAGGGGGCCAAATCTGCTAGAATTTCATTCTCACAAAACCTACCTAAGCGATCTGATCTGAGAAGTGACAGAGGACCATCAAATCCTCAAAAAAATTCCTCGTCGGATCGTACTTCATGATCGCTATTGTCGGGGGGAGCGAATCCTCGATCCTGCAAATCGACAGATTCAACACTCTTTAAATGGGAAGATAGGGTTTGACTGGAATGTTATGCGATTAGATCTAGCAACAGGTAAAGCAATGATATGGAAACAATCCACAATTAGAGGAATTGGCGAAATTCAAGAGGAATATGTGGATCTTTCTTATATTGCTCCTAAAGTGGTTAATGACAAAAAAGGCAGTCGTTTTTAAAAGTGCTGCCTTTAGATCAGTTGATAAGTGGAGAAATTCGATAATTTTTTACGTTTTTGGAACAAAGCCATACCATATCGACTTAAAAAATTACATCTAACGAGTGTAGAAACCGTCTGGGTAATTCCAATTGCTATCGAGAGAAAACGGTTTTTTTATTATTCGTTTTGATAATAATCTAGACTGTGATAAAATCCTAAAAAGAGGACCATGCCTATTTGATAATAAAATCATCATCCTTAAGAAATGGAACATGGGAATGAGATTCAGAAAAGATTTATTATCAATGATTCTTTTATGGGTTAAATTTTCAAATCTTGAATTGGAGTTATGGGATACAGAGGCACTAAGTGCGATAGCCAGTGTGATCGGAAGGCTAATAAAAATGGATAAAATAACGGCTGGTGAATCAAGAGTTGCCTTTGCGAAGATTTTGATTGAAATTGATGCGGTATCTGACTTCCCTAATGAAGTTGATGTTATCTTGCACACATGCGAAGAATTAAAAGTGAAAGTCGAGTATCTATATAAGCCTATCAGTTGTAAAGTATGTGGTGTTTTTGGGCATGCTCGTCCTCAATGTAAGGCAAAAAGGATAAAGAAATGGGTTCACAAAGAAAACGGTAGCACAAATAAAAATACCGAGCCAAACAATAGCTTAAAATCACAGGATATAAATTAGATTAATAATGGTAATGAGTTCAATTATGGGACCTCCGTTCTGATTGAAAACAACAATCTCTCGGACATCTCAGATCAAGCTACTCATACTGATACATCTAATATATCTGGTTTGATCAGTGGGCAATTGGTATTAAGCAACATAGAAGATGTAAACAACACTGACAATGGTGGAATTGACATCCAGACAGCACATACATCCTTAGAGGAATTGGCTACGTCAGTTTCTTTTGTTCATGATACATATAAACATAGTGAAACTGTTACAAGCATGGAAAGTGCAAAGGGAAACACAATCGTTACTACAAATGAGCATTATGTACAACACAAGGGTTCGGACAACCTCGTTAAACAATCACAGAACATTAATTCTACTGAGTTAAAAGACATGTATGAAAATGAGCATAAGAAAGTGAGCAAATCCATTGCAGTTGAAACTGATAACAATCCTCGTGATAAGGTGGATGACCTTGTCGAGTTCTAGGAAGATTCGGAGGAAGAGGACCTCATTGGAAATATTGCCACTGAAGAGGAATTGTCTAAACAGCCTGAAAAAGAAATAGATGTGTCTCAAAATATCAAGAAAAATCAAAATCTAAATATATTTTTTTTCTTTATATTTTATATTGCTTCCTTCCAGCCACCGCCACAATCTAATATATATATATATCATAAAAGCTCTATTTCGAACATATACATAACAATCACACTCACATATATACCCAAACAAAATATTAAACTCAAATCATACACATACAATTCAGTATACACAATAAAAAACCAATATATACAAACTTCAAACAAATTAACGTCACTAAATCAACATAAATCATCATCCAATAAAATGTCTAAACTGACATCACCACCACAACAACAATATATGCAAACCACCAAAATGTATCAACCAAATCCTCACCATTCAAAGAGTATATGTTCATATAACAACAAGATGTAACAAATCATACTTCAAGTCACTGTCTTCCGGAACCACCAGATGATGAAGCAAACTGTCCGTACTGGGATATGAACTCCACCAAACGCTGGTTCAGCTGCTCCGTTTATTCTTTACGGTGGCGATCACGTTCCTCAAGCGCTGCGATCAGGGTTCATAGTTGTGCAATCTCCTCCTTGTTATTAGCCCTCTAATACGCTTTCTGAGATGTGTTAACCGTCATTGTTATGTAAAAAATAGTATCCTCCTCAGCATCAGCAATCAAGTCGGCCCTTCCAGTTTGCTTGAGCATCTGTGCCTATTGTTATTAAAACCGTCGTTGTTATGTAAAAAAACAATTGAATTTCGATAACACTATTAAAATTAAATTATAACTTTAAGTTTAACTATATTATACTTTCATATGCAGTATCTGCTTTGTAATCATGGTCCCAAGAGTACGAAACTAAGCCTGAATTATCTGCCTACTCACAACATGAGTATGCACGTAAACATTCCTGTATGACACATGAGTACCGCTGAATATATATATATATATCATTGTTATATTGTCTATCTTTTAACAAGTTAGAATTTAAAATCCTTAGTTTTTTAATTAATAAATATACAAGTCCTCGCGATGATGCTGAAATGACTTGGAAGCACCAAGATGTGTAACAGGATTCTTGCTCCTATTTGCTGAAGTTCTTTGATACCCTCTCTATAAATTTAAGTTGAAAATATATTTTACAGTTCTAATTTATATATTATTTTAGCAGATCAATTTGAATTAAATATATATTAAATTTACCTGAAACTCCTCGTTGCTCCACCAAGTGAACAAACCATCCCATACATTAGCACTCATCCAACTAGACTTTTTCCCATATTATTTTATGATATTTAGCGTTTCTCTGTAAAAAAAATCCACTTTACTATTCCAATGACGTTGTACGAGGGGAATATCATATCATTAGAGGTGCATTGAACCCTGCACGTTTGAGAAATAGTATAAACATAAATTGATTATATCCTTATAAAAATGGATTGATATTTAAACCTAAGAAGTAAGATATGCAATAAATCAGTGTACATGACTACTTAATATAATAATTGACATACCGCACATACCAAAAAAATCCTATCTAGTCTCCTTAACATTATCTGGAATCAAGGTCCATTTAGACCAATATGACATCAAGCGACTCATGTAAACTTGTCGTGGTATCCAGTGGACTACGGTGAAGGGCTCGAACTCAAAACCAATGTGTTAAATAGAAAAAACATTTAATATTTCTTGACTACTATATGTTTATAATATATTGTACATAAATGAAATATAATTTTGAAACTTATTACTTACCCTCCATTTGCTTTTGGCTGAAGCCATACCAAAGGATGTGCTAGCTCCTGTGATGGACCACCGTCGCCACCACTTGGTGGAAGACCTGTCCCTCTTTGAGAAGTAGAAGGAAACCCAGAATGTGAAGATGTACGTCGACGTGATGACATTTCTGTAGTGCCTGTTATATACAAACATTATAGCATAACATAAAAGGACTTTGTAAAACAAACATGATAGCATAACATAAGAAGACTATCCAATACATATCATATTAGCATAACATATCATTTTAATGAATACAACATAACGTTAAAAAATATAAATTTGCCTTCTTAAAATGAGGATTATTAATCAGTCCTCATCGCTTTCGATTCTGACTCTGTTTCGTGCTATGTATTTTGTTCCTCTGTAGTATCAAATGCTTCAATTAATGCATTTGATTCATCGTTTAGAGGTCCAAAATCTCTTTGATCGTCGGTTATTACTATTCCTCTATTTTCCTCGACAACTGTTTGATAAGCTTGTTCATTGGGAATATTACGTTTATCAAATGTAAACCTTGCCTTTGTTTCAAAAATTGTCAACCAATCAATTTTATCTCTTTTTTGAGATGGATAAGGAGCATAATAAACTTGAAGAGCTTATTTGGCAAGTACAAATGGATCGTACTTAAAATAAAGTGAAGTATGCTTTGTTTCTATAATATTATATTTTGGGTGCACATTGATTTCATAACTTGGAACGTTGCTGAACCAATTGCATTTAAATAAAAATAGTTTTTTTCAAGGTTCGTTTGAAATATATCAATTGCAAAATCTCGATTAGCATATCATAAAAATTATTTATATGGTCATTTGTATCATCATTACCTTTAATAAATACACCAGTATTGTTAGTTAATTTTCTAACACCATATTCTTTGGGATTAAATTTATATCCATTGATAAAGAATATTGGATTGGTCTTGACTTTCCTTTTTGATCCGATGGCTAAATGTTTTAATCCCCTGTCCACAACACAATTTTTTGTATCAAAAACATAATTAGAAAACCAAGTAGCGAATTCTTTGGCGATATCCCCGTTTGGATATTGTGATTCATAAATATTGCAATTATAGAACAAATATTCCACTATGATGAAGCTACACATGTGAATATTTGTACATTCACATGTACATATGATATAAATGTACTGCAGCGAATATAAGTATATTTCCTAACAAATGATGCAACTTCATAGCAGTGAATATATGTGTGTGTTGCTTGATAATCTCTATCATCACACAATACTTCTACACATTTACCGGCAGGCCGATCATGTTTTTTAAAAAATAGATAAAGTCGCTTGACAATTATCTTGATTAATTGCTTCATCATTACGCATAACACTTTCAAATAATATGTTCACATGATCACTAAAATAATGAGAGAAAAAAACGAAGTTTCTTCTTCGATGTATGATTTGCAAAATCGAACCTTCTACTCAAGCTTCTATCTCGCTATTTTCTTTAGATGATTTAAGTACCTACTAAACATTATTTTAAATTGATTTTTTAAAACATTTAATTAACCAATATCTAATGGACTAAATATTAATATACCTTATAAATGGATACATGCATCTATATTTCACAGGCCCTCGAAGACGTGCTTTTAACAGAAGATGAACAGGTAAATGCTCCATAATATTGAAAAACCTGAAAGAACTATTTTTTTTCCAGTTTGTAGAGTAATATAAGGATTTCCTCCTCAAGTTTACATAGACGATCGATTTTTAATGTAGTAGAACAAAGCTCTTTATAAAACAGACTAAGTTCTGTTACAACAACCCAAATTTTTACTGGCAACACTTCGACGGGCAACAAATTTTTCATCTTAACATGACAATCATGGCTTTTCATCCGCTAAGTTTATTGTTATAGTCGATATATCTATGAAGAGTACCGGATATACCATCCAAAAATCTCAATCTTTCCACCCATTTTAAAAGTATTTTAACTTAATTATTGTCTAGCTCATAGCACACTTTTGGTTTTTTGTGTCATTTGGCTTTATATGAAGATCAGGATGATTACATATTTATTCGATATCACGTCTTGATTTCAATAGGCTTCCGTCTTCCCCTTGACATTCAAAATTGTGTTAAACACATTGTCAAACGTGTTTTTCTTACTATGCGCTATCACGTCAATATTACAATGAATCGAGAGATTTTTCCAATAAGACAACTCTTAAAATATGCTTTGTTTGCACCAATTATGGTACCTTGATTTTGAATTTGTTTTTTGATTTTATGTATATTTGAATAGTCCTTATAAATTCATAAATATCTTCGCTTGACCAAACCATAGGTGGCCTCAAAGTTTCATGCTTATTAGCTATAAAAATTTTCTTATCTTTTCTAAAAGATGACTTATGAAGAAAACGTCTATGACAGTCAAACTACAAAATTTTCTTTCCGTGAGTTCAAAAAGTGTATTTCTTTCATGTGGTAAGGACAAGTTAGATGACAAGTCATACTCCAACCTGAAAGCACTGCATGTGCAGGAAATTGCTAATTGTCCATAATAAAGAAGCACACATGCGAAAGTTCCTTTTTGGGAAATATCATATGTTTCTACTCCTTCTTACCAAATATTTTTAATTCTTCAATCAAAGGTTGTAAATAAACATTAATTCATTGTATTGGATCATCAAGACTAGGGGAGACAACTGTGAGAAACATATAAGGAGTTCTCATACGTATACACGGAGGTAAATTATAAGGTGTGACAATTATAGGCCAGGACTCATATTTAGCACCAAATAGGGAAAATGGTAAAGCCCCATCCGTACATAAGCCAAGTCTAACATTACAACTCTCAGATGCAAAATGGGGATATTTATGGTCAAAATGCTTCCATGCTTACCCATCAGCTGTATGTGTTTACATACGTTCTTTCCGTGTTCTCACAATTTACCATGATGCCATTTCATATGTTGCACGGTTACAGAAGATGTGTATAAGCATTGAAGTATAGGATTAATGGATATATAATGCATATGTTTATACATGACTTCCTTTCCCTTTTTCTTTCTTGGTCTGTACCTTTATTGATTACATATTTTATAATTCTTAAGGTTAATATCTTCCTTCTAAAACAACATGCAACCATTTAGACATGTATCTATTTTTTCATACGGTAAACCAAAAGCCGACATCATTTTTTTTGCTTCATAACGATTTTCGCACATTAAATTATTGGGAGGCATATGCCGCTTCGTAGCATGTACAACAGTTGTAAATCTCACTTCTGTGAGGTTGTATTTAGATGTTGTCGTTATGTATTCAGCAATTACTGATAATTGGGTTTCGCTTGTACATCCTTCCCAAAGAGGTATTTTTGCGACATCTAATAAGTTATATATATTTTTGGCTCAAATATTTGGTTCTTCTTCAACATTACCATTGTCATTAGTAAATTGTGGAACATGGAACATTAAACGTGCAACATCTTCAACCATATGTTCTACGAGATTCATTGTAGCAATTTCATTATTCACTAACTTCTCAACTTGTATATGAGTAGATGCTACCAGTTCTTTATGATGTTCCCAAAACAAATAGTTCGGCCCAAAGTTGTACCGATGCAACTACACTCTAACCATTTCTGATACTAAATGCTTTAATAATTTGCATCTACTACATGGACAAAAGATTTCTTCGTCGTTTTTCTTATTACTTAAAGCGAAATCAATAAACATGCGAACACTATTATTAAAATGTTCAATTACTAAGCCTCCAGTTTCCCTTCGTTGCTTGTACATCCAGCTCCAATCAGTAAAATAATTTTTTGTTTACCCTAAGTAGATAATTAAAAGTATGATATAAATTTGCGTTGACATTTTATTAAAACAATTTCATTAGTGAATGTTATGTTAATTGATCATTACACTTTGCTGATTGGTCATCTCAGCTTCCATTACAAATACAATAACATAATTAAATCTTTTCAGTTTGAACGATTCAACAAATTTTTGGCAGTACTTCGCTTCAGTTCCCTAAATAGTATACAATTGCATGTACATAGGGAACATAAAAGAAGCGCTTTCGAAATTCTGAGAAATATTTAAAATGAAATGCTTTTAATGATTTAATTTTGTTATTGTGTTTCTAACACCCCATGTCCCTTACTGTCACCTATATGAGGATGCATAAAGTTTTTTGAAGTGCAATAATAATACAGAGACTAATTTTAAAAGACAGAATATACAATGCAGCGGAAAACTTTCAAATGTTTATAGAAATCCAAATTCAACATTACATTTTCAAATACCATAATCAAAATCATAACCATCTCTGTTGTGGAAATAAAAACCATTAGTACATAACCAATAAAATCATATCCCTCATAAGCCATAATGATAACAAAGAACATAAACCGAAGCAACATATAAAGTAAGAAGTAATCCAAGTCCAAGCTGAAACAAAGAATCATGGTCATTGCTGCAATCGACCACCCTGAGAACCTAGAGGGGAAAAGAAATAAGAGAAGGAAAAACAAAATAGGTTAGATGTAAAGTCTGCCGAGTTCCACTGATTTTTAACATAAGTATGAGATAAAGAGGTATCAAGGCAGATAAATGATACTGGATAAGAAATGCAGTAAAATATACAAGTACGAAACAAACGAGACAAGGTAAGATCAAGTAAGCTTCTGATTTATATCCAAAGAACAAGTTTCTGCACCAACTATCACAATAACAGGATGAGGTTTTACCCTAATTATTACCCAGTGATCGGCACCTTATAAAGGCGAATAACTCGTGACATCCACGACAGTCGGGGATATCATCCCTGAACCCGTCAACTTTATAAGACACAACCTTATCTGCCGATGTTACATCTTATCTTCTCCCATCGGACCCATACACGCTCATGACTTCGCCTTAATGCGCCTGTACTCACCTTTAAGATTTGAACCACTTGCAATCCAGACTAGTAAAGCGTGCCCTAGCCTCTACCTAGTGTGAGGCTCTGAGATGATACCAACTGGGTTACTGACTGATACGGTTCCAAGCAATAGTAGATTGACACAAGCCACCCTTAGGCTTGTGGCCCTAAGTAGACAAGGATTTTAAGAGTCCTCTTGGATATTAATAGCATACGTGGAACCTCTTAGCTTATTCATTAAACAGGGTTTAACTCCATTAATAAGCTTCATATAACCCTATGTTATATTTCCCGGTTGTAAATGACATTTATTATTAAATGTAACAACCCTTCCCCAAGCACCTGCTCAGATGAATATAGATTACAGTAACATGATTTACTTAATTTACATTTGATCCACATATTTCCCATAATATGTTCTAATTAAGTCCAACTTATTCAGATTAACATGTTTGCAAATTTTTCCTTTAAAGTTATCCTAATTATACAGTCAATGATTCCCAACTACCAATATTCGCAAATCTCCTTTTTACTGTTATTACCTGTGATTCCAATTTATCCAATTTTACGCAATTCTAACGAAAATGGCCTAAGCTCTTGATGGCCTAGGCTCAATGCAAAATAAAAAGAAGAAGGAGAAAATAGATCTAACTAAAAAATGAATATATAAGCGTAATAAGACTGCAAAAAAAACTAAGACGGAAAGGGGATAAGGAAGAAAAGGTGTACATATAAACATATAATAACTGATAACTGAATAAATAATTGACAGTAATCAAAAGAACAATATACAAGAATAAACTAATAAACACTGCATATTTCAAATCTAAAAATAACTTTAAACCCATAGTGATATGTATTAGATCCCAAAAAAGCCTTTGAAATATTTGTAGTTGAAAAGCAAGAATTATCCCCTCCCCTCAATCTATGTTCTGGCAACACCCCAACATTTCTTAGTTTTATTTAGAGCAAACCTTAGAGGCGGAAGAAGATGAAGAAATATTTGTGTGTGAGAAAATGGTGAGGCTGCTAGCCTATTCATAGAATGTTAGGATAATATAAACCATATGATATTAGGTTTTAAAATCAAACCATACAGTGCACATCACCACCGAGTCGCAATGAGTTAAATCACAAACTGGACCAGGTTCAAGCACAGGAACTTTCCCTGCCCTCGGTGGGTCGACCCACCTCTAACCTGGGTCGACAAATAGGTTGACTTATGCATTGTTGGCTCGCCCACTGACCGTTGTTTCTCTACGTTAATTTATTATATATTATTTTAGTTTTAATTCAAACTTCTTTAGCTCATAACATTTTCATATTTAGTACGATTTACAAAAACTAAGAGTCTATCTGATCCATAATTTCATAACGAATAAATTAGTAAAATATGTTTTATTTATCTCTGAATATTTAATTAATATTCATTTTATTATCTTCTTCATATAATTATGGTGTATTGAATTATGGGTTGTTGCATTCTCCTCTCCTTAAAGGATTTCATCCCCGAAATCTCAAAGTTAAGAAGAATGTTATTAACGTTATCACTATTACCTACACCCATCTACTCATCCATCAACCACTGGCATCCATTGTCCTTAAAAAATTTAATGTTTTGTATGAACATATGCAAAGGTGTGTGTATATGTCCTAATACTAATGCGGAAATCAGGGGGTCTACTGATTCAATTGACCTCTTTAACGCAATGTATGTCCATGCCATGTATCCAATATGTATGTAAAAAAATCCTAATAGTACATATAAATTCTATATGTGTGCAACAACCATTCACCAAAATGCAACATTTATGTGATGATTCAACCATTTTCATTAATTGAAAAAATAAAATAAAAATGCGCACACATCCATATGCAGTATGTAAGTGCTTGAGCCGATCTAGTGCCTAATGTGTGTATATGCATCCACTAGCAAATAATTGCATCCACTTGCAACCATCAAACATAACATGTCTCAAACACATGTTTTCAACCATAGGCTTCTACATAAGGATCGAGACTCAAACGATAGGAAAAACAAACTTGAATTCAAAAGCTTAGAAAGGAATCAAAAACATACTCTCAAATAGAAAAGGTTAAGAAACGTGGATCTTGTCTTTGGGTTCCCATGTAGCATCGTCATGATCTTCTCCCTCATTGCACCTTTACTAGCTTGATCTCCTTGTTGCGTAGCTTCTTAACTTCAATCCAAGAATACAGGTAGGAACTTTTCTAACTAATGCCTCCTTTTCAACTTCTACATCCTCACATATGTTTCGCTCTACTACCTCTACTGAATCATTTAGGCATTTCCTTTAGTGGGAAACACGGAAGACGTCGTGAAATCCCACTAGACTCTTCGATAGTCTAAATCTGTAAGTCATCTGGCCTATCCTCTCAAATATGGGGAATAGCCCTACAAACCTAGGTGTTAATTTCCCTACCGAGCCAAAGCAAACAACATTTCTTAGAGGTGACACCTTGATAAAGACTATATCTCCTACCTCAAATTCCAAGTCAGTCCTCATATTATCATAGCATATGACTTCTTCCTGTCCTGAGCTACTTTCATTCGTCTGCGAATAAGGTCTATCTTGTTAGAAGTTTCTCTAACTATCTCAATCCCAAGTATAGTTTGTCTGTAGGCTCCCACTAACATGTTGATGATCTGCAGGGTCATTCATATAGTGCCTCAAAAGGCGCCATACCAATACTTGACTGGTAAATATTATTGTAAGTGAACTCTACCAATGGGAAATGCTCCTCCCAAGCCCCTCCGAAGTCTAGGATTCACAGTCTCAATAAATCCTCGAGAACCCTATTGATCCTCTTAGTTTGTCCATCGATCCGAAGGTGACAAGCTATACTAAGTTGTAACTGTGTACCTAGTACCTCTTGTAATCTCCTCCAAAACTCATTTGTGAGGATGGGGTCACAGTCACTGACTATACTGGAAGGTACCCCATAAAGTCGAACAATATCTCTAAGGTATACCAATGCTAGCCAAGTTGCTATCCTCTTGCTCTTAACAGGGATAAAATGAGTGCTCTTCATCAATCTGTCTACTATTACCATATACTGTGTTACCCTTAGTCGATCTGGGTGAACCATCAATAAAATCCATAGAGATGTTGTAACACCCTGCATTTTCTATGAACATTAAACTAACAAATTGAAGTATACTTAATTTCTATGAGAAGAATTAAGGAAAACGAGTTACGCCATTACGTTCGTCTCGAAATTTTGCTTGAAATAGATTCCGTGTTTGCGTAAATCGGACTCCGTATGAAGAAGTTATGACCTTCAGAAGTTTCAGGAATTTAAAATAAAAACCAGCCCGAATTCAAATTTAAAGTTTCGAAATTCAAATCATACACCCGGGCTAGGCGGGAAATATCCCTCCCAAGACCCAGGTCGACCAAGGGGTCGACCTAGGTAGAACAGGTCGACATGGTGTTGACCTGGGGGTCGACCTCCCCCCATTTTCCAGATACATGGACAGATTCGTTTTTCTGCATTTAGACGCTCGTTCTGACCAGATTCATTGCTCCTAAGCTATTTAAATACCCCCAAACCTCAATTTCTCTCCACACAACTTCATTTTGCCTATACTCTACCGTAATTCATATCAAAATAAATCTAAGACGGGGTTATTCTGCTCAAGTCCTTCGTAGAAATCAAGTTAGAATTCAAATTGAAATTCGAAGGCTAATTCAACGACTTCAACAACTATTTCTAAGAATCAAATCAAATCTAAATTAGAAGATCAAATAGTCCACTTCAAGGGAGAGCTATTCTATTTCAGAATACAGATCCTGGAATTCAAGATCCTTCTATAATTTGTAAGTTCATGTTACTTTTAGAAATAAAAGTTGATTGTGATTCTGACATTGTAATAAATCTGGATCTGAGATTATGCATGTCTTTCTATATCCTTTAGATCTATCTCATTGATGATATTATGTCCATTCTTTGTCTCTTCTTTCCTTCTTCCCTTTTTGTTGTATAGCCAGGCTACTGCGAGCCTGATCCAGATCTCATAAGAGATGAACGTACGTTGGAAATAAAAATTGGCCATAATTGAGTTGAAACTGATTTGAGGACATAACACTTGTTGTTTTCAAACATAAAGTGTATCGAACATATGACTTGGGATTTGAGGCATAAAGTATTGGACATATGACTTGAGAATTGAGGCATAAAGTGTTGGACATATGACTTGAGATTTGAGGCATAAAGTATTGGACATATGACTTGGAATTTGGGGCATAAACTGAACTGTAAATATAAGTCATAGTACATGTTATGGTTTAAGATCTAAAATTGGGACATATATATATATATATGATAGTTTATGATTTGGAAAAAGAAGATTAGGGTGTATAGTAATGTATGGCTTAGGCATGAAAACAAGATTTGCCTTTGTTTTGTAAGTCAGTTACTTTTTAGATTTGAACACCTAAATCTAACTTTGACATGTAATAAAATGGATATGGGAATATGCCTAATGTAAGCTATCCTTTCACTGAAATCTGTTCTTGAGTATATATATCTTTGGGAATCATTTTTGACTATGAAACTGGTGCAATCATATCTATCCTTGTTGTATATCGGAATTGTAATCCTTTTTAAGTTCACAATATAATTCTTATCATATCTATTTTCCTGCGATGTCCTTGCAAAACTTGTCTTTTAGTACAACAAGTTTATTAGACCAATAGTTCTTATCATCATATGACTATGCCTATTCTTACGATGTTCCATCTTGCTTCTTCCCTTATATTATGAATCTTGAGTTGAATCTCGAAATACGTACGTTATGGATGCGGGGGAAATTGGGTATAACATGAAATTGGCATAATTTGGCATAATTTGGAACATGTAATATGGCATAATGGTTAAGATGCAGTTTGGGCTAACTTGACATGAATTATGGAATATGTAATTTGACATATTGAACCTAGAATTGGCATGAACGACAAAGTATGAAGTTGGCATATAAATCAAGTTTTGGGGAAAAAAAATTATTGTTGCGAATTCGGGGTAACTTGAGCATTAAATCTGGTGTAAAATGTAACATGACTAGTTTTGGTGAATTTGGTAATTAGCGCGTAAATCTAGATCTGGGTATATAGGGTAAATGTGTAGATTAAAGATGAACATGCCTAACCCGCTAGATTGTGTTACGGTGTAAAACTGCCCGGAACTGCTTGGCACATCCAGTAACCACAACAACACCTATCTAATGTGAGAGGTTAGTGCATCATGCTCAAGAAAAACCCGAGGTTAGATTGAGTTGCGGTGTAAAACTGCCCGGAACAGCCCGACACATCCATTAACCGCAACAACACATATCTAATGTGGGAGGTTGGTGCATTAATAAATCAATTAATGATGAATAAGATGAATGAGTAGGGTTAAGTTCATAGGAACACTTAACCAATATAACATGGATGACTATGGTTAAGTAATGAGAAACACTTAACCGATATGACAAGATGGATGACTAGGGTTAGGTTAATAGGAAACACTTAACCGATATAGCATGATAAATGGAAAGGGTTAAGTTAACATTTAACCAATATAACTTGATTTGTGGTAGGGTTAAGTTAACACAAGAAGGCCACACTTAACCAAAGTAACATGACATGATGAGTAGGTGGGTTAAGTTAACTTGAATTGACTGATGACACTTAACCAATACAACAAGACGAACACGTGGGGTTAAGTAACAAGGAAACACTTAACCAATATAACTTGATGAACGGATGAGGTTAAGTTAATAAGGAACACTTAACCAACATGACACGATGAATGGGTGGGTTAAGTTAACATGAATGGACAACACTTAACCAATATGACATAATGTGCGGGAGGGTTAAGTACATGTCGGGTTGGTGGGTAATGTTAGCACATATAGGCCCACACAAAACTTAACTGTTAAATAAATATGCTTGAATCGATGGGAGGGTTAAGTACATCTCGTGTAGGTGGTTAATATTAGTACATATAGGCCCACACAACTTAAACGTTAAATAAACATGCTAGAATCGGTGGTAGGGTTAAGTACATCTCATGTAGGTGGGTAATATTTGTATATATAGGCCCACAAACTTAACAATAGGAAACCCTACTAACGGGGACCCATTTCAGCAGTAACCCTCATAGATGTATCATGGTACCCTGAAACTAGGCAGGGTGGGGCACGATTACTGGGCTAATTATAAGCGGTCCAAACAGCGGCAGGGGGTGCGTCAGTGTAGGTTCCGACGATTTACGGGCGTGCACGTACTCCGGAGTGGGAAAAAGCAGGCACTGAGTACCAGTAGTTATACACTGTGCATCTTGAATTGTGTCGGGTCGCTATCATAAGGATTGATACACCTTATGGTGGGACCAGCACAGGGTATCTACACGCAAGAGAGGGCCGATTGACACAGACACTTGGAAAATGAATACAAGTAAGGGAGCCGATCGATAGGGTAGTAAGGGTACATCTAACATGTTCATGGCAATTAGGCTGATTGAGGTGGAATCCTCATGATAGATGTACACCTGAAGGCTACCACCATTTTCTGGGATGGGGATCACGTTATCATTTTATACAGATTTCTAGTTGGGACACTAGTTAGGTGGTACAGAGATAGATATAGAAATCAGAATAACAAAGTAGTAGCGAAGCAGAGAAAGAGTAGAAGAGCATTCATTTTATCTTGCCTTATCATACCTTATGCTTATCCTATGTTATCTTGTTATCCCTATTATCACGGTATTGTCTTATATTCAGTTTATTCATGTCATGATGCTTTTGCCTGTTTATATGCTGAAAGTCGTTGGACTTACCAGACTTATGTCTGACCTAGTTTTTTTTCGCCTCTTTTCTTCCTCCCCCCCTAAGGTTCACAGGGAGGAAATGTTACCACTTATCTTAGTTTTCTTTCCAATCTCGAAGATAGTCGATGTATTGCTTTGGACTCTCTCTCCCACTGCTATGGTTGGTTCATGCTTTATTGGGGAATATCATTGTTGTTTTTAGCTTCTTTTATATTTGGAAGTTTTTAGATCAAGACAGAAGTTCTATGTATTACTTTTAAGTATGATTGAGACAACCATTGTAAAAGCTTGACTGAACCATATTGTTTATAAAATGATTTTATTTTCCGCTGCTTTATTTGTCTGTCTTGTAATTTATCTACATCTTTTACCTAAAATGCTCCACCAAAGTTAAGGCATTCCCTTTGTGAGTGACCTTAACGGAGGTGGGGTGTTTCAGATGCTCTCCCAATTCCACTATGTAATATTTAAGGGCTGAAGTAATCCGTATGGTTTCATTCATTCACCCTTCACTCACTGGCAAGCCAAACATTGGGCCAAAAACTTTGCAACGCTTTTCTTCATGCCAGTTCAACAGAAAACTCTCTTCATGTCTTGGTACATCTTGTCACCGCTCGGATGGATAGTCATCCGAGATTGGCGAGCCTCCTTAAGAACTGTCCTCAACAAATCTCTAACTCTGAAAACACACAATCTCCCATCCCGACGTAGCCACCCCTTCTCGTCCACATAATAACTTGCTAGGTGACTAGAGGTCTCTCCTTCACTTAGTCTATCCAAGATGCCCACTAACTACTGGTCCTCTCACTGTGTGGATCCAATATGCTCTACAAGAGTAGGTCGCACTTCCAATGATGCCAACAAACCATTCGTAAAATCCATAGATGGCCTAAAATCACATGTCGAGATAAACTCCAAGCGCTGCCTCCCTACGAATAGAGGACTTAAGGTCATCCCTGTGCAGTTATGCACCGCTATTGCCCTTGTGACGGCCCGCCCCGCACCAACCGACATTTACTCCAAAGGTGCGCTGTACACATGTCCAGTTAGCACGGAACGGGTCGCCAGAAGGAAAAAGGAAGAAGGAAATGAACATACAAAGAACCTGTAGAATGTCTCACAGTGCATAGGACAAAATATAATAATAACATACTTGACATAAAACAGGAGAGACAGTGCATAAGCTGAAAATCAGAACTAAACATCGTAACAGCGGAAATCCAAAATACAGCTTATTACAACTTTTCAACTGTCTCAAAGCAAAGTAAGATAAATGAGGTACACTACTAATGCCCAAGTAGCGACCACCAACGACACAGGGAGAATGTGTATATATATCATACGTGGAAGCCTCCTGCCCGCCTCAGAATCAGCTACTCGCGCATCACCAGCTAACCTGTCTCTAATCTGCTCGTGTGAGCACCCAGAGTAATAAGAGGAGATATAAAACTTTGGGTCAGACATAAAGCCTGGTATGAGCGATAAGCATCTAAAGTGAACAATAACAGGTAGACTAAAAACATACCTGAACCTGGACCTGCAACCAAAGAGTTAGCACTACATACTGTACAACACTCTAAGGTATCATATCAAACAGGGTAAAGATACGGAGGTGGGGGAGGTGTGCATGTCATAGGGATGGCAAACAATCAAACATAGCATCCATCCTCACATCTCTCACTCAGTGCGTAAAGCATACGATATTCACCACTTCGATCACCCACATACCTTGCTACGATCACTTTGCCCCATGAAGTCACAAATGGCTTCATTGCACTGATAACGTAGCCACAAATTCCTCGCTATGTCCACTTGCCCCATGGAGTTATTCACCCCATCTGCGCTGGCTCATAGCCTTACCAATCCTTACTATGTCCACTTGCCCCATGGAGTTATTCACCCCATCTGCGCTGGCTCATAGTCTTACTACGCATCACCTTGCCCCTCAGGTCATAATGACCCTACTGCACTGATAACGTAGTCTTGCTACCATCACCTTGCCCCTCAGGTCGTAATGACCCTACTGCACTGATAAGTAGCCCATCATTCCTTTTAGTGGTGAATCGAAGTTATGAACATCGACAACTCCTTAGCACACGTCCCGCAGCAAAGTCCAACCATGAAGTGAACTCGTTGGTTCCCAACTGGTTCCGGGATCCTGAGCTCTAACTTCCCCTATTGGACTACCTTTGCATCTCGGGTTATTGGTCAATACTGGGTCGGGTCGGGTTCTTCCTCAGGTCATCAGTTCGGGTCGGTGTTCTTTATCCGTTCGGGTCGGGTCCCCCTCCTGATGCGGTTCGGGTCGGCGTTCCTCTGGGTTCGAGTCAGCTGCTTCTTCTTCTTCGGGTCGGGTCGGTGCTTCCTTTCGGGTCGGGTCGGGTCCTTCTTGGTTTGTGCTTTCGATCCGTCTTCATGCTCCCCTTCATATGCTCCTATCCGATCCGCTTTTGTGCTCCTGCTCTGATTCGCCTTTGTGTTTCCGATCCGATCCGTCCCCTTCGATCCGATCCGTCTTCCTCTATCCGATCCGATCCTAGTTTAGCTAGCGTGGCCTTCCTTTTTGCCACTTTTCCCAAGTGTTGGGTTCCGATCCGATCGGATTCTTTGCTCAGTTCTACATATCCGATCCGAGCCCCCTTATCCGATCTGATCCGAACTCTGCACTGTTTTCTGAAACTGTTCCAGCAAGTGTTTACGCCATTCGACGACGTTTTCGACCATTCTAACTATTGAAATCAATCACAAAGCATTTCATACAGTCATAGCAACATGCATAATCAACCACAAACATCATTCACATCCATATCATAGGTTAAAATGGATCAAACATACCCAAAATCCCATATTTCCCCTTAAGCATGTTTAGGTGAAACTAATGATAGGATTAGCAAAACTTAACCAAATTAACCCAAATTCATACCAGAGGTCTAAAACATCATTTAAGAATTTATGAACATTTTTCCCGAATTTTATCATACTTAAATTCGCTAATTAGCACTAATCACCCCTAATTAGCCATAATTAGTGTAAAACTATGCAAATCACTCACCTTAGCCACAAAATAAACTAAGATCTGAAATGATTCTCTGATTTGATGTGAATCTCAATGCCAATAGCAGCTCCTATGTTGATTTGGTGAAGATCTTCCTTGATTAGGGATTGCTAAGCTAAATCCTTGCCAAAAAGGTGATTTAGAGGTTAGAGGCCATTTTTAGGGATCCTTGGTGATAAGTGGAGGCTAGAAAACTGAAATGGAATGATTCTCCATCTCATTTCAGCCCTCCCATAACCCTAATCCCGAAATGGGTTATGGGCCTACTCACTAAACACCCGATTTGGCCCGGATAAGCAGTTTTTCACCCTCCAAACCTTGTTTCAGCCATATCTCCCAAACGGTAAGTCCGTTTGGCTATTATGACCACTCTACGGAAAGAGAAACTATAAAACGAATCAAATGGAAGTGGTTTCAGGTCAAAATTCCTTTCCTACCAAAAGTTATGGCCAAAACAGTACCGACTAGGGGCAAAATGGTCATTTAAAAATCGACAAAAATCATGGACATGGAAAATGACTCTAATAAATGTTTCCCAAAGTTACATGACCATACGACTTCACACGGGAAAGAAATAAATATTCTACAATCCTATGATGTGTAGAATACGGGCCGTTACACTCTCCCCCCCTTAAGAAATTTCGCCCCCGAAATTCCCTAATCCAAACACACACAAAGGTCCCGCATGCCTATCAATCATAAAACAACAATCAACATGCAAAACAAGCAAAACAAGTCTACCCTAGCATGCGGAAAACTAAATCGTAAAGTAAATCTTACCAGACAAAGAGTTCTGGATATGCCTTCCTAATGCTTTCTTCTGTCTCCTAAGTACAATCATTCTCGTCCTCGGCCCACTGAACCTTGACTAGCTTCACCGACTTCCTTCGAAGTTGCTTTGTATCGTGCCCCACAATACGAATCGGCTTGCGGTTCCCAACCGCCTCGGGTTCTACTTCGAAGTCCTCTAACTGATCAGGTGAAATAGTCACATTTGAGTCGTGAACGAACTTCCTTAGTTGGGAAACATGAAACACATTGTGAACTCCTGCCATCTTCTCTGGTAAGCCAACTCTATACGCCAAATTCCCGACTAGTTCAAGAACAGGGAACGGGCCAACAAATCTTGGTGCCAACTTGCCTCTCCTGCCAAATCAAACCACGCTCTTCAACGGAGAGATCTTGACAAACACCAAGTCACCAACGGAGAATTTCAAATCTCTTCTCCTCTTATCAGCATAACTCTTCTGCCTATCTTGGGCAGCTTTCATTCGTTGCTGAATGATCTTGATCTTATCGGAAGTTTCTCTCACCAAATCTGGTCCAAGCACAAACTTCTCGCCAGTCTCTATCCAACATGATGGTGAGTTGCACGGTCTTCCGTACAAAGCTTCATATGGGGCCATACCGATACTGGATTGGTAGCTATTATTATATGCAAACTCTACTAGATGCAAATGATCATCCCATGATCCACCAAAATCCAATATACAAGCTCTCAAGAGATCTTCCAATATACGATTCACCCTCTCCGTCTGACCGTCGGTCTGAGGATGATATGCGGTACTGAGATGTAATCCTGACCCTAGAGCCTCTTGTAAGCTCTTCCAAAACCCACTAGTGAACAACGGGTCTCGGTCACTCACAATGCTTTTGGGTACTCCATGAAATCTCACTACCCACTTCATATACAATTCTGCCAACTTGGCTGCTGTTCTGGTCGATTTGACTGGTATAAATCTTGCGCTCTTAGTCAATCGATCCACAATTACCCAAATGCTATCATGTCCCGATCTAGTCCTAGGTAAACCTTCGATGAAATCCATCGAAACTTGTTCCCATTTCCATTCGGGAATTTCTAATGGTTGCAACAACCCACTAGGCTTCTTTTGCTCGGCTTTAACTAGCTGACAATTCATGCATTTGGATATAAACTTCCCAACGTCTCTTTTCATCCCTTCCCAGTAGTAGGTTCGCTTCATGTCTCGATACATCTTATTACCACCGGGATGCATAGTCGGTTTTGAGTGATGACATTCTCTAAGCACTTCATCTCTCAAACCATTCACGTTGGGCACAACTAGTCTTCCATTTTTCCGAAGCCATCCATCTCGATCAAGCCCATACACACTCATCTCCTCATCGATACCCATCTCTAACTTGGAGATGATTTCCAATAGGTTAGGATCGTCCCTCTGATTAGAACCAATCCGCTCTATCAAAGTGGGTCTGATCGTCAAACTAGCTAGCATAACTGGATCCAACTCGCACCTTGGTCTGAAATCAAACCCCGCGATAAACTCCAGTTGCTTCCATTCAAGAAACATTGCCCCTAAGCTGGCATGTCTCCTACTCAAGGCATCGGCTACCGCATTACCTTTCCCAGGTGTATATGCAATATCAAAATCATACGAAGCCAAGAACTCTAACCATCTCTGCTGACGGAGATTCAGATCTTTCTGAGAGAAGAGATACTTTAACGATTTATGATCGGTAAACAACTCAAATCTTTCTCCCAAGAGATAGTGTCTCCACATCTTCAGCGCAAATACAATCGCTGCCAATTCCAAATCATGGGTAGGATACTTCTTCTCATGCGGCTTTAGCTGTCGACTAGCATAAGCTACAACCCTACCTCTTTGCATCAATACTGCACCCAGTCCGGTACCACAAGCATCCATGTATACCGTCATCTCTTCATTCCCCTTAGGAATGACTAACACTGGCGCACGCGTCAACCTCCCCTTTAGACTTTTGAAGGCATCCTCACACACTCTGTCCCAGACGAAGGACTGATTCTTCTTAGTCAACTGAGTCAACGGTGCTGCTATCTTGGAAAAGTCTTGGATAAACTTACGATAATATCCGGCTAATCCCAAGAAACTTCTTACATCTGTAGCATTCTTGGGCGTAGGCCAATCTTGTACCGTAGCCACCTTCGCAGGGTCCACGGCAATACCACACTCTGAAACAACATGACCCAAGAATCTTACTTCCCTTCTCCAAAAATGACACTTAGAGAATTTCGCTTTCAATTGGTGTTTCCTCAACACCTCCATCACTATCCTCAAGTGCCCCTTGTGTTCCTCCTCTGTCCTTGAATAAACAAGGATATCATCCACGAACACAAGAACAAACTTATTCAACTGATCTCTGAATACTCGATTCATAAGATCCACAAAGTAGGCTGGTGCATTGGTCAACCCAAACGGCATGACCAACCACTCATAAAATCCAGACGGCGTCCTAAATGCCGTTTTCGGAACACTCTCATCCGCTACTCGAAGCTGATGAAATCCTGTTGCGAGGTCCAACTGGGAGAACACTCTTGCTCCTTCCAGCTGATCAAACAAATCATCTATCCGCGGTAGAGGATACTTATTCTTCCTCGTCACCTTATTCAACCCGCGATAGTCCACACACAAACGAAGGGAACCATCTGCCTTAGTGGCAAACACAACTGGTGCTCCCCACTCGGAGACACTCCTTCTAATCAATCCCTTCTTCAAAAGATTGCTGACTTGCACCCCGAGCTCTCGCTGCTCCTTTGGTGCCATACGACGAAGTGGCATCACTATAGGTCTGGCATCTTTCACTAAATCAATACGGAACTCAATCTCTCGGTGTGGTGGAAGCCCGGTCACCTCCTCGTAGACGTCCGGATACTAGCCAACCACGGGCACATCTGACAACTCATCCTGCGGGATGTCGAGGGAATTCACAAAACTAGCCATAACCCCATCACTAGGTAGACTACCAAACACTACCCTTCGCCCATCATCCACCCTCACTGTCACTAAAAAGCCCTCACAGTCTACCACCACCCCGTATCTTTGGAGCCAATCGACTCCCAATATAATGCCATACCCAGTAAAGCCCAAAACAAAGCAATCACATACAAACATACATCCATGACTCGATAAGACCAAATTCCTGCAAATCATACTAAGGCTAGTCGAACCACCAATCGGGTTCGTTACTATCAATGGTCTATCGACTATCTCGGGTTCCAGTCCCAACCTATCTACCAGGTCACTAGATATGAAGGAACGGGAAGCCCCAGTATCAAACAAAACTCGAACTGGTATATCATAAATAGAAAGCATACCTTGAATAACAACATTCTTTCCTTTCTCCGCCGTAGTTGGGGCATTCGACGAAGAAGGAATAGCATCAAGAGCATATGCTTTCACAATCTGCTTCTCCTTAAGAGGTTGCGGACACTTATCTTTCTGATGTCCCACTTGACCACAGTTGTAGCACTTCCTTTCCGCTGGCTTGGCCCGACATTCTTTAGCATAATGGCCCTTCTTTCCACAGCTGAAGCACTCAACATCCTTCTTGCTCTTTTTCTGGCCACCTTTAGATTGGTCCTGCTTCCTCTTATTCTGAGAGTTATTCTTGCCTCCACCGCCTGCTTGCGGCTTTGGCCCTTCTGCAGGTGCAGCCTCAGTCTTTGACTTAGGGTAAAGACTCTCTGACCTCAAAGCTTTCCCCACGATCGATTCAAAAGTCTCATCGATGTGGTTAATAAGCCTCTCCCCCAAGTACCCATCCAGGCCAGTAATGAACTTCTCATTCTTCTTTTCAGGAGTATCGATAAGAGATAGTCCATATTTCGACAAAGTGTCGAACTCAGCAATATAATCAGAAACTGCCCTCCCATTCTGCTTCAGTTCCAAGAACCTCTTAAACAACACTGACTTCTGGGCAGCTGGTATAAACTTCTCGCTAAAGCGAGCCTTGAACTGAACCCAAGTAACCTGGTCCTCTGGAGTAGATGTTCTAATAGCATTCCACCAATTCATCGCTCGCCCTTGCAACTGGCGAGACGCTAGCCTTCTCTTCATCGCATCCTCAAGACCCAAGTCATCAAAGATACGGTCGCAGCTATCCATCCAATCTTGAACATCTGTGGCCGACTCCATTCCATGGAACGGCTTCCCACCAAGATTAGTGTAATCTTTGCACAACTTGGCGAAATCGACCCTAGGCGCCTGCACTACTGGGCCAACACCAGCTTCGGGATTGGGAACTGCCCCTTGCACTTCTCTAAGCATGTCTCTCATGAGGTTGGTAAACATCGCCCTCATGTCAGCGGCATTCCCATTATTGGCCCCTCTACCGGTACCTCTAACATGTCGGCTCATCGTCAATCTGAAAAAGAAAAACGGTCAACGACCCCATAGTGGTACTAGTGCAGTGCAACTTCATTCTTATACTACTAATAGTATATATATACATAGCTTTTGAAAACCAAAGTAATCACAAATACGCGCTCTCATATACGTACTAACTCTCCCTAGTGTCTTTCCCTAGGTTAATTACGCAACCTAGAGCTCTGATACCAAGTGTGACGGCCCGCCCCGCACCAACCGACATTTACTCCAAAGGTGCGCTGTACACATGTCCAGTTAGCACGGAACGGGTCGCCAGAAGGAAAAAGGAAGAAGGAAATGAACATACAAAGAACCTGTAGAATGTCTCACAGCGCATAGGACAAAATATAATAATAACATACTTGACGTAAAACAGGAGAGACAGTGCATAAGATGAAAATCAGAACTAAACATCATAGCAGCGAAAATCCAAAATACAGCTTATTACAACTTTTCAACTGTCTCAAAGCAAAGTAAGATAAATGAGGTACACTACTAATGCCCAAGTAGCGACCACCAACGACACAGGGAGAATGTGTATATATATATCATACGTGGAAGCCTCCTGCCCGCCTCAGAATCAGCTACTCGCGCATCACCAGCTAACCTGTCTCTAGTCTGCTCGTGTGAGCACCCAGAGTAATAAGAGGAGACATAAAACTCTGGGTCAGACATAAAGCCTGGTATGAGCGATAAGCATCTAAAGTGAACAATAACAGGTAGACTAAAAACATACCTGAACCTGGACCTGCAACCAAAGAGTTAGCACTACATACTGTACAACACTCTAAGGTATCATATCAAACAGTGTAAAGATACAGAGGTGAGGGAGGTGTGCATGTCATAGGGATGGCAAACAATCAAACATAGCATCCATCCTCACATCTCTCACTCAGTGCGTAAAGCATACGATATTCACCACTTCGATCACCCACATACCTTGCTACGATCACTTTGCCCCATGAAGTCACAAATGGCTTCATTGCACTGATAACGTAGCCACAAATTCCTCGCTATGTCCACTTGCCCCATGGAGTTATTCACCCCATCTGCGCTGGCTCATAGCCTTACCAATCCTTACTATGTCCACTTGCCCCATGGAGTTATTCACCCCATCTGCGCTGGCTCATAGTCTTACTACGCATCACCTTGCCCCTCAGGTCATAATGACCCTACTGCACTAATAACGTAGTCTTGCTACCATCACCTTGCCCCTCAGGTCGTAATGACCCTACTGCACTGATAAGTAGCCCATCATTCCTTTTAGTGGTGAATCGAAGTTATGAACATCGACAACTCCTTAGCACACGTCCCGCAGCAAAGTCCAACCATGAAGTGAACTCGTTGGTTCCCAACTGGTTCCGGGATCCTGAGCTCTAACTTCCCCTATTGGACTACCTTTGCATCTCGGGTTATTGGTCAATACTGGGTCGGGTCGGGTTCTTCCTCAGGTCATCAGTTCGGGTCGGTGTTCTTTATCCGTTCGGGTCGGGTCCCCCTCCTGATGCGGTTCGGGTCGGCGTTCCTCTGGGTTCGAGTCAGCTGCTTCTTCTTCTTCGGGTCAGGTCGGTGCTTCCTTTCGGGTCGGGTCGGGTCCTTCTTGGTTTGTGCTTTCGATCCGTCTTCATGCTCCCCTTCATATGCTCCTATCTGATCCGCTTTTGTGCTCCTGCTCTGATTCGCCTTTGTGTTTCCGATCCGATCCGTCCCCTTCGATCCGATCCGTCTTCCTCTATCCGATCCGATCCCAGTTTAGCTAGCGTGGCCTTCCTTTTTGCCACTTTTCCCAAGTGTTGGGTTCCGATCCGATCGGATTCTTTGCTCAGTTCTACATATCCGATCCGAGCCCCCTTATCCGATCCGATCCGAACTCTGCACTGTTTTCTGAAACTGTTCCAGCAAGTGTTTACGCCATTCGACGACGTTTTCGACCATTCTAACTATTGAAATCAATCACAAAGCATTTCATACAGTCATAGCAACATGCATAATCAACCACAAACATCATTCACATCCATATCATAGGTTAAAATGGATCAAACATACCCAAAATCCCATATTTCCCCTTAAGCTTGTTTAGGTGAAACTAATGATAGGATTAGCAAAACTAAACCAAATTAACCCAAATTCATACCAGAGGTCTAAAACATCATTTAAGAATTTATGAACATTTTTCCCGAATTTTATCATACTTAAATTCGCTAATTAGCACTAATCACCCCTAATTAGCCATAATTAGTGTAAAACTATGCAAATCACTCACCTTAGCCACAAAATAAACTAAGATCTGAAATGATTCTCTGATTTGATGTGAATCTCAATGCCAATAGCAGCTCCTATGTTGATTTGGTGAAGATCTTCCTTGATTAGGGATTGCTAAGCTAAATCCTTGCCAAAAAGGTGATTTGGAGGTGATTTAGAGGTTAGAGGCCATTTTTAGGGATCCTTGGTGATAAGTGGAGGCTAGAAAACTGAAATGGAATGAATCTCCATCTCATTTCAGCCCTCCCATAACCCTAATCCCGAAATGGGTTATGGGCCTACTCACTAAACACCCGATTTGGCCCGGATAAGCAGTTTTTCACCCTCCAAACCTTGTTTCAGCCATATCTCCCAAACGGTAAGTCCTTTTGGTTATTATGACCACTCTACGGAAAGAGAAACTATCAAACGAATCAAATGGAAGTGGTTTCAGGTCAAAATTCCTTTCCTACCAAAAGTTATGGTCAAAACAGTACCGACTAGGGGCAAAATGGTCATTTAAAAATCGACAAAAATCATGGACATGGAAAATGACTCTAATAAATGTTTCCCAAAG
Organism: Allium sativum; assembly: GCA_030737875.1. Classification (NCBI taxonomy): domain Eukaryota; kingdom Viridiplantae; phylum Streptophyta; class Magnoliopsida; order Asparagales; family Amaryllidaceae; genus Allium; species Allium sativum. Next base: position 204,408,030 of record CM060916.1, read on the forward strand.
TTACATGACCATACGACTTCACACGGGAAAGAAATAAATATTCTACAATCCTATGATATGTAGAATACGGGTCGTTACAGCCCTACAAGATCTTTGCTATATCGTGTAGTGGATTTCTACCACTACGCTATTTGCAAATAGCCTTTGAAATAGCCTCTCTGCTTTAATCCCCGCTATATTCTGATATTCCCGATAATCCCGTTATTTCGGCTATATTCCGCTATATCTTCTACAAAAGAAATGAATTTTAAAATGATATTTATACATTATAAATTTTATTAAATTAGTTTTTAATATAATTTTTTAACATATATTTTTCAGAATATAAAATACTACAATATTCCATTAAATATAATCAAGCTAAATAAAAGTTTATATTTTTTGTTTATGCATTTTTTTAAATTAAGAATGCACTAATTATAATTAAGTTAAATGTTAATTTTACATTTATTTATCATTTTTATATTTGTAAAAATATTAAATATGAGTTTTATATGCTACTGTAGATTCATCCGCTATATCCTTCTATTTCCTCGATTTATCCCCGCCTTTATGCACCTCCGCCGCATTAGATTCGCTGAGCGCTTTAACTGCACAGGGTCATCCTTTGCCTATTCAACGTTTCTACAACTACATCCCATTTTCCTAGGGTGTACGCTATCTCAAAATCATAGGACGCAAGGAACTCCATCTAACATCGCTACCTTAAATTGAGATCCTTCTTCGAATACAAATACTTGAGTGACTTGTGATCCGTGTAGAGCTCGAATCTCACTCCAAGTAAGTAGTCTTGCCAAGACTTGAGTGCTAATTATATCGCTGCCAACACTAAATCATGGGTAGGGTAGTTCATCTCATGAACCCTTGATTGCCTATTTCCATAACAGACGAATTGACCTTATTGCATCAACACGACACATAATCCTATGCCACAATCATCTATGTAGACCGTAAACACATTGCTACCACCAGGAAGAGTCAGAACATGGGCTAATGTCAGAGCCTTCTTTAACCTCTGGAAAGCATCCTCACAATCTATGCTCTAAGTGAAAACCAAATTCTTCTTTGTTAGACGGGTAAGCGGAGTTGATATCCTTACAATGTCCTTAATGAAATTTCTGCAATCAGCCGCCAACCCCAAAAAACTCCTAACCTTTGTAGAAATCTTAAGGGCTTTCCAATTTATTATTGCGATAACATTAGCGGGATCCACCGCTATTCCATCCTTAGAGACATCATGCCCTGGGAAACTTACTTCCTTTCTCCAGAAATGACATTTAGAAAATTTAGCCTTGAGCTGATGCGATCTTAGAGTGCGGAGCACCTCTTCTAAGTGTACGACATGTTCTTCCTCACTCCTCGAGAGAACCAGAACGGCATCCACGAAAACCACCATGAACTTTTTCAGGTACTCCCCTAAACACCCGACTCATCAAATCCACAAAGTAAGCGGGCGCATTGATCATCCCAAAAGGCATGACCAGCCACTCAAAGAAACCGTTTGGAGTATTGAAAGTCGTATTATTTATACTATCATCTGCAACCCTCAACTGATGAAATCCCGTGGCTAGATCTAACTATGAGAAAACTGTAGCACCTACTAGCTGATCGAGCAAGTCGCCCATCTTCGTAAGTGGGTGCCTATTCATCTTGGTGAGCTTATTCGACTCCTTATAGTCCACGCATAGACGGAGAGAGCCATCTGCCTTGGTCGCAAAAACAACTAGAGTTCCCCACTCAGAAATGCTCTATATAATGAATTCCTTCTCGAATAGCTCACCTACTTGTCTGCAGAGCTCCATCCTCTCCCTAGGAGCCATATGGTGCACTGGTAAAGCGAGTGGTTTCGCATTCTCCACCAAGTAATTATGGGAGTCCATCTCACGTCTGGGAGGTAATCCTCTAACCTCATCGAACACGTCCAAAAATCTCTATGGGAAGCACCAAGGAATCTAGCAAACTGAGCATATTGACCCCCATGGGTCACTAGAAATCTCGAGAGTTCTCCCATGGCACATTAGAATCCCAACAACTCTCCTCTCACAATCTAGAATGACACCGTACATAGCTAGCCAATCGATTCCTAGAATAAGCCTGTAACCCATAAAGCCAAGAACATATGTGTCTCATTTAAACTTGACGCCCATAACAGAAATTCTCAAACCCCTACGTATCATAGACAAGTGACCCTTACCTCCTATAGAGTTTTAGACCACAATAGGATCAAAACTATACTAGTGTCTAGGTAAGGATTATCTAACATAGAATTGGATATTAATGAATGAAAAGCATCGGAATCAAAGAGAGTCCTAATAGGAGAGTAAAAAAGAGAAATCAAACCTTCAACGGTGACTTTCCTACCTCGGTCCAGTTTGGCAGCCTGAATTGCCTCTAAAGTATGAACTTGTCCTCCAGACGATCCTGTCTTCTGACCTTGCCTGTTAGGGCACTACTTGGTAAAATGTCCAACTTGACTGCAACTGAAACAAGCATTCTTCGTCTTCCTTTAGTCTCTAACAAAGTGCCCCAAATTCCAACAGCCACGACACTTAATCTATATTTTGATTTGTGTCTTATCAGGTTTTCCTCCCTTCTTTAGTGCACCCTTCTTAGGCCACCACTTCTTCTTATCAATCTTGGGCCTGTCCTCCTCAGTCTTAACTTCTTTTATATCCTCTTTCCCATCCTCATATATCAAAGCCATGTCTATTAGCCTTCTCGAATATCGCCCTCGTCGGGATGGGATATGTGTCAACACTAGTCCTTGGATAAGTTGATTCAACCCTCTCATGAATCTTAAAGCCTTCTTATGAGGAGTGTTTACCAAATTCAAGCCAAATCTTGCTAGCCAATAAAAATTGTTGACATATTCCTTCACTGTCATACTTCCTTGTTTTAAACTCAGAAACTTCTCCATTTGCATTCCTTCCTTAACCTATGGCAAGAAATTCATCTCAAATATGTGCTTAAACTAACCCCAAGTAGCCACCATTTTCCATGCTTGAGTCACCTCCAACCAATATAAAGCTTCCTCTTTCGGTTGCCAAGCGGCCAACAGAATCTTTCTCTTATCATGTAGCTCTAACAATTCGAACACATTCTCTTTCTCTCTGAGCCAATTGCGCACCTCCACGAAACTCTCAGTACCACGAAACAGTTTGCCTCCCATCGCACAGAAATCCTTACAAAGCTTAAAGAAGTTGACTACATGATTGGGTGGAACTACAGCGGCTGCGGCTGAGGGTGGGACATTACTTTAGCGCCCTGCCTCTATACCCACTATCGTCCAGTTCATTTCAAAGAAATGTCGTAGACCATAACGGAGAATGAGGTTTGTGAAGAGCGACCGATTGTATAATTTCTTCATGTGAGGAATGCACATCTAATTCTGATACCGATTAAAATTTTGACATGACCATTCGACACATAGGGCAACTACACAACGGCTACATGCAATCCGGAAAGCGGTTCAAAATAGACAACAACAACAGTAAATGGTATGTATCTCAAAGCTAGACATTGAATAATCATATCACAAAGGCAGAATAGATATGAATAAACCAAGAATGTATACAACAAGATAGTGGTTAACAAAGATCCACTAATCCCGAAAGAATAGATACATGTACCATGATCTAAATAAAAGACCATGTACACAACGAGAGATAATACCATAGGGACAAAAGTACATAAAGCTGCGGTCATATCACAAAGGCGGAATAGATATGAATAAACAAAGAATGTGTACAACAAGATAGTGGTTAACAAAGATCCACTAATCCCGAAAGAATAGATACATGTACCATGATCTAAATAAAAGACCATGTACACAACGAGAGATAATACCATAGGGACAAAAGTACATAAAGCTGCGGAGGCAGGGTAGCAAGCTGAAAGTGGAAGATCGATCCTGCGATGAGACCCAAAGGAGCACCTAAAATGACTCGGCCTGACCCGAGTATTATTTATAAGAAAATAAACAATAAATGGATCAGTCTAGCTGTACTCATCAAATAAATTGAGATAATAAGAGATATAACGCAGGATGACATGATTCTACTAATAACATCTAATCATAACTAAATATGAAACATGGCATGTCAACACAACTATCTCGAAATAATCTCCTAGCTAATGTAGAATGCAACATTTAAACAATAGCACACAATAGGAAATGATATAGGAACGCCAAACATAAATCAAATTGATGCGCATCGCATCAAAGTAATCATAAATCATCAAAGTACTCATAAATCATCAAGTAATCATAAATCATCAAAGTACTCATAAATCATCAAGTAATCATAAATCATCAAGACATCATAAATCATCAAGTAATCAAAAATCATCAAGACATTATAAAGGGGCAGGCCTGTTCATAGATAAGATACGATCTCTAGGTGGCGAACCCTTTTGTTGGAGCCGAAGCTCCCTATGGTGCCGGGTCGTGACCCCGAAGAGTGAAAACACATAAATCGTGAAATCTCTAGAAAACATCATAAGGGGGGCAGGTCTGTTCATATATGAGATACGATCCCTAGGAAGTGAACCCATTTGTTTGAGCCGAAGCTCCCCACGAAGCCGGGCCGTGACCCCGGATGATGAAAATACATAAATCATAGAAAATCATAGAAAGCTGGACCAAAGTCCCATAGATGAAGGTCACAAATCGTATATTCCCACTCGAGCGATCGTGAACCAAACAACTATGTTATAGAGGCGGATACCAACGATCCGGGTGAGTATGAATTACACCGAGATAGTTAATATAGTAAAATAGGTTAATGTCCCATAACCACTCGCTACTCTCGAATATTTACGAACCCGTTGTTAGTTCATTCTCAAAACATAATGAATAATCATAAAACGAATCACATCGATCCGTGTGAATGGAAATTACTCCGAGCTAGTTAATATAAGAAAACAACAACATGTCCCATAACCACATGCTATTTTCGAATATTTACGAGTCCGTACTTGGTTTCTATTCAAAACAGAGAAAATCACCACACATGTTCGAACGCACGAGTCCAAGAGTTATTCGCCAAAGTAAACTTATAAGTGGTCATAGTCCTCAGTTTTACTACGGTAAATAAACTAAATTTCTCGTCTGATCGATAGGACAAGGAATCGTATATAAATCAATAGAATCAAAACCGGGTTTAGAAATCGAATTATTTTGAAAGGATTTGAATTTAAAAACTGATTAAACGTTGGTTCGATGCCCATTGACAATATAAACCCCGTTATCCATTGTGGTTCAAATATTCATGAAAACCGTCGCCGTAGCGAGTAGAACACAAACATCATAAAACATAAACTCACATTACCACAACATATAGGAAATCAAGGGATAACGGTTGTAATTTCGATCGACGAACGAATCGAAATCCCAAACTAGCACTCAAAGGTTTTAAACTACATCAGAATAGACTCGATGGATATCGAGTCGGTAATTCACGTTTTAATGGCGTGAATCATCTTAACAAGAGTATCGAATAAATTCGATATACAAAATAGAATGCACGGGCTTTAGAATGATCACTTATCCAATTCACATCCTAAACAATGTGAATAGATCAAAAGAATCAACATTGGAAGAATCACTTGAGAATCAAAGACGATGAATCGAGCTGCTGGAATCTGTGAATTCGTGAAGTTGAAGCTCACAAGCGAAGTCTGAACGGCCCGAGCTCCAGCCGGGAAAGACCCAGGATGGGGGTAGACTGTGGACCGAGGTCCCCTCTGGTCCACTGCAAAAAAAAAACAGATTTAGACGTCTAAATCATTTAAGTCAGACGTCTGAACTGGGATTTTCAGAAACCAGAAAGTATTTAGTTCATTTTGGACGCCTTTCGGACGTCTGAATTATTCCGGCTAGACATCTGAATAAAAATTCAGACGTCTGACCAGTAATTTTCAGACTTCTGAATTCTGTTGCTTGAAACTATAATTATTTGGAGCAGGTCAGACGTCTGCCCAAAAATATTCAGACGCCTGAATTCTGTTCCAGAGCACAATTTGCCTTGAAAACCCATTCAAAACGATATCGACGAATGCCTGAAGGCCTATGATGTTATGTACATGTATATGAGGCTTCAAGGACTTGCCGAAACAACTTATAACACCCAAATATGCATGCACAAACATTCATACAAGAGATTAGCAATGATTTTGATTTTAAATTCCAAAACGGGCCAATTTTCTAACCAAAGCAATCAAATACGATTCAAGCGACCTGTGAAGGCTTAGAACTATGTTGAGGGACAGCGGAGCTTCACAACATCACCAAATCAACTGCAAATATATGCACAAGATCGTGTAAACAATCCTACTTATAATTTCAACTCAATGGAACATAAACATATGGAATCGGCTAAGTTACACTAACATAACCAATTCACTAGCACATGCATACACATATGAACACTAAATTACACTTATACAAGCCAATGGCTTGTGGCATAGATGTGAGTTCAAAAAGAACTCACCTTTGGCTCTTGAATGTCAAGAACAAGCTCCAACAAGGAAGAACAAGCACACAAATGAGCAAGGCTCCTCACTTTCAACAATTGCTCCTCCGAAATCACCTCATACATTCACATGAAGACACATGAGTGTTAGGGCACACTAAAAATCCGAAATTGATGAGCTAAGGATATAGAGAACAGGATAGAGAAGCTTATCCATGTCTTAGAATTGGATTTTCACCTGAATTGAGCTTGGATTTGCAAACCCTTGCCTAGGAATTTCTATTTCCCATTCCACTCTCCATTTTCTATTTTCTTTGAAGTGAGAATGAATGAAGGAGGAGAGAGCTAGGTGGAGCTCTTAAGTGAATGAGCCAAGTTGGCTAACCATGCCCTAGCCAAGGTTCCAAAATTCCAAAGCTCGGAATATATCAAAGTTTATACTTTTCAAACTTCTAAACGACATTTTGAACTCAATGCAAGTGGTTTCGAGTCCAAATTCATTCATATGCGAAAAGTAATATTTTGGTCATAACTCAAATTAGAAAACGACCAAATTTTACCTAACTCTGAATGTACCGACCCTTATGGTCAAAAGGGTCGTAAATGACGATCCGGACTCAATGGAAGTGGTCCCGAATCCTAATTTTATCGTTTGTGAAAAATTACATTTTTAGTGACACATCGGATACGACGATATATTTAAATAAAATATTTAAATCTATTATCATCGAATGAGCGGGTTGTTACAGACTTCCCCCATAAAAGAATTGCGTCCCCACAATTCCTTATGAATGAAGTACTAAGTAACAACCAAAAGTAATACCACGGAGTGGTACCACATGAAATGATAAGATCACACCAACGGCTAGGTGAGATCCCAATTTCGTCTCGCAAGATCATAAAAGCTAGAGTTCAATCTCGAACTTCATTACCCATGAAGGTAGTCATCCCAAACGGGTAAAATAATTCCAAAAAAAATTCATAAGCGCTATGAATTCGAATAGACTCACCTTTTTTCGTACGATTCTCAAGGGAATGAGAATCAATAGAATGCACAAAAACCAAGCGAATCTAATTTGGAATTTCAAGGAGCAAGGGGATGGCGTCCTACAGACGCAAGATATCAATAGTAGATATTTCTCTTAGGATATGAAATGGAAATTTACGATGGTTTACTAATCCATTCCCAAAACTCAATCACGATGATGTAGCGAACACCGAACTTCAACATTTTAGTCTTGCAACAAGGTGGTTGACACCCACAAAAGAACAACTCAGAGATTCCAATGAAGTTAGCTAAAGAGAGCAATTCTCGAAGGAATAATCAATGATCCCAGGTTGGTACGGAATATCAACGAGCTAGAAATCGATAACTAGTATTGGTAATGGAATACCAATGAACTATTCGGGGAAATCGATTTCCAACCAGGTACTAAATCTCATTTAGTAACCATAAAGACGAATCATTAGGAATTATTACGAAATTCCCAATATTCAGAAACTTGAGTATCAGTTCTAGAAAATCAGAAACATCGAGAAGATGATGGATAAGTAGTGCACAACTTACCACTTCGGAATGACATGATTTAAGAAAATTTTCTGCCAAAAATCTCAAATCGCAAAAACATCAGCAATTAATCAAATAAGCATTCTCTAACAAGATGAGTTAAACCAAAGAGGTTGTAATCCCTAAAAATTTTAGATTCACAAGGGTTAACAAACGTGCGGACACAATTGTCAATCCAAATGACTCAAACAAACAAAGGAGGAATATCAAAAGAGCTCATCCTTTCGATATTCATTTCTACGAACAACGCAAGGCTAAGTCCATAAGTGAATTGATTATAGCATTTCCGAATGGTCGACTAGATCATGGATTCAAAGAAAAGAAATATAGAGTTTGCCGCAGATCGCAAATACTCAAATTTCCCCTCCCCACACGGGAATCTCATTCTCCCGAGTGATCGTTCACTAAAGAAAATAAGAAGACCCATGGAATCACAAGAATACTTAATTCTCTTTAGCAAATCGAAACAAGGATTAAGAATTAGGCGAGATTCACAATCACTAAGAATTCTTGAAAATCAAAGATCTAAAATCCAGAAACAAGAGACATAAATAAATAACTCTTTGGGTCGTTCGTGGAGTTATTTAGTTTACTCAAAGAAAAGATTCAAGGTAATTTCTAATTGAAAATCATGAACCACTCAAATTATTGGAATTGCTACATGGATATATAGAAATAAATTATCTAGAAAAATGAGAAACGATTATGAAAAATCGCAAAACCCCAAAATATTATTATTTTGATTAACTTATTAATGGTTAATTTAATTTTATGGATCATTTCAAATGTTGGATTGTCACATAATGGTGTTTAGGGATTTCGAACTACAACATGGCGTCCCATATCTCGTTCAAGATCCTTAACGCACCCAATGGATAAGTTAACACAAGAAAGTCCTCAAAATTTCTAAAATTCACGAAAATTTCGCGAAAATATAAAAATTCAATAAATCATTCGGGATGGCATAAAGGAAACAAAATTTCTTTATCAACTTACGAATAAAACCCAAATGATATCTTTTGATAACGAAGAGCACGATCGACGTATATCGAAAGAACATAAATAAAATAATCTCTAAACAAGGTAAATGACATGAAGGAATTAATGACATGTACTTTGACTCAAGAAGAGGGATCACAAGAAGCGGGATTCTTTCCCTCATTCTTGATCTTGAGTTTGGAACGCAACGAGGTAACACAAATGTATCGTTGCGCATTCGTTGAGTTAATTTAGCACAAATGCTTGGTGACTCACACCGGCACAACGAGGTAGCAAATGAGTTGTTTTAGCCCAAAGGCTTGGTGATCTAACACCGAACTAGAACTATATAGCTGACAACAAGGGAGTAGATTTAGTCACAAAGACATGGTATCTCCATACCGACCGACAAGTGATCAACAGACCATGCTAGGTACGTAACGACGTACGAAATAATCTTGACTAGAAATCAAGAAGTATCAGGATCAAAGGCGCTTATAATGTGCGTAACGATGCATGGGCAAGATATCCAATGATCAGTCAACTACAAGGATATTAAACAGACATCGATTAGCAACTTGAGTCAAAGAATGAAACAGATGCACCACTAGAGCATACGGGCCCTAGATGGACTATAGAAATCAACCCGAAGAAGACGAGTCAATAAATATTCTAAAAGACTAAAAATAGGTCACCAGATACTCAAACACCCCTCCGTAGGAGGTACACTGGGTGAATCGGTACTTTCATGGCTATGAACAACTATTTTTCTTTTTAAGGAAAAAGAAGGAAGAAAAAGTTAGTCTCAAGTTGAATTCAGATGATGTAAATTCAATCAAAATGGAATCGTATAGGAAGATAAGCTATGATAGGTCTTAAGACTCTAACTAAAACCCTAAAGAATGATTCCCGAGAGAGGCTTAAGACAACACCATCGTCATACTATCTTACATTGTTTCGGAAAGTGGTTATGATACCAAACTGTAGAGCCCCGCCTCTATACCCACTATCGTCCAGTTCATTTCAGAGAAATGTCGTAGACCATAACGGAGAATGAGGTTTGTGAAGAGCGACCGATTGTATAGTTGCTCCATGTGAGGAATGCACATCGAATTCTGATACCGATTAAAATTTTGACATGACCATTCAGCATATAGGCAACTACACAACGACTACATGCAATTCGGAAAGCAGTACAAAATAGACAACAACAACAGTATATGGTATGTATCTCAAAGCCAGACACAGAATAATCATATCACAAAGGCGGAATAGATATGAATAAACCAAGAATGTGTACAACAAGATAGTGGTCAACAAAGATCCACTAATCCCGAAACAATAGATACATGTACCATAATCAAATAAAAGATTATGTACCAATAAGAGATAATATCATAGGTACAAAAGTACATAAAGCTGCGGAGGCAGGTTAGCAAGCTGAAAGCGGAAGATCGATCCTGCGATGAGACCCAAAGGAGCACCTAAAATGACTCGGCCTGACCCGAGTATTATTTATAAGAAAATAAACAATAAACGGATCAGTCTAGCTGTACTCATCAAATGAACTGAGATAATAAGAGATATAACGTAGGATAACTAAATATGAAACATGGCATGTCAACACAACTATCTCGAAATAATCTCCTAGCTAATGTAGAATGCAACATTCAAACTATAACACACAACAGGAAATGACAGAGGAACGCCAAATATAAATGAAATTGATGCGCATCGCGTCAAAGTAATCATAAATCATCAAAGTACTCATAAATTATCAAGTAATCAGAAATCATCAAAGTACTCATAAATCATCAAGTAATCATAAATCATCAAGACATCATAAATCGTCAAGTAATCATAAATCATCAAGACATTATAAAGGGGCAGGCCTGTTCATAGATGAGATACGATCTCTAGGTAGCGAACCCTTTTGATGGAGCCAAAGCTCCCCACGGTGCTGGGTCGTGAACCCAGAGAGAGAAAACACATAAATCGTGAAATCTCTAGAAAGCATCATAAAGGGGGGGCACGTCTGTTCATAGATGAGATACGATCTCTAGGCAGCGAACCTATTTGTTTGAGACGAAGCTCCCCACGATGTCGGGCCGTGACCCCTGATGATGAAAATACATAAATAATAGAAAATCATAGAAAGCTGGACCGAAGTCCCATAGATGAAGGTCACAACTCGTATATTCCCACTCAAGCGATCGCGAACCAAAAAACTATGTCAAAGAGGCGGATACCAACGATCCGAGTGAGTATGAATTACACCGAGATAGTTAATACAAGAAAATAGCTAAATGTCCCAAAACCACTCGCTACTCTCGAATATTTACGAACCCGTTGTTAGTTCATTCTCAAAACATCAAGAATAATCATAAAACGAATCACATCGATCCGTGTGAATAGAAATTACTCCAAACTGGTTAATATAAGAAAATAGCAACATGTCCCATAACCACATGCTATTCTCGAATATTTACGAACCATAATTGGTTTCTATTCAAAATAGAGAAAATCACCACACATGTTTGAACACACAAGTCCAAGAGTTATTCTCCGAAGTAAACGTATAAGGGGTCATAGTCCTCAGTTTTACTAAGGTAAATAAACTAAATTTCTCGTCTGATCGATAGGATAAGGAATCGTACATAAATCAATAGAATCAAAACCGGGTTTAGAAATCGAATGTATTTTAAAAGGATTTGAATTTAAAAACTGATTAAACGTTGGTTCGATGCCCATTGACAATATAAAACCCCATTACCCATTATAGTTCAAATATTCATGAAAACCGTCGCCGTAGCAAATAGAACACAAACATCATAAAACATAAACTCACATTACAACAACATACAGGAAATCAAGGGATAACGGTTGTAATTTCGATCAACGAACGAATCGAAATCCCAAACTAGCACCCGAAGGTTTTAAACTACATCGGAATAGACTCGATGGATATCGAGTCGATAATTCATGTTTTAATGGCGTGAATCATCTTAACAAGAGTATCGAATAAATTTGATATACAAAATAGAACGCACGGGCTTTAGAATGATCAGTTATCCAATTCACATCCTAAACAATGTGAATAGATAAAAGAATCAACATTGGAAGAATCACTTGAGAATCGAAGACGATGAATCAAGCTGCTAGAATCTGTGAATTCGTGAAGCTGAAGCTCACAAATGAAGTCCGACCGGGCCGAGCTCCGGCTGGGAAAGACCCAGGATTGGGGTAGACTATGGACCGAGGTCCCCTCTGGTCTACAGCAGAAAAATAGATTCAGATGTCTGAATCATTTAGGTCAGACGTCTGAACTCGGATTTTCAGAAACCAGAACGGATTTAGTTCATTTTGGCCCCCTTTCAGACGTCTGAATTATTCCGGCCAGACATCTGAATTACAATTCAGACGTCTGACCAATAATTTTTAGACTTCTGAAAACTGTTGCTTGAAACTATAATTATTTGGAGCAGGTCAAACGTCTGCCTAAAAATATTCAGACGGCCGAATCCTGTTCAAGAGAACAATATGCCTTGAAAACCTATTAAAACGATATCGACGAATGCCCGAAGGCCTATGATGTTATGTACATGTATATGAGGCTGCAAGGACTTGCCGAAACAACTTATAACTCCCAAATACGCATGCACAAACGTTCATACAACAGATTAGCAATGGTTTTTATTTTAAATTCCAAAATGGGCCAATTTTCTAACCAAAGCAATCAAATACGATTCAAGCGACTTGTGAAGGCTTAGAACTATCTCGAGGGACAGCGGAGCTTCACAACATCACCTAATCAACTCCAAACATACGCACAAGATCGTGTAAACAATCCTACTTATAATTTAAACTCAATGGAACATAAACATATGGAATCGGCTAAGTTACACTAGCATAACCAATTCACTAGCACATGCAAACACATATGAACACTAAATTACACTTGTACAAGCCAATGGCTTGTGGCATAGATGTGAGTTCAAAACGAACTCACCTTTTGCTCTTGAATGTCAAGAACAAGCTCCAACAAGGAAGAACAAGCACACAAACGAGCAAGGCTCCTCACTTTCATCAATTTCTCCTCCGAAATCACCTCATATATTCACATGAAGACACATGAGTGTTAGGGCACACTAAAAATCCGAAATTGATGAGCTATGGAGATAGAGAAGAGGATAGATAAGCTTACCCATGTCTTAGAATTGGATTTTCACCTGAATTGAACTTGGATTTGCAAACTCTTGCCTTGGAATTTCTATTTCCCATTCCAATCTCCATTTTCTATTTTCTTTGAAGTGAGAATGAATGAAGGAGGAGCGAGCTAGGTGGAGCTCTTAAGTGAATGAGCTAGGTTGGCTAACCAAGCCCTAGCCAAGGTGCCAAAATTCCAAAGCTCGGAATATATCAAAGTTTATACTTTTCGAACTCCTAAATGACATTTTGAACTCAGTGGAAGTGGTTTCGAGTCCAAATTCATTCGTATGCGAAAAGTGATATTTTGGTCATACACTCTAATGAGAAAACGACCAAATTTTACCTAACTCCGAATGTATCGACACTTATAGTAAAAAAAGGTCGTAAATGACGATCCGGACTCAACGGAAGTGGTCCCGAATCTTAATTTTATCATTTGTGAAAAATGACATTTTGAGTGGCACATCGGACACGACGATATATTTAAATAAAATATTTAAATCTATTATCATCGAATGAACTGGTTGTTACAATTACCTTGCACTTCAGTAACTGCAGCAGCTTCTACCTATCTGCAGAACCATGTTGGAATTGGAACGCCCTCGATTAGGAGCCCCATACATGCTGAAAAGTGAAGAAACGAGGACTCAAGGAATATTGTAAATGACTTGAGGGGATATATTTTTCGAAAATAGGTTTTACTTGAAAATACTTTGCTTTGAAAATTCTTTTTCAAAAACTTTTTCTTTGTTCTTGTAACCTTTGGTTCTGATACCAATGTGACACGCCACGTCCCTTAATGTCACCTATATGAGGATGCATTAGTTTTGTGAAGCACGCAAATAATACAGAGACTAATTTCACAAGACAGAATATAAACACAGAAAAAAATTCAAACTTTTATTATAAAGTCAAATCCAACATTACATTTTCAAATACCATAGTCAAAATCATAATCAAATGTCTTGTAGAAATACAAACCATCAGAGTACAAGCACAAAACCAATAAAATCATATCCCTCATATGCCAAATCAATGACAAAGAGTAGAAACTGAATCAATACATAGAGTATGAAGTAATCCGAGTCAAAGCTGAATCAACAAATCACGGGCACTGCTGCAATTCACCACCCTGAGAACTTGGGGGGAAAAGAAGAAAGAGAAGGAAAAGCAAAATAGGTCAAACACAGAGTCTGGCGAGTTTCAATGATTTTTGGCACAAGCATAAGATAAAGTAGGATCAAGACAAATAAATGGCAATGGATAAGAAATGCAGTAAAATATACAAGTACAAAATAAATGAGATAAATGAGACAAGGTAAGATGAAGTAAGCTTCTCATTCATATCTCAAGAACAAGTTTTTGCACCAACTGTCAGAATAATTGATTAGGTTTTATCCTAATTACTACCCAGTGATCAGCTTGCTACAGAAGCAAATAACACGTGCTAGCCATGACAGTTGGGGATATCATCCCCGAACTCATCAACTTTATAAGACATGATCCTATCTGCCGATGTTACAACGTCTTATCTTTCCTCATCGGACCCATGCACGCTCATATCTCCGTCGGCATGCACCCGTACCCACCTCCACGTTTTGAACCTTTATAATCAAGATCAGTAAAGCGTGCCCTAGCCTCTACCAAGTGCGACGCTCCGAGATGATACCAACAGGGATTCTGACTGATACAGGTTCCAACAACAGTAGATTAACATAAACCACCCATAGGCTTATGCCCTCGAGTAAACTAGAATTTTAAGAGTCCACCTGGATATTAATATCAGACGTGAAACCTCTTAGCATATTAATCAAACAGGTTTAACTAAGCTGGTTTAAGTTCATTAATAAGCATCGTATAACCCTATGTTATATTTCCCGATTTTAAATGACATTTATTATTAAATGTAACAACCCTTCCTCAAGCACCTACTCAGATGTATATCGATTATAATAACATGATTTACATAGTTTACATCTGTTCCACATATTTTCCATAACATGTTCTAATTAAATCCAACCTATTCCGATTAACATGTTTGCATATTCTTCTTTTATAATTGTCCCAATTGTATAGTCAATGGTTACCAATTACCAATATGCCAAAATCTCGTTTTTATTGTTATTACATGTTATTCTAATTTATCCAATTTATGTAATTTTGACAGAAATGGCCTAGACTCTCGATTGCCTAGGCTCGGCAAAAAAAAGGAAAAGGAGAAAAAAGATCCAACTTAGAAATAAAAAAACTGGATAAATAGGCATAATAAAACTGTAAATAAAACTAAGACGGAAAAAGGATAAGGAAGAAAAAGTGTACATATAAACATATAATAACTGTAACTGAATAAATAATTGACATTAATCAAATGAACAATATATAAGAATAAGCTTATAAACACTGCTTATTTCGAATCCAACATGTTTACTATCTAAACCCTTTTTGAATTGCAGATCTAAAAATAACGTAGAACTCACTGTGATATGTATTAGATCCAGAAAAGGCCATTGAAATAGTTGTAGTAGAAAAGCAAGAATTATCCCTTCAATCTATGTTCTGGCAACACATCGATATTTTCTTAATTTTATTTAGAACATAACTTAGAGGAAGAAGAGAATGAAGAAATGTTTCTGTGTAAGAAAATGGTGAGGCTGCTAGCCTATTTATAGATATATTAGGATAATATAAACCATAGGATATTTGGTTTTAAAATTAATTCATATAACACACATCGTCGCTGGGTAAACAATGAATATAACTCACAAACTGGACCAGGTTCAGACGTAGGAACTTTCCCTACCCTCGAGTGGGTCAATCTACCTCTAACCTGGGTCGACAATAGTGTCGACCCATGGGTCGACCCGTGTATGGTTGAGTCTCCCACTGACCATTGTCTCTCTGCGTTAATTTATTATATATTAATTTTGTTTTAATTCAAACTTATTTAGCTCATAACTTTTTAATACCTAGTCTAATTTGCGAAAACCAAGAGTCTATCTTCATTAGAATTTCGTAACTAACGCAACAATAAATTTTGTTTTACTCAGTTATGAATACTTAATTAATTAATATTCATTTTATTATCTTCTTCATATAATTATGGTGTATTAAATTATGGATTGTTACAGTGTCCTTAACTTGTCCAATACTGGGACAAATCAAAAAGATTGTAAACGATGAATATAGATGTCTGTTCCGTTAACAAAATAAATATCCACATAATAATCACATACAATGCTTATCGTATGGGGCCGAAAAACACTGTAAGAGTACGTAAATATAATATATTACATATTTTATAGTTATTAAAAAATTGGCATTCGACCAATATGAATTCATGGAAATTTGTTTAATTATCAATCGTCTGCGTGAAGCAGTAAATTTTAAATCAAATAAGCCTTGAACGGCTTAATTCCAATCTAACCATAGGTATACAGAGTTTATCACATATACACACTTTTTCAAAACTCATTCAAACTAGCTGTGTGTTATAAAATTAAATATCGTTTTTGATAAATTTCTAGAAAACATAAACATAATTATGCCTATTCACAATAAACTTCCCCAAACAAGCCTAAAAGCTCTTAAATATTCAACCTTTTTGCACATAATTCTATTTTGATACAAACTATATAAACTTGCAATACATAGATTTGTAACAAGAATTAGGCCTCAATAAACACAATATACATACAATAAGGCAATACAAACCTGTCAATTAACAAAATAACCCTAAATTAGCATATAACTAAAAAGAGATTATGACTTGTACCTTATTTAGAGGAGAATAGGAGGCTAAAGAGGAAGAGGGGGGTTCCAGGTGTTGAAGAGGCTAGGTAATGGTGGAGTGGCAGTTGGTGGTGTTTTTGGAAGAGGAAGGGGAGGATTTTGAGAATTTTTGTGAAGAAAAACGAAATGAGGAAGAAGAAGCTTGTTGCTGGCAATTTGCTCGCGATTAGCAACGACCGTCAATGGGTTAAAGACTAATGGTTATTAAAAGAAATATTTTTTAATTTGTAAGAAAAATCCATAAAACAACTTATGTTGGTAGCCGTTGGAAGACGATGTGAACTTGTCGTTGCCGACCACTGGAAGCGTCTTTGGTATATACTGCTTGTTTAGTAGCTGTTGTGTCTATCAATTTCAACTCATGACTCTTATAATCTCTAATGCAATTTTTTTGCAAGAAACGTGTGGAAGACATGATTACTAGTTATAATTTTACAATTTATTAGAATCGAAAAAATAGTCGTACTTATTTTATTTATCGCTATCTATAGTAGTTCTACATTAACTATTATTTTGTCCAACTAAAGGCAGCACAGATGTAATTCATCTTGGACAACCTAAGTGATTGGGCGGACACTGGTATTCATAAACATTTTCTAGTTGCTTTTAGCACATAGAAAATTAAAGGTAAAATACTCTTATTTACAATTTGGTTACTTAACGTTTTATTGTTTGAAACACTTAAATCTTAAATAATCAAATAAGTACAGTAAATTAAAATTTCATTATTAGCAATGAGACCGGAGAACAATCAATTAGTTTAGGAATATAATCAAATGAAATTTGACTTTTAATTAAAAAGCAAGAAGGATTAGAATTTTAGAGCAAATATGGTTTTAGAAAAGATAAATATTACCTTTTTCCCCACATTTTTCTACTGCTAGATAGAGTGTGCTAGAATTCGTAATGAGCAAGACTTCCATACTTATTATATTAAAGAACCAGGTAAGAGTCTATGTCGATTTTATTAGTTTATCACATTTGTCCCACTATGAATGTTTTTCCCCGTCGTAACTATTTATGAACATAGTTCTCCTCGTAGCACCCCACTATATGACATGATTTCTATCAGGGTTTGTGCATGAATTTTGTGCATAGATTATGAAAGGGAATAAACTGTAAAAGACTATAAGTTACAGCAATGTAGAGTTTAAAATTGTAAAATTATGGTAGAAAAAGAAATTCATGGTAGAAAAAGAAATTCACAATGTCTAACGTGGAATTTCGATTGGTAAAACAAAATAGGATGTATGACCACAAAAATAACATGACCTAAATAACAATATTTATGAACATTAATTGGAGAACTGTAACGAATAGGATAAAATCACACCAAATTAACAAATAAATAATATTCATTCAAGATCATCATAAATATTCAGACTAAATCTAACCTGCTTAGAATCAATATGGTTAAATTTTCTACCATCAACAAATGCTTCCATTTGCATGTATAGACAAGTTATGGATTAGGTTATGCAAAAAGGAAAAATAGACAGATTTTTTAATATTTTGAGCTATACATAGACGAGTCAGAATAATACCAAATTACCATATAGATATGCCTTCCCCTTTTCTTGATCTCTCTTATTCTTCCGCCTCATGTTCTAACCATCTTGTGAGGGCATTCGTTGGATGCGGCCATGTAAAATGGCGTTCTAGCCTGTTTATTATTTGGATTCAGTTATCAATTTTTTTTAGAAACTATTGCACCATTAACCTTTCGAACCATGTCTTCTTAACCCAAAGTTCAATGTAATGTCAACAACTGTTGAAAAGAACGATTTTAGTCGAGTCATGTACGTCGTATCTTTCTTGAAGACGTTTAGATGTTGCTAGAAGGTGCAAAGTAGTATACAATAATGTCGTCGCCTTTAAGATAAAACAACCTTAATTTTCCTACTTTATTGACTTGTCTGCACAAACGATGCCCGACAAATGTACTCAAAATCTACTACTCCTTGTTATAAAGTAAGAAATTTCGAGAAGTGGAAGAGTCTGCATTTCTCTCTTTCGAAAATTGATTTGAATATGTGAATTTCGTTTCCTTATCTATTTTTTTTAGCAAGGCTGTTGGCTTATTTATTAGGTAGACAAAATAATATTAAAACCATTTCTATTTATGTCGAAGACATAATAGTTAAAATAGGATCAAAAAAAGAATAGGTTCAAATTCAATGCTAAAATATGTTCTCTTGTACAAACTAGTATGATTCGACCATTCAGGTTCGATTCATTATCGATCAAAAGTTGTTAAAGTTTTATACCTAAAATATATCTGTTACATCACAATCAGTCTAGCTCGATTCAAATTAGGTCGAGTAGGTCAGGTTGAGTCGATCGGTCAGCCTACGAGGATGTATGGTGGAGAAACATGGTCTCTCTCCTCACAAAATAGCATAAAATAATGTTCAAAGAGCCCAACTGAGAATCTAAGGATCTAGTACAAATATTTGATCATTCTATACAATTCTACAATGCATGACTATTTAGAAAATAGAAGTCATAACGACTTCTATTTTACGTATGAGTGGATCATTAAATAATTATATTTAATTCATAAACGGTCGTATCATTCTAATATTTTGATACGTGGTACATGGTGATGTGATACATGTCCATGATTTTACCAAAGCATTTTATGACAATTTTGCCTTTGTGATATACTGTTTTAGGCATAACTTTTGCTAGGGAACGAATCAGGTATACAAATTAGTCTCATTGCTTCTGGATAGTGGTTGGTCATTTCCTAGAGTGGTTACATTAAGAAAATAATTGAGTAGTTCCGAAGAAATTGGTATTTTAAGATTTCATTTCCACTGCATTGAATTTAGGACAACTAATGTGCTAAAATTAGATTGGCCGATTAGACTTATGACCGGGTAATTATAAATAGGAGCTGTAAGAAAAGGTTTATAGTTTTTCTCCTTCATTATCATAATAGTTTGGGTAACTGTGACACTTCGGTTTATCCTAATCCTCTCAAATCCTAGATCTATACTTTCTTTATCAAATCAATTCTAACTTGCATCTAGAGGCTAGATCTGCATCTAGGAGGAATAGATCTTATCATTTCTGCATCACATTATGCATTTCTTGGCTTTCTAAATCAGTAATTTCATTCACTACAAGAATCAAATCTATTTTCGATGGCTCAAAATGGTCGGTGGCCGTCCGAAGTCGTCGGAAATGACCATCGCAATTCAAGGCAGTGGGGAATAGAGTTTTCGATGGCTTTCAACACAGTCTGTCAATTCTATTTTCGATGGCTAGAGCTGGTTTCCGATCGGTGGCATTAGTTGTTGGAAGCCGTCGGAAGTCGTTACTTGTACATCTGCCAATAATCCGTCGCCAGCCGTCGGAAACCATTGGAAAACCTACTTTTTTTGTATTTTAGCTGCTATTTAGCCTTCCAACTACCTTTCTCACACAAACCACTAATTCGGCAACAATATATTACCCCATCATACCATATATTAACCAAACACCAAAATAAAACTAATTCTAACTCGATAAACCAACAAAAACAAAAAGTCAACATAAATTTCATCACCGACTCAAGTCACTAATTATACAATACATAAATTTGTACATACCATATAGTAGACCATCAAAATAATAATAAATACATCAAGTCTACCGTCAAAGTCTACCATCAGAGTCTACCATCAGATAATATGTACAAAATATCAACCCAAAGTCTAGTCAACCAAAAAGTCATACATACACTGCCCAAAAAAAAATTACCTCACACTCAGTCACTAATTATCTCTGGAAACTGCAGTGCCAACTGAAGATGGAAAGGGGCCATGCTGTTGCATGTACTTGGCCGTACACTACTCCATAAGCTATGTCATTTCAATGGTCTAGCGGCGATTCTAGTCCTTAAGTTGCGCCACCCTAGACCTCAAGTCCTCAGTCTCTGCTAAGTCAATATCAGCTCTATTCTGCCTGCTCTGTCTTCGAGTGCTAGCCTGTAATAATCATTTAAAAATCTTTTAATCATGTAAAATTATATTAATTACCTATAACTCGTAAATGTTATTTTATTTCTAAACTAAAAATTAAATCAATGAAAAAAATCGATTACCACTTGATTTCTAAAGCAATAACGCATGTTCTGCATCGTCGGATCCATCACTGAGTGGAATATAATGTCCTCCTCATCTGTCATGAGTTGCTCTCGCCCCATATCAGGTAGTAGCTGGTGGCACTACTACATAAACTTTGCCGTCACGACCAAATAAGAATGTAGATAAAATTAATATCATGATATCTTATTTCATTATAATTTAACAATTACTACAAAATACTGTTACATAAAATGAAATATTCTTACATGGCTCTTCCTAGATTTCACATCATGTTATGTATATGAGACAGTCCTATTCGGAAATACATGCTCGATGACATGCGTACGAGTGAACACGTCCATATATTAGATTGGACCCTGCCCATCACCCTTCTGAACTTGATTATTACATATAATTATTATACATTCAAAATTATATAGCAAATTAACTTTTTATGATTCACATTTGTAAAATTTACCAACTCCTACCTATACTACTGAAATGATTTCGATCCTAATTGATGAGTGACTGAATTTATATTCCTATTTGCAGAGTTTCTTTTCGACTCTTCCTATACATTCAAAATTTGATACGTTATCTATCGATCAAATATTTTTTTGGTGTTTAAAAAAAAATCATACACTTACCTTCGCCTCAGCAGTATCCCAATATCTGATAAATCCTTCCCACACGGCTTCCCCTATCCAGCTAGGCTTTTCCATTTTTTTTTTCTTTATTGATGATTTGTTATTCTTATAATTTTTTCTCATTTTTTACATCCAACAGAGTCAGGCCAGTTGTAAGTCGTGAGTCTGTATATCTAGCTCGGCTTGTATTCCAGGGTAAACAAACATTAAACAATAAAATATGTATAATATATCAGCAATAAAAAAATAAAATGGAAAAATATAATAAAGAATATACTTACAAGGACGTCCTGCCAAATGCAATATATGATGTGAGGTAGGGTGGTATCACACTTCGGCCAACAGGCCGACATCCTAGCCATGTACGCTGCTTTTGGCGCATTTATAACAACCTTTGAAAGATGAATGTCAAAACTCCTACCAAAACATGTAATTTATTGATCAACAGTCCAAAATATGAATGATCATCTTTAATTATTATTTCATTGTTTCCCTTAAGGTCTGCCTGATAAACTTCTTCACCCGGAATATTCTTCCCATCAAACGTAAATCTAGACTTTGTTTTAAAAGCTGCCGACCAATATGATTTATCTCTTTTTAGAGATGGATAATAAGCGTAATAAACTTGAAATGCTTGTTTGGCTAGTACAAAAGGATCATACTTGTGATAATGCAATGTATGCTATATTTCAGTCAGATTATAATCTTTGTGCACATTAATCCCAGAACCTGGAACATTGCTAAACCATTGCATTTAAATAGAAACACCTCCTTTAAAGGTCATGAGAAATATGCCAGTTGCAAAATTTGTGTTAAAACGCCATAAAAATCATTATGCGATTTTTTGGATCGTCACTGCCTTTAACAAATACACCTGTATTGTTCGTTAATTTTTCAACACTGTACTCTTTGGTGTTAAATTTATATCCACTAACAAAATATATTGTATATGTCTTGACCACTCTTTTTGATCCCATTGCAAGATGTTTCAACCCTTCGTCAGTAACACAATTTCTAGGTTTGTAAACGTAATTTGAAAATCAACTGGAAAATTCTTTACTAAGATCTTTGTTCGGATGTTCACGTTCATAAACACTGTATATATAAATAAAATATTACATTTGATTATACACACGTAAGTACTATAGAAATAAATGAATAAAACACTAATTGATATTTTAGATTACCTAAGAAATGGTGCAAGCGCGGCACAATTTAGAAGAATATAAGTGTGTGCTACATGAAGTTATCTATCGTTTAGCCATATTTTTTTTGAGAAAAAAATGTGTGGTCTTCCTAACGGAAGAGAGCACACATATATATAATAAAAAATAGAGTGATACAACTATCCAAATACATACACCAAAACACAGACCCAAAGACAAGAGTCTCGAAAATGAATGTAAGGGAAAGTAGATATATGAGTTCTGGCAAAGCCACCACCCATCATACTTCGTTATCGAATTCCGGCAAGGCCACTACCCGATAAGAAGTATATCTATTCCCATACATATAATAAAACTAAAAAGAAACAAATGATGTAATAGTTCACCAAAATATACAGACACTCCTACACCTCATACACCAATATATCCAAAGCAAGCCAAAAATGATCTAATCAAAGCAGCAGAACCCAAAAGCTCCACAGTTTCCTCTACAATATGCGGATAGCCCCAAATTTGAAGCGATCCATACAATTCTCCAATTTTACTTGCACCTGAAACCCTGAATAATAACGAACACAACTTACCATTAGTTACCAACACATATATTATGGATATTTTATATATATAGTGAGAAATTTTATAAATACCATTATGTATCAATACATATTATGCTGAAAAAAGGAATTAAGCTAAACATTGTAATACCATACTTTCTATGCACTAATACGAAACCTATTATTTCTAAAATATCTGTTGATACTCGTAAATAACCCCACATTAGACCTAACTTTATGCAAAAAAATACCAAAACTCGAGTCACTAAAATACTTATAACGTGAAGTGGTCATCCAGTCCAAACAAAAATAAATACTCTTAATGATTAATTTATCAGAAGATACTGAAGTACACTGAAAAAATCTCTGGTTTCTTTCCAACCAAATGAACCAACTAATAATTATAATTAACGAATCCATTACATATCTCTGTTTTGATTTATAAGTAAATCTATGATGATTCCAATATTCCTCACAATTATTAAGAGTATTCCCACTTGACATGACAAAAATCCTAAGTACCATGGTTAAAATATAATTAGAAAAACTACATGAAAAGAACAAATGATCAACATCTTCATCTGCATAGCTACAAAAACAACATTTAGCATCTAGCAAAACATTTTTCCTCTTTAAAAGCTCCACTGTGTTAAGCTTCTTATGGATAATCAACCACATAAGAAACTTAGCTCTAGGAGGAGAATTAGATTTCCATATAAATTTAAAGGGAAGCAATGACATACCAGAGAAATTAATAAGATTGTACATTGAATTGACGGAGTAAACTAAACTCTTATCCAATCCCCAACTAATGGTATCCCTCGTCTCATCCAGATGGTATAATGTTAATTTTGCTTTTAATAAGGCCAATTGTCTTAGCAATCTCCCCTCTATTATATTACCAAAAGAAAACTCCCATGGGGGATCTAGATTTCTTCTATAAACATCCGCAATTAAAGCATTCTTGAAGTCACAAGCATTAAACAGCTCCACAAATTCGATTTTAAGACGTATACTTGAAATCCAAGCATCATGCCAAAAAAAAGTGGAATTACCTGAATGAACTGTCATCTTACATCCTAGCGTGAAGAAACCTAAACAATTTAATACTTCCTTCCAGAAATGAGATAATCTATTAGACCAACTAACCCCAGATCCCTCAAGAAACTCTCCCCTGGAATAATAAGATTTTAAAACTAAATTCTTCCAAGTAGCCACTATATCAGTACTTCTAAATTTCCATAACCATTTTGTTAGTAAGGATGAATTAAAATTTACAAGGTTAATAATCCCTAAGCCCCCATCTCTCTTAGGCTTACAACATAACTCCCAATTTACTAAACATTTATAACTACTACAATTGAGATCCCCATTCCAAAGAAAATTCCTTCTAATTCTATCTACTTTCTCAATAACCCACTTAGGAAATCGATGAACCGTCATCCAATAAGTGGGAATAGCTGATAAAACCGAATTAACTAAGACTAATCTACCTGCTCTAGAGAGAAATCTATTATTCCAACTCGATAATCTATTACTGATTTTATCAATAATAATTATTCAGTCATCCTTTTTAAGCTTGGAAGGTCTAATTTTAAATCCTAAATAATCAAACGGAAATTTCATGATAGAACAGTTTAAGGTGTTAGCTACTAAGGACTCTACATTACAACTATCATTAAGAATCATGACTGCACTCTTATCAAAATTAATGCGAAGACCAGACAACATCTCAAAGCAATATAATATAAACTTAAGCGTAATAACATGCTTAGGTAGATGAGACGTAAATAATAGTGTATCATCTGCAAATTGAAGAATAGCTAGTTCATTGTTAAACTCCTCGTTCCCCACTCTACCTAAAAAACCTAAATTCCCAGCCCTCTTAATAATTCTGGAAAAAACATCAACCGCTAAGTTGAATAAAAAAGGCGAGAGAGGGTCGCCTTGTCTGAGGCCTCTCTTCGACTGAATCTTTTTACCAACTACTCCATTAACCACTATACTTGAACAACCCGACTTAAGTAGCAACATAATCCAGTTGGTCCACCTAATACTAAAACCCCTAGCAAGGCATAGCTCACATATAAAATCCCAATCCACAGAGTCGAAAGCCTTCTCAAAGTCTAACTTCAAAATGGCACATGTGAAGTTATTTTTAACACAGATATTTATGTACTCCTATACTGCCGCTACCCCATCCACTATATTCCTACCCTTAATGAACGCAGTTTGTGAAACATCTATCGTTTAGCCATATGTCTATGCATTTCCCAAAAGGTCGACCATATTGTCTATAAATAGATAAAATTGTTTGAGTTGATTCTTGTTGTCGCCTTCGTCATTACGAGGAAAACTTTCAAATGATATATTTACATGATCACTAGAATAGTGAGAGAAAATGAACGAAGCTTCTTTTTCGATGTAAGATTTAAATATCGAACCTTCAACTCGTGTTTTTTGTCTCAACTTTTTTCTTTAGATGATTCAGATAACTATACAAAATTAATTTACATTAACTTAATATTTTTAATGCAATTAAATTAAAAGGTAACATGTAATATATACACCATTCAAATGGATACATCCATCCGTATTAGACGGGACCCCGAAGTCATACATCAGATGGGAGGTGAATAGGTAAATGCTCCATTACATTAAAAAAACCTGACGGAAATATTTTTTTCTAATTTGTAGAGCAATATAGGAATATCTACTTCAAGTTTACGCAAACGTTGCACTTTTAAAGTAGTCTAACAAAGCTCTTTGTAAAACATACTAAGCTCCGTTATTACCTTCCAAAATTTTAATGGCAGTAGTTCTTTGAACATAATGGGTAATAAATTTTCATTCATTATGTGACAGTTGAGGCTTTTCATTCCGATTAATTTACCATTTCTAAATTCAACACATCTACGAATGTTTGATAAAATTCCATCAGGAAATCTTAACCTTTTAACCCATTTTAACAAAACATTAACTTGATTATATCTAATTCATAACATGCTTTTAGTTTTTTATGTCATCTGATTTCATATGAAGCTTGGGAAGTTTGCATAATCCCTCTATATAAGGTCTTGATTTTAAATCATCTTTAGTCTTCCCTTTCACATTCAAAATTGTGTTAAACATATTATCAAATACATTTTTATTATTGTGCATCAAATCAATATTATATCGAAGAAGAAGATATTTCCAATACGGAAACTCACGAAAAATAGACTGTTTGCACCAATTATGAACAGTCGATTTGCCTTCAATTTTAGTTTGCACTCCAGTTTCATATATTTTTGGATAATGTAACAACCCGGAAAATCAGAACCAATTTAATTTTTTTTATTTTGGCTATTAAATTTTGAATAGTTAAAATAATTTATTTTAAATAATAACGATTAAAAATTCATTTAAATCGAAGTTAAAATGAATATATTTATTTTAATTTTAAAAGGAGTTAGAAATAGTGCGGTAGTTTGAAAATTTGAATTTGGACTTTGACTGAATGTACAGGATGCAAAATAAATCAGATTTTAGTGAAACAAAAAATATTTAAATCTGTTTAAAGATATCTTTCCAACGAATCCGAAAAATTGAAATTTCATAGCGGGAATCAAAAGTTATGGCTAGTTGAATATTCAGAAAAGTAGCTATGGAATTTAATATAATATATAGCCAGTTTAAATAGCCATTTTGCAAACGACCTCCGCTTTTGACGAAACCACCCTGGTTGGATGCAGAATGACAAATTATTGCAAGATTCCAATTTTCATAATTTTTGGAATTAATATGTGAGCGTGGCAAATGAAATTGTGTTTTGTCAATTTTATTCAATTTGGATCGACCAGAAAATGGCCATTTTTCAAACGGTCTCCAAATTCGACGAAATTAATTTTGTGAGGACCGTATCATCACAACATAGCTATATTTATTTTTGGGAATTTTTAGATTCAGTATGTGGCCCTGGTTAATTAAAATGTAGGATCAAATTAAATATTTTATATTTAAATTTAAAGAAAAAACTATCAAAAATAATTGAATTGGCTTACGGGACATATCCCATTATGTCCGTAATGGAGGTATTTAGCTAGGGGCGACAGTCGTTGGGTTTGATTTGGAATTCGTAACGCTAAACAAACGTTTGTGGAATTAAATAATATTTAAATATTTATATAAAAGCCTTTATAAGAAATTGAAACCCTAACCCTAGTTTCTTTTCAGTGCCGCCTTATACACATATCAATGGCCGGAAATAAGCGATTTTAATTCGTAAATCATTCCTAATCCATCAGTAATTAGATCGAAGCTTGATAGTAAACCTTATAGGGATTTTTATGCTCTTCAAAATGATATGTTAATGATCAAAATTCATTGAGTAACTCCACGGGATTTTGTGCTCAAAACTGTAGAGTTTGGTTGCGATTTCAGTGCTCAGAGGGGTGCGAGTTCATCATTACTCAGGCCGAAGGGAGGCGCCATCTAGAAGCTTGGCGTGGCGGTCCTATATCTGATTCCGGCAGTTTGATTTGTGCAAGAATTAGAACCCTAAGTTTTAAGAGGTGCTCGATATTGTCCTGGCAGTGAAGAACGATGGGAAGAGGAGTAATTAGGAAGGGTAATTAACCCTTAACAGAAAATTAATAAATAAATAAATTATTTAATTAATTTTTTTTGTAATTAATGTATAAGTTGTGGTATCTTCTTCATATGTAATCAGAATTCAATGATTTTGGATCTGTTGGAATCGTGTCGAAGAGCATTACATTTCAAAAGAGACCGCAAAATTTTTGGAGCATTCTACAATTTTAGAAGAAATAAAAAGAAAAGTGAGATTTCTGAATCCAAATTAATTAAATAAAATTATATTAGCATGCAGACGGAGTTTGGAAACTCCCGACACCCGTTGTCCACAGACCATGGACGACTTGATCGTATTGTGATATGGAATTGGTTAATGTTTGGTATTTGATTGTGGCTGAAATGAAACTCGTTGATATTGTGGCAATATATTGCCTATAAAAAAATGTATTAGGAAATTAAACCCCTTGTAAACGCCGTGAGGCCTAAGGTAGTGTGAGGAGCTGTACATCGGGACGGTGCCGGTTTTAATTACCCTGCCGTTATGCTGCCGAAATTTTCTGAAATATTTTTGTGTTATAAAATATTCATGTTATTATATATTAATTGTTTGAATAATATGAAAATTAGATTTTTAATATATATATATATGTACATGAAAATGATCATTATATGGCAACATAAAATTTATATTTTTGTTGTAAATTAAAAATGGTCATTTGTTAAATAAAAATGTATTTCCATTTGATATTTACATTTTTAGTGTAAATAAAACATTAAAAATAAACATTGTAATATATAATGTATTTACATTGGAAATTTATATTTCATTGTATATGAAACATTAAAATAAGACATTGTTATATAAAATGTTTACACTGAAAATATCATTTCTAATGTAAATGAAACATAAAAAGATTAATTTTTTCAATGTAATAAAATAAATGTATTGATATGAAATTATACTTTTTAATGTAATGCAACATTTCAAATAAACACATTTGAAAAAGAAAGGTATTGATATAAAATTTTACATTTTTAATGTAGTGCAACATTAATAATAAACACATTTGAAAAAGAAATGTACTGATATGGAATTTACATTTTTAATGTATATACAACATTAAAAATAAACATTGATAAATAAAAATGTATTGACATTTGCATTTTTAATGTATATACAACATTAAAAATAAGCATTGATAAATTACATTTCTTTTATGAAAGAATAAAGGATTACATTTTTATGAAAGGATAAAGAGGTAAACAATAAAAATCTCATTTTTATTGTATATATGAAATGAACAATATTGGAATAGAAAATATTTTAACACTAAAAACCGCATTTTATTATATATACAGAATATATGAAAATGAACATTATTGGAATAGAAAATATTTTAAGAATAAAAATCTCATTTTATTATCTATACAGAATATATGAAAATGAACATTTGTTGAATAGAAAAGTTGTTTGGCAATAAAATGTTGTTCAACAGTAACAATACATTTGTTATATATATATATATATATACACACATGTAAAATGATCATTTTATGTTGGCATAAAAATTCACATTTTTATCATAGATTAAAAATGATCATTGTTAGAAGAAAACATGTTTTAACATAAAATAATGATAAAAAAGATTGCATTTTTAATGTAATCAAAGGAATGATAAAAAATTACATTATTTTAATGTAACAAAAGAACGAATAAAAGATTACATTTTATAAAAGAATGAATAAAAGATTACATTTTTCAATGTAATAAAGGGATGAATAAAAAGATTACAATTTTAATGTAATAGATGAATGATAAAACAATTACATTTTTATGTAATATATATAAATCATATAAAAGATTCAGTGTTGGAAGAAATTGTATTAACATTAAAAATTTCATTTTTAATGTAATATATGATTTCATATATAAAAGAAATCAATGTTGAAATGAAAATGGTTTGAAATCATCGAATGAATTAATTTATATATATATATATATATTAAAATAAACTAATCACGCTACTATAGTTCGCGATTTGAAATCGTAACTTTAAACGATTATACCGAAAGATCCGACCGTCGGATTTTCCCAAAACTGGAACCGTTGGGTTCATTTTGGAAAGATATTTTCGGCGCTATAAAATTTGCTAAGATCCAACAGTTAGATTTTGATAAATATGTAAATCAATTTTTAATGAAAACAGCGCCAGGGCCATGTAATGACCTGAAGCGTCGTTTAATTAAGAATGGCTATTTTTAAATAAATAAAAACAGCGATAAATCGTTATAAAATATTATAAACGATATGGAATGAAAAGAATTGATTTAAATTATATATATTCGAGAATTATTTGAAAAGGCCGAGTTAAATCTCATTTCAAATAATTATACGATGATTGGAAGTCGAAGATTTGAAGACGGTGACTGAAGACCGGCGATCTTCACATCAAATGGATGACTACTGATGCCTTTGATTGGAGTTGCTGCCTTGAAAGGTTACTGTGACGGCAAGGAATTTCGCTCGGTCCGAACCAGTCGCTAAACCGACCCAGACCGTTCGAAACGCCCTATCGTTGAGAACACGACAAAACAGAACGCATACAGAAGAACATTTCATTGTATATTTCAACAATGCATCAGATTACAAGAATATACAGAGTAAAAGAATAAATATTACACAGAAATATCAGAGATCTAAATTACATTTAAATACATAGCAGCGGAAAATAATACAATACACAACTAGAATGAGATATACGGATACAAAGCTTTCCGGATATCGTTCCAGCTGTAAACCAGGATCCTGTGAATATAAATCTGCAAAACCAAAACTACTAGCTGCCCGTGTCAAAATAAGGGCACCCAGAGTTTAGGTTAAAACAATAAACTCCCGGTCCGTCATGGGACTGGTGTGAGAACTAAAACAGTTATTAATCTTTATTTTTAAAGTTAGGTAAATCAAGGGACCACGCCGTATAACACGGAACGGGTTTCCTCCCAAGAATACCAGTGCATAAAACAAACAGCGCAATGCTAAATAAAGAAAAATGAAGCTGTTATAAGACCCAGGTCCCATCACACAATGCAACGCAGTCGAGGATAGGGTTTTCCCTTATAACAGCCAAAGAATGCTTGATACGTTTAAAACAAATCATTTGATACTATTATAAGTGCATAGTGTATAAAACAACTTCAAATCATAAGTATCAATCATAGGCGGCATGGGTACCATATATCATGTCGCCATACTAGGCTCTACAAATAAAACCGCAAATGTCACGTATTTGGAAATTGGATTTCCGTCTATGAACCGAGGCAAAAGATAGTCCTCAACCGATTCGAGACAATCTAGCCCATGTCTCAGGTCCCAGACTCAGGTGGGCCTTGGATCGTCAGGGCCGATCCACACGGAGTGGATTATTATGCCTGAACAATACGTCTCTCCGCCCTTTGGGGCGTAAACGAGCCAACTAAATGACTCCATCGGTTCGAGAACGACCGATCAATCCGAGGCGCCTCGCAACAGCAACAACCACATAAGTCAAACTCGTCAGGGCGTGTAAAACCACTGACGCCACTTTTTAGCTAGAAAGAAACGCAAGTCCTCCCTGATGTCCGTCTCCCGTTTTTGGTTCATACCGGGTGTGAAACACGCGAGGTAAACGTTACACAAAGCTACGCCACAAAGGCCGTGCTTTGATCATCACCACAAGACTTTGCTTTTCAACAGAAGCCTTGATCATTTGCATCTTAGCATGCCACACAGGCAAACCATCCTATGCAACCGATATCAGTCACACAGAATGAAATCCGATGTCAGACACACAGTCCATTTACAAGTCCGTTCTGGGTCTGAACGAAACCGGAGGCACCTAGTACCCCGCATATCCATCGATCTCCAAGTACGTCTGGACGATCACTAACTGTTTCCATCTTCTTGGGTGTACAGCCCAATCAAGATCATCAGTTATCACCCAAACGACGTGAAAACCTCCGGTCTTCGACCATCGTCTTCACTTCGACTTATCGTCGTATCAGTTATTCAGAATGAGATTAACCCGGTCTTTCCGAATAACTCGCGTATATTTTAAATAAGTGTTACACAAACACAACATACGCCTCATTCCAATTCATTAGTCACTAACCGTAAATTAATCAAGAGAATAATTCCCCAAACATTAACCCCGAAGGCCGAAACCAACATCAGATCAATATCCAGAAAACATTTCTGCTTGGCTAACCAACAGTTAGTATCTAAATTTCACGTTCATAGGGAAAGGTTCCCATAAATTTTATCAAAGATAAATTCCTTGAATTTATTCTTTAATCTACTTTTGAATATCAATTCAAACTAGTCGGGATTAGCGAACCTTACCGAAGTAATCATTTGTTTTAATTTCCCAATCCCAACCTATTCATCCCATGAAGTAAAACTGGTTATACTTCATATCTAACACCACGGTGTTATCGGTAAATTCAATTACCATTTCACGTTCAAATCTAATTAAAGATTTAACTATCGCCTGGAGCAAAACTGGTGATACTCCATTTCGATTATTTCAATCTAATTAAAGATTCATTAAAACTCCACTTAGTTTTAATCTGTGACTGGGTTAAAGAATCAGTGTCATTTAAAACACGGTTCACGATAAACCCAAAATCACATCACATTTCAATCAGTCCCTAATTGTAAATTAGCAAGTGAGCAATTCCCTAAGTATTAATCCCGAAGGCCGAAACCAACATCAGATCAATACCTCGAAAACTATTCAACTTAACTAATCTCCAGTCAGTTTCTGATTTTCTTAACTCCTTTAGGTCTAAGAACTGTATTATTGAAGATACCGTTCACGACAACCCAAAATCACATTTCATCAATGATCGGGTTAAAGAACGAGTGTTATTTAAAACACTGTCCACGATAAACCCAAAAATCAATATCGATTTAATTCCAATTAAATATCATTTAATTGGTACACTTCATTAAATCTAAAATAAAAAGATCTAATCTTTTCTCAACTGGGTTCAAGAACAGTGTTAGTGAAGACACCATTCACGACAAACCCAAATCACTTTTGATATTAAATACAAGGCTCTGAATAGAAAATATCCCGGCTTATATTCAATATCAAATTCTACGATTAACAAATGTCGTATTGGAAATAACGATATAAATATATATCTTTCAAATTTCCATAACAACATCTGTATAATCTCGAATTCCAACATCGAAATATTCCGAAGACAATTTCGATTCAAATCCACTCCAATGCAATCATTGGAAATTTTGGTTATTTTTAAAACCCTTTTCAAATTCAATTTATTTATTTAAAAATAAATAGAATTATAATTCTAGTTCAAAACTAGTTCATTTCGATAAAAATCTATTTTTATCTTTTCAAATATGGAGTTTTTCATCCCAAATCTTCACAAATCATTTCTTATGATTTTACACAAATTATTACTATTTTTAATAATTTTATCAAGGCCTGTACAGTCGATTTCCATCCATGGCCATCGAACTGCACTTACAGCGACCTTTTTCAAATTTGATTTGGACATAATTCCAAATCCAACCGTTAGATTTCTAATTTCTAATGTTTGTTAGAAAGCTCTTTTCGATACGAACCCAACGGTTCCGGTTTTAGGAGAATCCGACGGTCGGATCTCCCGTAACGTCCGTTTGAAATAAATGGTCGAAATTCACGAACTGCCGCGGCGCGGCGCGTTCTATTCAGGCCATTATATTATATATATAATATATATAATATATACTTCGTCGATTTTCTATTCAAAACGAATTATATAAATAGTTTTAAAATTCGTTTCAAAATCTATTTCAACTTCCATTTCAATTCAAAGCAAAATTGAATTCTTCTTTATAAATTCGTTTCAAAGTTCATTTCTATTCAATTCAAATTTCAATTCACTTTCAATCCAATTCGAATTCGTTTTTAATTCAATTCATTTTGAAATCGTTTTCGATTCAATTCATTTCGAAATCGTTTTCAATTCAATTCATTTCGAAATCGTTTTTAATTCAATTCATTTCGAAATCGTTTTCAATTTAATTCATTTCGAAATCGTTTTCAATTCAATTCATTTCGAAATCGCTTAAAATCGATATAAATATCGTTCACGTCAAAATGGCGTCAATCTAATCAACACGGCTTCATATATTCCTATTTTCAAATATTTTATTTCAAATATTTCTTTTTCAAATATTTCTTTTTCAAAACTGGAATGAGGCCCAATCAATTACCATATAAAGTTAATTATATGGATTTTCATACAACACGTGTATATAATAGCATTGAAAAATAATCAACCATCAACCAAAGTGCACTATACTGTATAAGCATCAAATATAGATATCTAACGCTTATAACAGCCTGTCAATCAATCGATCGACATATTCAATCAATCAGGATGAGTGAACTTCAAATTTCATCCCAACACCCGTGTGGGGTTTCAAACAATCAAACACATACTTTATTTGTGCAGTTGGGCGATGTGCAAAATTTATCGACCCAATCAACGTCATTCAAATAGGTGTACATAAACAAACCGTCCGGTTTGTAAATGAATATTTTATTTATTCACATTCACTATATTCATATTCACGTTAAAAATTATATTTTTAACGACAAAACATTTTATTCCAACATATGAATTTCTATTATTCATTTACACACTAAAATGATATTTTTATTTTCTAACATATTTTAGAAAATTTTGGCGGCATAACGGCACGATACTAGAAACGGGACAAGGCCTAGCCTTATCCCCGGTCTAGTGAAGGCCCACGCCATTCACACATCAATCAAATCAATTTCATTTTGCAAACCACAAATTTTGGAGTAAGAGTCTAACCTAGTCTTACTCCTTCGCCTTATAACGGCGCACGTCTAATCCTAACCAATTTATCGATTCGATTTTTCACACCACAAACCACATTCAAACCAATATCGCAATCAATCACCAAACAGCCAAACAAACAAGTCCATGGTCTGTGGACGATTGTGTCGGGTGCTACTAAGCACCGTCTGCATCCTAGTATATATATATATATATACAACTAGAAAAGTAGAATTTGAGTGAGAAGTTCTCACCTATAGCTATCCAATCATCTTGATTCTTCTTTTAAAGAAATCTTCTTCATTCTCGCCTGTTTATCATCTTCGTTGTCCGCTTTCACTACATATGTAAAAATCGAATTTTTATTTCAAAGTTCAATATATAAAAATCGAATTTTTATTTCGCTATTCAATATATAAAAATCGAATTTTTACTTCGCTATTCAATATATAAAAATCTGATTTTTACTTCGTTATTCGATACATAAAAACCATATTTTTATTTTGAAGTTCTATATATAAAAATCATATTTTTATTTCGAAGTTCTATATATAAAAATCATATTTTTAACAATAAGGTTTTTGCCTTTATAAAAATAAAGTCTTTTCTATTTTTAAAAATCCTACTTTTTCTTCTAAACAAAAATCTCGCCTTTTTGCTTTTCTATTTTAAAGATCAAATCTTTTTAAAGTTCAAACCATTTTCTTTTTAAAGTTCAAACCATTTCTATTTAAACCTTAAAATAAAATCAGTTTTTATTTTTCCTTTTAAATCAGTTTTTATTTTCTCTTTTAAATCAGTTTTTATTTTCTCTTTTAAATCAGTTTTTATTTTTTCTTTTAAATCAGTTTTTATTTTCTCTTTTAAATCAGTTTTTATTTTCTCTTTTAAATCAGTTTTAATAACTACTGATAAATGAAAATAAATAATATATATAAATAATATATATATAAAAAAAAACTTACAGTATCTGACTGCGAAGGGGGGGGGTCGATGAGGCGGCGCGGCCTGGTGGTGAGGGGCGGTCGATGAGGCGGCGCGGTGGAGTTGGGTGGGTTGGGGGTTGCGATTTTTTTTTTACAGAGGAGCGAGGGGGAGGAGATCGAAGGGGGGGGGGGTTTGTGGCGGGGCGTGGGGGTTTGAGAGGTCGGAGGCGCACCGGCCTGGGGAGGAGGTGGCGGAGGAATCGGCGGCGGGGAGGGCTGGGCAACGGCGGCTAACGTTTTTTTTTTCTTTTTTTTTTCTCTTTCAGTTCTGAAATGATAACAAGAGGGGGGGCCAGAAAGATAAAGGGAAAGGGTATATATATATATTTTTTTTATTTAATTATTTTATTCGAAAAAAGTTGACTTTTTCATACGACCTCGAAACGAGGCCCACCGCCTGTCGTCCATAGCGTATTACCCCAATTCTGAACACAATGGGATATATATCGCAAGCTGATTCGACTGTTTGAATCAGTTTCCGTTTAATTTACATTTAAATCATTATATTGAATTTTAAACGTACATTTCAAATTGCCGGGGTCACATACTAACTCTATAAATTCCATAAAAATATTTTCTAGCTTCGTATTGACGATACGGTCCTAACAAAACTAGTTTTGTCGAATTCTGAGACCGTTTGAAAAATGGCCAATTTCCAGTCGATTAAAATCAACTGAAACTGGTCAAACGCGTTTTCCTTTACCACGCTCACATATTGATTCAAAAAATTATGAAATTTGAAACCTAGCAATAACTTTACATCACGGACCCAACAAAACTGGTTTCGTCGAAATCCGAGGTCGTTTGCAAAATGTCCATTTTTAAGGGCCTGAATTCCATAGCGACTATTCAGAATTTTCAACTGGACATATCTTTTGATTTCCGCTATGAAATCTTGATTTTTCGGATTCGTTGGAAAGATATTATCCATTAGATCTTAATGTTTTTGGTTTCACTAAAATCCGGATTGTTTTGCACCCGGTACATTCAATTGAAGTTTGAAATCGAATTATCGAACTACCGCGCCATTTTCAATTCTATTTATAAATATATATAAATATTTTTATTCTAACGACGACGTATATAATATATACGTCGAATTATATTCAAAATAAATTTTCTCGTCGATATTATTTAAAATAATCTATTTTAAATAATCTAAATTCGCTAAAATTGCCAAAATAAAAATTTTAAATTGGCCCAGAATTTGCGGGTTATTACAATCTCCCCCACTTAAAACTTTTCGTCCCCGAAAAGGAACAAAGTCGAAAGTGGTTTGATTATTCACCTCTACGATCGATCAGGCTTCTATTCTCCAACTCTTTAGTTTCTGAGAATTTTCAAAATTTCAAAAATTTGGCTAACACCCTAAATTTTTGAAAAATTTCGCCATAACCTCCCCTGCACCGGGAGCATCGGGGAATTTCAAATAGCTTCCCCGGTCCTTCAGATCTCAAAAAGAAAAAGAAAAAGCCAAGCGGCTAGCCAATAGGCTCATAAAATCATCATCACCCAAACAAAACAGGAAATTATGTAGTAAACATGTACCTATTTGTCGGGCAAACAAATTTTATTCTCTGGCTCTAGCCTCCTTGCTATGACCTGTTCAATGATATACATGTATATGCAAGCAGATGCAACCAATTTTCAATATAATTCAATATTCGGTTCAATTAGGCATAAAGGTTCAAAATTAGCAAACAAATGAACAAACAACACAAACATCAATCAATTAGTTGATTAGAGTTTGAAATTCATAATTTTGATACATATACAAAAATCATGTTTTTGATGCCAATTCACAACAATGTATTCTAGCTATATATAAGTTTTGGTTCTCACACCAGCCTAATGGAAATATATAGAAAATCACACCTTCGAAACACGAACATAAATGTTGATGATGCGATCGCTATCAACAATAATATCTCCGGGCGACCAGAGTGTGATGCTATATCTATCCAGTATATTAAAACTTCGACTATACGTTCATGACGCGTATACGCGAAATCTATATATACTCGATTGTCCAAATTCAAGATAAATAAATAATCAAATACGTATAAAGAGATTTAACTTTTCAAAACAAAATTGCTTTCATTTGAAAAATATACTCTTCACACTCGTTCTAGGATACTACTGATCCCATCTCTAACGAGTCATTCTAACTGGATATTGCTAACCCAATATCTGATGAATTCTTTCGTATAGTTCTAATGTGTCTTGTTCTCTGAGCTTTGTAAACCAAAGCTCTGATACCAACTGTGACGGCAAGGAATTTCGCTCGGTCCGAACCAGTCGCTAAACCGACCCAGACCGTTCGAAACGCCCTATCGTTGAGAACACGACAAAACAGAACGCATACAGAAGAACATTTCATTGTATATTTCAACAATGCATCAGATTACAAGAATATACAGAGTAAAAGAATAAATATTACACAGAAATATCAGAGATCTAAATTACATTTAAATACATAGCAGCGGAAAATAATACAATACACAACTAGAATGAGATATACGGATACAAAGCTTTCCGGATATCGTTCCAGCTGTAAACCAGGATCCTGTGAATATAAATCTGCAAAACCAAAACTACTAGCTGCCCATGTCAAAATAAGGGCACCCAGAGTTTAGGTTAAAACAATAAACTCCAGGTCAGTCATGGGACTGGTGTGAGAACTAAAACAGTTATTAATCTTTATTTTTAAAGTTAGGTAAATCAAGGGACCACGCCGTATAACACGGAACGGGTTTCCTCCCAAGAATACCAGTGCATAAAACAAACAGCACAATGCTAAATAAAGAAAAATGAAGCTGTTATAAGACCCAGGTCCCATCACACAATGCAACGCAGTCGAGGATAGGGTTTTCCCTTATAACAGCCAAAGAATGCTTGATACGTTTAAAACAAATCATTTGATACTATTATAAGTGCATAGTGTATAAAACAACTTCAAAACATAAGTATCAATCATAGGCGGCATGGGTACCATATATCATGTCGCCATACTAGGCTCTACAAATAAAACCGCAAATGTCACGTATTTGGAAATTGGATTTCCGTCTATGAACCGAGGCAAAAGATAGTCCTCAACCGATTCGAGACAATCTAGCCCATGTCTCAGGTCCCAGACTCAGGTGGGCCTTGGATCGTCAGGG
Organism: Allium sativum; assembly: GCA_030737875.1. Lineage (NCBI taxonomy): Eukaryota > Viridiplantae > Streptophyta > Magnoliopsida > Asparagales > Amaryllidaceae > Allium > Allium sativum. Next base: position 204,447,069 of record CM060916.1, read on the forward strand.
CCGGTCCACACGGAGTGGATTATTATGCCTGAACAATACGTCTCTCCGCCCTTTGGGGCGTAAACGAGCCAACTAAATGACTCCATCGGTTCGAGAACGACCGATCAATCCGAGGCGCCTCGCAACAGCAACAACCACATAAGTCAAACTCGTCAGGGCGTGTAAAACCACTGACGCCACTTTTTAGCTAGAAAGAAACGCAAGTCCTCCCTGATGTCCGTCTCCCGTTTTTGGTTCATACCGGGTGTGAAACACGCGAGGTAAACGTTACACAAAGCTACGCCACAAAGGCCGTGCTTTGATCATCATCACAAGACTTTGCTTTTCAACAGAAGCCTTGATCATTTGCATCTTAGCATGCCACACAGGCAAACCATCCTATGCAACCGATATCAGTCACACAGAATGAAATCCGATGTCAGACACACAGTCCATTTACAAGTCCGTTCTGGGTCTGAACGAAACCGGAGGCACCTAGTACCCCGCATATCCATCGATCTCCAAGTACGTCTGGACGATCACTAACTGTTTCCATCTTCTTGGGTGTACAGCCCAATCAAGATCATCAGTTATCACCCAAACGACGTGAAAACCTCCGGTCTTCGACCATCGTCTTCACTTCGACTTATCGTCGTATCAGTTATTCAGAATGGGATTAACCCGGTCTTTCCGAATAACTCGCGTATATTTTAAATAAGTGTTACACAAACACAACATACGCCTCATTCCAATTCATTAGTCACTAACCGTAAATTAATCAAGAGAATAATTCCCCAAACATTAACCCCGAAGGCCGAAACCAACATCAGATCAATATCCAGAAAACCATTCTGCTTGGCTAACCGACAGTTAGTATCTAAATTTCACGTTCATAGGGAAAGGTTCCCATAAATTTTATCAAAGATAAATTCCTTGAATTTATTCTTTAATCTACTTTTGAATATCAATTCAAACTAGTCGGGATTAGCGAACCTTACCGAAGTAATCATTTGTTTTAATTTCCCAATCCCAACCTATTCATCCCATGAAGTAAAACTGGTTATACTTCATATCTAACACCACGGTGTTATCGGTAAATTCAATTACCATTTCACGTTCAAATCTAATTAAAGATTTAACTATCGCCTGGAGCAAAACTGGTGATACTCCATTTCGATTATTTCAATCTAATTAAAGATTCATTAAAACTCCACTTAGTTTTAATCTGTGACTGGGTTAAAGAATCAGTGTCATTTAAAACACGGTTCACGATAAACCCAAAATCACATCACATTTCAATCAGTCCCAAATTGTAAATTAGCAAGTGAGCAATTCCCTAAGTATTAATCCCGAAGGCCGAAACCAACATCAGATCAATACCTCGAAAACTATTCAACTTAACTAATCTCCAGTCAGTTTCTGATTTTCTTAACTCCTTTAGGTCTAAGAACTGTATTATTGAAGATACCGTTCACGACAACCCAAAATCACATTTCATCAATGATCGGGTTAAAGAACGAGTGTTATTTAAAACACTGTCCACGATAAACCCAAAAATCAATATCGATTTAATTCCAATTAAATATCATTTAATTGGTACACTTCATTAAATCTAAAATAAAAAGATCTAATCTTTTCTCAACTGGGTTCAAGAACAGTGTTAGTGAAGACACCATTCACGACAAACCCAAATCACTTTTGATATTAAATACAAGGCTCTGAATAGAAAATATCCCGGCTTATATTCAATATCAAATTCTACGATTAACAAATGTCGTATTGGAAATAACGATATAAATATATATCTTTCAAATTTTCATAACAACATCTGTATAATCTCGAATTCCAACATCGAAATATTCCGAAGACAATTTCGATTCAAATCCACTCCAATGCAATCATTGGAAATTTTGGTTATTTTTAAAACCCTTTTCAAATTCAATTTATTTATTTAAAAATAAATAGAATTATAATTCTAGTTCAAAACTAGTTCATTTCGATAAAAATCTATTTTTATCTTTTCAAATATGGAGTTTTTCATCCCAAATCTTCACAAATCATTTCTTATGATTTTACACAAATTATTACTATTTTTAATAATTTTATCAAGGCCTGTACAGTCGATTTCCATCCATGGCCATCGAACTGCACTTACAACGACCTTTTTCAAATTTGATTTGGACATAATTCCAAATCCAACCGTTAGATTTCTAATTTCTAATATTTGTTAGAAAGCTCTTTTCGATACGAACCCAACGGTTCCGGTTTTAGGAGAATCCGACGGTCGGATCTCCCGTAACGTCCGTTTGAAATAAATGGTCGAAATTCACGAACTGCCGCGGCGCGGCGCGTTCTATTCAGGCCATTATATTATATATATAATATATATAATATATACTTCGTCGATTTTCTATTCAAAACGAATTATATAAATAGTTTTAAAATTCGTTTCAAAATCTATTTCAACTTCCATTTCAATTCAAAGCAAAATTGAATTCTTCTTTATAAATTCGTTTCAAAGTTCATTTCTATTCAATTCAAATTTCAATTCAATTTGAATTCATTTCAATTCACTTTCAATCCAATTCGAATTCGTTTTCAATTCAATTCATTTCGAAATCGTTTTCGATTCAATTCATTTCGAAATCGTTTTCAATTCAATTCATTTCGAAATCGTTTTCAATTCAATTCATTTCGAAATCGTTTTCAATTTAATTCATTTCGAAATCGTTTTCAATTCAATTCATTTCGAAATCGCTTAAAATCGATATAAATATCGTTCACGTCAAAATGGCGTCAATCTAATCAACACGGCTTCATATATTCCTATTTTCAAATATTCTATTTCAAATATTTCTTTTTCAAATATTTCTTTTTCAAAACTGGAATGAGGCCCAATCAATTACCATATAAAGTTAATTATATGGATTTTCATACAACACGTGTATATAATAGCATTGAAAAATAATCAACCATCAACCAAAGTGCACTATACTGTATAAGCATCAAATATAGATATCTAACGCTTATAACAGCCTGTCAATCAATCGATCGACATATTCAATCAATCAGGATGAGTGAACTTCAAATTTCATCCCAACACCCGTGTGGGGTTTCAAACAATCAAACACATACTTTATTTGTGCAGTTGGGCGATGTGCAAAATTTATCGACCCAATCAACGTCATTCAAATAGGTGTACATAAACAAACCGTCCGGTTTGTAAATGAATATTTTATTTATTCACATTCACTATATTCATATTCACGTTAAAAATTATATTTTTAACGACAAAACATTTTATTCCAACATATGAATTTCTATTATTCATTTACACACTAAAATGATATTTTTATTTTCTAACATATTTTAGAAAATTTCGGCGGCATAACGGCACGATACTAGAAACGGGACAAGGCCTAGCCTTATCCCCGGTCTAGTGAAGGCCCACGCCATTCACACATCAATCAAATCAATTTCATTTTGCAAACCACAAATTTTGGAGTAAGAGTCTAACCTAGTCTTACTCCTTCGCCTTATAACGGCGCACGTCTAATCCTAACCAATTTATCGATTCGATTTTTCACACCACAAACCACATTCAAACCAATATCGCAATCAATCACCAAACAGCCAAACAAACAAGTCCATGGTCTGTGGACGATTGTGTCGGGTGCTACTAAGCACCGTCTGCATCCTAGTATATATATATATATATATATACAACTAGAAAAGTAGAATTTGAGTGAGAAGTTCTCACCTATAGCTATCCAATCATCTTGATTCTTCTTTTAAAGAAATCTTCTTCATTCTCGCCTGTTTATCATCTTCGTTGTCCGCTTTCACTACATATGTAAAAATCGAATTTTTATTTCAAAGTTCAATATATAAAAATCGAATTTTTATTTCGCTATTCAATATATAAAAATCGAATTTTTACTTCGCTATTCAATATATAAAAATCTGATTTTTACTTCGTTATTCGATACATAAAAACCATATTTTTATTTCGAAGTTCTATATATAAAAATCATATTTTTATTTTGAAGTTCTATATATAAAAATCATATTTTTAACAATAAGGTTTTCGCCTTTATAAAAATAAAGTCTTTTCTATTTTTAAAAATCCTACTTTTTCTTCTAAACAAAAATCTCGCCTTTTTGCTTTTCTATTTTAAAGATCAAATCTTTTTAAAGTTCAAACCATTTCTATTTAAACCTTAAAATAAAATCAGTTTTTATTTTTCCTTTTAAATCAGTTTTTATTTTCTCTTTTAAATCAGTTTTTATTTTCTCTTTTAAATCAGTTTTTATTTTCTCTTTTAAATCAGTTTTTATTTTCTCTTTTAAATCAGTTTTTATTTTCTCTTTTAAATCAGTTTTTATTTTCTCTTTTAAATCAGTTTTAATAACTACTGATAAATGAAAATAAATAATATATATAAATAATATATATATAAAAAAAAACTTACAGTTTCTGACTGCGAAGGGGGGGGTCGATGAGGCGGCGCGGCCTGGTGGTGAGGGGCGGTCGATGAGGCGGCGCGGTGGAGTTGGGTGGGTTGGGGGTTGCGATTTTTTTTTTTACAGAGGAGCGAGGGGGAGGAGATCGAAGGGGGGGGGGGTTCGTGGCGGGGCGTGGGGGTTTGAGAGGTCGGAGGCGCACCGGCCTGGGGAGGAGGTGGCGGAGGAATCGGCGGCGGGGAGGGCTGGGCAACGGCGGCTAACGTTTTTTTTTTCTTTTCTTTTTTTTTTCTCTTTCAGTTCTGAAATGATAACAAGAGGGGGGGCCAGAAAGATAAAGGGAAAGGGTATATATATATATATATTTTATTTAATTATTTTATTCGAAAAAAGTTGACTTTTTCATACGACCTCGAAACGAGGCCCACCGCCTGTCGTCCATAGCGTATTACCCCAATTCTGAACACAATGGGATATATATCGCAAGCTGATTCGACTGTTTGAATCAGTTTCCGTTTAATTTACATTTAAATCATTATATTGAATTTTAAACGTACATTTCAAATTGCCGGGGTCACATACTAACTCTATAAATTCCATAAAAATATTTTCTAGCTTCGTATTGACGATACGGTCCTAACAAAACTAGTTTCGTCGAATTCTGAGACCGTTTGAAAAATGGCCAATTTCCAGTCGATTAAAATCAACTGAAACTGGTCAAACGCGTTTTCCTTTACCACGCTCACATATTGATTCGAAAAATTATGAAATTTGAAACCTAGCAATAACTTTACATCACGGACCCAACAAAACTGGTTTTGTCGAAATCCGAGGTCGTTTGCAAAATGTCCATTTTTAAGGGCCTGAATTCCATAGCGACTATTCAGAATTTTCAACTGGACATATCTTTTGATTTCCGCTATGAAATCTTGATTTTTTGGATTCGTTGGAAAGATATTATCCATTAGATCTTAATGTTTTTGGTTTCACTAAAATCCGGATTGTTTTGCACCCGGTACATTCAATTGAAGTTTGAAATCGAATTATCGAACTACCGCGCCATTTTCAATTCTATTTATAAATATATATAAATATTTATATTCTAACGACGACGTATATAATATATACGTCGAATTATATTCAAAATAAATTTTCTCGTCGATATTATTTAAAATAATCTATTTTAAATAATCTAAATTCGCTAAAATTGCCAAAATAAAAATTTTAAATTGGCCCAGAATTTGCGGGTTATTACAGTTACAATGGTAGTTGTCTGGACGTACTTGTTGATTGTCCAGAATGCGAAAGCCTCTCTTCCGTATTGGACATATGGAACGAGGAATAAGGTGTCTCTGGTTTCGTTCAGACCCAGAACGGACTTGTAAATGGATGTATGTCTGACATTGGATTTTATTCTATGCTGATTGATTTTTGTTTAATATATATCTGTTTCGTGGTGGAGAATTCATTCTCTTGCTTAACACCCTTCTCTGAGACGCACGAGCTCAGAGGTTATATATTGATAATTATCGATCGCATGGCGTGAATTGTCAGTGTGGCATGCCAAGATGAACATGATCAAGGCTTATTGTTGAAAAGCATAGCCTTGTGGTTGATGATCAAAGAACAGCTTTATTTAGCATAGCTTTGTGTATAGCGTTACTTCGCGAGCCTCACACCCCGGTATGAACTAGAAACGGGAGAAGGATCCAGGGAGAACATGCGTTTCTTTCTAGCTAGAAGTGGTGTTTGGGTTTTACAAGCCCTGATATTTTTACTTATGTGGATGATGGAAAGCGAGGTACCTCGGATATTGAGTCCCTAATGGCTCTATTTATGCCCCATAGGGCAGTGAAACGTATTGTTTAGGAGTTATAATCTACTAACATATATGTGGACCGGCCCTGTGGCTCCTAGGTGCTGTTGCGGCTGAATCCTAAGGCTCGGGCTGGAGAGTCTCAAATTCGGTAAGGATGATCCCTTGCCTTGGTTCATGATAGAAATCCAACTTCCAATACGACACCATACGGTTTTGATTGTAAACCTATATTTAGCGACATAATATATGGTAGTTGTGCCGTCTATGATTGATAAATTATGATTAAAATGTTTTTGAAACATATACACACTAACAATAATATCAAATCCATTCTATTGTATCAAGCATTTTTTGACCATTATAAGGTAAAACTCTATCCTCCAGTTTGCGTTGCATTGTGTGATGGGACTTGAGTCTTATAATGGTTCCATTTTTCTAAAAAGCATTGCATTGTTTAACGATTTACTTTATTTATACACTGGCAATCTAATGGAGTAAACCCGTTCTGCGTTAGCGGCGTGGTCCTGTGATTAGCCTTATTATTATTACATGTTAAATAAGATTTCTCATACCAGTCCCATGACTGACTCGTAGTTTTTTTCACTTTGCAAACTCGGGTTCCCTCTTTCCACACGAGCAGCCTTATATTCAGGTTTTAGCAGACTCATTTTGGATAGCTATGGAACTGAAGATGGATTCTACCATTTCTATTATGTTGTTCAGACTTTATTTAGTATATTATGTTTGTTTTCCACTGTAGACATTTTATATTAAGTTGAAACTGTATTATGTACTAAGTATGATCCTATTATGCTGTGTAACTCTGATGATATATTATTTCTAGTGTAATTTGATGTATATTATCTGCTATAATTCTATATTTCTATTCTGATGTTACTGTTTATGTGTTATATTCCAATGATTATCCTTGCTTTCGTACTACAGGAGTTTGGGGTTATCACAGATAATCTTTAACTAGTTCGTATTTGTCTTCACTTGAACATATCCTTGGTGGTTGTCTAGTTTCTACTCTGTTAGCTAAAAAGTTTTTCTTGTCTCCTTTGAAATGATGATTTACATGGAGGAAACATCGATGATAGTCAAATCATTAAATTTTCTTACCATGCGGTAAAGAAAATGCTCGTGTTTCTTCCATGCAACATGAACATACCAGATGTCCAACAGTACTCCATCCTGAAAGCATTGCATAGGCTGGAAAATCATTTATTGTGCACAACAAAGAAGCAAACATACGAAAAAAATTCTTCCTTAAATCATCGTATGTTTATACTCCTTCGTTCCATAATATTTTTAATTCTTCAATCAACAGTTGTAAATAAACATCAATTCCTTATGTCGGATCATCGGGGCCAGAAATAACAACAATAAGAAACAAGATTGAGTTTTCATACACGTCAATGGAGGTAAATTATAAGGTGTGATGATAATGGGCCATGATGAATATTTAGCACCAAATTTAGAAAATGATGAAAAACCATCCATACATGATCCTAGTCAGACATTACGACTTTCCGCTGCAAAATTAGGATAAGTTTTATCGAAATCTTCAAAGCTTCTCCGTCAACCGGATGGGTCAATGTACCTTCTTCCTCCGATATCACACTTTGTAATTTCATATGAGATGCAGTTACACAAGATGCATATAATCTTTGAAGCCTTAGAGTAATAGGTAAGTAATGCATATGCTTGTATGGAACTTTCTTTCCTTTCTTTTTTCTTGGTTTGTATCTTTCAGGATTACATATTTTACAATTTCTAAGGTTTATGTCTTCTTTCCAAAATAATATGCATCCATTTAAACATGTATCTATTTTCAGATAAGGTAAACCAAAAGCCAATGTAATTTTTTTAACTTTGTAGTGATTTTCACAAATTAAATTATTGGGCAATATGTGTTTTTTTGCAGCTTGTACAATAATCGTAAACCAGCTTCACTGATATCGTATTTTGACTTGATTGCAATGTATTCTGTGATTATCGACAACTGAATATCGCTTTTACAACCATCTCAAATAGGTTTCTTAGCAGCATCCAGTAAGTCATAATTTTTTTGACTTCAATATTTGGTTCATCAACATTTCCATCATCGTTGTCGTCAACTTCAAGATCTTCGACCATATTTTCAAAATGGGTTTTCATTAACAACATTTTCTACCTCAGACTATAGAAGTATTTGCTACAACTTCTCCATGAGGATCCCAAAACTAATACTTAAGTATGAATCCGTTTTTCACAAATGGACTTTCATAATATCGAGTAATAAATACTTCAAATGTCTACACTTGCTACATATACAATGAATTTCTATATCGTTTCCGTTCTTACTTAAAGCGAGCCCTACAAAGACATTTATATCATTATAAAAACTTCTTTCGTTGAACCACTTAGTCCTCTTCTTTGATACATCCATCTCCTCTAATCAACAAAATAATCAATCATTTTTTCTATTTGAGAAATTTAGTCATAAGTTCAAAAATTAATATTTTTTTTGAGAATACAAATCCGAAAAAGCTTATTCATGGTCATAGAACACATGTATAATAGTTGAAAATATATAGTAATTTCATAAATTCAAAAATATTTTTAAATATGGCACATTTTGTTTTTTAATATTTTTTTTCATGGTCAGACTCCTACTTCCCATTATAAGCACAGTAAGTATTTTTATTTCGTATATTACTTCATCTCAAACAATTCAATGAAATTTCGGCAGCATTTCTCTTTTGTTCCCTGCATTATACACAAATGCATGTACGTAGGAAACAAAAAGAAAAGTTAAATCAAAATTTTGTGAATCATTTGAAACGAAGTAGTATACAAATTGTAAATGCTTAATGTGTTTATAACTTGTCCAATACATGGACAAATCCAACAAACATTGTACCAGATAATGTAAATGGTTGTTTTTTGACAAAAACAACTATTTATACAACGACCATGCACAACACTTGTCGGACACGGCCAAAAAGTATCTATGGGACATTAGCCAATTAGATGTGCACATTTTACTAGAAAAATACAGTTTTACTAAATGTTCATATTTACACAAAAATCTTTTAATTTATCACATTTGTTCGACGTATCACATGAACATAAAGCCGGTTTACCATTATTGTCATTTCAAAAGGCTCAATTAGATTTCTAGACTCATGTTTGCATTAGTCAAAACGTGAACAAAATACTATTTCTAGCTCATGCATTCAGTTTCACTAATAACACATATACAATAGTTCACATATACACAAATAACCATAATTATACAATGGGTCGAAAACATGCTACGGGTACACATATACAAACAACCAAATATCGTACATAAAATTTCCAATTTTACTATATCGTATGAAATATGCACATAAGAGAATGCTAAAATCCACTACAACGCTATTGGAACCATTTTATCAATAGATAACCCTAATTTTCCAATTTAAGAAAATATAGGTTTAGGTAAAAACTTGATTTTTATGGAAAATAAGAGATTATACCTGAAATTGCTCGCTCTAGACGTTGAAATTGAAGCCAGGGAGGTTCCGAGACGAAAAATGGGCGTTTGGAGGTTAAATTTTCAGATTTAAGGTTATGAGGGTTTTAAGCCCGAGATGAAATGAATGAAGAAAGTGAATTGGGGAAGAAAGAGTTCGGTAGCCTGCCGTATAATTCGATATTTTTTGACGGTCGCCTACGACCCAACGAAAGTCGTCTGAAACGTGCCATCAGAAACCGTCGCCCCACTCGGTTGGAATAAGCACGATTTCTAGTAGTGATTGAATTTCAGGTTTCAATGAGTGATAGTGATCTCTTACAAGGATATGTTGCACCATATGTTGTTGTCAGGTCATTTAAACACCTTATATGTTAATTTAACCCTAAAAAGGGTTTTCATTAAATTTTAGACATATAAAGCCTAGGCCAACCTAATTGAAACATATGTTAAATAATTTGTCTGGTCTAATATGTTTATAAGTAAATAGCCTTAAATTGTGATAAATCCATGATTGTTAATATTCGACTCATGCCTGTATGCGCTTATATGGTTGTATATGTCTGAAATTGAGTTTAACTACAGTTTGAATGCTTGAAATGTATGATATGCTTGATTTTGTTATTTAGGATTGTTTTAATTAGGACTCAAGACGAAGATCATATCATATCGAGAGTTTAGATCGTTGGAATCAAGCGAAACTTGAAGGAAAGGCTCTGAAGGGGAGGAGAGTCGAGCCCAAAAGTTTTGGACTTCAAAACGTCTAAGTACATGGATTGGCACCAGTACGTTGGGCAAGGACTAACATCGGTCCGTTCCATTTTGTTGAATAGTGATGCAGTTTATATTGGAGCATGGTGGGGTCTCAAGGAGGCTTCGTGCAAATATGGTCTCGTTTGGATATGTCAGAGGGAAGAAACTTGACGGTAATTAAATGGACAAGCATAATCAACTTTGAAAGGTCAGAATGACTCGAGACATAGCAAAGAGGTCATGAAGGGAAGCTATAGGATGGAGATCTAGACACATGGCCATTTTTGGCTATATGTATGGATTAACACTGCTTCATAGGATATGGACTGGTATAGGCTTGTCAAATGAAGGGGATTGGATTGGGGGTCCATGAGGGAGATGGTAGGATCCTTGAAAGAGTGTTGGAGGTTTTAATTTGTTAGTTGCTTCAATGGAGTGGAAGTTTTTACCCAATGAATTTATGGATCTTCCTTTGTGAACTGAGATGGGAGCGGCCGAAGGTGAATGTGATAGGCAGCTCTAGATGGAACGAGGCTGCGAGATAATGGACTGAATCAGGTGAGACTCGATATAAAGATGGAGTTGTGGATTGCATGCCATGGAATCACTGATCGCTTGGAATGTTCTAGGTGTAGGCTTGAAATAGGAATATTATGGGAACGTCCATTAAACTGGCTGTGATGGCTGTGTACTTTGGGCATTGATTTAGTTGTCTTGGGAAAACAAACATACATTGGACACACGGTAATCCGACTAAAATCGAAGTTCCCCATTAGCCTTTGACATAAGCAACAATGGCCATACAGAATATCAGCATATTTAAGGATTTATATAGTGATAATTATGATCTGGTTTGACATGGATACTATGATTTCTTTGTATTTTCTCTTGACAGACTATCACCATGGGATACTAAAGTGAAGAGGGGATTAGGAATCCTATTATGCACAGTGTTTGTTTATGTTGTTATTCGAGTAGCAAAATTTTATAGTTATTTATTTATGTCCTAACTCTTTGGTTGCAGGGACATGTCAGATGATACTTGAAATATCTAGTCATATTTTATGATATAACTGTTGGTAGTCATTTATCGCTCATACTTGACTATGGTCTGACTCAAGATTTAGGTTTCCTTTTATTATCTTGGTATTCTAACCAACGATGTTGTTGAGTATATAAAGTATTAGATTTGGTGTCGATGTTACTATTCGACGACGAGCTGGAAGCTGACGTATTACTGTTTTACTATATAGCTATTTGTTTGTTTTCCATTGTTTAATCTATATACTCATAAAGAACTTGTAGTTATGCTTGGTGTACTCAGATTGTTGAAATGTAGTATCTTATTTTTGAGATTTTTATTTGAAGATGGGAATTTATGCTTTAACATGCTTCACTATTACTCTGTTATATGTTTCCTTATTATACTTTATCCCTGCGCTGTGAGATATATGAAAGGTCTTATATAGGTTTGTTTTTCCTTGGCGATAATTCCATATCGATATGACATGGTTAACAATGCATACCTTTTAGCAATTTGTGCAGGAGGTATGAGGCGGTCGTTACATCCCATTTAGAGCTTTTTAATCGATTTACCCAAAGTTTTAGAGCATATGAATGTATAAGAGACGTATATTAAATACACTGAGTGATTAATAGAGAGGATGGATGCTGTGCTTAGATGCTTGATATTACCATGCTATACACATTTTAATTTACACTCAGCACTAGGATTACCATAGAGTAGAGTACATTATTATATGTGCTAACCTTTGGATATAGGTATGATTATTGATACATATGTTTTTACCTAATATTAGTGATCTAGATTACTATCGCTCACACCAGACTTTGTTTGACTTGGGGTTTTGTGCATTGCTTCTTATTACCCTGGGTGCTCTTAAATGACCAGACAAGAGATAGACTAGTGTACTTGAGCAGATGTCTGGAGACAAGTAGGAGGCTTCCACGTATTATATATGCTCTTATCCTTGTTTTTTTCTGTTGTTCATTACTTTGGGCATAGTAGTGTTTGTTTAGAGATAGTATTTTAGAGATGTATCTATGTATGACTCATTAGATATTATTTTTGGTGTGAATCAATTCTTCCTATGCTTATGATTTAGTTTTCAATTTAGATACTATCTTGCATGTTTTATATCAATCTATGTTGTTCTTATATTTTGTTCCATAGGCTGTGAGATATATGACATGTTATTTGGGTTACTTTTCTTACTTCAACCTTGATAATCGTCTTCCATTAGCCGAACACCACTACAATGTGCCACTTGGATGTTAGTAGTGCAACGCGGTCATCGCAACACTTTTTGGTCATGCACTCGGGTCGTGTGAGGTTCAAAATTGTAAACTACTCTCTTGAGACCTAGTTTTGGTCGTTTATCCCAAGTCATGTAGAACTTAGAGTTGTAAACTCGATTTTTGAGATCTCCTTTCTGGTTATTGGTCTCAAATCATGAGGATCATGGGGTTAGGCATCATAACTAACCCTTTATACTCACTCATCAATGGTTCGGGCTCGAGTGATGAACGTCGTTGATCGTCCTTTTCATCATTTTATTCGGTTGTATCGCAAGTTTATTCTCAATTCAGAGCTCTAACGATCATTGTTGGTTAAGTGAACGGCTGGTATCACATTCACTTAAGTTAGAGTAGTTTCCACAAAGTCCAAAGACTAAGGGTGGTGGTTGGACACTCAAGTTGTGAGTGCTGCAAGTTGTTCATACTTAGCCTCGCCTCTTGTTTGAGACACGGGTTAGTTTGCGGGTAGTTGGATCATGTCTGTGTTGTTAGACTCTAGCAATGTACTTGGATCAGTGAATCGATACCAAACCCTAAGGCATCGTATTCGTTGTATTTCGCACATGCATGTAAGTCAATCATGTCTAACTAGCATACTACAGATAATGGAGGAACGCCAAGAACATGATGTACCAAAAGCCTTTACTAAAAACCTAATAAAAAAGGGTAATATTTGCCTTATTACGTTTCTTGAAAACAAACCACTAACTGAAAATGAAAATGTAAATGTACAAAATAAAGGATAAGTAAAGTAGCATCGTAAGTGCTCACTATTATATGCTTTTAGTATCTCAACACCATCAGTGGTATATATTTTAAAGGTTCTATCAATAAGCCACCTTTGAATGACTCAAGGACCTTCCCATTGACGGTCAAGGTCGGTAGGTGTGGGAAAAAAATTCTTTTAGACAGGCCACCGATATTGGTCGACAATTCTTCTGGATTAGCCAAGGCCTGTGGGTGTTTCGGACAGACTTTTAAATTTAACTATCGGTCGACCCATTGGCGATGTGTAGATGCTCTAAGTTCCTGTTCTTCTTGTTTCTCATCTAACATGTTAAAAGATTCCAAAAGGATATCATAATTTTTCGTTAGATCGTATAATGTTACTCGATAAGAATTCACTTCTAGTACAATAGGAATGATGGCTCCGCAGTCATAGGAGAGCGCGAATGGAGTATGTTATTAGATGAGATCTCATTTGCCTCTGGTCTTTTCCAAACACTTCTTGAGAATGGACTTGATGATTTTATAGACTACTTCACCTTGTCTATTTGCTTGAGGATGAGCGATTATTGAAAATTGCTTTTTGATAAGATGAAGTCGGCATTGTTCCTTGAAATCAGAACTATTGAATTAGGTCCTTTATCATAAACGATGTTTTTATAAGAACACCAAAGTGACATATGAAATTACGGACAACAAAGTCGATTACTTTCTGATCGTGATTGCGGTGAGAGGCTCAACTTCAGCTCATTTAGTTAAAAAACTGCAAATTGGCATATTAAGCACCGTCTTAGGATATTGACAAGATTTCAACAATATTAATTCCCTAAATTGCTAGTGGCTACAAACTTACCATTTGAGTAAGGTAAGTATGTGAGGCTCGTGGAATCTTAGAGGATCTTTGGCATTTAACACGTTTTTAAGTGTAGTTAGCGGCGTCCCGATTTATAGTTAGCCAAATATAGCTGTAACAGGGAATATTTTTGGCTAAAATTTGATCCTTAGTGTGGTTGCCTTCATATACCTCATGTTATTGTGAGAAAACACTAGATTAATGGAAACAGGAAACATTTTCAATACAAGATTCCTTCTTGAATAATGTAGAGTAATGCTTTATGAAGTGTGAGCCTGTCTGATTTCGGTATTCTAGAAGGATTCCCCATTATAAGTAATTCAATGGTCGATTGATCCTGACTCCATCTTAGATTCAAGCTCAATATCAAATTAGTCTCCTTCTAATCGATACTCGGAGATTTATGTACATTGACTGAGACAATTCCCATAAGCTATGGATCCTCAAAACTGGGTAGCTTGGTTAATGAATCTTCTTTTTCATTATGATCTGGAGGAATGTGAGTGATGGTATAGTGTTAAAAACCACTAAGTAACTCTTAATCCTGAGTAAGGTAAGGATTGAACCACTCCTTTAGCTTAAAAATCCCCTCGCATTTGACATGCAATGAGTTGAGTGTCCGAGAAAATTTGAATAGCTTTGATAGTCAACTCTTTGGCAATTTTAAATCCAGCAATTTAAGCTTCATATTCATCATCACTGTTAGTGGCAGGAAATGATAGTTTCAAGGTGTAACAAATAGAGCATTCCTTAGGAGTAACAACTATAACTCTGTCTCCGGAACGTTGATTGTTAGATGAGCCATCCATGTACAATTTCATTGGATAGCTCTTAATGGGACAAATATGAGGTCGATCTGGTCTGTTCTATTGTAACACCCCATAAAAATATATCTAAAACAAAGTTAACAATAATAAATAATAATAAATTACAATAAGTTAATAATATAATAACGGGTTGGAAAATGGAATTTTGCAGCATCAGGAATTTGGCTGCGAAAATACTCTAGTTGTATTCGTGACGAAATTCTGATAAATTTTCATATATAATGTGTCAGAATCCGAGCCCGTATGAAAAGACTACACTCAAAAGAAATTGTACACTAAATATATATGTAACAGTGTTTGAAATTCAAATTATTGTATTAATATATGGAATAATATATGAACAATAAATGAGTGATTGGAGTATTCCATAAAATTTGAATTCGTGTGTATATATAAGTATACAACAGGGGATAAGGATAATTTTTGAAAGGAAAGAAATAAACATTATATAATAAAACCTTTTCAGAGCTAATATATGTTCACTAGGCAAATAAGCGACCAGGAGGTCAACCGCCCCCTAGAAGGTGTGTCAACCGCTGGTCGACCGCCTTGTGTGGCTAGTGCCCAGTGAGGCCTGGTTCGAGTAAGGTTTTGGTGTTGGTTTATAAATATAAATAACCGGGATTTAATCTTAACAATCCTATGACTATTATTCACATACACACCTATAAATAACACCCTAGACCCCAAACCTAATCTTATCCTCCTTCCTTACCTCCACTCTACCATTGGTTCCAGAGGAATTTATAATAGGTTTTCTTCTTTCTCTCTTAAAATCTATTTTATTTTTTTCTAATCCCTTTTCTTATATGATTTGAATAGGATCTAATTCTGGAATCATAAGGTTTTTATTTATATATATATATATATATAAATTATAACTATTTAATACTTATATATATATATATATAGAGAGAGAGAGAGAGATTGGAGTTCACATCAAATAGGCAAATATCATTAGATCCATGACATTTCCATCACTGTGAGTAGAAATAGTAATTATTTTGGCATATTCTACATTTTTAGTTTTTGATATAAAATAGTATGCCAAGGGAGATTTGGATTAGCAATAATATCAAACTATAAAACCCCCAAATTCTATACTTTTATAATTCATAAGAATTGTAATTAAATGCTAGGTTTTTGAATTTGTTTGAGTTGTAGATGAAGAATATTTTTGGTGATTTACTTTTATTTGATTTGATTTATCATTTTTACATAAAAGAGGTTGTGATGAAAAAAGGTTCAGATCTGATTTCGTTTTATTATTTGAATAGGTTTGAATTTCCATTATAAACGAATAATTCGAACGTATTCAGATTTGTAACAAATCAAATATCAGTGTTTTTATGTACAACATAGGAAAGGATAAATTGGATTAAATGAAGGTCTATGTATATATATATATATTTATATGTATATATGATGTATACAATTTACATCTTGTTCATGATTCATTGCTTGAATTATTCTAACAAACCTAGGGTGCAAGTTTTGATTGTTATGCGGTATTTTCCCCATTACTGCTATCATTAATTATGCCATTATATGTATTTAGTGGTCTGATGTAGGAATTAACTTGTATGCCTTAAATGTAGACCAAATTGATAATTTACCCTATTAAAACATTTTTTCGTTTATACGAAAATTAACGCTTATTATATGTATTAAATATTCTGCTTATATAGCGTAAATAATGTAATCATCATACTAATGACGTAATAAATACTATTAGAATAAGGTTAGAATTTGAAATATCCCCATACATATATTGTTGTTTGTGTACGTGTATAGAATGGCTTATCAATATAGTAAATAATGACGCACATACACGTGGTTAGTCGTTATTTATGGTAGAAGTCTGCCTAGAACCGACCGACAAATCCAATGACTACAAGTGATCCAGGTTAAGGTGAGAGGTCTAGGTGTCATGGGTCATTTAAACTGATACATTATGACATAAGGTTAAGCCAACTTGTAGTAGAAGCCTGTCCGGTACTGCCCAACATATCCAGAATCTACAGGTAGATGGTTTAATGTGAGAGGTCTAGTGTGTGTGTATATATATGCCTATTATGTGTGCAAATAGGTAGGTTTACTACGCCTTGAGAAGGTCTTAAGTGGTTGACTCTCTTCTTATCTTGTTTGGGTCTTAAGTGGTTAGGGCTAAGACCATTCCGAAGGTTTATTCCTTGGATGTGGACCAAAGTCATGGGACCCTCCCATATTAGATTTGAACTAAGACTATCGGTCCTCCTTCTCTGAAAGTGGTTTAGACATGGCGATAATGGAGTAGGGCAGTTTACCTGAATGTCCACTTGCTCTAGGAACTTTGGTGGGCCAACCTGGGACAGAATTGGCGTGCGTTGGACGTAGCATGCTATTTTATTCACCAACTGCCTAAGGGAAGTTTTAAGAGGCATGGGTATTCTACTGTAATATCAGTTAAGTAGTAATATAAGGCATCCGACGGAGGGGTCTTACATGCTTATATGCGGGCTTACCCTAAACCGGTACTAAGCGGCGAGATACTACTTCTCATATTACTAGTGAGAATGTATGCTTAAGAATGTTGACGCATTAGGATGGGGTCTTAAGTGGATAGGGTCCGCTTAAGGTCATAAGAGATCATGAGAATCCACTATTAATAAATATGTTAGAATGGGCCTTAAGCGATCGAGAATTTCCACCTCATTGGGTCTCCACCCGAAATGCACTAATGAAGGTCTTTTGCGATTGATTCAGATATCCTTCTCATTGGTTAAATACTCCTTTGCATATGTGTGCGCTTGTGTGTTTCATAAACATAACTTGACATATAACCTACCAAATCTAGGATATGGTCTTTAAGCAAATACTATTTTTAGTCACATAGAACTTTATGGTCTGACACCTCTCCCTAACATATCCAACAGGTCAGTAGGTGGGGTAGATTCAGTGGATGAAGCAATGATGGAGACTGAAGAAGACGATGGAAATATTATGCCATTATTAGTTATCATTGCTATATTGCCTCTGGAAACTCTAGATAATGAATTTTAAAGATGTGCTATTTTAAATAATCGTATTTGACAATTATTAGCTAAATCTCTGGTTTTCAATAATATGGTATATCCTATTTTTGGTATTTTAATTTCTCATTCCGTTGTGTGAGATTCCATAAAGATATGTTTATCTATTATTCTATACCAGTGAAATCCCTTATATGAACCAATGATCCATTTAGAGTGGCTCAAAGTTTTGATGGGTCTTTTCAAAATTTAGGCCCACTCCGGGCGGGTTATCACATTTGGTATCAAAGCATAGGTTACACGATTATAGGGAAATTATACGTATGAGAGACGTATTTATATTTTGAAAAAGGTTTTCAAGCTATATGTTCATATATAATTACCCGATTAAGCATATGCAACTATACTTGGCAATTTTATTGATTTCTTCCTTTTCAGCATAAATACTATTTCAGGAGTGTCTGCTGAAGGATTCTTCCTTTTCGTTAGTATAATGGATGATAATCCTTCCGAACAGGGAAACCAGGCAAGACTTCGGTATTTTCTAGAATGGTTCCAATGGTATATTCGTACTATGCAGCAAGTCCCTGTTGCTAATCCGTTCCCAACGTGCCTGCAGCTCCTACCGCTGAGGTAGCCTTTGATTTTCCTTGAATTTTGTAAAATCTTCACAAACCTTGGTGGAAAACCATTCTTTAGAAAAGAAGGTTTTGCTAGTGCTCAAGTTTGGATTATGGACTGCGAAAGAATTTTTTTGGCCACCAGATGGCCACATGAAGTTAAAAGGAGGATTGCGGCCTGACACTTAAAATGGAGAAACCCTTGAATGGTGGAACTTAGTACCAACAGAAAATGAGGGTTGAGTATTTACATGAACTAAAATCAAGACCTGCTTTAAAGCAAGTTTCTTCCAAAAGATGAAATGACAATCCAATTAGAGAAGTTTATCCCTCATTAGCAAGGAAGTTTGAGTCTACAAGAGTATATGGCTAAATTTATCAAGTCAAGTAAGTTTGGTAGGGGTTCGGTGGATACCCAGATAAGGAAAGCCTTAAGATTTGTTAAGGGGTTAAACTCCCTATTGAAGGATACCTTGTTAGCACAAGTAACATTTGGAGCAACATTTAAAACTTTAGTGGAGATGGTCATTTTGTGCACAGCTGAAGGATATAACGAGAATATGAATGGTGAGAAGGGAGAAGGAAGTTCTGGTCTTAGTAAGAATTAGAAGGAGTGGTGGAAGTGTAAGAAGAAAGGAGGTAAGTTTAAGAAGGAAGCCAAGACTTGCTACGAGGTTCAACCGCAAGGGCCATAAGGCCAAGGATTGCAAGACTGCTGTGGCAAAGAAAGAGTTTAAAGGAAAATGCTATAATTGTCACGATGAAGGACACGTGTCTAAGGACTGCCCAAACCTAAGGTTATTCAGGGCAATCAGAATTATGCATTGGAGGTAGCACCGATACAGAGCCGACCCCCAATAGATCAAGGTCAACCTGCACTTGAAGGTATAATTTCTATTTTAGGAATTTCTGTATACCCCATGTGTGACTCGGAAGCAACCCTAGGTGACTTGCTGAACCTTCCCTTATATATCTCTTGTAGTTCGATAGAGATGGCCAACCCTATTGGAGGAGCTAAGCATCTTGAGTTGATATTTAAAGACCTAATATTGGATATCGACGATGTCGAATTCCTTTGTGAAGCATATGCATCAGGTTTTACGGGGTATGACCTTATCCTAGGTATGGATTGGATATCATTTTATGGGGCCATCCTAGATTGCGAAAATAGAATTGTTCATCTTAGGAGCAGAGAAGGACGTAATCTGAAAGTTCCTTGTAACATTAGAAATAAGGATAAAGCTTTGTTATATACCTTATCTCCTAGTTCAGAAGGACCATCTTCGGTCCTTATAGTATGTGAGTTCTGGGATGTCTTTGAGGGAGTCATGTGACATCCACCCCATAGAGAAATCACTTTTCGTATTGACCTAGAGAAGGATGCTAGACTAGAGCTTTACCCTTAAGGCATGTAGCACCTAATGAAAGGAGAGAGTTGGACAAATAGATTTCAAAATTACTACAAAATGGTTTTATTCGATGAAGCACATCTGAATAGGATGCACCTATTGTGTTTGCCACAAAAGAGGACGGATCTCTAAGACTTTGCATGGATTATAGGAAGCTTAATAAGCTAACAAAAAAGAATAGGTACCGCTTACCTAGAATTGATGAACTGTTTGACCACTTGAGAGGAGCCCGATTATTTTCACAATTAGACCTTGCAATTGGATTTCACCAATTGAGAATTTTGGAGGACAGCAAGGATAAAACCGTGTTTAAGACGCCAGATGGATTATTCTAATGGGAAGTTATGCCCTTAAGATTGACGAATGCACCTGCCTTCTTTGTTGACCTCATGGATAGAGTGTTTAGGGGAGTTCTGAATAAAGTTGCGGTATCTTTCATAGATGATATCCTTATATTTTTCAAAGGACCATAAAAAGCATGAAGGTTACATAAGACTGGTCCTAGGAATATTAAGAGAGAACCAGTTAAAAGAAAAATAATTAAAGTGTCATTTCTGGAGAGAAGAAGCTAGTTTTTTGGGACACATCGTGTTAAGCAAAGGCTTGACGGTATACCCTACGAAGATCAAGGCAATTAAGGAATGGAGAGAACCTCCAAATGCCACGGAGGTGAGTAGCTTCCTTAGATTGGCTGGATATTACCGAAAATTTATTAAAGACTTCACAAAGATTGCTACTCCTTTAACCCAACTAACGAAGAAGAACTTGGTATTTTCTTGGAGTAATAAATGTGATATAGCTTTTAAAAATTAAAGGAAGTATTGACTAGTGCGCCATTTCTTATCATATCCGATAGCTCGAAAACATTCACAGTTTACATTGACGCATGTGAAACCAGTTTAGTAGTGGTTCTTATGCAAGAAGAAGAGTTGTTGCTTATGCCAGTAGACAACTCAAGGACCCCAAGAAGAGATATCCAGTACATGACCAAGAGTTAGCCGTAGTAGTATTCGCCTTAGAAATGTGGAGGTATTATCTTTTAGGGGATAAATTTGAACTTTTTACCGATCTTAAATCCCTATGGTATTTATTCTCTCAACATGACCTGAATTTAAGACAACAACGATGGATGGAATACATTTCCTCTTTTGGTTTTATGATCCAGGAAAGGGAAACGTCATAGCAGACACATTAAGTAGGAAGCATGCATCTTTTAGTGCAACTTTGGAACGAAAACATTTGGAATTTCTCTCTAACTTTAACTTGAAACCCCCGCCATTAACTTCTAGTAGTTTACTTGTAGTTATGCTTATTGGACCCACTCTAAGTGAAAGGATTCTCGATGTGGTCATTCGACTGGATTCTCGATGGGCCTTTTTTGGATTCTCGATGGGCCTTTTTTGAGTCGAAATTTAGGCCCACTCTGGGAAGTTTGTTACATATATATTCCATTTCAAGAGTCTCCAGAAGCCTCAGATCATCGGAGGATCAATTATAGTTGCTGGTTAATGTAGACTTTGACTGGATGAGATTGGAAACAAGGCCGGAGCTTCCGGTAAGAGATCAACAAGAAGTATGTGAGCTTTTCGAGTTTTGAATAGTCTCTTTAAGCTCTTGTTAATCTTTTGTTGATGTGGTATATAGGCCTTCGGATACGATTCTCCTCATGCATAAGCACGGAACTGATAGCATACAAAGAAATAGCTAAATTAATGATTAATCCTTGTGATTCATAGGCTTTGATACGATGGGAGGTCTCTTCAAGTGATCCAGTAAGTCTTGGAATGTGGCAGTACTTTCCAGTGTCTAAGAAAAATTTTGCTTCACCTTTTCGATCATGTCGAAGAAGGGAATGCATTCATTGGTGGCTCTAGAAATGAATCTACCTAGGGTAGCAATCTTATCATTAAGAATCTGAACATCTTTGGTATTCTATGGAACTTTGACCTTCCGGGTGGCTTCAACCTTTTCGAGATTGGCTTCAATCCCTTGAGAGTTGACGATGAAACCTAAAAAAATTCTCGATGCAATGCTAATAGAGCATTTCAAGGGATTTAGTTTCATGCCATACATGAGGAGAACAATGAAAATTTCAACGCGGTCATCAATGTGGTCATTCGACTACTATGACTTCACGAGCATGTCATCCACATAAACCTCTATAGTTCTCCCAATTTGCTTTTTAAGCATTTGGTTAACGAGCCATTGATTGGTAGCCCCTGTGTTTTAATCCGAACGACATGATAATATAGTAATCCAGCCCCAAAATCATTAACAAAGCTTGTATGTTCTTGATTGGGGATATGCATCGGGATTTGGATATAGCCTGAGTAAGTGTCCACAAAGGACATGAGTTGATGGTTAGTAGTTTAGTCGATAAGCTAGTCAATTTTTAGAAGTGGGAAGCTATCCTTTGGGTATGCTTTATTCAAGTTGGAAAAATCAACGTGTCCATCATTTTCCATTCAATTTCTTCACAAATACAGGGTTGGATATCTATTCAGGATAGAGGACGTCATGGATGAAGTAGTCGTCAAGTAGCTTATACACGTCCTCTTTAAGTGTTGTCGATCTCTTTGACACTTAGCATTTTTATTTCATTTGAAGGAACTTTGGATCAATATTCAGTGTGTGACTTGCGGTTAGTAGTGCAGTGCCGCATGTGTTAACGTGGATTCGGTGAAAAATATATCAAGATTGACATATAACAAAATTAGCGAGTTCCTTCCTCATAATGAGATTGAGTAGTGATCCAATCTTCAAGACCCGAGAATGGTCATCTTCGCTGACTAAAACGTCAACAGATTTCGTTGTTGGGGTTTCTCGTTAATATTCCGTCTCTTTGTCTTTCCTCATGTCAATTTCTTAGCAAAGATGACTATGTTATCTGAGCCAGCCTCGGACGTTGGTTGCTAGGCATTAAGGTTCTTAGTGTAGAATGAAGTGTCGCACCCTTTCCCTTTTTGCAATAGCTGACATCTTTCCATTCCATCGAATATCAAGCTATTCCTATAATTTGGTCTTTATGGATAACTCTGACTCTATTATCAGTGATATAGTTTAATAGTAGGCACCAAGGTGTCATGCAGATTCTGAAGTAGAATAGAGCGAGATGCTCCAAAAAAGCGTTGCAGGAAGAGTATATGTCAATGACGATGAAAGAAATCATTTATACTTTGTGACATTCTTCATTGTCAAGTTTATAAGTAGATCAACAATCCTTACGGGCTCATTAGCAGTGTCATTGAAACCACGAATCCTAGTTACGCACCACTTCAAGTCTTTGGTCTCGAGCTTCATCTGACCATAGGCCTTTTTAAATAGATGTTAATGGAACTCGCTGAGTCAATTAGGACTTTCCAATCATATCCAGGACCAATGTTGGTCAAGATGATGAAGGAATCGTTGATCAGGGTTTCAACCTCTATGGTTTTCCTTTTATGGAAGAAAATATCATTACTTATTGTCTTTTGGAATTTTACTAGGACACCTTCGTCCTCAGCTAAGCTCTCTTCATATTCAGCATGTTTAATGGAGTCAACGTATGTTTCCATATGTCTGAAGCTTTTATCTATATAGTGAGGTTCACTATAGTTAGTGTTAATGACGACTCCTTACCGAGGGAGTTTGAAATTAGACGGCCCTGGTGTTTCCAGAGCTTGTGCAGGTGCTAGAGTACTATGTGCTCCATTCTTTGTAGCTTGGAAGTACTTCTTTGTATATGAGCTTCTTTATAGCATCATTGAGATGTCAGCAGTCATTAGTGTTGTGGACAAACATCTTATCTAACCCACGGTACTTACCGGATTGCTACTCCCTTTCCATGGACTCCCTCGGATTGGGCTTCTTTTATTGTATAGTAATGCAAGTTTCAAGATATATTATCTCTAATTGAGAATTCAAATGAGTGTATTGATAATATGAAGGAAATTTGGATTGCTTCTTTGATTCTGCATTTTCCTTGTGGCCTTCAGAGTTGTGCCGCCTGCTTGAGCTTATTCTGGATGTTCATATTGACCCTTCCGTAGCCCTCTTTAGTTTTTTATTAGATTCATTACTTTACACAGTGTCTTGTTAAAAAAAAAAATTAGATTCATTGAAAATCGAGTCATTCCTCAAAGTCACTTTCAGGGTGAATGCTATTAATAAGCTCGACAGAACGACTCAGCTGCAGACCATCAACTTCCACAAGAGCGGTGTTAAATCTTTTCAAGAATATTTTCAATGATTCCGTAGCGCTCTATAACATGTTGGATATGGTTAGGATATCCATTGGTCTGGTGATATGTAACTTGAACTGCTCCCCCACTTTTCTAACAAGTTGATTGAAGGAAGATATGGTTATCAACGAAAGTCGAGAGAACCGTAGTAGGTTCATGCCTTCAAGGAATACAGGACAAATTTTGCACTTTACTACATTGGTGATGTGTGCCAAGTCCATATGGAACTCGTATCCTTTAGGGAGTTTTCATGGATCAGTGTTTCCTGAGAATGCCAGGAATTGTGGCATGTTAAATTGCCTAGGCATTGGGCTTTTAGAACAACTTCAATAAATTGGTTACGCCTCGTATCGGTTTTACGGTCATCATCAGCATGATCATGTGACTCTCTTATAATCGTACGAATTTGGAGGTAAGGTCCGGATTTAGGATATCCATCATAATTCGACGGTCACGATCCAACTTAGGAGTGGGTTTTTAAGGTGCATCCTTGGATGAACATCTTCATCAAGTTGAATTACGTCATTAAAATGATTTTATTGAGGTTGAGCAGGATCTACCTTGTTCCAGAAAACAATAGGAAGTCTAGGAACCAATTTTAGATGGTAACGACTTAGGGCTTCCTATTAAGGGATTCAGTCTCGGTCCCACAAGTGAGATCAGTTTCAAACTGGGAGCGTCCAGGTTGGTTCATTGCCTTTTTGGTGGTGGCTCCAACGCCATCTTAATATATCCATCCCCTTTGGTTCTAGTACTATGGTGGGATTCAAATGAAAAAGTTTAAAAGACATAGTTATTAGGAGTTGCGGTCCTCCTATTTCCCTCAAGTCGATTGATATTCTCTGGAGTAGGTTGTTGCAGCTGATGCATTAGACTGATATTTTGCTTGATCTGGTTGTTGTTCTATATCTGTGTATCATCTAATTTCTTCATCATAGATTGCATTGTGGAATGAGTAACCAAAGCATTAGAATTGGATGCGGTGGCCACATAGGTTGTGGTAGGAGCACTAGCATCACCAGAAGCTTGTTGTTGGATGGAAGGATCATCCTGATCAGGATTAGAAGGTCTAACAACTTGAGAGTTCTTCTTACTCACCTTGGCTTTAAACTTCCAAGGTAGATCAATGGAAATCTAAGAAGATTCAAAAATTTAAATGGAAGAAAATAAAAAAATGTGTTTCTTATTCTCTGTGAAAGCAACAAAACATGGAAATAAAAAATTGGCACAACATCAAGGAGTTTAGTGAATAGCTAAACTTCGAAAATAAAGAAAAATGCGGAAATAAGAAATAGAAAGAGACATGGGGATTTATAGTGGTTCGGTTGTGCCCACGTCCACTTGAAAGTTTTGATCATTTTATTTCTGAATATCACGATTGCAAGTCCTATGGTCGGTAAGAGTTTGAATAATACTTGCCGTAGTAAACAAATGCCGAATGGATCCATTTTTATTCTATGTAACTAGTATTTATAGATGTATATAGGTCAGAAAAATAGGAGGATCGTTGTAGCAGAGCTGTAGGAATCCCATGCCCAAAATCAACTAAGAGATGGATATTTCCCGATCCTTTTATAGAAGCCGGTACCAATCCCTAAAATGAGGGCATGGGGTCCGCGACTTTTTAGGTGGGTCCCACCTTGTATCTTGAATTGCTCTATGAAGTTTCGTCTTGTTTGGATTAATGTTTGAAGAGTTATGACTATTTGACTGCTGAAATATAGTTGTTCTTCTGTTTGCTTTCAAAGTTAAACTGATTTCTCTACATCTATAAGACCGACCCCTCATTAAAAGAGTTATTGGGAACTGTTCTGATGGACTAAACTAACCATTGTCGCGTGAGGCTATTCGAACTTAATCTCTAATTATTTGGAAGATGTTTTTGAACCATCAACCTTGGTAATCATTGAGCTACACCATTCCGTAAAACTTATGAAAGTCAAGCCAAAGGCCGGGTAACATAACACATAATGTAATTTTTGTAGTATTTAATAAGGAGTTGTTGTACACAACCTATTATCACTGGCCCAACTGATTGGTTATGACCGAATTCATTGAAACTACCAAGAACATAGTAGGAGAATAATTTTCGATGGCTACTGACTATTAATTGAATAAACCGTAGCTGCCTACCCACTTTTACATGACGGGTCGTCGGGGAAACTGTCAAGAGCCATCGGAAGCTGACCAATTGCATCGTTGGAAAGCCGTTGGAATGTCTATTCACAAACGACATTTATTCTAACTATATTTTCCGTTGGCTACCAAAGGTCGTTGATGTTTTCGACCATTGAAAACCATGTTTCTTATAACAACCCGAATTTTCAGAACCAATTTAAAAAATTTATTTTAGCAATTTTAATGAATTTTGAATACTTGAAATGATTTATTTTAAATAATAATGACTAAAAATTTATTTAGATCGAAGTGTAACAACCCGTAAAATGCGAGCCAGTTTGAAAATTTTATTTTGGCAATTTTAGCGAATTTTGATTATTTAAAAGGAATTATTTTAAAGAATATCGACGAGAAATTTATTTTGAATATAATTCGATCGTATATATTTTACGCGTCGTCGTTAGAATATATAATAATTATATATAATTATAAAAGGAATTGAAAATGGCGCGGTAGTTCGATAATTCGATTTCAAACTTCAATTGAATGTACCGGGTGCAAAACAATCCGGATTTTAGTGAAACCGAAAATAATGGAATCTAATAGTGAATATCTTTCCAACGAATCCGAAAAATCAAAAGTTCGTAGCGGGAATCAAAAGATATGTCCAGTTGAAAATTCTGAATAGTCGCTATGGAATTCAGGCCCTTAAAAATGGACATTTTGCAAATGACCTCGGATTTCGACGAAACCACTTTTGTTGGGTCCGCAGTGTCAAGTTATTGCTAGATTTCAAATTTCGTAATTTTTCGAATCAATATGTGAGCGTGGCAAAGGAAAACGCGTTTGACCAGTTTCAGTTGATTTTAATCGACTGGAAATTGGCCATTTTTCTAACGGTCTCAGAATTCGACGAAACTAGTTTTGTTAGGACCGTATCGTCAATACGAAGCTAGAAAATATTTTTCTGGGATTTTTCGTGTTCGTATGTGCCCCCGGTAATTTGAAATATACGTTTAAAATTCAATAAAGTGATTTAAATGTAAATTCAATGGAAACTGATTGTAACTATCGAATCAGCTTGCGATACATATCCTATTGTGTTCGGAATGGGGGTAGAACGCTGTGGACGACAGGCGGTGGGCCTCGTTTCGAGATCGTATGTGAAAGTTAACTTTTTTTGCAAAATAAAATAATAAAAAAAAAAAAAAAAATATTTAATTTCCCTTCTTAACCTGGCCCCCCCTTTTTCAATCATTTTCATTTCCAGGTATAAAAAAAAAAAAAAAAAAAAAAAAAAGAATTTCGAACGAAGGGCGGAGCCTCGTCGCCGGCCCTCGACGATCCAGTCACCCTCACCCCCTCGTCGAACTCCAGCACCGCCGCCTCCCCCTGATGTTGTCGCGACCCCCTTCTTCCTCCATTCGAACGCCTAGAACCCGAACCCCCTCGCGTCCCGCTCCTTTTCCCCTCCCCGATGGACCGCCGCCACTTCCTCCAGTGGATGCTCCGACTCCGACGCAGCTCAGCAAGCTCCTCCACCTCGGCCATCTCTCCCCCTTCTTGAAAACGTGAGTTTTCTTGATCTGATTTACTTAATTTTTATTTAGTTTAAAACCAGATTTTTATTTAGTTTAAAACCAGATTTTTATTTAGTTTAAAACCAGATTTTTATTTAGTTTAAAACCAGATTTTTATTTAGTTTAAAACCAGATTTTTATTTAGTTTAAAACCAGATTTTTATTTAGTTTAAAACCAGATTTTTATTTAGTTTAAAACCAGATTTTTATTTAGTTTAAAACCAGATTTTTATTTAGTTTAAAACCAGATTTTTATTTAGTTTAAAACCAGATTTTTATTTAGTTTAAAACCAGTTTTTTTAATGATTAAAAAAAAAAAGGGGGGGGGGGGGGGGAAGAGATTTTTAAAATGATTAAAAACAGACTTTTAAAAATGTTAAAGACGAGATTTTTAAAAATGATTAAAAACTGATTTTTTTTACATTGTTAAAAAGAAAAGAAACTGAAATTGTCATCGATTCAAAAATACAAGCAATCTTGATTTGAAAATGAAAAGACATCACTTTTGAAAATATAATGGAGAATATAAAAATTCGACTTTTATATATTGAATAGCGATATAAAAATTCGGTTTTTATATATGGAACTTCGAACTGAAAATTCGATTTTTATATATTGAATAGCGAAATAAAAATTCGATTTTTATATATTGAACTTTGAAATAAAAATTCGATTTTTATGTATTGAACTTTGAAATAAAAATTCGATTTTTATGTATTGAACTTTGAAAAAAAAATTCGATTTTTATGTATTGAACTTTGAAATAAAAATTCGATTTTTATATATTGAACTTTGAAATAAAAATTCGATTTTTATATATTGAACTTCGAAATAAAAATTCGATTTTTATATATTGAACTTTGAAATAAAAATTCGATTTTTATATATTGAACTTCGAACTAAAAATTCGATTTTTATATATTGAACTTTGAACTAAAAATTCGATTTTTATATATTGAACTTTGAACTGAAAATTCGATTTTTATATATTGAACTTTGAAATAAAAATTCGATTTTTATATATTGAACTTCGAAATAAAAATTCGATTTTTATATATTGAACTTTGAAATAAAAATTCGATTTTTATATATTGAACTTCGAACTAAAAATTCGATTTTTATATATTGAACTTTGAACTGAAAATTCGATTTTTATATATTGAACTTTGAAATAAAAATTCGATTTTTATATATTGAATAGCGAAGTAAAAATTCGATTTTTACATATGTAGTGGCTACAGGCGACGAAGCTGAAGAAGATGCGAAAACAATGAAGATTTCTATCAATGAAGTGCTGTGGAGCTAGGATAGCTATATGTGAGAATTTCTCACCTTTCAATTTATTTTTCTAGTTATATATATACTAGGATGCAGACGGTGCTTAGTAGCACCCGACACCCGTCCACAGACCATGGACTTGTTTGTTTGACTGTTTGGTGATTGATTGTGATATTGGTTTGAATGTGGTTTGTGGTGTGAAAAATCGAATCGATAAATTGGTTAGGATTAGACGTGCGCCGTTATAAGGCGAAGGAGTAAGGCTAGGTTAGACCCTTACTCCAAAGTTTGTGGTTTGCATAACGAATTGATTTGATTGATGTGTGAATGGCGTGGGCCTTCACTAGACCGGGGATAAGGCTAGGCCTTGTCCCGTTTCTAGTATCGTGCCGTTATGCCGCCGAAATTTTCTAAAATAAGTTAGAAAAATAAAATTAGCATTTTATTTAACGAATGAACTGAATATAAATTCATATGTTAAAATAAAATGTGTTATCGTTAAAAATATAATTTTTAACGTGAATGTGAATAAATAAATATTCATTTACAAACCAGACGGTTTGTTTATGTACACCTATTTGAATGACGTTGATTGGGTCGATAAATTTTACACATCGCCTAACTGCACAAATAAAATATGTGTTTGATTGTTTGAAACCCCACACGGGTGTTAGGATGAAATTTGAAGTTCACTCATCCTGATTTATTAAATATGTCGATCGATTGATTGACAAGCTGCTATAAGCGTTAAATGTCTATATTTGATGCTTATACAGTGTAGTGCACTTTGGTTGATGGTTGATTATTCATCGTTGTTGATATATACATGTGTTGTAGAAAATCCATATAATTAACATTATATGGTAATTGATTGGGCCTCATTCCAGTTTCGAGAAAAATAGAAATATTTGAAATAGAAATATTTGAAATAGAAATATTTGAAATAGAAATATTTGAAATAGAAATATTTGAAATAGAAATATTTGAAATAGAAATATTTGAAATAGAAATATTTGAAATAGAATATTTGAAAATAGAAATATGTGAAGCCGTGAGGATTAGATTGACGCCATTTTGACGTGAACGATATTTATATCGATTTTATTCATTTTAAAATGAATATTGAAACGTGATTTCGAAATCGAATATTTTGAAATGAATTGAATTGAAAACGATTTCGAAATGAATTGAATTGAAAACGATTTCGAAATGAATTGAATTGAAAACGATTTCGAAATGAATTGAATTGAAAACGATTTCGAAATGAATTGAATTGAAAACGATTTCGAAATGAATTGAATTGAAAACGATTTCGAAATGAATTGAATTGAAAACGATTTCGAAATAAATTGAATTGAAAACGATTTCGAAATGAATTGAATTGAAAACGATTTCGAAATGAATTGAATTGAAAACGATTTCGAAATGAATTGAATTGAAAACGATTTCGAAATGAATTGAATTTTAAAACGATTTCGAAATGAATTGAATTGAAAACGAATTCAAATGGAATTGAAAGCGAATTGAAATGAATTCAAATTGAATTGAAATTTGAATTGAATAGAAATGAATTTTGAAACGAATTTATAAAGAAGAATTCAATTTTGATTTGAATTGAAAAGGAAGTTGAAATTGCTTTTGAAACGAATTTAAAACCATTTATATAATTCGTTTTAAATAGTAATCGACGAAATATATATTATATATATTATATATATAATATAATGGCCTGAATAGAACGCGCCGCGCTGCGGCAGTTCGCGAATTTCGATCATTTGTTTCAAACGGACATTACGGGAGATCCGACCGTCGGATTCTCCTAAAACCGGAACCGTTGGGTTCGTATCGAAAAGAGCTTTCTAATGAATGTTAGAAATTTGAAATCTAACGGTTGGATTTGGAGATACGTCCAAATCAAATTCGAAAAAGGTCGCTGTAAGTGCAGTTCGATGGCCGTTAATGGAAATCGACCGTACGGGCCTTGATAAAATTATTAAAAATAGTAATAATTTGTGTAAAATCATAAGAAATGATTTGTGAAAGTTTGGGATGAAAAACTCCATATTTGAAAAGATAAAAATAGATTTTTATCGAAATGAACTAGTTTTGAACTAGAATTATAATTCTATTTATTTTTAAATAAATAAATTGAATTTGAAATGGTTTTGAAAATAACCAAAATTTCCAATGATTGCATTGGAGTGGATTTGAATCGAAATTGTCTTCGGAATATTTCGATGTTGGAATTCGTGATATTACAGGTGTTGTTATGGAAATTTGAAAGATATATATGTATATCGTTATTTCCAATACGACATTTGTTAATCGTAGAATTTGATATTGAATATAGGCCGATATAGTTTCTATTCAGAGCCTTGTATTGAATATCGAATGTGATTTGGGTTTGTCGTGAATGGTGTCTTCACTAACACTGTTCTTGAACCCAGTTGAGAAAAGATTAAATCTTTTTATTTAGATTTAATGAAGTGTACCAATTAAATGATATTTAATTGGAATTGAATTGATATTGATTTTTGGGTTTATCGTGAACAGTGTTTTAAATAACACTTGTTCTTTAACCCGATAATTAATGGGATGTGACTTTGGGTTTATCGTGAACCGTGTTTTAAATGACACTGATTCTTTAACCCAGTCACAGATTAAAACTAAGTGGAGTTTTAATGAATCTTTAATTAGATTGAAAAGATCGAGAATGGAGTATCACCAGTTCTTGTTGCTGGCCCTGAGTAGGCCGGGTACACATGATAGGGGGTTCTCGCTTCGCGGTTTGGTGGCGAACGGGAGACTCTTACCCCTACATGGCGCCGGGGAGGGCGTTGGTTCGCCAATAGGCGCGAGACTCGAGAGGGTCGCCGTAAAACAAGGGACTGGGGGACCATGTGTGAGCCGCGGTGGGTTTTACCTGCTGGAATGGAGGATGAAGGGATGGTTGCAAACAAACAGCGCAATGCTAAATAAAGAAAAATGAAGCTGTTATAAGACCCAGGTCCCATCACACAATGCAACGCAGTCGAGGATAGGGTTTTCCCTTATAACAGCCAAAGAATGCTTGATACGTTTAAAACAAATCATTTGATACTATTATAAGTGCATAGTGTATAAAACACTTCAAATCATAAGTATCAATCATAGGCGGCATGAGCGCCCCATCCCACTATGTCGCCATATATAGGATATACAATCAAAACCGCAATTGTCACGTATTTGGAAATTGGATTTCCATCTATGAACCGAGGCAAAAGATAGTCCTCAACCGATTCGAGACAATCTAGCCCATGTCTCAGGCAAGCGCGCAGGCAAGCCTTGGATCGTCAGGGCCGGTCCACACGGAGTGGATTATTATGCCTGAACAATACGTCTCCCCACCCTATGGGGTGTAAGTCTGGTCCGTCAGCCGACCAGAATGCATTCGGCCGAAACCGATATAACCGAGGCGCCTCGCAACAGCAACAACCACATAAGTCAAACTCGTCAGGGCGTGTAAAACCACTGACGCCACTTCTAGCTAGAAAGAAACGCAAGTCCTCCCTGAGGTCCGTCTCCCGTTTTTGGTTCATACCTGGTGTGAAACACGCGAGGTAAACGTTACACAAAGCTACGCCACAAAGGCCGTGCTTTGATCATCACCACAAGACTTTGCTTTTCAACAGAAGCCTTGATCATTTGCATCTTAGCATGCCACACAGGCAAACCATCCTATGCAACCGATATCAGTCACACAGAATGAAATCCGATGTCAGACACACAGTCCATTTACAAGTCCGTTCTGGGTCTGAACGAAACCGGAGGCACCTAGTACCCCGCATATCCATCGATCTCCAAGTACGTCTGGACGATCACTAACTGTTTCCATCTTCTTGGGTGTACAGCCCAATCAAGATCATCAGTTATCACCCAAACGACGTGAAGACTTCCGGTCTTCGACCATCGTCTTCATCTTCGACTTATCGTCGTATCAGTTATTCAGAATGGGATAAACCCGGTCTTTCCGAATAACTCGCGTATATTTTAAGTAAGTGTTACACAAACACAACATACGCCTCATTCCAGTTCATTAGTCACTAACCGTAAATTAATCAAGAGAATAATTCCCCAAATATTAACCCCGAAGGCCGAAACCAACATCAGATCAATATCCAGAAAACCATTCTGCTTGGCTAACCGACAGTTAGTTTCTAAATTTCACGTTCAAATCTAATTAAAGATTTAACTATCGCCTGGAGCAAAACTGGTGATACTCCATTCTCGATCCTTTCAATCTAATTAAAGATTCATTAAAACTCCACTTAGTTTTAATCATTATCTGGGTTAAAGAATCAGTGTCATTTAAAAACACGATTCACGATAAACCCAAAATCACATTCCATTAATTATCGGGTTAAAGAACAAGTGTTATTTAAAACACTATTCACGATAAACCCAAAAATCAATACCAATTCAATTCCAATTAAATATCATTTAATTGGTACACTTCATTAAATCTAAATAAAAAGATTTAATCTTTTCTCAACTGGGTTTATTGTTATAAGCGTTAAATATCTATTTATATTGAGTTGGACAGTCCAGTATATATAGATTTTGCGTATACGTCTGATCCGCGTGTATTCGAAGTTTTAATATACTGGATAGATATAGAGTCACACTCTAGTCGCCCGGAGACGATTCTGATGATAGTCTAGACATCATCAGAATTGGTATTCGAGTTTCGAAGGTGTGATTTTCTATATATTTCCATTAGACTGGTGTGAGAACCAAAACTTATATATAGCTAGAATACATTGTTGTGATTTGGCATCAAAACATGATTTTCTTTATATATATCAAAATTATGAATTTGAAAAGCTAATTCACTAATTGATTGATGGTTGTATTGTTTGATTATTGTTTGAATAATTAAAATTTGGACCACTTAGTTCATTTGAAACAAATATTGAATTGAATTGAAAACGATTTCGAAATGAATTGAATTGAAAACGATTTCGAAATGAATTGAATTGAAAACGAATTCGAAATGAATTGAATTGAAAGCGATTTCGAACTGAATTGAATTGAAAACGATTTCGAAATGAATTGAATTGAATATGAATTCAAACTGAATTGAAATTTGAATTGAATAGAAATGAATTTTAAAACGAATTTATAAGGAAGAATTCAATTTTTCTTTGAATTGAAATGGAAGTTGAAATAGGTTTTGAAACGATTTTAAAACTATTTATATAATTCGTTTTGAATAGAAATCGACGAAATATATATTATATATATTATATATATAATATAATGGCCTGAATAGAACGCGCCGCGCCGCGGCAGTTCGCGAATTTCGACCATTTATTTCAAACGGACATTACGGGAGATCCGACCGTCGGATTCTCCTAAAACCAGAACCGTTGGGTTCGTATCGAAAAGAGCTTTCTAACGAATGTTAGAAATTTGAAATCTAACGGTTGGATTTGGAATTATGTCCAAATCAAATTTGAAAAAGGTCGCTGTAAGTGCAGTTCGATGGCCGTTGATGGAAATCGACTGTACGGGCCTTGATAAAATTATTAAAAATAGTAATAATTTATGTAAAATCATAAGAAATGATTTGTGAAGATTTGGGATGAAAAACTCCATATTTGAAAAGATAAAAATAGATTTTTATCGAAATGAACTAGTTTTGAACTAGAATTATAATTCTATTTATTTTTAAATAAATAAATTGAATTCGAAAAGGGTTTTGAAAATAACCAAAATTTCCAATGATTGCATTGGAGTGGATTTAAATCGAAATTGTCTTCGGACTATTTCGATATTGGAATTCGTGATATTACAGGTGTTGTTATGGAAATTTGAAAGATATATATTTGTATCGTTATTTCCAATACGACATTTGTTAGTCGTAGAATTCGATATTGAATATAAGCCGATGTATTTTCTATTCAGAGCCTTGTATTGAATATCGAATGTGATTTGGGTTTGTCGTGAATGGTGTCTTCACTAACACTGTTCTTGAACCCAGTTGAGAAAAGATTAAATCTTTTTATTTAGATTTAATGAAGTGTACCAATTAAATGATATTTAATTGGAATTGAATTGATATTGATTTTTGGGTTTATCGTGAACAGTGTTTTAAATAACACTCGTTCTTTAACCCGATAATTAATGGAATGATTTTTGGGTTTATCGTGAACAGTGTTTTAAATAACACTCGTTCTTTAACCCGATAATTAATGGAATGTGACTTTGGGTTTATCGCGAACCGTGTTTTTAGATGACACTGATTCTTTAACCCAGTCACAGATTAAAACTAAGTGGAGTTTTAATGAATCTTTAATTAGATTGAAAAGATCGAGAATGGAGTATCACCAGTTTTGCTCCAGGCGATAGTTAAATCTTTAATTAGATTTGAATGTGAAATTTAGAAACTAACTGTCGGTTAGCCAAGCAGAATGGTTTTCTGGATATTGATCTGATGTTGGTTTCGGCCTTCGGGGTTAATATTTGGGGAATTATTCTCTTGATTAATTTACGGTTAGTGACTAATGAATTGGAATGAGGCGTATGTTGTGTTTGTGTAACACTTTTATAATATATACGTGAGTTATTCGGAAAGACCGGGTTTATCCCATTCTGAATAACTGATACGACGATAAGTCGAAGATGAAGACGATGGTCGAAGACCGGAAGTCTTCACGTCGTTTGGGTGATAACTGATGATCTTGATTGGGCTGTACACCCAAGAAGATGGAAACAGTTGGTGATCGTCCAGACGTACTTGGAGATCGATGGATATGCGGGGTACTAGGTGCCTCCGGTTTCGTTCAGACCCAGAACGGACTTGTAAATGGACTGTGTGTCTGACATCGGATTTCATTCTGTGTGACTGATATCGGTTGCATAGGATGGTTTGCCTGTGTGGCATGCTAAGATGCAAATGATCAAGGCTTCTGTTGAAAAGCAAAGTCTTGTGGTGATGATCAAAGCACGGCCTTTGTGGCGTAGCTTTGTGTAACGTTTACCTCGCGTGTTTCACACCAGGTATGAACCAAAAACGGGAGACGGACCTCAGGGAGGACTTGCGTTTCTTTCTAGCTAGAAGTGGCGTCAGTGGTTTTACACGCCCTGACGAGTTTGACTTATGTGGTTGTTGCTGTTGCGAGGCGCCTCGGTTATATCGGTTTCGGCCGAATGCATTCTGGTCGGCTGACGGACCAGACTTACACCCCATAGGGTGGGGAGACGTATTGTTCAGGCATAATAATCCACTCCGTGTGGACCGGCCCTGACGATCCAAGGGGCAGTTGCGGCTGTTCCTGAGGGGCGGGCTAGAGCGTCTCGAATCGGTTGAGGACTATCTTTTGCCTCGGTTCATAGATGGAAATCCAATTTCCAAATACGTGACATTTGCGGTTTTATTTGTAAACCTATATATGGCGACATAGTGGCATGGGACGCTCATGCCGCCTATGATTGATACTTATGATTTGAAGTTGTTTTATACACTTATAATAGTATCAAATGATTTGTTTTAAAACGTATCAAGCATCCTTTGGCTGTTATAAGGGAAAACCCTATCCTCGACTGCGTTGCATTGTGTGATGGGACCTGGGTCTTATAACAGCTTCATTTTTCTTTATTTAGCATTGCGCTGTTTGTTTCATGCACTGGTATTCTTGGGAGGAAACCCGTTCCGTATTATACGGCGTGGTCCCTTGATTTACCTAATGATTTAAAATAAAGATTAATAACTGTTTTAGTTCTCACACCAGTCACATGACTGACCTGGAGTTTATTGTTTTAACCTAAACTCTGGGTGCCCTTATTTTGACATGGGCAGCTAGTAGTTTTGGGTTTTGCAGATTTATATTCTCTGAACGGACTTGTAAATGGACTGTGTGTCTGACATCGGATTTCATTCTGTGTGACTGATATCGGTTGCATAGGATGGCTTGCCTGTGTGGCATGCTAAGATGCAAATGATCGAGGCTTCTGTTGAAAAGCAAAGTCTTGTGGTGATGATCAAAGCACGGCCTTTGTGGCGTAGCTTTGTGTAACGTTTACCTCGCGTGTTTCACACCCGGTATGAACCAAAAACGGGAGACGGACCTCAGGGAGGGCATGCGTTTCTTTCTAGCTAGAAGTGGCGTCAGTGGTTTTACACGCCCTGACGAGTTTGACTTATGTGGTTGTTGCTGTTGCGAGGCGCCTCGGTTATATCGGTTTCGGCCGAATGCATTCTGGTCGGCTGACGGACCAGACTTACACCCCATAGGGTGGGGAGACGTATTGTTCAGGCATAATAATCCACTCCGTGTGGACCGGCCCTGACGATCCAAGGCTTGCCTGCGCGCTTGCCTGAGACATGGGCTAGATTGTCTCGAATCGGTTGAGGACTATCTTTTGCCTCGGTTCATAGATGGAAACCCAATTTCCAAATACGAGACTTTGCGGTTTTGATTGTATATCCTATATATGGCGACATAGTGGGATGGGGCGCTCATGCCGCCTATGATTGATACTTATGATTTGAAGTGTTTTATATACTATGCACTTATAATAGTATCAAATGATTTGTTTTAAACGTATCAAGCATTCTTTGGCTGTTATAAGGGAAAACCCTATCCTCGACTGCGTTGCATTGTGTGATGGGACCTGGGTCTTATAACAGCTTCATTTTTCTTTATTTAGCATTGCGCTGTTGGTTTTATGCACTGGTATTCTTGGGAGGAAACCCGTTCCGTGTTATACGGCGTGGTCCCTTGATTTACCTAATGATTTGAAATAAAGATTAATAACTGTTTTAGTTCTCACACCAGTCACATGACTGACCTGGAGTTTATTGTTTTAACCTAAACTCTGGGTGCCCCTATTTTCGACACGGGCAGCTAGTAGTTTTGGTTTTGCAGATTTATATTCACAGGATCCTGGTTTACAGCTGGAACGATATCCGGAAAGCTTTGTATCCGTATATCTCATTCTAGTTGTGTATTGTATTATTTTCCGCTGCTATGTATTTAAATGTAATTTAAATCTCTGATATTTCTGTGTAATATTCATTTATACTCTGTATATTCTTGTAATCTGATGCATTGTTGTAATATACAATGAAATGTTCTTCTGTATGCGTTCTGCTGTGGTTTGTTCTCGAACTATCCGACGCTTTCCTTTACGGGGAGGTTGCGGGTCGTCACATTTGGTATCAGAGCTTTGGTTTACAAAGCTCAGAGAACAAGGCACATTAGAACCATACGAAAGAATTCATCAGATATTGGATTAGCAATATCCAATGGAATGACTCGTTAGAGATAGGATCAGTAGTATCCTAGAACGGGTGTGAAGAGTATATTTTTCAAATGAAAACATTTTGTTTTGAAAATTTAAATCAACTATTCGTATTTGATTATTTGTTTATATTGATTTTGGGCAATTCAGTATATAAAGAATTTGCATATACGCCTTGCAAACGTATATTCAAAGTTTTAATATACTGGATAGATATGGAATCACATTCTAGTCGCCCGGAGATGGTACTGATGATTGTCATGACATCATCCGTATTTATATTCGTGTTTCGAATGTGTGATTTTCTATATATTTCCATTAGGCTGGTGTGAGAACCCAAAACTTATATAGTTAGAATTCATTGTTGTGATTTGGCATCAAAACATGATTTTTTGTATATGTATCAAAATTATGAATTTGAAACTCTAATTCACTAATTGATTGATGTTTGTATTGTTTGATAATTTTGAATCATTATGCCTAATTGAATCAAATATTGAATTGTATTGAAATTTGGTCGCATTTGCTTGCATATACATATACTTACATTGAACAGGTCATAGCAAGGAGGCTAGAGACAGAGAATAAAATTTGTTTGCCCGACAAATAGGTACATGTTTATTACATAATTTACTGTTTTGTTTGGGTGATGATGATTTTATGAGCCTATTGGCTAGCCGCTTGGCTTTTTCTTTTTCTTTTTGAGATCTGAAGGACCGGGAACGCTATTTGCAATTTCCCGATGCTCCCATTGCAGGGGAGGTTATGGCGAAATTTTTCGAAAATTTAGGGTGTTAGCCAAATTTTTGAAATTTTGAAAATTCTCAGAAACTGAAAAGTTGGAGAATGGAAGCCAAATCGAATGTAGGGCTGAATAATCAAACCACTTTCGACTTTGTTCCTTTTCGGGGACGAAAAGTTTTAAGTGGGGGAGATTGTAACAACCCGTAAAATGCGAGCCAGTTTGAAAATTTTATTTTGGCAATTTTAGCGAATTTTGATTATTTAAAAGGAATTATTTTAAAGAATATCGACGAGAAATTTATTTTGAATATAATTCGATCGTATATATTTTACGCGTCGTCGTTAGAATATATAATAATTATATATAATTATAAAAGGAATTGAAAATGGCGCGGTAGTTCGATAATTCGATTTCAAACTTCAATTGAATGTACCGGGTGCAAAACAATCCGGATTTTAGTGAAACCGAAAATAATGGAATCTAATAGTGAATATCTTTCCAACGAATCCGAAAAATCAAAAGTTCGTAGCGGGAATCAAAAGATATGTCCAGTTGAAAATTCTGAATAGTCGCTATGGAATTCAGGCCCTTAAAAATGGACATTTTGCAAATGACCTCGGATTTCGACGAAACCACTTTTGTTGGGTCCGCAGTGTCAAGTTATTGCTAGATTTCAAATTTCGTAATTTTTCGAATCAATATGTGAGCGTGGCAAAGGAAAACGCGTTTGACCAGTTTCAGTTGATTTTAATCGACTGGAAATTGGCCATTTTTCTAACGGTCTCAGAATTCGACGAAACTAGTTTTGTTAGGACCGTATCGTCAATACGAAGCTAGAAAATATTTTTCTGGGATTTTTCGTGTTCGTATGTGCCCCCGGTAATTTGAAATATACGTTTAAAATTCAATAAAGTGATTTAAATGTAAATTCAATGGAAACTGATTGTAACTATCGAATCAGCTTGCGATACATATCCTATTGTGTTCGGAATGGGGGTAGAACGCTGTGGACGACAGGCGGTGGGCCTCGTTTCGAGATCGTATGTGAAAGTTAACTTTTTTTGCAAAATAAAATAATAAAAAAAAAAAAAAAAATATTTAATTTCCCTTCTTAACCTGGCCCCCCCCTTTTTCAATCATTTTCATTTCCAGGTATAAAAAAAAAAAAAAAAAAAAAAAAAAGAATTTCGAACGAAGGGCGGAGCCTCGTCGCCGGCCCTCGACGATCCAGTCACCCTCACCCCCTCGTCGAACTCCAGCACCGCCGCCTCCCCCTGATGTTGTCGCGACCCCCTTCTTCCTCCATTCGAACGCCTAGAACCCGAACCCCCTCGCGTCCCGCTCCTTTTCCCCTCCCCGATGGACCGCCGCCACTTCCTCCAGTGGATGCTCCGACTCCGACGCAGCTCAGCAAGCTCCTCCACCTCGGCCATCTCTCCCCCTTCTTGAAAACGTGAGTTTTCTTGATCTGATTTACTTAATTTTTATTTAGTTTAAAACCAGATTTTTATTTAGTTTAAAACCAGATTTTTATTTAGTTTAAAACCAGATTTTTATTTAGTTTAAAACCAGATTTTTATTTAGTTTAAAACCAGATTTTTATTTAGTTTAAAACCAGATTTTTATTTAGTTTAAAACCAGATTTTTATTTAGTTTAAAACCAGATTTTTATTTAGTTTAAAACCAGATTTTTATTTAGTTTAAAACCAGATTTTTATTTAGTTTAAAACCAGATTTTTATTTAGTTTAAAACCAGTTTTTTTAATGATTAAAAAAAAAAAGGGGGGGGGGGGGAAGAGATTTTTAAAATGATTAAAAACAGACTTTTAAAAATGTTAAAGACGAGATTTTTAAAAATGATTAAAAACTGATTTTTTTTACATTGTTAAAAAGAAAAGAAACTGAAATTGTCATCGATTCAAAAATACAAGCAATCTTGATTTGAAAATGAAAAGACATCACTTTTGAAAATATAATGGAGAATATAAAAATTCGACTTTTATATATTGAATAGCGATATAAAAATTCGGTTTTTATATATGGAACTTCGAACTGAAAATTCGATTTTTATATATTGAATAGCGAAATAAAAATTCGATTTTTATATATTGAACTTTGAAATAAAAATTCGATTTTTATGTATTGAACTTTGAAATAAAAATTCGATTTTTATGTATTGAACTTTGAAAAAAAAATTCGATTTTTATGTATTGAACTTTGAAATAAAAATTCGATTTTTATATATTGAACTTTGAAATAAAAATTCGATTTTTATATATTGAACTTCGAAATAAAAATTCGATTTTTATATATTGAACTTTGAAATAAAAATTCGATTTTTATATATTGAACTTCGAACTAAAAATTCGATTTTTATATATTGAACTTTGAACTAAAAATTCGATTTTTATATATTGAACTTTGAACTGAAAATTCGATTTTTATATATTGAACTTTGAAATAAAAATTCGATTTTTATATATTGAACTTCGAAATAAAAATTCGATTTTTATATATTGAACTTTGAAATAAAAATTCGATTTTTATATATTGAACTTCGAACTAAAAATTCGATTTTTATATATTGAACTTTGAACTGAAAATTCGATTTTTATATATTGAACTTTGAAATAAAAATTCGATTTTTATATATTGAATAGCGAAGTAAAAATTCGATTTTTACATATGTAGTGGCTACAGGCGACGAAGCTGAAGAAGATGCGAAAACAATGAAGATTTCTATCAATGAAGTGCTGTGGAGCTAGGATAGCTATATGTGAGAATTTCTCACCTTTCAATTTATTTTTCTAGTTATATATATACTAGGATGCAGACGGTGCTTAGTAGCACCCGACACCCGTCCACAGACCATGGACTTGTTTGTTTGACTGTTTGGTGATTGATTGTGATATTGGTTTGAATGTGGTTTGTGGTGTGAAAAATCGAATCGATAAATTGGTTAGGATTAGACGTGCGCCGTTATAAGGCGAAGGAGTAAGGCTAGGTTAGACCCTTACTCCAAAGTTTGTGGTTTGCATAACGAATTGATTTGATTGATGTGTGAATGGCGTGGGCCTTCACTAGACCGGGGATAAGGCTAGGCCTTGTCCCGTTTCTAGTATCGTGCCGTTATGCCGCCGAAATTTTCTAAAATAAGTTAGAAAAATAAAATTAGCATTTTATTTAACGAATGAACTGAATATAAATTCATATGTTAAAATAAAATGTGTTATCGTTAAAAATATAATTTTTAACGTGAATGTGAATAAATAAATATTCATTTACAAACCAGACGGTTTGTTTATGTACACCTATTTGAATGACGTTGATTGGGTCGATAAATTTTACACATCGCCTAACTGCACAAATAAAATATGTGTTTGATTGTTTGAAACCCCACACGGGTGTTAGGATGAAATTTGAAGTTCACTCATCCTGATTTATTAAATATGTCGATCGATTGATTGACAAGCTGCTATAAGCGTTAAATGTCTATATTTGATGCTTATACAGTGTAGTGCACTTTGGTTGATGGTTGATTATTCATCGTTGTTGATATATACATGTGTTGTAGAAAATCCATATAATTAACATTATATGGTAATTGATTGGGCCTCATTCCAGTTTCGAGAAAAATAGAAATATTTGAAATAGAAATATTTGAAATAGAAATATTTGAAATAGAAATATTTGAAATAGAAATATTTGAAATAGAAATATTTGAAATAGAAATATTTGAAATAGAAATATTTGAAATAGAATATTTGAAAATAGAAATATGTGAAGCCGTGAGGATTAGATTGACGCCATTTTGACGTGAACGATATTTATATCGATTTTATTCATTTTAAAATGAATATTGAAACGTGATTTCGAAATCGAATATTTTGAAATGAATTGAATTGAAAACGATTTCGAAATGAATTGAATTGAAAACGATTTCGAAATGAATTGAATTGAAAACGATTTCGAAATGAATTGAATTGAAAACGATTTCGAAATGAATTGAATTGAAAACGATTTCGAAATGAATTGAATTGAAAACGATTTCGAAATGAATTGAATTGAAAACGATTTCGAAATAAATTGAATTGAAAACGATTTCGAAATGAATTGAATTGAAAACGATTTCGAAATGAATTGAATTGAAAACGATTTCGAAATGAATTGAATTGAAAACGATTTCGAAATGAATTGAATTTTAAAACGATTTCGAAATGAATTGAATTGAAAACGAATTCAAATGGAATTGAAAGCGAATTGAAATGAATTCAAATTGAATTGAAATTTGAATTGAATAGAAATGAATTTTGAAACGAATTTATAAAGAAGAATTCAATTTTGATTTGAATTGAAAAGGAAGTTGAAATTGCTTTTGAAACGAATTTAAAACCATTTATATAATTCGTTTTAAATAGTAATCGACGAAATATATATTATATATATTATATATATAATATAATGGCCTGAATAGAACGCGCCGCGCTGCGGCAGTTCGCGAATTTCGATCATTTGTTTCAAACGGACATTACGGGAGATCCGACCGTCGGATTCTCCTAAAACCGGAACCGTTGGGTTCGTATCGAAAAGAGCTTTCTAATGAATGTTAGAAATTTGAAATCTAACGGTTGGATTTGGAGATACGTCCAAATCAAATTCGAAAAAGGTCGCTGTAAGTGCAGTTCGATGGCCGTTAATGGAAATCGACCGTACGGGCCTTGATAAAATTATTAAAAATAGTAATAATTTGTGTAAAATCATAAGAAATGATTTGTGAAAGTTTGGGATGAAAAACTCCATATTTGAAAAGATAAAAATAGATTTTTATCGAAATGAACTAGTTTTGAACTAGAATTATAATTCTATTTATTTTTAAATAAATAAATTGAATTTGAAATGGTTTTGAAAATAACCAAAATTTCCAATGATTGCATTGGAGTGGATTTGAATCGAAATTGTCTTCGGAATATTTCGATGTTGGAATTCGTGATATTACAGGTGTTGTTATGGAAATTTGAAAGATATATATGTATATCGTTATTTCCAATACGACATTTGTTAATCGTAGAATTTGATATTGAATATAGGCCGATATAGTTTCTATTCAGAGCCTTGTATTGAATATCGAATGTGATTTGGGTTTGTCGTGAATGGTGTCTTCACTAACACTGTTCTTGAACCCAGTT
Source organism: Allium sativum (assembly GCA_030737875.1). Classification (NCBI taxonomy): domain Eukaryota; kingdom Viridiplantae; phylum Streptophyta; class Magnoliopsida; order Asparagales; family Amaryllidaceae; genus Allium; species Allium sativum. Next base: position 204,491,763 of record CM060916.1, read on the forward strand.
GAGAAAAGATTAAATCTTTTTATTTAGATTTAATGAAGTGTACCAATTAAATGATATTTAATTGGAATTGAATTGATATTGATTTTTGGGTTTATCGTGAACAGTGTTTTAAATAACACTTGTTCTTTAACCCGATAATTAATGGGATGTGACTTTGGGTTTATCGTGAACCGTGTTTTAAATGACACTGATTCTTTAACCCAGTCACAGATTAAAACTAAGTGGAGTTTTAATGAATCTTTAATTAGATTGAAAAGATCGAGAATGGAGTATCACCAGTTTTGCTCCAGGCGATAGTTAAATCTTTAATTAGATTTGAATGTGAAATTTAGAAACTAACTGGCGGTTAGCCAAGCAGAATGGTTTTCTGGATATTGATCTGATGTTGGTTTCGGCCTTCGGGGTTAATATTTGGGGAATTATTCTCTTGATTAATTTACGGTTAGTGACTAATGAATTGGAATGAGGCGTATGTTGTGTTTGTGTAACACTTTTATAATATATACGCGAGTTATTCGGAAAGACCGGGTTTATCCCATTCTGAATAACTGATACGACGATAAGTCGAAGATGAAGACGATGGTCGAAGACCGGAAGTCTTCACGTCGTTTGGGTGATAACTGATGATCTTGATTGGGCTGTACACCCAAGAAGATGGAAACAGTTAGTGATCGTCCAGACGTACTTGGAGATCGATGGATATGCGGGGTACTAGGTGCCTCCGGTTTCGTTCAGACCCAGAACGGACTTGTAAATGGACTGTGTGTCTGACATCGGATTTCATTCTGTGTGACTGATATCGGTTGCATAGGATGGCTTGCCTGTGTGGCATGCTAAGATGCAAATGATCGAGGCTTCTGTTGAAAAGCAAAGTCTTGTGGTGATGATCAAAGCACGGCCTTTGTGGCGTAGCTTTGTGTAACGTTTACCTCGCGTGTTTCACACCCGGTATGAACCAAAAACGGGAGACGGACCTCAGGGAGGGCATGCGTTTCTTTCTAGCTAGAAGTGGCGTCAGTGGTTTTACACGCCCTGACGAGTTTGACTTATGTGGTTGTTGCTGTTGCGAGGCGCCTCGGTTATATCGGTTTCGGCCGAATGCATTCTGGTCGGCTGACGGACCAGACTTACACCCCATAGGGTGGGGAGACGTATTGTTCAGGCATAATAATCCACTCCGTGTGGACCGGCCCTGACGATCCAAGGCTTGCCTGCGCGCTTGCCTGAGACATGGGCTAGATTGTCTCGAATCGGTTGAGGACTATCTTTTGCCTCGGTTCATAGATGGAAACCCAATTTCCAAATACGAGACTTTGCGGTTTTGATTGTATATCCTATATATGGCGACATAGTGGGATGGGGCGCTCATGCCGCCTATGATTGATACTTATGATTTGAAGTGTTTTATATACTATGCACTTATAATAGTATCAAATGATTTGTTTTAAACGTATCAAGCATTCTTTGGCTGTTATAAGGGAAAACCCTATCCTCGACTGCGTTGCATTGTGTGATGGGACCTGGGTCTTATAACAGCTTCATTTTTCTTTATTTAGCATTGCGCTGTTGGTTTTATGCACTGGTATTCTTGGGAGGAAACCCGTTCCGTGTTATACGGCGTGGTCCCTTGATTTACCTAATGATTTGAAATAAAGATTAATAACTGTTTTAGTTCTCACACCAGTCACATGACTGACCTGGAGTTTATTGTTTTAACCTAAACTCTGGGTGCCCCTATTTTCGACACGGGCAGCTAGTAGTTTTGGTTTTGCAGATTTATATTCACAGGATCCTGGTTTACAGCTGGAACGATATCCGGAAAGCTTTGTATCCGTATATCTCATTCTAGTTGTGTATTGTATTATTTTCCGCTGCTATGTATTTAAATGTAATTTAAATCTCTGATATTTCTGTGTAATATTCATTTATACTCTGTATATTCTTGTAATCTGATGCATTGTTGTAATATACAATGAAATGTTCTTCTGTATGCGTTCTGCTGTGGTTTGTTCTCGAACTATCCGACGCTTTCCTTTACGGGGAGGTTGCGGGTCGTCACACGAAGTTAGAACAAATAAATTTTAATTTAATTAAAAAAGGAGTTTGAAATGGAGTGGTAGCTTGAAAATTCGATTTCAAATTTCAAATGAATGTACATGATTCAAAATAAATCGGATTTTAGCGAAATAAGAAATATTTGAATCTGTTTAAAAATATCTTTCCAATGGATGTGGAAAAATCTAGATTTCATAACAGGAATTGAAAGTTATGTCCAGTTTAAAATTTGAAATAGTCACTATGGAATTTAATATAATATAATAAACAGCCATTTTGCTAACGACCTCCGCTTTCGACAAAACCACTTTTTTGGATCCGGAATGTCAAATTATTGCTAAGTTTCAAATTTCATAATTTTTGGATTCAATATGTGAGCACAGTAAATTTAGATGTGTTTGGTAATTTAAATTTGAATTGTATCAACCAGAAAATGTCCATTTTTCAAACGGTCTCCAAATTTGGCGAAATTAGTTTTGTTAGGACCGTATCATCGAAACATAGCTAGATTTATTTTTCTGGAATATTTAGAGTTAGTATGTGGCCCCAATAAATTAAAATATACATTCAAATTCAATATACATTGACTTATATTATAATTTTGATCAAAACTGATCGAAACGGTCGAATTGACTTATGAAACATATTCCATTGTGTCTGGAGTGGGGGTATTTGGTTAGGGGCGACAGTCGTTGAGTTTGATTTGGACTTGGTGGCAATAAACTAATATTTTTGCGAATTAAACAATAATTAAATATATATAAATAAATAAAAAATCTCCTAACCCTAACATTTACTAAGTCACCGCTCTTGTTCAAATAACGGATGAAATCGTCCAGATTTTGAAGCCAAATCGCGATCTATTCACCAATTGATTTCAAAGACATGTTAAACAAAAATCAAAGAGAATTCTACGAGCTTTAAAATCATATAGGTGAGGTCTGGAATCATGTTGTATTTAGGGAGATTCGAGCGCTCAAAGATCTCGACTTTGGGGTGGGTTTTCGAGGTGGAGCGAGGTGCGAGTTGCACCATAATTGGAGCGCCGGTGGAGGAAGTCAACGCAGTCGGAGGGGAACACTCCGATGAAGGTCCGGTCAACTCAAGGCGCGGCAGTTCTCAACCCTATGATTCACGATATTGAGTTTGGGGAAAACAGAGGGCTACGGGTTTTTTACTGAACAAGGAAGAAAGGTGTTTTTTTTATTAATTAATTAATTATATAAAATTTTGTATTCAATGTTTAAAATTGTGTAACTCTTGCATACGACATTGAAATTCAATGAAACGAAATGTGATGGATTCGCAACGAAATATTCTACATTTCAGAAGAGACCAGAACAAAAACAGAGCAAATCAAAATCAGGGGCAAATTCCAATCCAACTAGAACAGAAATTCAGAAATAAAAGAAAGGAGGAGTGGAAACGAATGTGAGATCTCTCTCGCACTCAAACTATTTTACCGTAAATATATACTAAGATGCAGACGGGGCTTAGAAGCCCCCAACACTATTTTTTTGTATAGACCAGTTGATTATTTGTTTGGATTGTGATTGTATTGTCATGTATTGATATTGTTGTGTATAAAAATTGTATATATAAAATATATGTATAAATTATCGTGAAATAAAATAAATATTCATTTACAAACCGAATGGTTTGTTTATGTACACATATTTATCTAATATTGATTGGGATAATAATTTTTACACATTGCCCAACTACACAAGTAATAAACCGTATTTGTGGTTTGAAAACCCCACACGGGTATTGGGATAATATTAGACATACACTGATCCCAATAATTAGTGGTATGTCAATCGATGGGTTGACGGCCTGTATAAGCGTTATTTATTTATTTTAATACCTTTACAGTTGTAGAATGCACTCTAGATGCCGTATGAATTTTTAATGATTGTTTATCATTATTGTTGTATATATGCGATGTATGAAAACCATATAACTAAAATTATATGGTAATTGATTAAGTCTGATTCCAGTTCAGAATTAACGAATATTTTAAAATAATATTCAGTGAATATTGAAATGTGAAGCCGTGTTAAGTAGTTAAACGCCATTTTAACACGAACGGGATTCTCTGTCGATTTTATTCATTTAATAATGAATATCGAAAAGTGATTCCAAAATCTGATATTTTGAAAAATTATCATTTTAATATATTATAATGATAAGGAATATTCAAATTTGATTTAAATTTGAAAATGAAGTCGAAATCATTTTAAATTGAATTTAAAGCGAATTTATAAAGGAATATTCAATTTTGATTTAAATTTGAAAATGAAAATGAAATCGTTTAAATTTAATTTAAAAAGAATTTGTAATGGAATATTCAATTTTGATTTAAATTTGAAAATCAAATTGAAATCGTTTTGAAATGAATCAAAATGAATTTGTAATAGAATATATATTCGATTTTGATTAAAAATTGAAATCGATTTGAAATGAATTTATAAATGAATTTATAAATGAAATATTCAATTTTGATTTAAAAGTGGAATGGAATTGAAATCGATTTGAAATGAATTTATAAATGAAATATTCAATTTTGATTTAAAATTAAAATGAAACTGAAATCGATTTGAAATGAATTTATAAACGAATTTATAAATGAAATATTCAATTTTGATTTAAAATTGAAATGGAATTGAAATCGTTTTGAAATGAATTTATAAACAAACTTATAATGGAAAATTCAATTTTAATTTAAAAAATCAAATTGAAATCGTTTTAAAATGAATTTATAAAGGAACATTCAATTTTGATTTGAAATTGAAATGGAATTGAAATCGATTTGAAATGAATTTATAAATGAATTTATAATGGAAAATTCAATTTTGATTTAAATTTGAAAATCAAATTGAAATTGTTTTAAAATGAATTTAAAATGAATTTATAAAGGAATATTCAATTTTGATTTGAAATTGAAATGGAAGTGGAAACCATTTTTAAAACGAATTTATAAAGGAATATTCAATTTTGATTCGAAATTGAAATGGAAGTGGAAACCGTTTGTAAAACGAAATTAAAATGGATTATAAAATTCGTTTTAAATGGAAATCGACGAAATATATTATATATATTATTATGGCCTGAATAGAATGCATCGCGCAGGGACCGTTCGCAAATTTTGACCATTAACTTCAATTAGATGTTACGGGAGATCCGACCGTCGGATTATCCTAAAGCCGGAATCTTGTGTTCGTATCAAAAAGAGCTTTCCAATGAATATAAGAGATTTGAAATATAATGGTTAGATTTGGAGATATGTCCAAATCAATTTCAGAAAAGATCGCTATGGATGCAGTTCGGTGTCCGTTATTGGAAACCGACTGTACGGGCAGTAATAAAATTATTAAAAATATGGAAAAATTATGTAAAATCATAATAAATGATTTGGAACGAATTTGGATGAAAAATTCCAGTTTTGAAAAGATAAAAATATATTTTTATCAAAATGAACTAGTTATTGACTAGAATAATAATCCAATTATTTTTAAATAAATAAATTGGATTTGAAAAATGGTTTTAAAGAACCAGAAATTTCCAAATAATAAATTGGAATGGATTTGAGTGGAAATAATCTTTAAAATATTTCAATATTGGATTCCGTGATTATACGGATATCGTTGAGGAATTTGGAAGCTATATATCATTATTACCAATACGATATTGGTTGTTTTTAGAATTTGATATTGAATATAAGTCAATATAATTTCAATTTAGAGCCTTGTATTTGATATCAAATTGGATTTTGGGTTTGTCGTGAATGATGTCTTCATTAACACTGTTCTTAAACCCAGTTGATAAAATAATAAATCTTTAAATTAAGATTTAGTGAAGTTTTCCAATTAATTAATATTTAATTGGAATTGAATAAAAGAATTGGATTTTTGGGTTTATCGTGAACAGTGTTTTAAATAACACTTGTTCTTTAACCCAATTAACAGTAAAGATATGATTTGGAATTTATAATCTTTTAATTAAGATTTAATGGAAATTTTCCAATGTAAATTTTCCAATTTAATATAATAAATTGGAATTGAACGGAATTCAATTTGGTAATAATCGAGATGAGGTATTGTGGAGGAAGACTGTTAATATATGTGGAATTTAAAAAGGCTTTGTCATTATTCCATTTATATTATTATTCTGATACAGAAATTGATATCGATTATATATTGATCCGTTTCCGTGAAGATTCCATGGTTAATGGAATGTGATTTTGGGTTTATTGTGAATTGTGCTATAAATGACATTGGTTCTTTAACCCTGGTAAAGACAGGATTACATGTCTAACATTGTATTTCGATACTATATTCGTTGATCTCTGCTAAATATATATCTTTTTGGTGGTGGAGAATTTATTCTCTTGCTTAACACCCTTCTCTAAGACGTACGAGCTTAGAGGTTATATATCAGCAGAAATCAGTGGTACGATGTAGATGGTCGATGTGACATGTTTGATTTCCCAAAGTTAAATAATCATTTATATTGATTTTTAGGAAGATTAAAACTAAGAGGAGTTTTAAAGAATCTTTAATTAAATTGGAAAGTGAATGTGATAATTAAAATTATCAATTCAAGAAAATGATCGAGAATGGAGTATCACCAGTTTTGCTCCAAGCGATAGTTAAATCATTAATTAGATTTTAACACGAAATGGTAATTAATTTTTACCGATAGCACCATGGTGTTAGATATGGAGTATTACCAGTTTTGCTCCATGGGATGAATAGGTTGGGATTGGGAAAATAAACAAATGATTACTTCGGTAAGATTCACTAATCCCGACTAGTTTTGAAAACCTTAATTTAGTTTAGTTAATGAAATCTTTTGTAATGGTATCCAGAGGAAGATTAAAGAATAAATTTAAAAGAATTTATCTTTGATAAAATTAATGGGAACCTTTCCTTAAATATGAGAATAATTAAATAAAAGAATATTCTGGATTGGAATGAGACGTATGATGTGCTGTTATAGCACTTGATTATAAGATACGCGAGGTATTCGAATAGAACGGGTTTAACCCAGTCTGAATAACTGATACGACGAAAAGTCGAAGAGATTGAAGACGGTGCAAGACCGACGATCTTCACATCGAATGGATGGGTTGCTACAGAAACCCATGATTGGAGTAGCAACCTTGAAGGGGCTACAGTGGTGGCCATCCGGACGTACCTGTTGATTGTACGGATATGCGAGGGCCTCTCTCCTGTATTGGACATACGGGACGAGGAATAAGGTGCCTCTGATTTTGTTCAGACCTAGAACAAATTTGTAGATGAATGGTGTGTCTGACATTGTATTCCTTTATATTGTATTCGTTGATCTCTGCTAAATATATATCTGTTTGGAGGCGGAGAATTTATTCCCTTGCTTAACACCCTTCTTTGAGACGTACGAGCTCAGAGGTTATATATCGGTATAAATCAGTGGTACAGTATGGATCGATAGTGTGGCATGCTGAGATGTAGTGATCCAAGGTGTTGTTGAAAAGCAGAGCTTGGTGGATGATGATCAAAGCACATCTTTGTGTAGTGTTAATTCGCGAGCCTCACACACCGGTATGGTGGCAAATTGATGGTTAGATCGGTATGCTTTAGTGATGAGGATAGACATCCTATGGGTTGTCATGGATTCGGTCGACCGAGGTGATACTGGGTGTGGTCGCCCCACCCCAGTAGGGATAGGGCACACCCCCCGATTTTCAGATGGATAGAGTTAGCGGTGTTTTCAAATGCTTGGACGTAAACCGTAGTAACTTGTTTCCTGGATATTGCGGATGTGCATTACGGTGTTTTCGCATGCCTGCGACGTAAACCGTTGGGAATTGCACTACGCGATAGATCTTTCGGATCAGGAGCCACCATGATGGAAATCCAAAATTCCAAATACGACATTTTTCAGTTTTGATTGTATACTATATGTGGCGACATAGTGGGATGGGGCGCTCATGCCGTCTATGATTGATACATTTGTATTTGAAGTTGATTTCTTCAGTTATAGTAATAATAAAAGATTTGTTTTAAAGCATACCAAGCATATTTGGCTATTATAAGATAAAACTCTATCCTCGACTGCGTTTATTGTGTGATGGGACCTGAGTCTTATAATAGCTTCGTTTTTCTTTATTTAGCATTGCGCTGTTTGTTTTAGGCACTAGTATTCTTGGGGGTAAAACCGTTCCGTGTTATACGGCGTGGTCCCTTGATTTACCTTATTTTAAAAGTAAAGTTTTAAATAAATTTTTTAGTTCCCTCATTAGTCCCATGACTGACCTGGAGTTTATTGTTTTATCCTAAACTCTGGGTGCCCCTATTTTCCACATGGACAACTAGAAGTTTTGGTTTTGCAGATTTCTCTTTCCAGGATCCTGGATTTACAGCTGGTGCTATATTCGGAACGCTCTATATCCGTGTATTTCTTTCGGTTGTATTTGTTAATGTATTTCCGCCATGCATTGTATTTATACATTTTATTTCCACTACTTTGTATTTTAAATCTCTAATATTTTTCTGTGTAATATTTATTCTTGTACTCAGATGTAAACTGTTGTAAATAACATTGAAATGTTCTTCTGTTTATGTTTTGATTTGTTGTGTTCTCAATTCAATCCGGGTTTTCCCGTAAGGGTGAGTTTGGGTCGTCTCAGCGTGGTATCAGAGCTTTGGTTTACAGAGCCGAGAACATGACACATTAGAGCCGAACGAAAGAATTCATCAGAGACTGTATTAGTAATATCCAATAAGAATGACTCGTTAGAGATGGGATCAGTAGTATTCCAGAATGAGTTGGAAGAGTGTTATTTTTAAAATCATATTAGAATTTGAGAAAAATTATAACTTATTATACGTATCTGAATACTTTATTTTATATTGATTTTGGACTATCGAGTATAAGGAAATTTTTTATATGTGTCTGATCCATGGGTATTTGAAGTCTCAAATATACTGGGTAGATATAGAGTCACACTCTAGTCGCCCGGAGATAATCCTGATGATTATTATAGTATCATCAGTATTTGTGTTCGAATTTCGAAAGTGGGATATCGATTGGTGTGAGAACCAAAACTTAGCTAGAATTTGCTGTTTGTGAACCGACACTGAGAATATGATTTTTGAATGTATATACAAAAGTAATATGTTTTGGAAATTTAATTCACAAATTGATTCATGGTTGTGCTGTGTGATTATTTGTTCAACTAATAAAAATATTGGAATAATAAATCCAGTATGAAAATTAAAAGTTGAATTGAAAAAAATTAAAACCAATAAGAGAACATGAAAGCTAACGTTAGCCAAATCGAGCAAACATTGAACTGAATTGAAAATTTATTTGAATTGCATACATGTACATGTATATATAATGAATAGGTCATAGCAAGGAAGCTAAGAAGAGGAATAAAATTGTATGCCCGACAAATAAGTACATGTTTACCATTTTATTGGGTTTTGATGATTTTATGAGCCGATTGGCTTTTTCTTTTCCTTTTGGATTGATGAGGGCCCTGTGAGGCAAGTTACGATTTTAAATATCTCCCCGTACAAAGGAGGTTATGGTGAAATTTTTCGAAAATTTAGGGTGTTAGCCAAATTTTTGAAGATTTAGAAAATTCTTAGAAACTAAAAAGTTGAATAATGAAAGTTGAGTTGGTTAGTTAAACAACTTTCAGCTCCATTCCTTTTCGAGGACGAAAAGATATTAAGTGGGGGAGATTGTAACATCCCGGATTTTCAGAACCAATTTAAATTTTTTATTTTAGCAATTTTAATGAACTTTGAATATTTAAAATGATTTATTTTGAATAATAACGACTAAAAATTTATTTAAATCGAAGTTAGAACGAATAAATTTTAATTTAATTATAAAAGGAGTTTGAAATGGCGCGGTAGTTTGAAAATTTGATTTCAAATTTCAAATGAATGTACAAGATTCAAAATAAATCGGATTTTAGCGAAACAAGAAATATTTGAATCTATTTAAAAATATCTTTCCAACGAATGTGAAAAATCCAGATTTCATAACGAGTATTGGAAGTTATGTTCAGTTTAAAATTTAAAATATTCGCTATGGAATTTAATATAATAAATAGCCATTTTGCAAACGACCTCCATTTTCGACGAAACCACTTTTGTTGGATCTGGAATATCAATTTTTTGCTAGTTTTCAAATTTCATAATTTTTGGATTTAACATGTGAGCGCAGTAAATTTAGATGTGTTTGGTAACTTAAAGTTGAATTGGATCGACCAGAAAATGTCCATTTTTCAAACGGTCCAAATTTGACGAAATTAGTTTTGTTAGGGCCGTATCATCGAAGCATAGCTAGATTTATTTTTCTGGAACTTTTTAGAGTTAGTATGTGGCCCGGTAAATTAAAATGTACGTTCATACTCAACATATATTGATTTATATTTCAATTTTGATGAAAACTGATCGAAACAGTCGAATTGACTTACGAAACATTTTCCATTATGTCTGGAATGGGGGTATTTGGTTATCGGAGACAGTCGTTGGGTTTGATTTGGACTTGGTGGCAATAAACTAATATTTTTGTGAATTAAATAACAATTATATATATATATATATAAATCTCCTAACCCTAACATTTACCAAGTCGCCGCTCTTGTGCAAACGACGAACGAAATCGTCCAGATTTTGAAGCCAAATCACGATCTATTCACCAATTGATTTCAAATACATGTTGAACAAAAACCAGAGAGAATTCTACGAGCTTTAATATCATATAGGTGAGATCTGGAATCGTGTTGTATTTAGGGAGATTCGAGCGCTCAAAGAGCTCGACTTTTGGGGTGGGTTTTCGAGGTGGAGCAAGGTGCGAGTTGCACCATAATCGGAGCGCCGGTGAAGGAAGTCAACACGGTCGGAGGGGGACACTCCGATGAAGGTCCGGTCATCTCGAGGCACGGCAGTCCTCAACCCCAGGATCCACAATATTGGGTTTGGGGAAAACAGAGGGCTACGGGTTTTTTTACGGAACAAAGAAGAAAGATGTTTTATTATTATTAATTAATTAATTATATAATTTTTTGTATTCAATGTTTAAAATTGTGTAATTCTGGCATACGACATCGAAATTCAATGAAACGAAATGCGTTGGATTCGCAACGAAAAATTCTACATTTCAGAAGAGACCAAAACAAAAACAGAGCAAATCAGAATCAGAGGCAAATTCAAATCCAGCCAGAATAGAAATTCAAAAAAAAAATAACGGAGGAGTGGAAACGAATGTGAGATCTCTCTCGCACTCAAATTATTTTATAGTAAATATATACTAGGATGCAGACGGGACTTATAAGCCCCCAACACTATTTTTTTATAGACCAGTTGATTATTTGTTTGGATTGTGATTGTATTGTCATGTATTGATATTGTTGTGTATAAAAATTGTATATATAAAATATATGTATAAATTATCGTGAAATAAAATAAATATTCATTTACAAACCGAATGGTTTGTTTATGTACACATATTTATCTAATATTGATTGGGATAATAATTTTTACACATTGCCCAACTACACAAGTAATAAACCGTATTTGTGGTTTGAAAACCCCACACGGGTATTGGGATAATATTAGACATACACTGATCCCAATAATTAGTGGTATGTCAATCGATGGGTTGACGGCCTGTATAAGCGTTATTTATTTATTTTAATACCTTTACAGTTGTAGAATGCACTCTAGATGCCGTATGAATTTTTAATGATTGTTTATCATTATTGTTGTATATATGCGATGTATGAAAACCATATAACTAAAATTATATGGTAATTGATTAAGTCTGATTCCAGTTCAGAATTAACGAATATTTTAAAATAATATTCAGTGAATATTGAAATGTGAAGCCGTGTTAAGTAGTTAAACGCCATTTTAACACGAACGGGATTCTCTGTCGATTTTGTTCATTTTAAAATGAATATCGAAAAGTGATTTCAAAATCTGATATTTTGAAAAATTATCAATTTAATATATTATAATGATAAGGAATATTCAAATTTGATTTAAATTTGAAAATGAAATTGAAATCATTTTAAATTGAATTTAAAGCGAATTTATAAAGGAATATTCAATTTTGATTTAAATTTGAAAATTAAATTGAAATCGTTTTAAATTTAATATAAAATGAATTTATAATGGAATATTCAATTTTGGTTTAAATTTGAAAATCAATTTGAAATCGTTTTAAAATGAATTTAAAACAAATTTGTAATGGAATATATATTCGATTTTGATTAAAAATTGAAATCGATTTAAAATGAATTTATACATGAAATATTCAATTTTGATTTAAAATTGAAATGGAATTGAAATCGATTTCAAATGAATTTATATATGAATTTATAAATGAAATATTCAATTTTTATTTAAAATTGAAATCGATTTGAAATGAATTTACAAACGAATTTATAAATGAAATATTCAATTTTGATTTAAAATTGAAATGGAATTGAAATCGATTTGAAATGAATTTATAAATGCATTTATAATGGAAAATTCAATTTTGATTTAAATTTGAAAATCAATTTGAAATTGTTTTAAAATGAATTTGAAACGAATTTATAAAGGAATATACAAATTTGATTTGTAATTGAAATGGAATTGTAATCGATTTGAAATGAATTTATAAACGAATTTATAATGGAAAATTCAATTTTGATTTGAATTTTAAAATCAAATTGATATCGTTTTAAAATGAATTTATAAAGGAATATTCAATTTTGATTTGAAATTGAAATGGAAGTGAAACTGTTTTTAAAACGAATTTATAAAGGAATATTCAATTTTGATTTGAAATTGAAATGGAAGTGGAAACCGTTTTTAAAACGATTTCTAAAATTCGTTTTAAATGGAAATCAATGATATAATATATATATATATATATTATAATGGCCTGAATAGAAGGCGCCGCGCAGCGACCGTTTGCGAATTTCGTCCATTAACTTCAATTAGATGTTACGGGAGATCCGACCGTCGGATTATCCTAAATCCAGAACCATTGGGTTCGTATCGAAAAGAGCTTTCCAATGAATATAAGGGATTTGAAATATAATGGCTAGATTGGGAGATATGTCCTAATCAATTTCAGAAAAGGTCGCTACGGATGCAGTTCGGTGGCCGATTGGAAACCGACTGTGCGGGCAATAATAAAATTATAAAAAATATGGAAAAATAATGTAAAATCATAATAAATGTGTAACAACCCACTATTTTGTACTATTTAGATCGACAATAATCCACACAGGTCAGACTTGAATGGTTCAAAACAATAGATTATTAATAATTTTGTAGTAAATACAAATCATATCACAGAATCACAGACATAGAAAAACAGAGTAACTCGCAGTGGAAATAAAATAAACATAGTAGTTCAAGAAGCTACTACAACCACATAGTCTCCAAATAAAATAAATAGTGCCAAGTCACTAGGACAAGTACAACTCAAATTTCAAATACATAAGATGTCTACTAAGCAATAAACAGAAACAACATAAACTGACTAACATAGATAAAACTGAAGAACAAACAAATAGATAACTAAAAGCTCCAAATGATCTCTAGCTCGAAGATAACTCCAATGGTTGTGGTACTCAAGCTGACCTGAGCATCATGCAAAACAAAACCACTCAAATCAGTACTAATATTATCATGTAAGTCATATAACTCAAGTGAAATGTCATAGAAATGAACAAGTAACTTAAAGAATGTTTGGTATTAATTCTCTAAGGATCCGTAAAACTAAATATCATATAATATATGCGCTATTATAATAATGTTTATTCAGTAAAGTAAAATATCAAAATAGTGTAAGCGGGATTACCATTATTACCCCTACACCATTTATAATATCATAGTCTGTACATGTAGTGGCTATCAGAGAGAACTCCATAGGTACGATACAAATAAAACTCGTAATAGGCTCGATCCGGATAATATAACAAGGCACACGAGGAATACCCATGGTAGGATTCTACGGGATTGCGGACCCAGGCTGGTGGCAACGCATAGCCACGACTACCGGCCACCTAAAACAATACTCCAAATTCAAGGGTGCAAACCAATCAAATCACAAGGTAATAGATATGGTTTTGAAGAAGCATGTCCGATAAGAGTAGCTAACTCAATTAACCTGGGTATGGTACCTGTTTTATTCATTTTAATTATGACCTGAAGGTCAAGGAAATCCATCATCGTTCTCTTTCTTCAATCCAGTAATTGCCCCCAGACCATTCTACTTCATTATGGAACTTCACCGCATATATAGTTGTTAAAGTGGTTTTCGGTATTGGCAGAGAGTATGACAATAGCCGATCCAGGTCTCTTTAGCAACCAATCGTTTACATTTTTTCACACCATGGTCATTATTTATAAATCACTTTATAAAGTTATTTAGGAAATCTTAAATTTAAATTATTTTAGAAAAAAATGTATACTAAGTTAAAATAAAATATTTGTTAAATTACCTTATGATATTTAAATACTTTAAAACAAAATTATGGATTTGAATAAAACTAGTTTGAAAACTTCTTAAAATGCACATACAAAATTTAAATTTTATTAACCCAAGGCTCAATGAAATCTTAAATCCAAAATAATATATAAATTGAAATATTTTATAATTTTTAGAACAATTTCTAAAATAGACCAGCGGTGTCCATACAATAATTTTCTACCTAGGTCAAGTAATACGCATGTATATCATTTCAACCCGTCAAGTTTCAAATCCCGGGTGTGCATCATTTCAACCCGCATCCCAAATTGATTTAGTTTGTCCCTAAATCTATATAGTGATTCGGGTATATATCATTTCTACCCACAATGATTTTCTAAATTATAGGGAACTTGGGTAAATTTCAGCAATTGAATAGGCACAGAACAATATCAATCATCCTGCTAACATAATATCATTTCAATCCAAGTGTGTGTCGGTGTGTGATATTTGCATATAAAGTGCCAACATTTCAATAATATTTCAAATGTTGTTATTTCACTTCTAGTAAAAAATATTAGTCAGGTGTGAGTTGAACTCACCTTCAGTGGCGTGGATATAGAGACAACAACCGATAGACGCTGAAAAAGAATGACACCGAAACTTCACCGAACTGGACAAATAAATTATGGTCAAGACACATATAAACCGAGTAGCATTTGATTTCAAAAAAAAATTAAGTTGAAAGTTTTTTTTTTTGACAAAACGCTACTCGGTTTATGTGTCTTGACCGTAATTTATTTGTCCAGTTCGGTGAAGTTTCGATGTCATTCTTTTTCAGCGTCTATTGGTTGTTGTCTCTATTTCTACGCCACTGAAGATGAGTTCAACTCACACCTGACTAATATTTTTTACTGGAAGTGAAATAACTGCATCTGAAATATTATTGAAATGTTGGCACTTTATATGCAAATATGACACACCGACACACACTTGGATTGAAATGATATTATGTTAACTGGATGATTGATATTGTTCTGTGCTTATTCAATTGCTGAAATTTACACTACAAGTTCCTTGTAGTTTAGAAAATCATTGTGGGTTGAAATGATATATACCTGAATCACTATATAGATTCAGGAACAAACTGAATCGATTTGGGATGCGGGTTGAAATGATGCACACCCGGGATTTGAAATTTGACGGGTTGAAATGATATACATATGTATTACTTGACCTAGGTAGAAAATTATTATATGGACACCGTTGGTCTATTTTTGAAATGGTTCTAAAAATAATAAAATATTGTAACTTATATATTATTTTGGATTTAAGATTTCATTGAGCCTTGGGTTAATAAAAGTTAAATTTTGTATGCGCATTTTAAAAAGTTTTCAAACTAGTTTTATTCAAATCTAGAATTTTGTTTTAAAGTAATTTTTTTTCAAAGTATTTAAATATCATAAGGTAATTTAAAAAATATTTTATTTTAACTTAGTATACAATTTTTTCTAAAATAATTTAAATCTAAGATTTCCTAAATAATTTTATAAAGTGATTTACAAAAAATGACCATGTTGTGAAAAAATGTAAACGATTGGTTGTTAAAGAGACCAGGATCGGCTATTATCATACTCTCTGCCAATACCGAAAACCACTTTAACAACTGTGTATGCGGCAGAGTTCCATAATGAAGTAGAATGGTTTGGAGGCGATTACTGGGTTAAAGAAAGAGAATGATGATGGATTTCCTTGACCTTCAGGTCATAATTTAAATGAGTAAAACAGGTGTCATACCCAGGCTAGTTGAGTTAGCTACTCTTATCAGACATGCTTCTTCGAAACCATATCTATTACCTTGTGATTTGATTAGTGCGCACCCTTGAATTTGGAGTATTGTTTGAGGTGGGCAGTAGTCGCGGCTATGCGTTACCACCAGCCTGGGTCCGCAATTCGGTAGAATCCTACCATGGGCACTCCTCGTGTGCCTTGTTATATTATCCTGATCGAGCCTATTACGATTTTTGTTTGTATCATACCTATGGAGTGCCCTCTGATAGCCACTACGTTACTGTGGACTTTACGGTATTTTTATAGACTCTGATATTATAAATGGTGTTAGGGTAATAATGGTAATCCTGCTTACGCTATTTTGATATTTTATTTTACTGAATAAACATTATTATAATTGCGATATATTATATGATATCTAGTTTCACGGATCCTTAGAGAATGAATCCCAAACATTCTTTAAGTTACTTTTTCATTTCTATGACATTTCACTAAAGTTATATTACTTACATGATAATATTAGTCCTAATCCGAGTGGTTTTGTTTTGCATGATACTCGAGTCAGCTTGAGTACCACAACCATTGGAGTTATCTTGGAGCTAGAGTACATTTGGAGCTTTAGTCATCTATTTGTTTGTTCTTCAGTTTTATCTATGTTAGTCAGTTGATGTTGTTTCTATTTATCGCTTAGTAGACATCTTATGTATTTGAAATTTCAATTGTACTTGTCCTAGTGACTTGGCATTATTTATTTTATTCGGAGACTATGTGGTTGTAGTAGCTTCATGAACTACTATGTTTATTTTATTTCCGTTGCGAGTTATTCTGTTTTTCTGTGTCTGTGATATGATTTTTATTTACTCTAAATTTATTAATAATCTATTATTTTGAAACATTCAAGTCTAAAATGTGTGGATTATTGTTGATCTGAATAGTGCAAAATAGTGGGTTGTTACGAAATGATTTGGAAAGAATTTGGATGAAAAATTCCAGTTTTGAAAAGATAAAATGATATTTTTATCAAAATGAACTAGTTATTAACGAGAATATTAATCCAATTATTTTTAAATAAATAAATTGGATTTGAAAAATGGTTTTAAAATAACCAGAAAATTCCAAAGAATAAATTGGAATGGATTTGAGTGGAAATAATATTCGGAATATTTCAATATTGGACTCTGTGATTATACGGGTATTGTTGAGGAATTTGGAAGCAATATATACATCATTATTCCCAATAGAATATTGGTTGGTTTCAGAATTTGATATTGAATATAAGGCGATATAATTTCTATTCAGAGCCTTGTATTTGATATCAAATTGGATTTTGGGTTTGTCGTGAATGGTGTCTTCGTTAACACTTTTCTTAAACCTAGTTGATAAAAGAATAAATCTTTAAATTAAGATTTAGTGAAGTTTTCCGATTAATTAATATTTAATTGGAATTGAATAAAAGAATTGGATTTTTGGGTTTATCGTGAACGGTGTTTTAAATAACACTTGTTCTTTATCCCAATTAACAGTGAAGATATGATTTGGAATTCATAATCTTTTAATTAAGATTTAATGGGAATTTTCCAAAGTAAAGTTTTCCAATTTAATATATTAAATTGGAATTGAACGGAATTCGATTTGGTAATAATCGAGATGAACTTTTGTGGAGGAAGACTGCTAATATATGTGGAATTTAAAAGGCTTTGTCGTTATTCAATTTATATTATTAGTCGGATACAGAAATTGATATCGATTATATATTGATCTGTTTCCGTGAAGATTCCATGCTTAATGGAATGTGATTTTGGGTTTACTGTGAACTGTGTTTTAAATGACATTGGTTCTTTAATCCAGGCAAAGACAAGATTACATGTCTAACATTGTATTTCAATACTGTATTCATTGATGTATGCTAAATATATATCTGTTTGGTGGTGAAAAATTTATTCTCTTGCTTAACACCCTTCTATAAGATGTACAAGCTTAGAGGTTATATATCGGCAGAAGTCAGTGGTACGGTGTAGATGGTCGATGTGACATGTTTGATTTCCCAAAGTTAAATAATCGTTGATAATGATTTTTGGGAAGATTAAAACTAAGAGGAGTTTTAATGAATCTTTAATTAGATTGAAAAGTGAATGTGATAATTAAAATTATCAATTCAAGAAAATGATCGAGAATGGAGTATCACCAGTTTTGCTCCAAGCGATAATTAAATATTTAATTAGATTTGAATGCGAAATGGTAATTAATTTTTACTGATAACACTGTGGTGTTAGATATGGATTATTACCAGTTTTTCTCCATGGGATGAATAGGTTGGGATTGGGAAAATAAACAAATGATTACTTCGGTAAGGTTCGCTAATCCCGACTAGTTTGGAAAACCTTAATTTGGTTTAGAATTGAAAAGATAATGAAATCTTTTGTAATGGTATCCAAAGGAAGATTAAAGAATAAATTTAAAAGAATTGATTTTTAACAAAATTAATGGGAACCTTTCCCTAAAGATGAGAATATTTAAATAAAAGAATATTCTGGATTGGAATGAGGCGTATGATGTATTGTTATAGCACTTGATTATAAGAAACGCGAGTTATTCGAAAAGACTGGGTTTAACCCATTCTTAATAACTGATACGATGAAAAGTCGAAGAGATTGAAGATGGTGCAAGACCAACGATCTTCACATCGAATGGATGGGTTGCTACTGATGCCCAAGATTGGAGTAGCTATCTTGAAGGGGCTACAGTGGTGGTCGTCCTGACGTACTTGTTGATTGTACAGATATACGAGGGCCTCTCTCCTGTATTGGACATACGGTACGAGGAATAAGGTGCCTCTGGTTTCGTTCAGACCTAGAACGGACTTGTAGATGGATGGTGTGTTTGACATTGTATTCCTTTATACTGTATTCGTTGATCTCTGCTAAATATATATCTGTTTGGTGGCGAAGAATTTATTCTCTTGCTTAACACCCTTCTCTGAGACGTACGTGCCCAGATGTTATATATCGGTAGAGATCAGTGGTACAATATGGATTGATTGTGTGGCATGCTGAGATGGAGTGATCCAAGCTGTTGTTGAAAAGCAGAGCTTGGTGGATAATGATCAAAGCACAGCTTTGTGTAGCGTTAGTTCGCGAGCCTCACACACCGGTATGGTGGCAAACTGATGGTTAGATCAGTATGCTTCAGAGATGAGGATAGACATTCTACGGGTTGTCATGGATTTGGTCGACCGAGGTGATATTGGGTGTGGTCACCCCATACCAGTAGGGATAGGGCACACCCCCCGATTCCCAGATGGATAGAGTTAGCGGTGTTTTCCAATGCTTGAACGTAACCCACGGTAACTTGTTTCCTGGATAGTACGGATGTTCATTATGGTGTTTTTCGCATGCCGGCGACATAAACCGTTGGGAATTGCACTACGCGATAGATCTTTCGGATCAGGAGCCACCATGATGGAAATCTAAACTTCCAAATACGACATTTTTCGGTTTTGATTATATACTATATATGGCGACATAGTGGGATGGGGCACTCATGCCGTCTATGATTGATACATTTATATTTGAAGTTGATTTCTTCACTTATAGTAATAATAAAAGATTTGTTTTAAAACGTACCAAGCATATTTGGCTATTATAAGATAAAACACTATCCTCGACTGCGTTTATTGTGTGATGGGACCTGAGTCTTATAATATTTTCATTTTTCTTTATTTAGCATTGCACTGTTTGTTTTAGGCACTAGTATTCTTGAGGGTAAACCCGTTCCGTGTTATACAGCGTGGTCCTTGATTTACCTTATTTTAAAAGTAAAAATTTAAATAACTGTTTTAGTTCTCATACCAGTCCCATGACTAACCAGGAGTTTATTGTTTTAACCTAAACTCTGGGTGCCTCTATTTTCCACACGGGCAGCTAGTAGTTTTGGTTTTGCAGATTTCTCTTTCTAGGATCTTGGATTTGCAGCTGGAGCTATATTCGGAACGTTCTGTATCCGTGTATTTCTTTCGGTTGTATTTGTTAATGTATTTCTGCTATGCATTGTATTTGTACATTTTATTTTCGTTGCTTTGTATTTTAAATCTCCGATATTCTCCTATGTAATATTTATTCTTGTACTCTGATGTAAATTGTTGTAAATAGCAATGAAATGTTCTTCTATTCGTGTTTTGATTTGTCGTGTTCTCAATTCAATCCGGGCTTTCCCATAAGGGTGAGTTTGGGTCGTCTCTTTCTCCTTGTAGTGTTACCTTTCATACTTTAGAACAAATACAAGTGACCATAAACCACAAAGTTAACTAACAGCAATGCCCTTTTTGATTTAAAATAGATGGATATTTGATAATACTACAAGGATAAAATATGTTTAAATTTTTCATGTTATGGTACTGTACATAATACAAGAGCAGTTATAGTTATGGGTGGATTCGATTCGGTACCAGAACTTTGATTCAAAGCCATTACCGTACCAAACTTATATAGTAATAGAAAAATCGTACGATTACCAACCAAAAAAATCGGTTACCAACACGTTGATTTATGGTTGGTAGAGGTCGGTAATAAGTTTTTACCGATTACTTGTATATGAGATCTTTTTATTTACAATATTTCACTTTAAAATATAAAAATATTAAAACTAATTTTTTTTTGTTATTATATTATTATTTATCTAACTTATTTTTTGTAGTATGAATTAAAATATTGTAACACCCCGTATTTTCTATGAACATTAAAGTAACGAATTAAAGAATACTTAATTTTAAAAGTGAAAATTAGGGAAACGGGTTACGCCATTGCGTTCGTCTCGGAATTCTTCTTGGGATAGAGTCCGAGTTTGCGTGAATCGGACTCCGTATGAAGATGTTATGGAGTTCAGAAGATTTCAAGTTTAAACGGAAATTAAATATAAATAATAATTAAACTAAAAAGCAGTTCAAATTTAAAAATTTGGAGAAAAACGGCTAGGTGGGAAAATTCCCGCCCACAGGGGTCAACTCCCCCCGGGGGGTCGACATAGTTGTCGACCCCCCAAGAGGGGTGTCAACTAGGGTGTCGACCCCCCTTGTAGGGGTCGACACCCTCAGCCAGATCTGTGTTGTTTTGCCCAGTGATGTTTTTCTAAGTCATTAGGGCATATGTGGCGACTTTCGGTTGGCTCTGTTTGGTCTGGATGGCTTTGATTACTCATAGGTTGATCTAACGGCTCTCATTAATCTAAACTTCTATATAAACAACCCCAACCCTCAACCCTAAAACCACGTAAAATTGCTCTCTGAAGCCGTCATGTTGTCCATGGCCAAACTAGCGTAGCCACCATTTTTCTCTAAACTACAAGTCAAGTTAGGAAGTCATAAATCAAATCAAAACTAGAGAATCAACAGTCTATATCAAAGGATAGCTTTTCAGTTTCAGAAATCAGATCCCAGAAAACAAGACTTGTTCTTTTGTTTGTAAGTTCAGTTATTCTTTAGATTTGAACAAATAAAAGTCATGACTTGTGGTGAAAAGAAACTAGAACTGTGCCTAGTTGTAAGATAATCGTATTCTGATTCATGTTGCAATTCCGAAATTACCTATGCCTGCGTGACTATTGTGATTGATATAACCTATCATGTTGTATATTAATTTGGTGATGAACCAATCATGTTGTATATAAATTTGGTGATGAACCTATCGTATAGTATATTAAATTGGTGATGGACTTATCATGTTGTATGTTAAATTGGTGATGAACCTATCATGTTGTATAATAACTTGGCAATGAACCTATCACGTTGTATATAAATTTGGTGATTCCTTATGTTATGTTATACGCAAGATCATAAGCTAACTCATGTTCTATATGCTTATATGTCTAGATCTACATGCTTAGATGTTTGGATCTATGCTAATTTGATCCAACTCAAATGCAAGTTCACATTTACATGCTTAATTAAATATGTGTAGTACTATGCCAAATTTATATTACACATGCTTAGTTGATCTAAATATTTTTATGTCATTGGAATATTACATGTTCCTTTTCTTTTTCCCTCTTTGTTTATGAGTTAGGCTAATTTGCGAGCTTAACGTTCTATGTAATTTATGCGAACGAATAACGGGGGATACGTTGGGAAAAATACTAAATTATATGCTATTGGCATAGGTTAGCTCATAATCATGTAAATGATTAATGGCATGAAATGGTGTAATTTGTATACCTAAGAATTATGGACAAGATTTAGAAGGGTAAATAGGACATGACTTGAGTTGACAACATTGGTGGATAATTTACATATAAACAAAAATAGTAAATATGTAAATTAATTAAAAGATGATTGTGCCTAACCCGAAGTTAGATTGAGTTACGGTGTAAGACTACCCGGAACCGCCCGGCACATCCAGCAACGTAACAATATAGATCTAATGTGAGAGGTTAGCGCATTTAGCCCAAAAAACCCGAGGTTAGATTGAGTTGCGGTGTAAGACTGCCCGGAACCGCCCGACACATCCATCGACCGCAATAATACATATCTAATGTGAGTGGTTGGTGCTTTAATGAATGAATTAAAGCTAAGACAGGCTAAGAATGGTAGGGTTAAGTTAATTAAAGCAACACTTAACCAATACAACATGTTAACAAAACTGATGGGTGGGGTTAGGTCAATTTGAGAACACTTAACCATTTTAACATGTTGATTAGGAAACCCTAGTAACGGGGACCCATTTCAGCATTAACCAACATAGATGTATCATGGTACCCTGAACTAGGCAGGGTGGGCCACGATTACCGGGCTGATTATAAGCTGTCAAAATAACGGCGAGTGGTGCGGCAGTGTAGGTTCCAACGGAGTATAGGCGTGCACGTACTCCGGCATGGACAAATCAGGCACTGGGCATCAGTAGTATATACTGCGCATCTTGAATTTGTGTTGGGTCGCCGCCATAGGAATTGATACACCTCATAGTGGGGCCAACACAGGTATCTACAATCAAGCAGGGCCGAATGACACAAGTCATAAATGCATGCGAGTAGAAGCCAATCGATAAAGGGGATCATTTTATCATGAACACATGGTGCTAGTTGAAACACTTGTTAGTAGGTGCAGAGAAATAGAAATGAGTGCGATAGTATATTCGTTTTACCTTGCCATATTTATCGTTATCTTATTTCTAGGTCATTGTCCTAGGTTTAGTTTATTCATGTCATGATCCTTTTACCTGTTTACATGCTAAACAATCATTGGACTTACCAGGCTTATCCGGCATGGACAAATCAGGCACTGGGCATCAGTAGTATATACTGCGCATCTTGAATTTGTGTTGGGTCGCCACCATAGGAATTGATACACCTCATAGTGGGGCCAGCACAGGTATCTACAATCAAGCAGGGCCGAATGACACAAGTCATAAATGCATGCGAGTAGAAGCCAATCGATAAAGGGGATCATTTTATCATGAACACATGGTGCTAGTTGAAACACTTGTTAGTAGGTGCAGAGAAATAGAAATGAGTGCGATAGTATATTCATTTTACCTTGCCATATTTATCGTTATCTTATTTCTAGGGTATTGTCCTAGGTTTAGTTTATTCATGTCATGATCCTTTTACCTGTTTACATGCTAAACAATCATTGGACTTACCAGGCTTATGTTAGACCCATTTTCTTTCGTCTTCTTGTCTTCTGTTCCCTCCCCCCTCCCCCAGGTCCGCAGGGAGGGAATAATTCAACTTAGTCTAGACCTTTTCCAGCTTGAAGAAAGTAGACGTATTGCTTGGACTCTCTTTTCTTGGGCTATGGCTGTGGTTACACACTTGATTAGGGATTTATGCTGCTTTATTATTACTATTTATGCTTCTTTATGTTTTAGTCAAGACAGAGGGTTTACTGTAATGATTTTGGAAGTTGGTTTTTAAGACAGTTGTTGTAATGTTTTGACTAGACCACATGCTTATGAAATAAAATTTAGTCTTTCCGCTGTTTATATGTTTGTCTTCTAAATTACTTGTACCTTTTACCTATAATACTCCACCAAAGTTAATGCATTTCCTTTGTGAGTGACCTTAATGGAGTTGGGGTGTTTACATTTGGTATCGGAGCAAAGGTTTACCAGATCAGATAAAACTTTTTTAAACCAATTTTTCAAAAAAGAAGTTTAAAGAAGCATTTTTAAGGAAAATGTTGTTTTATTTTAAAGAGCATAATCCCCAAAGCCATATGCACTACCTTTCTATCCTTTGTTTTGAACCTTTTCCTTTTGTTTCAGCATGTCTGGGGATCTTAATCTTCTTGAGGGCGTGCCGGTACTCGGTTGGTTCAGAAGGTACCTGGAAGCTAGGGATAATGGCGCAGGCCCAGCTGACGTTCCTCCTCCACCAGTTGCAGCTGTTCCTCCTCCTCCTCCTCGTGTGAATGCTTTCTCGAAGATATGTAGAGACTTTCGAGCCATGGGTGGAAATAACTTTATTGGGACTGAGTCATTTGTGGAAGCAAGAAACTGGCTCAAGGAAATAGAAGATTTGTTTGTTATCTTTGAAGTGGACGATAGGGATAAGATATAATTGGCTGTGTGGTTACTTAAGGAAGAAGCCTCATATTGGTGGGAAGTTACTAATGTTGAGAGACCAGTTGAAACCTGGGAGGATTTCAGAATGAGATTTGAAATGAAGTTCCTCTCGCAAGCTGAACGAAGCCTACAGATGGAAAAGTTCTTAGCTCTCAAACAAGGAAGCCTATTGGTCAAGGAATACGTCAACCAATTCAACCAGCTGGCTAGATTCTGATTGGAGTTAGTGAACACTCTACATAAGAAAGTTCTTTGCTTCGTTAAAGGGTTGAACGAGCCAATGCACAGCCTAGCTATGACCCATATACCTATGGGTGCGACTTATGAAATACTAGTGGAAATGGCACTGCTACAGGAGGAAGATAAGGATGGCAAGAAAGAGACAAAGGTGGAAGTACCTCAAGACAAGAAAGTGGAGGGATCAAAAAACAAGAAGACAGATTCCAAGAAAGGCGGGAAGAATAACAAACCCCGTGACAAGAGGAAGTGTACTTTTTGTGGCATACCCTGGACATCTGATTAAGGACTATAGAAAAAAGAAGAGGAAGATGGGTGGTTGTTTTCAGTGAGGCGAGACAGGACACATAGCTAAGGACTGCCCAAGAAAGCAAGGGCAAGGGCAGAGGACTGGATCTACTTCTGGAGGGCAGGTTCACGCTCTAATAGCACCTCCGCAAGAACGAGGTAGAAATATTTTTGTTGAGAGTTTAGCTTATCTTTTTGATCATCTTGTTCGTACTCTCTTTGATTCTGGCACATCGCACTCTTTTATATCTATTGCTTTAGTTGAATCTCTGCACCTAGACACCAGTATAGTAGAGGATCCCTAGGTTGTTTCAGATCCAATTGGGGGTTCGGCTTATTTATCAATGATTTATTTGGATTTGGAAATTTCTATACTAAGCATTGGGTATAGATGTAATGCCTATGTTTTGGGCTTCATGGACTATGGGTTGATTCTAGGCATGGATTGGCTATCCAGTAATGGTGCCGTCCTCGACTGTGAAAAGAGAGTGGTTAGACTTATGACTCGCCTCGGTAGCACTCTCGAAATCTCTTGTAACCCCATGAACTCTGTTATGCTTAGCTACCTAGAATCTCTTGATGCGTCTATTGAAAACCTGAAATCTGCTAGAGTAGTCTGTGAATACTCAGATGTTGTAACGGCTGGAAATTTTCGACTCCTCGAGAGTCGAAAATCCCCAGACGTTAGTGAAATAAAGTAGAGGGTGAGGGAGAAAAGATAGAACTAATAGAATAGAAGAAGAAGAAGAACTTACATCATCAGAGTAAACACGAATCTCACAGCGGAACGAATAAAATATAACATAACTTTGAAATACAAATCAGTACTCGTATATACATACCATTTCAAAGTACAACACTTAACAACACAGCGGAATAATAATAGCTATAATCCTGAAGCCTCCTGCTCCAAGCTCTCCAAGTGTATCTGTAAAATCCCGACTACTTGACTGCCCGTACAAATTTAGGCACCCAAGAGTTTAGGGGAAACAAAACAAAATAAACTCTGGGTCAGTCATGGGACTGGTGTGAATAAAACTCCAACACTTGGTTAAATAAAGGATATCTTTCTGATATTATAATAATGTCTAAATACAAATAGATATCAATCTAGCAGAACGCTTGCATCTCACGTTCCACCTACATAGTATACAAATAAAACCGTGAGCGCTTATTGGAGATTGGATTCCAACAGACAAGGTATGGGAGCACCTTCCGATCAGTGTACTCTAGAGGAGATACACTAGGGTTCAACAAGAACGTCTTGCACCCCGGCCACACATGACCGTTCACTCATTTAGCTTGAGTGTAACGAATATATTATCACCGATGGTTGGGATCAGCAACCATCCTTCCCGATAAGGGACAGCATTGAAATAGATTATAAAGAAGTACAATTGAATATTCTCTAGATGGTGATAATATACCCTGCTTGGGTATGGCCCAACTAGCCATGCTGCCTAGCCCAACTTCTGTTATTTCCCGGTGGTGAGGTTTGAGGTCACGTTTATCACTTTGACAGATTATTGCTTCAATTACTTTGAATGCCACATCGTCATACCTGCCAAATCATTATCGATTTCTCAAGGCATCACGGGTATAAAAGCTAAGAGAAACGAATTTCTCCGCCACCAACGTAATACGTTTAAAGAGATCAACATATATGATTCGTTAAGAATACTTTGTCAGACACTCGTCCATATACGTTGTTCTGGGACTGAATAAACCGAAGGCACTATTTAGTGAATCCATCCTACCTAGGCTTTTCACAATAGCCCTTGCACTTCACTCCGTCTTCAATTATCTTCAGCGTACTTGATTCGCAACGCTTATGCTAATACGGAGTGGTTCTTCGGATAATAATCCAACCGGTCTCTCCATATTTACAACGTAAATATGGTCAAAACTTTGATAGTCTGTGATTCAACTATCAAATGAAAACATGTCGGTGTACAAACAACGATCTTATTTCCAAATGGAAATTCGATCGATCAATCATCATATACATATATATGTTCATATTTCCTTATTTCATATATTTAGAAAATATATGTTATTAATCATTGGAAAACATTTCCATAGCTTATTTTCACATCACTATTATTTCGCAACTATCAGTCCCTAACTGTAACTAGTATGAGAACAATTCTCTAAGTATCAATCCGGAAGGTCGAAACCAACATCATATCGTCACTTAGAAAACCGTTCAACTTACCCTCTCCAGTCAGTTTCTGCATTTGCTTAACTCTATTTCTTAAATTCTTATCATGAAAACATTTCATTTTCTATGTTTAGAAAACATATCTGACTATATTTGGAAAACGTTTCCAAAACTCATTTACGGATTTCAAATGAACGTTGTATAAAACATCGTTATGCTTAATCCATTAATCGCTTATTACTTCTATATTTCAAATCAACCTTTTCTATCGAACCACAACTATTCCTTTGTCAATTCTGAAGTCAATCAAGTTGGGGTATAATTACCTCTCAGACCTTAATTGAACAACGTCCTTTACTGTGAAATAGATGAAGCTCGTCACTCACTTTTTCCAATCATCTGTTTACGCAAATTCTCGGATTCAGGTTACGAATCTACTTCTTATATGAAAACGTTTGATTATAACTATAACGTTATAATTCCTACTTCTGCAATATCTAACCTAAATTATAACTTTATCTCCTAACTCGAATAATTTAACAGACACCTAATTTCTAAATCAATAACTAAATCTTGATTTAAACCCTGGAAAGTAAATAGTACTTTCCCGAATTCGCTATAATCGAATTCGACGTATAACTCTCTTTCGAGTAATCTCTATTCGATTAACTCTCCCTTTTTAATAACTTATATTCGATAAACTCTATTTCGATTAACTCCTATCGAATAACTAATATTCGAATAACTCTTCTTGGTTGGCTCTATTTCATTAACTCTTATCGAATAACAAATATTTGATTTTCTTAAATGTGTCAATTCTTATCGAATAACTAACATCCGATTAACTTAAATGGATTTACTCTTATCGAATAACTTATTCGATTAACTCAACTTGATTTTCTTAACTCGATTATCTCAACTCGATTACTTAACTCGATTACTTAACTCGATAAATCTTAACTCGATTACTTAACTTGATAACTTAACTTAACCCAAATCGATTAACTCAACTCTAATCGATTAACTTAATTTGATTTACTCCTTCGAATGACTCATTCGAATAACTCTTCTCGAATAACTAAATTCGATTAACTCAAATTGAATAACTAATATTCAATTAACTCTTACGTGTTTAACTCTATTCGAATAACTAATTCGAATAACTTACCTTCGAATAACTAACATTCGATTTACTCTTCGAATAAATAATATTCGGTAACTCTTCTCAAATGAATAACATTTGATTTCTCCACTCGAATAAACTATATTCGATTACTCTTCCCTCGAATACACTATATTCGATAACTCTACTTCGAATAAGTGATATTCGGCAACTCTACTCGATTAACTCCACTTGGATAACTCTAACTGGTCAACTCTAACTGGTCAACTCTAACTGAGTAACTCTAACTGATCAACTCTAACTGGTCAACTTTAACTGGTCAACTTTAACTGGTCAACTCTAACTGTTTATCTTTAACTGGTAAACTTTAACTGGTTAACTCAAATGGTTTAACCTAACTGGTTAACTCAAATGGTTTAACCTAACTTGATTTACTTGTCTCGATTAACTGAACTAATCCACTTAGTTTAACTTAGTTAATTCACTTTGATTAACTCTAACCGATTTACTTAGTTTAACTCAGCTAATTCACTTTGATTAACCCAACTAATTTACTTCGATTAACCAATTAGTTTAACTTGACTAATTCACTTAGTTTGACGCAACTAATTCACTTTGATTTACAAATTAGTTTAACTTAACTAAGTCACTTAGTTTGACGCAACTAATTCACTTTGATTTACCAATTAGTTTAACTTAACTAATTCACTTCGATTAACCGCTTAGTTTATCTTAACTAATTTACTTTGGTTAACTTAACCAATTACTTTGATTAACTCGACTAACTCGCTTTGGTTAACTTAACCAATTACTTTGATTAACTCGACTAACTTGCTTTGGTTAACCTAACAAATTACTTTGTTTAACTCGACTAACTTGCTTTGGTTAACCTAACCAATTACTTTGTTTAACTCGACTAACTTGCTTTGGTTAACCTAACCAATTACTTTGTTTAATCCTTTTATCACACTCTGGTATTTCTTATGGTTTTTAACACATCACCTAACAACGATGAATATCGTCCAACCACACGTAATCACAACAGATTATATACATCACATTTATATATCACAATACATAAATCACAGTAAAAATAACTGTTGAGGAATCCAGTTGGATTCCTCCAACCTGTTTCCCTGCATCCACAGATGTTAGACAACACCAGTAAAATATTCTGATAAACAGAATCAACATATAACTATTTGACGGTTTATATATATATACATACGTAAATATATATATAAAATCTCTACTAACTGACTAGCAGTTCAAGCAAACAATCAACACACAGTCAAACAGACAATTTTAACAGTTCTAACAATACAACATGAAATTATAAACTGTTCAGAGTTAGTGAGATTTACTCACATTTGGCGCGTTAACCGTTTATATAACCGGTTTGCGTTATTTGACTGCGACGGACAATTTATTTCGCCATAAATTGTAACGAGCTCAGATTCACTCCCAGTCAGTCTCATTGTGTGTTGCTCCCGTCCATACGATCCCGACGGATCTTGTTTCGTCCAATTCTGATATCGTATGAGGAAGATATACTGTTTCGAAGTTAATACGTATTTTAAATTAAACAAACATGGATTTTAAATAATAAGGTGGGCCTTTACCTTTTACATAAAATCGGCCCAACTACCCTATGTTTAGCAGACCCGACCCGCTCCCCTACTCTTCTTCCCTGATTCGAATTGCTCCCAGTAAATTCCCAAACCAAATTCGGTTACTTCAAGCTTCCATTGCCCCTTAATTCTTCAACAAACAATTCAATAAAAATCACCACAAACTTCTCCTTCACACCCTTTTTCCACCTAACTCCTCAACCATGAACTCGACGCTTCCCTCTTGACGCCCTCAGCGCGACAGTACGGCGTCGCTCCATGAAATACCCCATCGCACCATGGGAAAAGTCCGAATCCAGGTGCTCCTCTAGCCGAGAAGATTATCTCCACTAACCCCGAGTCCCATAGTTGCACAAATCGAGCCAAAGCCGGAACCCTAGTTCGCGGTTCAACACTACAGCGAACCCAAAATTTGCATCGCACCCTAAATGGATGGTACCGGATCGAAGCTCACACTCTGCTGATCTCAACAACCCTTGATTTCAGATTTTAGGAATTTTATTTTAGTTGTTTCGATTTTTCTACTTTGAAAACTTCTTGCTGTGATGGTTTATACGTATTATATAGCCTGTTGGTGGTAGGTAGCGTTTGTGGTAGGCATTGAAGGCCGTGTGGCCTGTGCAGAACCTCAGAAAATGGGAGGGATGTTTTCAATTTGATTTTTGTAATTTATTTACTCGATTTTCTCCTTTCATCTGCCTTCTAAAAATCCCAGCGACTATATACGATCCCCTAAAATCACGAAAACTGACATGTTGCTAGAGTTTGTCATTACGGACCCAACGGAACTGGTTTCATCGAATTCCGACTTCGTATGCTCACACAACGTATTTTTAACTGTCCAAAAACTGACTGTTTCTCACTCTAAAAATCCATACGACCACATAGTGGCTCTAAAAATCATGAAACTGGAAATCTAATAACTATTTGATATTGCGGATCAAACAAAACTGGTTTCGTCGAATTCCGACTTCGTTTGCAAAACTGGCTATTTTTAGACCCCTGAATAATCCATTTAAATGTATAAATATATTTAAATAAATTAAATTAAATATAAATAAATAAATATTATCGTATATATTCACATATGATATCGTACAGCTCCAGAATATCATATCAGAATTTACGGCTTGATATTTCAGATTCCAGATTATCCCGATATTCAGTTTATATCGAAAATCCTTTTATAACGTATATAAAGCGTCGCAAATTATAAAGGAATTCTACAGCGACTTTTCTGAAATTTGATTTGGACATAACTCAAAATCTACACGACGAAATCTCGATTTTTCTCTTCCACTAGAAAGATATACTCCACCAGCTCCACACGTTTCTTGTTTCACAGAAATCCGGCTTAAAATGAATCTTGTATATTCAGTTGAAGTTCAACTCGCCAAATAACGAACTGCCGCGACCTTTCAGGTTCGTTTTAATTATAATTATAAATTATAAGTTCGAACGTTGTACTTTAAGTTATCGATATCGCCAAATCGATATATAAATCATTAAATAAATTAATTATTCGACAGCTAACAAAACGCGCCATTACAGACTTCCCCCCTTAAAATAATTTCGTCCTCGAAATTGCTAAGTTAGAAAAATGCTACTAACTCTACTAACTAGATTTAAAAATCTTTTTTTGTTTACCTCTAAATTTCAGTTTCGACTGGACCCATTAAATTTTAATTAATTTATTAATTCATTTCCGACCAACTAAAATTTTCAAAAATTCTGAAAATTTTCTAACACCTTAAATTTTCGAAAAATTTCGCCATAACCTCCTTTGTATGCATCAATACGTCAAACCACAACTCGCCTCTCTAGGCCTCCTCCAATCCAAAAGGAAATCAAAATAGCCAAGCGGCTTGCTAATTCGGCTCATAAAATCCAAACTCATATATGATATAAACTTGTACCTTTTTGTCGGGAATTTAACTCTATCCCTTTCATCTGCTACCACTTCAACATATACCAATGTTATCCATTCCAATTGATCTCCAATCAGTTCATATCCTCAAATCCAAATCGAATTTCATTCGAACTCTAATATCAAATTCCCAATTATTGACTTATCAATTTGGTTCCATTCTAGATTATCTCTAATCCAATTCAATTTTATTTAACTCGGTTCAAGTTAAATTTCAATTTATTTTTACCATCTCATTTTATTTAACTTCATTAGTTAAATTTTAATTCCAGAACTTAAGTTCCTGCGTTTCTTTCAAATCAATTTGAAATCATAATGCCAATTCAAAACCTTTGAATTTCTAAACAACTTGTTTTCTCAAAACAATTCAAAAACAAAACCTTTGGTAGTAATCCGTCACTTAGAACTCGAAAATGAACACTGATGATGTCTAGATTCATCATCAGAATCTATTTTCCAGCTATCGAAGTGAGTTCAATACTATATCATTTTCGATTTGAAAAATATTTTCAAAATCTCCCAGGAACTTAAAATTTCCTTATTTTAATTCCAAATCTGATTTAAATTCATATTTAATTCAAACTATTTCATATATTACATTCATATGAATTCTGATTTGTCATTTATAACCATTTCACCCTTTTATAATCTTATTCGATTATAATAACAACCAACACAATCAATATACTATAATAATTTCAAGATATATATTTCTTCTATAAACAAATATATTTTGGGAAAAATTATTTCATTTACCCTCTTTCAAAACATACCATGACGGTTCATCGTATTCGAGTGTTTAGTAACCCTTATCGATACAGTGGATCAACTGATCGACCAGAATTCATAAGCCACTCAACCAATGAGTCTCCACAATATAAAACCATTTTATATTGAGTAACAATTACGCGCTCATATATATACACTCAAACTCAATCTAGGATATTACTAATCCCATCTCTATCGAGTTATGCCACAGAGCCAAGGTAATCACTTAACTTAAGCTCTGATACCAACTGTAACGGCTGGAAATTTTCGACTCCTCGAGAGTCGAAAATCCCCAGACGTTAGTGAAAGAAAGTAGAGGGTGAGGGAGAAAAGATAGAACTAATAGAATAGAAGAAGAAGAAGAACTTACATCATCAGAGTAAACACGAATCTCACAGCGGAATGAATAAAATATAACATAACTTTGAAATACAAATCAGTACTCGTATATACATACCATTTCAAAGTACAACACTTAACAACACAACGGAATAATAATAGTTATAATTCTGAAGCCTCCTGCTCCAAGCTCTCCAAGTGTATCTGTAAAATCCCGACTACTTGACTGCCCGTACAAATTTAGGCACCCAAGAGTTTAGGGGAAACAAAACAAAATAAACTCTGGGTCAGTCATGGGACTGGTGTGAATAAAACTCCAACACTTGGTTAAATAAAGGATATCTTTCTGATATTATAATAATGTCTAAATACAAATAGATATCAATCTAGCAGAACGCTTGCATCTCACGTTCCACCTACATAGTATACAAATAAAACCGTGAGCGCTTATTGGAGATTGGATTCCAACAGACAAGGTATGGGAGCACCTTCCGATCAGTGTACTCTAGAGGAGATACACTAGGGTTCAACAAGAACGTCTTGCAACCCGGCCACACATGACCGTTCACTCATTTAGCTTGAGTGTAACGAATATATTATCACCGATGGTTGGGATCAGCAACCATCCTTCCCGATAAGGGACAGCATTGAAATAGATTATAAAGAAGTACAATTGAATATTCTCTAGATGGTGATAATATACCCTGCTTGGGTATGGCCCAACTAGCCATGCTGCCTAGCCCAACTTCTGTTATTTCCCGGTGGTGAGGTTTGAGGTCACGTTTATCACTTTGACAGATTATTGCTTCAATTACTTTGAATGCCACATCGTCATACCTGCCAAATCATTATCGATTTCTCAAGGCATCACGGGTATAAAAGCTAAGAGAAACGAATTTCTCCGCCACCAACGTAATACGTTTAAAGAGATCAACATATATGATTCGTTAAGAATACTTTGTCAGACACTCGTCCATATACGTTGTTCTGGGACTGAATAAACCGAAGGCACTATTCAGTGAATCCATCCTACCTAGGCTTTTCACAATAGACCTTGCACTTCACTCTGTCTTCAATTATCTTCAGCGTACTTGATTCGCAACGCTTATGCTAATACGGAGTGGTTCTTCGGATAATAATCCAACCGGTCTCTCCATATTTACAACGTAAATATGGTCAAAACTTTGATAGTCTGTGATTCAACTATCAAATGAAAACATGTCGGTGTACAAACAACGATCTTATTTCCAAATGGAAATTCAATCGATCAATCATCATATACATATATATGTTCATATTTCCTTATTTCATATATTTAGAAAATATATGTTATTAATCATTGGAAAACATTTCCATAGCTTATTTTCACATCACTATTATTTCGCAACTATCAGTCCCTAACTGTAACTAGTATGAGAACAATTCTCTAAGTATCAATCCGGAAGGTCGAAACCAACATCATATCGTCACTTAGAAAACCGTTCAACTTACCCTCTCCAGTCAGTTTCTGCATTTGCTTAACTCTATTTCTTAAATTCTTATCATGAAAACATTTCATTTTCTATGTTTAGAAAACATATCTGACTATATTTGGAAAACGTTTCCAAAACTCATTTACGGATTTCAAATGAACGTTGTATAAAACATCGTTATGCTTAATCCATTAATCGCTTATTACTTCTATATTTCAAATCAACCTTTTCTATCGAACCACAACTATTCCTTTGTCAATTCTGAAGTCAATCAAGTTGGGGTATAATTACCTCTCAGACCTTAATTGAACAACGTCCTTTACTGTGAAATAGATGAAGCTCGTCACTCACTTTTTCCAATCATCTGTTTACGCAAATTCTCGGATTCAGGTTACGAATCTACTTCTTATATGAAAACGTTTGATTATAACTATAACGTTATAATTCCTACTTCTGCAATATCTAACCTAAATTATAACTTTATCTCCTAACTCGAATAATTTAACAGACACCTAATTTCTAAATCAATAACTAAATCTTGATTTAAACCCTGGAAAGTAAATAGTACTTTCCCGAATTCGCTATAATCGAATTCGACGTATAACTCTCTTTCGAGTAATCTCTATTCGATTAACTCTCCCTTTTTAATAACTTATATTCGATAAACTCTATTTCGATTAACTCCTATCGAATAACTAATATTCGAATAACTCTTCTTGGTTGGCTCTATTTCATTAACTCTTATCGAATAACAAATATTCGATTTTCTTAAATGTGTCAATTCTTATCGAATAACTAACATCCGATTAACTTAAATGGATTTACTCTTATCGAATAACTTATTCGATTAACTCAACTTGATTTTCTTAACTCGATTATCTCAACTCGATTACTTAACTCGATTACTTAACTCGATAAATCTTAACTCGATTACTTAACTTGATAACTTAACTTAACCCAAATCGATTAACTCAACTCTAATCGATTAACTTAATTTGATTTACTCCTTCGAATAACTCTTCTCGAATAACTAAATTCGATTAACTCAAATTGAATAACTAATATTCAATTAACTCTTACGTGTTTAACTCTATTCGAATAACTAATTCGAATAACTTACCTTCGAATAACTAACATTCGATTTACTCTTCGAATAAATAATATTCGGTAACTCTTCTCAAATGAATAACATTTGATTTCTCCACTCGAATAAACTATATTCGATTACTCTTCCCTCGAATACACTATATTCGATAACTCTACTTCGAATAAGTGATATTCGGCAACTCTACTCGATTAACTCCACTTGGATAACTCTAACTGGTCAACTCTAACTGGTCAACTCTAACTGAGTAACTCTAACTGATCAACTCTAACTGGTCAACTTTAACTGGTCAACTTTAACTGGTCAACTCTAACTGTTTATCTTTAACTGGTAAACTTTAACTGGTTAACTCAAATGGTTTAACCTAACTGGTTAACTCAAA
The DNA here is from genome assembly GCA_030737875.1 of Allium sativum. Classification (NCBI taxonomy): domain Eukaryota; kingdom Viridiplantae; phylum Streptophyta; class Magnoliopsida; order Asparagales; family Amaryllidaceae; genus Allium; species Allium sativum. The sequence goes on from CM060916.1 coordinate 204,528,068, forward strand.
TGGTTTAACCTAACTTGATTTACTTGTCTCGATTAACTGAACTAATCCACTTAGTTTAACTTAGTTAATTCACTTTGATTAACTCTAACCGATTTACTTAGTTTAACTCAGCTAATTCACTTTGATTAACCCAACTAATTTACTTCGATTAACCAATTAGTTTAACTTGACTAATTCACTTAGTTTGACGCAACTAATTCACTTTGATTTACAAATTAGTTTAACTTAACTAAGTCACTTAGTTTGACGCAACTAATTCACTTTGATTTACCAATTAGTTTAACTTAACTAATTCACTTCGATTAACCGCTTAGTTTATCTTAACTAATTTACTTTGGTTAACTTAACCAATTACTTTGATTAACTCGACTAACTCGCTTTGGTTAACTTAACCAATTACTTTGATTAACTCGACTAACTTGCTTTGGTTAACCTAACAAATTACTTTGTTTAACTCGACTAACTTGCTTTGGTTAACCTAACCAATTACTTTGTTTAACTCGACTAACTTGCTTTGGTTAACCTAACCAATTACTTTGTTTAATCCTTTTATCACACTCTGGTATTTCTTATGGTTTTTAACACATCACCTAACAACGATGAATATCGTCCAACCACACGTAATCACAACAGATTATATACATCACATTTATATATCACAATACATAAATCACAGTAAAAATAACTGTTGAGGAATCCAGTTGGATTCCTCCAACCTGTTTCCCTGCATCCACAGATGTTAGACAACACCAGTAAAATATTCTGATAAACAGAATCAACATATAACTATTTGACGGTTTATATATATATACATACGTAAATATATATATAAAATCTCTACTAACTGACTAGCAGTTCAAGCAAACAATCAACACACAGTCAAACAGACAATTTTAACAGTTCTAACAATACAACATGAAATTATAAACTGTTCAGAGTTAGTGAGATTTACTCACATTTGGCGCGTTAACCGTTTATATAACCGGTTTGCGTTATTTGACTGCGACGGACAATTTATTTCGCCATAAATTGTAACGAGCTCAGATTCACTCCCAGTCAGTCTCATTGTGTGTTGCTCCCGTCCATACGATCCCGACGGATCTTGTTTCGTCCAATTCTGATATCGTATGAGGAAGATATACTGTTTCGAAGTTAATACGTATTTTAAATTAAACAAACATGGATTTTAAATAATAAGGTGGGCCTTTACCTTTTACATAAAATCGGCCCAACTACCCTATGTTTAGCAGACCCGACCCGCTCCCCTACTCTTCTTCCCTGATTCGAATTGCTCCCAGTAAATTCCCAAACCAAATTCGGTTACTTCAAGCTTCCATTGCCCCTTAATTCTTCAACAAACAATTCAATAAAAATCACCACAAACTTCTCCTTCACACCCTTTTTCCACCTAACTCCTCAACCATGAACTCGACGCTTCCCTCTTGACGCCCTCAGCGCGACAGTACGGCGTCGCTCCATGAAATACCCCATCGCACCATGGGAAAAGTCCGAATCCAGGTGCTCCTCTAGCCGAGAAGATTATCTCCACTAACCCCGAGTCCCATAGTTGCACAAATCGAGCCAAAGCCGGAACCCTAGTTCGCGGTTCAACACTACAGCGAACCCAAAATTTGCATCGCACCCTAAATGGATGGTACCGGATCGAAGCTCACACTCTGCTGATCTCAACAACCCTTGATTTCAGATTTTAGGAATTTTATTTTAGTTGTTTCGATTTTTCTACTTTGAAAACTTCTTGCTGTGATGGTTTATACGTATTATATAGCCTGTTGGTGGTAGGTAGCGTTTGTGGTAGGCATTGAAGGCCGTGTGGCCTGTGCAGAACCTCAGAAAATGGGAGGGATGTTTTCAATTTGATTTTTGTAATTTATTTACTCGATTTTCTCCTTTCATCTGCCTTCTAAAAATCCCAGCGACTATATACGATCCCCTAAAATCACGAAAACTGACATGTTGCTAGAGTTTGTCATTACGGACCCAACGGAACTGGTTTCATCGAATTCCGACTTCGTATGCTCACACAACGTATTTTTAACTGTCCAAAAACTGACTGTTTCTCACTCTAAAAATCCATACGACCACATAGTGGCTCTAAAAATCATGAAACTGGAAATCTAATAACTATTTGATATTGCGGATCAAACAAAACTGGTTTCGTCGAATTCCGACTTCGTTTGCAAAACTGGCTATTTTTAGACCCCTGAATAATCCATTTAAATGTATAAATATATTTAAATAAATTAAATTAAATATAAATAAATATTATCGTATATATTCACATATGATATCGTACAGCTCCAGAATATCATATCAGAATTTACGGCTTGATATTTCAGATTCCAGATTATCCCGATATTCAGTTTATATCGAAAATCCTTTTATAACGTATATAAAGCGTCGCAAATTATAAAGGAATTCTACAGCGACTTTTCTGAAATTTGATTTGGACATAACTCAAAATCTACACGACGAAATCTCGATTTTTCTCTTCCACTAGAAAGATATACTCCACCAGCTCCACACGTTTCTTGTTTCACAGAAATCCGGCTTAAAATGAATCTTGTATATTCAGTTGAAGTTCAACTCGCCAAATAACGAACTGCCGCGACCTTTCAGGTTCGTTTTAATTATAATTATAAATTATAAGTTCGAACGTTGTACTTTAAGTTATCGATATCGCCAAATCGATATATAAATCATTAAATAAATTAATTATTCGACAGCTAACAAAACGCGCCATTACAGACTTCCCCCCTTAAAATAATTTCGTCCTCGAAATTGCTAAGTTAGAAAAATGCTACTAACTCTACTAACTAGATTTAAAAATCTTTTTTTGTTTACCTCTAAATTTCAGTTTCGACTGGACCCATTAAATTTTAATTAATTTATTAATTCATTTCCGACCAACTAAAATTTTCAAAAATTCTGAAAATTTTCTAACACCTTAAATTTTTGAAAAATTTCGCCATAACCTCCTTTGTACGCATCAATACGTCAAACCACAACTCGCCTCTCTAGGCCTCCTCCAATCCAAAAGGAAATCAAAATAGCCAAGCGGCTTGCTAATTCGGCTCATAAAATCCAAACTCATATATGATATAAACTTGTACCTTTTTGTCGGGAATTTAACTCTATCCCTTTCATCTGCTACCACTTCAACATATACCAATGTTATCCATTCCAATTGATCTCCAATCAGTTCATATCCTCAAATCCAAATCGAATTTCATTCGAACTCTAATATCAAATTCCCAATTATTGACTTATCAATTTGGTTCCATTCTAGATTATCTCTAATCCAATTCAATTTTATTTAACTCGGTTCAAGTTAAATTTCAATTTATTTTTACCATCTCATTTTATTTAACTTCATTAGTTAAATTTTAATTCCAGAACTTAAGTTCCTGCGTTTCTTTCAAATCAATTTGAAATCATAATGCCAATTCAAAACCTTTGAATTTCTAAACAACTTGTTTTCTCAAAACAATTCAAAAACAAAACCTTTGGTAGTAATCCGTCATTTAGAACTCGAAAATGAACACTGATGATGTCTAGATTCATCATCAGAATCTATTTTCCAGCTATCGAAGTGAGTTCAATACTATATCATTTTCAATTTGAAAAATATTTTCAAAATCTCCCAGGAACTTAAAATTTCCTTATTTTAATTCCAAATCTGATTTAAATTCATATTTAATTCAAACTATTTCATATATTACATTCATATGAATTCTGATTTGTCATTTATAACCATTTCATCCTTTTATAATCTTATTCGATTATAATAACAACCAACACAATCAATATACTATAATAATTTCAAGATATATATTTCTTCTATAAACAAATATATTTTGGGAAAAATTATTTCATTTACCCTCTTTCAAAACATACCATGACGGTTCATCGTATTCGAGTGTTTAGTAACCCTTATCGATACAGTGGATCAACTGATCGACCAGAATTCATAAGCCACTCAACCAATGAGTCTCCACAATATAAAACCATTTTATATTGAGTAACAATTACGCGCTCATATATATACACTCAAACTCAATCTAGGATATTACTAATCCCATCTCTATCGAGTTATGCCACAGAGCCAAGGTAATCACTTAACTTAAGCTCTGATACCAACTGTAACGGCTGGAAATTTTCGACTCCTCGAGAGTCGAAAATCCCCAGACGTTAGTGAAAGAAAGTAGAGGGTGAGGGAGAAAAGATAGAACTAATAGAATAGAGGAAGAAGAAGAACTTACATCATCAGAGTAAACACGAATCTCACAGCGGAATGAATAAAATATAACATAACTTTGAAATACAAATCAGTACTCGTATATACATACCATTTCAAAGTACAACACTTAACAACACAACGGAATAATAATAGCTATAATTCTGAAGCCTCCTGCTCCAAGCTCTCCAAGTGTATCTGTAAAATCCCGACTACTTGACTGCCCGTACAAATTTAGGCACCCAAGAGTTTAGGGGAAACAAAACAAAATAAACTCTGGGTCAGTCATGGGACTGGTGTGAATAAAACTCCAACACTTGGTTAAATAAAGGATATCTTTCTGATATTATAATAATGTCTAAATACAAATAGATATCAATCTAGCAGAACGCTTGCATCTCACGTTCCACCTACATAGTATACAAATAAAACCGTGAGCGCTTATTGGAGATTGGATTCCAACAGACAAGGTATGGGAGCACCTTCCGATCAGTGTACTCTAGAGGAGATACACTAGGGTTCAACAAGAACGTCTTGCAACCCGGCCACACATGACCGTTCACTCATTTAGCTTGAGTGTAACGAATATATTATCACCGATGGTTGGGATCAGCAACCATCCTTCCCGATAAGGGACAGCATTGAAATAGATTATAAAGAAGTACAATTGAATATTCTCTAGATGGTGATAATATACCCTGCTTGGGTATGGCCCAACTAGCCATGCTGCCTAGCCCAACTTCTGTTATTTCCCGGTGGTGAGGTTTGAGGTCACGTTTATCACTTTGACAGATTATTGCTTTAATTACTTTGAATGCCACATCATCATACCTGCCAAATCATTATCGATTTCTCAAGGCATCACGGGTATAAAAGCTAAGAGAAACGAATTTCTCCGCCACCAACGTAATACGTTTAAAGAGATCAACATATATGATTCGTTAAGAATACTTTGTCAGACACTCGTCCATATACGTTGTTCTGGGACTGAATAAACCGAAGGCACTATTCAGTGAATCCATCCTACCTAGGCTTTTCACAATAGACCTTGCACTTCACTCTGTCTTCAATTATCTTCAGCGTACTTGATTCGCAACGCTTATGCTAATACGGAGTGGTTCTTCGGATAATAATCCAACCGGTCTCTCCATATTTACAACGTAAATATGGTCAAAACTTTGATAGTCTGTGATTCAACTATCAAATGAAAACATGTCGGTGTACAAACAACGATCTTATTTCCAAATGGAAATTCGATCGATCAATCATCATATACATATATATGTTCATATTTCCTTATTTCATATATTTAGAAAATATATGTTATTAATCATTGGAAAACATTTCCATAGCTTATTTTCACATCACTATTATTTCGCAACTATCAGTCCCTAACTGTAACTAGTATGAGAACAATTCTCTAAGTATCAATCCGGAAGGTCGAAACCAACATCATATCGTCACTTAGAAAACCGTTCAACTTACCCTCTCCAGTCAGTTTCTGCATTTGCTTAACTCTATTTCTTAAATTCTTATCATGAAAACATTTCATTTTCTATGTTTAGAAAACATATCTGACTATATTTGGAAAACGTTTCCAAAACTCATTTACGGATTTCAAATGAACGTTGTATAAAACATCGTTATGCTTAATCCATTAATCGCTTATTACTTCTATATTTCAAATCAACCTTTTCTATCGAACCACAACTATTCCTTTGTCAATTCTGAAGTCAATCAAGTTGGGGTATAATTACCTCTCAGACCTTAATTGAACAACGTCCTTTACTGTGAAATAGATGAAGCTCGTCACTCACTTTTTCCAATCATCTGTTTACGCAAATTCTCGGATTCAGGTTACGAATCTACTTCTTATATGAAAACGTTTGATTATAACTATAACGTTATAATTCCTACTTCTGCAATATCTAACCTAAATTATAACTTTATCTCCTAACTCGAATAATTTAACAGACACCTAATTTCTAAATCAATAACTAAATCTTGATTTAAACCCTGGAAAGTAAATAGTACTTTCCCGAATTCGCTATAATCGAATTCGACGTATAACTCTCTTTCGAGTAATCTCTATTCGATTAACTCTCCCTTTTTAATAACTTATATTCGATAAACTCTATTTCGATTAACTCCTATCGAATAACTAATATTCGAATAACTCTTCTTGGTTGGCTCTATTTCATTAACTCTTATCGAATAACAAATATTCGATTTTCTTAAATGTGTCAATTCTTATCGAATAACTAACATCCGATTAACTTAAATGGATTTACTCTTATCGAATAACTTATTCGATTAACTCAACTTGATTTTCTTAACTCGATTATCTCAACTCGATTACTTAACTCGATTACTTAACTCGATAAATCTTAACTCGATTACTTAACTCGATAAATCTTAACTCGATTACTTAACTTGATAACTTAACTTAACCCAAATCGATTAACTCAACTCTAATCGATTAACTTAATTTGATTTACTCCTTCGAATGACTCATTCGAATAACTCTTCTCGAATAACTAAATTCGATTAACTCAAATTGAATAACTAATATTCAATTAACTCTTACGTGTTTAACTCTATTCGAATAACTAATTCGAATAACTTACCTTCGAATAACTAACATTCGATTTACTCTTCGAATAAATAATATTCGGTAACTCTTCTCAAATGAATAACATTTGATTTCCCCACTCGAATAAACTATATTCGATTACTCTTCCCTCGAATACACTATATTCGATAACTCTACTTCGAATAAGTGATATTCGGCAACTCTACTCGATTAACTCCACTTGGATAACTCTAACTGGTCAACTCTAACTGGTCAACTCTAACTGAGTAACTCTAACTGATCAACTCTAACTGGTCAACTTTAACTGGTCAACTTTAACTGGTCAACTCTAACTGTTTATCTTTAACTGGTAAACTTTAACTGGTTAACTCAAATGGTTTAACCTAACTGGTTAACTCAAATGGTTTAACCTAACTTGATTTACTTGTCTCGATTAACTGAACTAATCCACTTAGTTTAACTTACTTAATTCACTTTGATTAACTCTAACCGATTTACTTAGTTTAACTCAGCTAATTCACTTTGATTAACCCAAACTAATTTACTTCGATTAACCAATTAGTTTAACTTGACTAATTCACTTAGTTTGACGCAACTAATTCACTTTGATTTACAAATTAGTTTAACTTAACTAAGTCACTTAGTTTGACGCAACTAATTCACTTTGATTTACCAATTAGTTTAACTTAACTAATTCACTTCAATTAACCGCTTAGTTTATCTTAACTAATTTACTTTGGTTAACTTAACCAATTACTTTGATTAACTCGACTAACTCGCTTTGGTTAACTTAACCAATTACTTTGATTAACTCGACTAACTTGCCTTGGTTAACCTAACAAATTACTTTGTTTAACTCGACTAACTTGCTTTGGTTAACCTAACCAATTACTTTGTTTAACTCGACTAACTTGCTTTGGTTAACCTAACCAATTACTTTGTTTAATCCTTTTATCACACTCTGGTATTTCTTATGGTTTTTAACACATCACCTAACAACGATGAATATCGTCCAACCACACGTAATCACAACAGATTATATACATCACATTTATATATCACAATACATAAATCACAGTAAAAATAACTGTTGAGGAATCCAGTTGGATTCCTCCAACCTGTTTCCCTGCATCCACAGATGTTAAACAACACCAGTAAAATATTCTGATAAACAGAATCAACATATAACTATTTGACGGTTTATATATATATACATACGTAAATATATATATAAAATCTCTACTAACTGACTAGCAGTTCAAGCAAACAATCAACACACAGTCAAACAGACAATTTTAACAGTTCTAACAATACAACATGAAATTATAAACTGTTCAGAGTTAGTGAGATTTACTCACATTTGGCGCGTTAACCGTTTAAATAACCGGTTTGCGTTATTTGACTGCGACGGACAATTTATTTCGCCATAAATTGTAACGAGCTCAGATTCACTCCCAGTCAGTCTCATTGTGTTGCTCCCGTCCATACGATCCCGACGGATCTTGTTTCGTCCAATTCTGATATCGTATGAGGAAGATATACTGTTTCGAAGTTAATACGTATTTAAATTAAACAAACATGGATTTTAAATAAGAAGGTGGGCCTTTACCTTTTACACAAAATCGGCCCAACTACCCTATGTTTAGCAGACCCGACCCGCTCCCCTACTCTTCTTCCCTGATTCGAATTGCTCCCAGTAAATTCCCAAACCAAATTCGGTTACTTCAAGCTTCCATTGCCCCTTAATTCTTCAACAAACAATTCAATAAAAATCACCACAAACTTCTCCTTCACGCCCTTTTTCCACCTAACTCCTCAACCATGAACTCGGCGCTTCCCTCTTGACGCCCTCAGCGCGACAGTACGGCGTCGCTCCATGAAATACCCCATCGCACCATGGGAAAAGTCCGAATCCAGGTGCTCCTCTAGCCGAGAAGATTATCTCCACTAACCCCGAGTCCCATAGTTGCACAAATCGAGCCAAAGCCGGAACCCTATTTCGCGGTTCAACACTACAGCGAACCCAAAATTTGCATCGCACCCTAAATGGATGGTACCGGATCGAAGCTCACACTCTGCTGATCTCAACAACCCTTGATTTCAGATTTTAGGAATTTTATTTTAGTTGTTTCGATTTTTCTACTTTGAAAACTTCTTGCTGTGATGGTTTATACGTATTATATAGCCTGTTGGTGGTAGGTAGCGTTTGTGGTAGGGATTGAAGGCCGTGTGGCCTGTGCAGAACCTCAGAAAATGGGAGGAATATTTTCAATTTGATTTTTGTAATTTATTTACTCGATTTTCTCCTTGCATTTGCCTTCTAAAAATCCCAGCGACTATATACGATCCCCTAAAATCACGAAAACTGACATGCTGCTAGAGTTTTTCATTACGGACCCAACGGAACTGGTTTCATCGAATTCCGACTTCGTATGCTCACACAACGTATTTTTAACTGTCCAAAAACTGACTGTTTCTCACTCTAAAAATCCATACGACCACATAGTGGCTCTAAAAATCATGAAACTGGAAATCTAATAACTATTTGATATTGCGGATCAAACAAAACTGGTTTCGTCGAATTCCGACTTCGTTTGCAAAACTGGCTATTTTTAGACCCCTGAATAATCCATTTAAATATATAAATATATTTAAATAAATTAAATTAAATATAAATAAATAAATATTATCGTATATATTCACATATGATATCGTACAGCTCCAGAATATCATATCAGAATTTACGGCTTGATATTTCAGATTCCAGATTATCCCGATATTCAGTTTATATCGAAAATCCTTTTATAACGTATATAAAGCGTCGCAAATTATAAAGGAATTCTACAGCGACTTTTCTGAAATTTGATTTGGACATAACTCAAAATCTACACGACGAAATCTCGATTTTTCTCTTCCACTAGAAAGATATACTCCACCAGCTCCACACGTTTCTTGTTTCACAGAAATCCGGCTTAAAATGAATCTTGTATATTCAGTTGAAGTTCAACTCGCCAAATAACGAACTGCCGCGACCTTTCAGGTTCGTTTTAATTATAATTATAAATTATAAGTTCGAACGTTGTACTTTAAGTTATCGATATCGCCAAATCGATATATAAATCATTAAATAAATTAATTATTCGACAGCTAACAAAACGCGCCATTACAGACTTCCCCCCTTAAAATAATTTCGTCCTCGAAATTGCTAAGTTAGAAAAATGCTACTAACTCTACTAACTAGATTTAAAAATCTTTTTTTGTTTACCTCTAAATTTCAGTTTCGACTGGACCCATTAAATTTTAATTAATTTATTAATTCATTTCCGACCAACTAAAATTTTCAAAAATTCTGAAAATTTTCTAACACCTTAAATTTTCGAAAAATTTCGCCATAACCTCCTTTGTACGCATCAATACGTCAAACCACAACTCGCCTCTCTAGGCCTCCTCCAATCCAAAAGGAAATCAAAATAGCCAAGCGGCTTGCTAATTCGGCTCATAAAATCCAAACTCATATATGATATAAACTTGTACCTTTTTGTCGGGAATTTAACTCTATCCCTTTCATCTGCTACCACTTCAACATATACCAATGTTATCCATTCCAATTGATCTCCAATCAGTTCATATCCTCAAATCCAAATCGAATTTCATTCGAACTCTAATATCAAATTCCCAATTATTGACTTATCAATTTGGTTCCATTCTAGATTATCTCTAATCCAATTCAATTTTATTTAACTCGGTTCAAGTTAAATTTCAATTTATTTTTACCATCTCATTTTATTTAACTTCATTAGTTAAATTTTAATTCCAGAACTTAAGTTCCTGCGTTTCTTTCAAATCAATTTGAAATCATAATGCCAATTCAAAACCTTTGAATTTCTAAACAACTTGTTTTCTCAAAACAATTCAAAAACAAAACCTTTGGTAGTAATCCGTCACTTAGAACTCGAAAATGAACACTGATGATGTCTAGATTCATCATCAGAATCTATTTTCCAGCTATCGAAGTGAGTTCAATACTATATTATTTTCGATTTGAAAAATATTTTCAAAATCTCCCAGGAACTTAAAATTTCCTTATTTTAATTCCAAATCTGATTTAAATTCATATTTAATTCAAACTATTTCATATATTACATTCATATGAATTCTGATTTGTCATTTATAACCATTTCACCCTTTTATAATCTTATTCGATTATAATAACAACCAACACAATCAATATACTATAATAATTTCAAGATATATATTTCTTCTATAAACAAATATATTTTGGGAAAAATTATTTCATTTACCCTCTTTCAAAACATACCATGATGGTTCATCGTATTCGAGTGTTTAGTAACCCTTATCGATACAGTGGATCAACTGATCGACCAGAATTCATAAGCCACTCAACCAATGAGTCTCCACAATATAAAACCATTTTATATTGAGTAACAATTACGCGCTCATATATATACACTCAAACTCAATCTAGGATATTACTAATCCCATCTCTATCGAGTTATGCCACAGAGCCAAGGTAATCACTTAACTTAAGCTCTGATACCAACTGTAACGGCTGGAAATTTTCGACTCCTCGAGAGTCGAAAATCCCCAGACGTTAGTGAAAGAAAGTAGAGGGTGAGGGAGAAAAGATAGAACTAATAGAATAGAAGAAGAAGAAGAACTTACATCATCAGAGTAAACACGAATCTCACAGCGGAATGAATAAAATATAACATAACTTTGAAATACAAATCAGTACTCGTATATACATACCATTTCAAAGTACAAAACTTAACAACACAACGGAATAATAATAGTTATAATTCTGAAGCCTCCTGCTCCAAGCTCTCCAAGTGTATCTGTAAAATCCCGACTACTTGACTGCCCGTACAAATTTAGGCACCCAAGAGTTTAGGGGAAACAAAACAAAATAAACTCTGGGTCAGTCATGGGACTGGTGTGAATAAAACTCCAACACTTGGTTAAATAAAGGATATCTTTCTGATATTATAATAATGTCTAAATACAAATAGATATCAATCTAGCAGAACGCTTGCATCTCACGTTCCACCTACATAGTATACAAATAAAACCGTGAGCGCTTATTGGAGATTGGATTCCAACAGACAAGGTATGGGAGCACCTTCCGATCAGTGTACTCTAGAGGAGATACACTAGGGTTCAACAAGAACGTCTTGCAACCCGGCCACACATGACCGTTCACTCATTTAGCTTGAGTGTAACGAATATATTATCACCGATGGTTGGGATCAGCAACCATCCTTCCCGATAAGGGACAGCATTGAAATAGATTATAAAGAAGTACAATTGAATATTCTCTAGATGGTGATAATATACCCTGCTTGGGTATGGCCCAACTAGCCATGCTGCCTAGCCCAACTTCTGTTATTTCCCGGTGGTGAGGTTTGAGGTCACGTTTATCACTTTGACAGATTATTGCTTCAATTACTTTGAATGCCACATCGTCATACCTGCCAAATCATTATCGATTTCTCAAGGCATCACGGGTATAAAAGCTAAGAGAAACGAATTTCTCCGCCACCAACGTAATACGTTTAAAGAGATCAACATATATGATTCGTTAAGAATACTTTGTCAGACACTCGTCCATATACGTTGTTCTGGGACTGAATAAACCGAAGGCACTATTCAGTGAATCCATCCTACCTAGGCTTTTCACAATAGACCTTGCACTTCACTCTGTCTTCAATTATCTTCAACGTACTTGATTCGCAACGCTTATGCTAATACGGAGTGGTTCTTCGGATAATAATCCAACCGGTCTCTCCATATTTACAACGTAAATATGGTCAAAACTTTGATAGTCTGTGATTCAACTATCAAATGAAAACATGTCGGTGTACAAACAACGATCTTATTTCCAAATGGAAATTCGATCGATCAATCATCATATACATATATATGTTCATATTTCCTTATTTCATATATTTAGAAAATATATGTTATTAATCATTGGAAAACATTTCCATAGCTTATTTTCACATCACTATTATTACGCAACTATCAGTCCCTAACTGTAACTAGTATGAGAACAATTCTCTAAGTATCAATCCGGAAGGTCGAAACCAACATCATATCGTCACTTAGAAAACCGTTCAACTTACCCTCTCCAGTCAGTTTCTGCATTTGCTTAACTCTATTTCTTAAATTCTTATCATGAAAACATTTCATTTTCTATGTTTAGAAAACATATCTGACTATATTTGGAAAACGTTTCCAAAACTCATTTACGGATTTCAAATGAACGTTGTATAAAACATCGTTATGCTTAATCCATTAATCGCTTATTACTTCTATATTTCAAATCAACCTTTTCTATCGAACCACAACTATTCCTTTGTCAATTCTGAAGTCAATCAAGTTGGGGTATAATTACCTCTCAGACCTTAATTGAACAACGTCCTTTACTGTGAAATAGATGAAGCTCGTCACTCACTTTTTCCAATCATCTGTTTACGCAAATTCTCGGATTCAGGTTACGAATCTACTTCTTATATGAAAACGTTTGATTATAACTATAACGTTATAATTCCTACTTCTGCAATATCTAACCTAAATTATAACTTTATCTCCTAACTCGAATAATTTAACAGACACCTAATTTCTAAATCAATAACTAAATCTTGATTTAAACCCTGGAAAGTAAATAGTACTTTCCCGAATTCGCTATAATCGAATTCGACGTATAACTCTCTTTCGAGTAATCTCTATTCGATTAACTCTCCCTTTTTAATAACTTATATTCGATAAACTCTATTTCGATTAACTCCTATCGAATAACTAATATTCGAATAACTCTTCTTGGTTGGCTCTATTTCATTAACTCTTATCGAATAACAAATATTCGATTTTCTTAAATGTGTCAATTCTTATCGAATAACTAACATCCGATTAACTTAAATGGATTTACTCTTATCGAATAACTTATTCGATTAACTCAACTTGATTTTCTTAACTCGATTATCTCAACTCGATTACTTAACTCGATTACTTAACTCGATAAATCTTAACTCGATTACTTAACTTGATAACTTAACTTAACCCAAATCGATTAACTCAACTCTAATCGATTAACTTAATTTGATTTACTCCTTCGAATGACTCATTCGAATAACTCTTCTCGAATAACTAAATTCGATTAACTCAAATTGAATAACTAATATTCAATTAACTCTTACGTGTTTAACTCTATTCGAATAACTAATTCGAATAACTTACCTTCGAATAACTAACATTCGATTTACTCTTCGAATAAATAATATTCGGTAACTCTTCTCAAATGAATAACATTTGATTTCTCCACTCGAATAAACTATATTCGATTACTCTTCCCTCGAATACACTATATTCGATAACTCTACTTCGAATAAGTGATATTCGGCAACTCTACTCGATTAACTTCACTTGGATAACTCTAACTGGTCAACTCTAACTGGTCAACTCTAACTGAGTAACTCTAACTGATCAACTCTAACTGGTCAACTTTAACTGGTCAACTTTAACTGGTCAACTCTAACTGTTTATCTTTAACTGGTAAACTTTAACTGGTTAACTCAAATGGTTTAACCTAACTGGTTAACTCAAATGGTTTAACCTAACTTGATTTACTTGTCTCGATTAACTGAACTAATCCACTTAGTTTAACTTAGTTAATTCACTTTGATTAACTCTAACCGATTTACTTAGTTTAACTCAGCTAATTCACTTTGATTAACCCAACTAATTTACTTCGATTAACCAATTAGTTTAACTTGACTAATTCACTTAGTTTGACGCAACTAATTCACTTTGATTTACAAATTAGTTTAACTTAACTAAGTCACTTAGTTTGACGCAACTAATTCACTTTGATTTACCAATTAGTTTAACTTAACTAATTCACTTCGATTAACCGCTTAGTTTATCTTAACTAATTTACTTTGGTTAACTTAACCAATTACTTTGATTAACTCGACTAACTCGCTTTGGTTAACTTAACCAATTACTTTGATTAACTCGACTAACTTGCTTTGGTTAACCTAACAAATTACTTTGTTTAACTCGACTAACTTGCTTTGGTTAACCTAACCAATTACTTTGTTTAACTCGACTAACTTGCTTTGGTTAACCTAACCAATTACTTTGTTTAATCCTTTTATCACACTCTGGTATTTCTTATGGTTTTTAACACATCATCTAACAACGATGAATATCGTCCAACCACACGTAATCACAACAGATTATATACATCACATTTATATATCACAATACATAAATCACAGTAAAAATAACTGTTGAGGAATCCAGTTGGATTCCTCCAACCTGTTTCCCTGCATCCACAGATGTTAAACAACACCAGTAAAATATTCTGATAAACAGAATCAACATATAACTATTTGACGGTTTATATATATATATACATACGTAAATATATATAAAAAATCTCTACTAACTGACTAGCAGTTCAAGCAAACAATCAACACACAGTCAAACAGACAATTTTAACAGTTCTAACAATACAACATGAAATTATAAACTGTTCAGAGTTAGTGAGATTTACTCACATTTGGCGCGTTAACCGTTTAAATAACCGGTTTGTGTTATTTGACTGCGACGGACAATTTATTTCGCCATAAATTGTAACGAGCTCAGATTCACTCCCAGTCAGTCTCATTGTGTTGCTCCCGTCCATACGATCCCGACGGATCTTGTTTCGTCCAATTCTGATATCGTATGAGGAAGATATACTGTTTCGAAGTTAATACGTATTTAAATTAAACAAACATGGATTTTAAATAAGAAGGTGGGCCTTTACCTTTTACACAAAATCGGCCCAACTACCCTATGTTTAGCAGACCCGACCCGCTCCCCTACTCTTCTTCCCTGATTCGAATTGCTCCCAGTAAATTCCCAAACCAAATTCGGTTACTTCAAGCTTCCATTGCCCCTTAATTCTTCAACAAACAATTCAATAAAAATCACCACAAACTTCTCCTTCACACCCTTTTTCCACCTAACTCCTCAACCATGAACTCGACGCTTCCCTCTTGACGCCCTCAGCGCGACAGTACGGCGTCGCTCCATGAAATACCCCATCGCACCATGGGAAAAGTCCGAATCCAGGTGCTCCTCTAGCCGAGAAGATTATCTCCACTAACCCCGAGTCCCATAGTTGCACAAATCGAGCCAAAGCCGGAACCCTAGTTCGCGGTTCAACACTACAGCGAACCCAAAATTTGCATCGCACCCTAAATGGATGGTACCGGATCGAAGCTCACACTCTGCTGATCTCAACAACCCTTGATTTCAGATTTTAGGAATTTTATTTTAGTTGTTTCGATTTTTCTACTTTGAAAACTTCTTGCTGTGATGGTTTATACGTATTATATAGGCTGTTGGTGGTAGGTAGCGTTTGTGGTAGGGATTGAAGGCCGTGTGGCCTGTGCAGAACCTCAGAAAATGGGAGGGATATTTTCAATTTGATTTTTGTAATTTATTTACTCGATTTTCTCCTTGCATCTGCCTTCTAAAAATCCCAGCGACTATATACGATCCCCTAAAATCACGAAAACTGACATGCTGCTAGAGTTTGTCATTACGGACCCAACGGAACTGGTTTCATCGAATTCCGACTTCGTATGCTCACACAACGTATTTTTAACTGTCCAAAAACTGACTGTTTCTCACTCTAAAAATCAATACGACCACATAGTGGCTCTAAAAATCATGAAACTGGAAATCTAATAACTATTTGATATTGCGGATCAAACAAAACTGGTTTCGTCGAATTCCGACTTCGTTTGCAAAACTGGCTATTTTTAGACCCCTGAATAATCCATTTAAATATATAAATATATTTAAATAAATTAAATTAAATATAAATAAATATATATTATCGTATATATTCACATATGATATCGTACAGCTCCAGAATATCATATCAGAATTTACGGCTTGATATTTCAGATTCCAGATTATCCCGATATTCAGTTTATATCGAAAATCCTTTTATAACGTATATAAAGCGTCACAAATTATAAAGGAATTCTACAGCGACTTTTCTGAAATTTGATTTGGACATAACTCAAAATCTACACGACGAAATCTCGATTTTTCTCTTCCACTAGAAAGATATACTCCACCAGCTCCACACGTTTCTTGTTTCACAGAAATCCGGCTTAAAATGAATCTTGTATATTCAGTTGAAGTTCAACTCGCCAAATAACGAACTGCCGCGACCTTTCAGGTTCGTTTTAATTATAATTATAAATTATAAGTTCGAACGTTGTACTTTAAGTTATCGATATCGCCAAATCGATATATAAATCATTAAATAAATTAATTATTCGACAGCTAACAAAACGCGCCATTACAGACTTCCCCCCTTAAAATAATTTCGTCCTCGAAATTGCTAAGTTAGAAAAATGCTACTAACTCTACTAACTAGATTTAAAAATCTTTTTTTGTTTACCTCTAAATTTCAGTTTTGACTGGACCCATTAAATTTTAATTAATTTATTAATTCATTTCCGACCAACTAAAATTTTCAAAAATTCTGAAAATTTTCTAACACCTTAAATTTTCGAAAAATTTCGCCATAATCTCCTTTGTACGCATCAATACGTCAAACCACAACTCGCCTCTCTAGGCCTCCTCCAATCCAAAAGGAAATCAAAATAGCCAAGCGGCTTGCTAATTCGGCTCATAAAATCCAAACTCATATATGATATAAACTTGTACCTTTTTGTCGGGAATTTAACTCTATCCCTTTCATCTGCTACCACTTCAACATATACCAATGTTATCCATTCCAATTGATCTCCAATCAGTTCATATCCTCAAATCCAGATCGAATTTCATTCGAACTCTAATATCAAATTCCCAATTATTGACTTATCAATTTGGTTCCATTCTAGATTATCTCTAATCCAATTCAATTTTATTTAACTCGGTTCAAGTTAAATTTCAATTTATTTTTACCATCTCATTTTATTTAACTTCATTAGTTAAATTTTAATTCCAGAACTTAAGTTCCTGCGTTTCTTTCAAATCAATTTGAAATCATAATGCCAATTCAAAACCTTTGAATTTCTAAACAACTTGTTTTCTCAAAACAATTCAAAACAAAACCTTTGGTAGTAATCCGTCACTTAGAACTCGAAAATGAACACTGATGATGTCTAGATTCATCATCAGAATCTATTTTCCAGCTATCGAAGTGAGTTCAATACTATATCATTTTCAATTTGAAAAATATTTTCAAAATCTCCCAGGAACTTAAAATTTCCTTATTTTAATTCGAAATCTGATTTAAATTCATATTTAATTCAAACTATTTCATATATTACATTCATATGAATTCTGATTTGTCATTTATAACCATTTCACCCTTTTATAATCTTATTCGATTATAATAACAACCAACACAATCAATATACTATAATAATTTCAAGATATATATTTCTTCTATAAACAAATATATTTTGGGAAAAATTATTTCATTTACCCTCTTTCAAAACATACCATGACGGTTCATCGTATTCGAGTGTTTAGTAACCCTTATCGATACAGTGGATCAACTGATCGACCAGAATTCATAAGCCACTCAACCAATGAGTCTCCACAATATAAAACCATTTTATATTGAGTAACAATTACGCGCTCATATATATACACTCAAACTCAATCTAGGATATTACTAATCCCATCTCTATCGAGTTATGCCACAGAGCCAAGGTAATCACTTAACTTAAGCTCTGATACCAACTGTAACGGCTGGAAATTTTCGACTCCTCGAGAGTCGAAAATCCCCAGACGTTAGTGAAAGAAAGTAGAGGGTGAGGGAGAAAAGATAGAACTAATAGAATAGAAGAAGAAGAAGAACTTACATCATCAGAGTAAACACGAATCTCACAGCGGAATGAATAAAATATAACATAACTTTGAAATACAAATCAGTACTCGTATATACATACCATTTCAAAGTACAACACTTAACAACACAACGGAATAATAATAGCTATAATTCTGAAGCCTCCTGCTCCAAGCTCTCCAAGTGTATCTGTAAAATCCCGACTACTTGACTGCCCGTACAAATTTAGGCACCCAAGAGTTTAGGGGAAACAAAACAAAATAAACTCTGGGTCAGTCATGGGACTGGTGTGAATAAAACTCCAACACTTGGTTAAATAAAGGATATCTTTCTGATATTATAATAATGTCTAAATACAAATAGATATCAATCTAGCAGAACGCTTGCATCTCACGTTCCACCTACATAGTATACAAATAAAACCGTGAGCGCTTATTGGAGATTGGATTCCAACAGACAAGGTATGGGAGCACCTTCCGATCAGTGTACTCTAGAGGAGATACACTAGGGTTCAACAAGAACGTCTTGCAACCCGGCCACACATGACCGTTCACTCATTTAGCTTGAGTGTAACGAATATATTATCACCGATGGTTGGGATCAGCAACCATCCTTCCCGATAAGGGACAGCATTGAAATAGATTATAAAGAAGTACAATTGAATATTCTCTAGATGGTGATAATATACCCTGCTTGGGTATGGCCCAACTAGCCATGCTGCCTAGCCCAACTTCTGTTATTTCCCGGTGGTGAGGTTTGAGGTCACGTTTATCACTTTGACAGATTATTGCTTCAATTACTTTGAATGCCACATCGTCATACCTGCCAAATCATTATCGATTTCTCAAGGCATCACAGGTATAAAAGCTAAGAGAAACGAATTTCTCCGCCACCAACGTAATACGTTTAAAGAGATCAACATATATGATTCGTTAAGAATACTTTGTCAGACACTCGTCCATATACATTGTTCTGGGACTGAATAAACCGAAGGCACTATTCAGTGAATCCATCCTACCTAGGCTTTTCACAATAGCCCTTGCACTTCACTCCGTCTTCAATTATCTTCAGCGTACTTGATTCGCAACGCTTATGCTAATACGGAGTGGTTCTTCGGATAATAATCCAACCGGTCTCTCCATATTTACAACGTAAATATGGTCAAAACTTTGATAGCCTGTGATTCAACTATCAAATGAAAACATGTCGGTGTACAAACAACGATCTTATTTCCAAATGGAAATTCGATCGATCAATCATCATATACATATATATGTTCATATTTCCTTATTTCATATATTTAGAAAATATATGTTATTAATCATTGGAAAACATTTCCATAGCTTATTTTTACATCACTATTATTTCGCAACTATCAGTCCCTAACTGTAACTAGTATGAGAACAATTCTCTAAGTATCAATCCGGAAGGTCGAAACCAACATCATATCGTCACTTAGAAAACCGTTCAACTTACCCTCTCCAGTCAGTTTCTGCATTTGCTTAACTCTATTTCTTAAATTCTTATCATGAAAACATTTCATTTTCTATGTTTAGAAAACATATCTGACTATATTTGGAAAACGTTTCCAAAACTCATTTACGGATTTCAAATGAACGTTGTATAAAACATCGTTATGCTTAATCCATTAATCGCTTATTACTTCTATATTTCAAATCAACCTTTTCTATCGAACCACAACTATTCCTTTGTCAATTCTGAAGTCAATCAAGTTGGGGTATAATTACCTCTCAGACCTTAATTGAACAACGTCCTTTACTGTGAAATAGATGAAGCTCGTCACTCACTTTTTCCAATCATCTGTTTACGCAAATTCTCGGATTCAGGTTACGAATCTACTTCTTATATGAAAACGTTTGATTATAACTATAACGTTATAATTCCTACTTCTGCAATATCTAACCTAAATTATAACTCTATCTCCTAACTCGAATAATTTAACAGACACCTAATTTCTAAATCAATAACTAAATCTTGATTTAAACCCTGGAAAGTAAATAGTACTTTCCCGAATTCGCTATAATCGAATTCGACGTATAACTCTCTTTCGAGTAATCTCTATTCGATTAACTCTCCCTTTTTAATAACTTATATTCGATAAACTCTATTTCGATTAACTCCTATCGAATAACTAATATTCGAATAACTCTTCTTGGTTGGCTCTATTTCATTAACTCTTATCGAATAACAAATATTCAATTTTCTTAAATGTGTCAATTCTTATCGAAAAACTAACATCCGATTAACTTAAATGGATTTACTCTTATCGAATAACTTATTCGATTAACTCAACTTGATTTTCTTAACTCGATTATCTCAACTCGATTACTTAACTCGATTACTTAACTCGATAAATCTTAACTCGATTACTTAACTTGATAACTTAACTTAACCCAAATCGATTAACTCAACTCTAATCGATTAACTTAATTTGATTTACTCCTTCGAATGACTCATTCGAATAACTCTTCTCAAATAACTAAATTCGATTAACTCAAATTGAATAACTAATATTCAATTAACTCTTACGTGTTTAACTCTATTCGAATAACTAATTCGAATAACTTACCTTCGAATAACTAACATTCGATTTACTCTTCGAATAAATAATATTCGGTAACTCTTCTCAAATGAATAACATTTGATTTCTCCACTCGAATAAACTATATTCGATTACTCTTCCCTCGAATACACTATATTCGATAACTCTACTTCGAATAAGTGATATTCGGCAACTCTACTCGATTAACTCCACTTGGATAACTCTAACTGGTCAACTCTAACTGGTCAACTCTAACTGAGTAACTCTAACTGATCAACTCTAACTGGTCAACTTTAACTGGTCAACTCTAACTGTTTATCTTTAACTGGTAAACTTTAACTGGTTAACTCAAATGGTTTAACCTAACTGGTTAACTCAAATGGTTTGACCTAACTTGATTTACTTGTCTCGATTAACTGAACTAATCCACTTAGTTTAACTTAGTTAATTCACTTTGATTAACTCTAACCGATTTACTTAGTTTAACTCAGCTAATTCACTTTGATTAACCCAAACTAATTTACTTCGATTAACCAATTAGTTTAACTTGACTAATTCACTTAGTTTGACGCAACTAATTCACTTTGATTTACAAATTAGTTTAACTTAACTAAGTCACTTAGTTTGACGCAACTAATTCACTTTGATTTACCAATTAGTTTAACTTAACTAATTCACTTCAATTAACCGCTTAGTTTATCTTAACTAATTTACTTAGGTTAACTTAACCAATTACTTTGATTAACTCGACTAACTCGCTTTGGTTAACTTAACCAATTACTTTGATTAACTCGACTAACTTGCTTTGGTTAACCTAACAAATTACTTTGTTTAACTCGACTAACTTGCTTTGGTTAACCTAACCAATTACTTTGTTTAACTCGACTAACTTGCTTTGGTTAACCTAACCAATTACTTTGTTTAATCCTTTTATCACACTCTGGTATTTCTTATGGTTTTTAACACATCACCTAACAACGATGAATATCGTCCAACCACACGTAATCACAACAGATTATATACATCACATTTATATATCACAATACATAAATCACAGTAAAAATAACTGTTGAGGAATCCAGTTGGATTCCTCCAACCTGTTTCCCTGCATCCACAGATGTTAAACAACACCAGTAAAATATTCTGATAAACAGAATCAACATATAACTATTTGACGGTTTATATATATATACATACGTAAATATATATATAAAATCTCTACTAACTGACTAGCAGTTCAAGCAAACAATCAACACACAGTCAAACAGACAATTTTAACAGTTCTAACAATACAACATGAAATTATAAACTGTTCAGAGTTAGTGAGATTTACTCACATTTGGCGCGTTAACCGTTTAAATAACCGGTTTGCGTTATTTGACTGCGACGGACAATTTATTTCGCCATAAATTGTAACGAGCTCAGATTCACTCCTAGTTAGTCTCATTGTGTTGCTCCCGTCCATACGATCCCGACGGATCTTGTTTCGTCCAATTCTGATATCGTATGAGGAAGATATACTGTTTCGAAGTTAATACGTATATTAAATTAAACAAACATGGATTTTAAATAAGAAGGTGGGCCTTTACCTTTTACACAAAATCAGCCCAGCTACCCTATGTTTAGCAGACCCGACCCGCTCCCCTACTCTTCTTCCCTGATTCGAATTGCTCCCAGTAAATTCCCAAACCAAATTCGGTTACTTCAAGCTTCCATTGCCCCTTAATTCTTCAACAAACAATTCAATAAAAATCACCACAAACTTCTCCTTCACACCCTTTTTCCACCTAACTCCTCAACCATGAACTCGACGCTTCCCTCTTGACGCCCTCAGCGCGACAGTACAGCGTCGCTCCATGAAATACCCCATCGCACCATGGGAAAAGTCCGAATCCAGGTGCTCCTCTAGCCGAGAAGATTATCTCCACTAACCCCGAGTCCCATAGTTGCACAAATCGAGCCAAAGCCGGAACTCTAGTTCGCGGTTCAACACTACAGCGAACCCAAAATTTGCATCGCACCCTAAATGGATGGTACCGGATCGAAGCTCACACTCTGCTGATCTCAACAACCCTTGATTTCAGATTTTAGGAATTTTATTTTAGTTGTTTCGATTTTTCTACTTTGAAAACTTCTTGCTGTGATGGTTTATACGTATTATATAGCCTGTTGGTGGTAGGTAGCGTTTGTGGTAGGGATTGAAGGCCGTGTGGCCTGTGCAGAACCTCAGAAAATGGGAGGGATATTTTCAATTTGATTTTTGTAATTTATTTACTCGATTTTCTCCTTGCATCTGCCTTCTAAAAATCCCAGCGACTATATACGATCCCCTAAAATCACGAAAACTGACATGCTGCTAGAGATTGTCATTACGGACCCAACGGAACTGGTTTCATCGAATTCCGACTTCGTATGCTCACACAACGTATTTTTAACTGTCCAAAAACTGACTGTTTCTCACTCTAAAAATCCATACGACCACATAGTGGCTCTAAAAATCATGAAACTGGAAATCTAATAACTATTTGATATTGCGGATCAAACAAAACTGGTTTCGTCGAATTCCGACTTCGTTTGCAAAACTGGCTATTTTTAGACCCTTGAATAATCCATTTAAATATATAAATATATTTAAATAAATTAAATTAAATATAAATAAATATATATTATCGTATATATTCACATATGATATCGTACAGCTCCAGAATATCATATCAGAATTTACGGCTTGATATTTCAGATTCCAGATTATCCCGATATTCAGTTTATATCGAAAATCCTTTTATAACGTATATAAAGCGTCGCAAATTATAAAGGAATTCTACAGCGACTTTTCTGAAATTTGATTTGGACATAACTCAAAATCTACACGACGAAATCTCGATTTTTCTCTTCCACTAGAAAGATATACTCCACCAGCTCCACACGTTTCTTGTTTCATAGAAATCCGGCTTAAAATGAATCTTGTATATTCAGTTGAAGTTCAACTCGCCAAATAACGAACTGCCGCGACCTTTCAGGTTCGTTTTAATTATAATTATTAATTATAAGTTCGAACGTTGTACTTTAAGTTATCGATATCGCCAAATCGATATATAAATCATTAAATAAATTAATTATTCGACAGCTAACAAAACGCGCCATTACAGATGTCTTTGAAGAGGTGAAGGGTTTACCTCCGAAGCGAGAGATAGACTTCCGCATATACCTTGTTAATAATGCAAACCCGTTGCTCTACCCGTTAGACACATGGCTCCAAGAGAAAGGAAGGAGCTCAGCAAGCAAGTTAAAGAGTTGCTTGAAAAGGGGTTTATAAGGCGGAGTATTTCTAAATGGGGTGCTCCAGTAGTGTTTGCAACCAAAGCGGATGGTTCACTTCGCCTATGCGTTGACTATAGGGAGCTAAACAAGCTGACTATGAAGAATAGGCACTCACTTCCAAGAATAGATGACTTATTCGATCAGCTTGTGGGTGCATCGGTTTTCTCCCAACTAGCTCTGGCTACCACGTTTCATCAGCTAAAAGTGATTGAGGACAGCATTGATTAGACCGCATTCAGAACCCCGGATGGTTTCTTTGAATGGCTTGTCATGCCTTTCGGCTTGACAAACGCACCTGCCTATTTCGTTGACTTGATGAGTCGGGTGTTCAGGGAGTTCCTTAATAAATTTGTAGTGGTCTTCATGGACGACATTTTGATCTTTTTGAAAAATGAGGAAGAGCATTCTTTGCATTTAAGGGAAGTCATGTATACTCTTCGTGCACATTAGCTGAAAGAAAAATTCTCCAAATGCCATTTTTGGAGAGAAGAAGTAAGGTTTCTTGTACATGTGGTGTCCAAAGAGGGGATAGTTGTGGATCCCGCAAAAGTAGTTGCAGTGCAAGATTGGAAGTCCCCCGGAACACAACCGAAGTACGAAGTTTTCTTGGATTAGCGGGCTTTTACCGAAAGTTCATTAAAGACTTTGCAAAGATCTCAGCCCCACTTACTAGATTGACAAAGAAAAACCTAACTTTTACTTGGGATTTGGATTGCGATGTTGCTTTCCAACGACTGAAAAGAGCTATAACAACAGCCCCAGTTCTGACATTGCCTGATGGGAGTAAATGTTTACAGTATACACAAACGCATGCAGAACAGGATTGGGTGCTGTCTTGCAAGAGGGAAAAGTAGTTTGTTATGGAGGAAGGCAGTTGAAGGTACATGAGTAGAACTTCCCAACCCATGATTTGGAGCTAGCTGCCATTGTTTTCTCTCTTAAGTCATGACATCATTACCTACTAGGAGAAAGGTTTGAATTGTTTACTGACCATAAATCGTTAAAGTACCTTTTCTCACAGAAAGATCTTAACTTAAGACAACAAAGGTGGATGGAATTTCTGGCCTCATACGATTTTGAAATTGCTTATACCCCTGGCAAAGGCAATGTTGTAGTGGATGCTTTGAGTAGGAAAAAGCTGACCCTAAGTCCTCTCTTTGTAGAAAGGCAAAGCTTGGAGTACATAGCAAACTTTGACTTTAGACCTTCCTTTGAGTTTGTACCTGGCTTGTTATCAACCCTAGAGGTGTGGCCTACGCTTTTGGACTCAATAGGAACTGCGAAACATGAAGACCCTTAACTAGTTGATGTGGTGGATAAGCTAATGAGAGGTGAGACTTCTAGTCACCACAATAGATACTCCACTGATGATAAGGGTTGGTTGAGACGGGATGGAAGACTATGTGTCCCAC
Organism: Allium sativum; assembly: GCA_030737875.1. NCBI lineage: Eukaryota > Viridiplantae > Streptophyta > Magnoliopsida > Asparagales > Amaryllidaceae > Allium > Allium sativum. The sequence goes on from CM060916.1 coordinate 204,554,102, forward strand.
AAGCAAGAGATTTGGTGAAAACTATTCTTGAAGAAGCACACCATTCTAAATTGACCATACACTCAGGCGGGGATAAGACGTATAAAGACATAAAAAGGGTTTTCTTTTGGAACGGCATGAAGAAGGATGTAGCTGAGTTTGTCTCTAAATGCTTGATATGCCAGCAAGTCAAAGCGGAGCAGAAGAAGCCTGGTGGCATGCTTCATCCTCTAGAGGTCCCACAGTGGAAATGGGATAGCATTTCGATGAACTTTATTGATGGGTTGGCCAGGTCAAGAAGGGGCAATACCAGTATTTAGGTAATAGTAGACAAGCTCACTAAAAGCGCTCACTTTATACCTTTAAGAGTTGGAGGACTGCCTCATCATTAGCATCCATTTAACTTAAAGAGGTAGTTCGACTGCATGGAATACCTTCTAGCATAGTAAGTGATTGAGATCCTATCTCTGCGAGCGAGTTTTGGAAGAGCTTGCATGAAGTTGTAGGCATACAGCTATGCTTAAGCACTGCCTATCACCCTCAAACCGATGGTCAGACGGAAAGGGTGAACAGAGTATTAGAAGATCTTTTGAGATTGTGCATTCTTCATTTTGGAGGGACATGGGAGGATCATCTTCCTTTGGTGGAGTTCGCCTACAATAATAGCTACCAAGCCACCATAGGCATGGCACCCTTTGTGGCTTTATATGGAAGACCATGTCGATCACCAACTTGTCGGTGGGAGTCTACAGACAAGCTCGTACTTGGGTCGGACATGATTAGAGAAACTTCAGAGAAGGTGGACTTGATACGAAGACGAATGAAGACTGCACAAAATAGACAGAAGTCCTACGCTGATAAAAGAAGGACCTGCCTTGAGTTTAAGGTTGAAGATAGGGTTTCCCTTAAAGTATCTCCTTTGAGGAATGTCATTCTCTTTGGGTCTACGGGAAAATTGGCACCAAGATTTGTAGGGCCATTTCCTATCATTGAGAGGATTGGGAAGATGGCTTATAGAGTAGAGCTGCCCAAAAGATTGGCTGGAGTTCATAATGTTTTCCATGTCTCTCATCTACGAAAATGCTTACATGTGTCTGCGGAAATTGTGGAACCAAACATACTAGAGGAAATAGAAGTGGAACGAGAAGCGATGGTGAGGAGAGTTCCAACTCGTATCTTAGGGACAGAAGACAAAAAGCTACGCAACCGTAAAGTCAAGCTTGTTAAAGTTCAATGGAGTGGCGCTGAGGAAGACGCGACTTGGGAGACTGAGGACAAGATACGCGCAGCCTACCATTTTCTTTTTTAGGGTACATCCTTATTCTCTTTTCAATAAGTTTATGCATGCTTGTATCTATATTTTAAGTATATCTCCTCGGTCCTATTCTTGACCCTTAGGTTGAAACCAATGGATGTAAACATGTATTTGAAACACGTTATGATTGATGATTGCAAGTGGTTGCTAGTGGTTGCTCGTGGATGCATATACACACACATTAGGTACTAGATCGGCTCAGTCACTTTCATATATGTATTTGTATATGGATTGAAACTTGATGTGTTATCATATGGACGTTGCATTTGTATGAATGATTATGCACTAATGTAGAAAGAATGATTAGGAATAATTGCATACATAATGGACTCATGGCACTATCATGATTTGCGTAAAGGAGGTCAACTGAATCAGTAGACCGCCTGATTTTGCATTAGATAAGGATATATACATACACTATGCATATAGTCATGAAAGCATTAGAATTCCGTTTAAGGACAATGGATGCATGTGTTTGATGATTGAGTAGATGGATGATTGGATGGTAGGATATACATTCTCCTTGACTTGAAGATTTCGGGGACGAAATCCTTTAAGGAAGGGAGAATTTAACACCCTGTATTTTCTGTGAACATTAAAATAAAAAATTAAAGAATACTTAATTTTAAAAGTGAAAATTAGGGGAAATGGGTTACGCCATTGCGTTCGTCTCAGAATTCTGCTTCGGATAGAGTCTGAGTTTGCATGAATCAGACTCCGTATGAAGAAGTTATGGAGTTCAGAAGATTTCAAGTTTAAACGGAAATTAAATATAAATAATAATTAAATTAAAAAGCAGTTCAAATTCAAAAATTCCGAGAGAAGCGACTAGGCTGGAATTCCCGCCCATAGGGGTCGACTCCCCCCAAGGAGGGTCGATATAGGTGTCAACCCCCAAGAGGGGTGTCGGCTGGGGTGTCGACCCCCCTGTAGGGATCGACCCCCTCGGCCAGATCTAGGCTGTTTTGCCCAGTTACGTTTTTCTGAGTCATTATGGCATATGTGGCGACTTTCAGTTGGCTCTGTTTGGTCTGGATGGCTCTGATTACTCTTAGGTTGATCTAACGGCTCTCATTAATCTAAACTTCTATATAAACAACCCCAACCCTCAACCTTAAAACCACATAAAATTGCTCTCTGAAGCCGTCATGCTGTCCATGGCCAAACTAGCGTAGCCTCCATTTTTCTCTAAACTACAAGTCAAGTTAGGAAGTCCCAAATCAAATCGAAACTAGAGAATCCATAGTCTACATCAAAGGATAGCTTTTCGGTTTCAGAAATCAGATCCTAGAAAACAAGATTTGCTCTATTGTTTGTAAGTTCAGTTATTCTTTAGATTTGAACAAATAAAAGTCAAGACTTGTAATGAAGAGAAACTAGAACTGTGTCTAGTTGTAAGATAATCGTATTCTGATTCATGTTGCAATTCTGAAATTACCTATGCCTACATGATTATTGTGATTGATACAACCTATCATGTTGTATATTAATTTAGTGATTAACCAATCATGTTGTATATAAATTTGGTGATGAACCTATCATGTAGTATATTAAATTGGTGATGGACTTATTATGTTGTATGTTAAATTGGTGATGAACCTATCATGTTGTATATAATTTGGCAATGAATCTATCATGTTGTATATAAATTTGGTGATTCCTTATGTTATGTTATATGCAAGATCATAAGCTAAGTCATGTTCATATATGCTTATATGTCTAGATCTACATGCTTAGATGTTTAGATCTATGTTAATTTGATCCAACTCAAATGCAAGTTCACATTTACATGCTTAATTAAATTTGTGTAGTACTATGCCAAATTTATATTACACATGCTTAGTTGATCTGAACTGTTTTATGTCGTTGAAATGTTGCATGTCCCTTTTCTTTTTCCCTCTTTATTTATGAGTTAGGCTAATTTGCTAGCCTAACGTTCTATGTAATTTATGCAAACGAATAACGGGGGATACGTTGGAAAAAATACTAAACTACATGCTATTGGCATTCGTTGGCTCATAATCATGTAAATGATTAATGGCATGAAATGGTATAATTTGTATATTTAAGAATTATGGACAAAATTTGGAAGGGTAAATGGGACATGACTTGAGTTGACAACATTGGTGGATAATTTACATATAAACATAAATAGTAAATATGTAAATTAATCAAAAGATGATTGTGCCTAACCCGAGGTTAGATTGAGTTACGGTGCAAGACTGCTCGGAACCGCCCGACACATCCAGCAACCATAACAATATACATCTAATGTGAGAGGTTAGCGCATTTAGCCCGAAAAACCCGAGGATAGATTGAGTTGCGTTGCAAGACCGCCCGGAACCGCCCGGCACATCTAGAGACCGCAACAATACATAGCTAATGTGAGTGGTTGGTGCTTTAATGAATGAATTAAAGCTAAGACAAGCTAAGAATGGTAGGGTTAAGTTAATTAAGGAAACACTTAACCAATACAACATGTTAACTAAACTGATGGGTGGGGTTAAGTTAATTTTAATTTGAGAACACTTAACCATTTTAACAAGTTGATTAGGAAACTCTAGTAATGGGGACCCATTTCAACAATAACTCACATAGATGTATCATGGTACCCTGAACTAGGAAGGGTGGGGCACGATTACCGGGCTGATTATAAGCGGTCAAAATAACGGCGGGTGGTGCAACAGTGTAGGTTCCAACGGAGTATGGGCGTGCACGGACTCCGGCATGGACAAATCAGGCACTGGGCATCAGTAGTATGTACTATGCATTTTGAATTTGTGTAGGGTCGCCACCATAGGAATTGATACACCCCATGGTGGGACCAGCACAGGTATCTACAATCAAGCGGGGCCGAATGACACAAGTCATAAATGCATGCGAGTAGAAGCCGATCGATAAAGGGGATCATTTTATCATGAGCACATTGTGCTAGTTGAAACACTTGTTAGTAGGTGCAGAGAAATAGAAATGAGTGCGATAGTATATTCAGTTTACCTTGCCTTATTTATCGTTATCTTATTTCTAGGGTATTGTCCTAGGTTCAGTTTATTCATGTGATGATCCTTTTACTTGTTTACATGCTAAATAATCACCGGACTTACCAGGCTTATGTCTGACCCTTTTTTCGTCTTATTGTCTTTCGTTCCCCCCTCCCCCCGCCCCCTAGGTCCGCAGGGAGGGAATACTTCAACTTAGTCCAGTCGTTTTCCAGCTTGAAGAAAGTAGATGTATTGCTTGGACTCTCTTTTCTTGGGCTATGGCTGTGGTTACACTCTTAATTGGGGATTTATGCTGCTTTATTATTGGTTATGCTTCTTTATGTTTTAGTCAAGATAGAGGCTTTACTGTAATGATTTTGGAAGTTGGTTTTTAAGACAGTTGTTGTAATGTTTTGATTGGACCACGTGCTTATGAAATAAAATTTAGCCTTTTCGTTGTTTATATGTCTATCTTGTAAATTACTTGTACCTTTTACCTATAATACTCCACCAAAGTTAATGCATTCCCTTTGTGAGTGACCTTAACGGAGGTGGGGTGTTCACAAATATCATATAAATTATACAATTTCTAAGGTATATGATAAGAATTGCATTCAATCTTGTATTATAATAGTATTTTCCTAGGTATTTTATTAAATCATCACATATTAGACGTTTGATGTCATATAATAAACATATATGATGAAGTATAAGAATATAAATATGTATTGTTTAAGAAATGTGGTAGGTACGGTAATTACCATTGTTAATGCTCAATTACCATTACCTTACCGTATATTTTCATATGGTTTGGCATACCGTACCAGTCAAACCGATTACCAATTGTTCGGTACCACTTTCGTTGGTAGTGGCTAGTAATGGTTGGTAAGTGGTAATATGATAAAAATGTTCATCCCTAGTTATAGTAATAATTAACGTTACCATTTCATAAATACCGTTATCATACTATTTTTACTGGTAAGCTAAAATTGCTTTCCGTTACCACTACCAATAAACCGGTATACCGAAGATAGATACACCTATAATCTGATAACTATCACATTGGTAGTAAAAGATTATCATTTCATCCACAAAAACTGTTTGTTTCTTGACTTGTATTCAAAACAAAATGCTACTTCAATTTTCAATTTATTGTGTTACTTGATAAAAGATGCAAAGATAAAAAATAAAACGAGTTTAACATTATTTCACCTGATTGTTGAATGAAACTTAATGATTTTCTTGGTTCAAAATACCTATAATAAAGCATGCATATGAATATGCATGTGTTCTAAAACAATTTGTAAAACTATTATCACCGCCGATATTTAAGAAATGTTATCAATGAGTTACCGATTTTTTTTGTAAATTTACCGTAGTCATATCGAGTAAACTGATATATTGATTTTACTCAAAAATGATAGCCGACTGACTTATTTTAGTAAATTTACCGTATTATAACTGCCCCATATACATCCCAAAAAGTGGGGAGTATATATCACGAGGTATAACTAAAAAAGACAAGTGACAAAGGAGATGTTAGAACAAAAAATTGTACTCAAATAAATATGTCTAAAAAAATGCAAACCAATATAGTTAATATGAAACAAAAATGGAAGTTGAACTGGCTAACATAAGGGAATGAACCCACATTTTTTAATGTAAATATGACTATAAAAGAAGCATATAAATAGTAAAGGAGATGTGTTTGGCAACGGTAAAATTGCATAAGAAGCAGTTAGCTATTTTACAAACTTATATAACAAATATCACATGTAAAATAATAATAATAATAACGATAATAATATATAAAAGGTAAATCCAATTACTGGGTAGATTTTGTTAACTCTGGAAGAAGTAGTGGAGATAAAGTATGTCATATGCAAGAAAAGGCACGGCTTGTTTCACCCAATACATTCAAGCACGTATACCTGCTTTATTACGGTTTCCTTCTCTATTCTCATAGCGTTGTCTTTCTCATAAGACTTTAGAACAAAGTTAAATGCTTCAAACCTTCATCTATATAAAGGGACACCATTCCTCTTCTACTTAATTTCTACTCTTAATCATTTATAAACTTCTTGTTAATTATTATCTTCAAACAAAATTCAACACAATGAGTTCATACAAGCAACAACCAAGGAAGTCGTTTGAGACCACAACTGATCCGGCTTCATATCCTGCTTATGTAGCACCACCTCCACTTGGATATCCGATGAAAGACGATGCCAATAATGGACAAAAAGTTCCTATTAAGACCACCAGCCGTGGCAATGGATTCTGGAAAGGATGGTAAGCTGTTTCTTCTCCTTATAATTACTACTAGTATTTTTTGCCCGCTTTGCAGGGCATTAAAATTTATGTTATTAAAAAAATTGTAATGATTAAATATCAAAAATAAAAGAAAAATAAACTAATATAAATCTTTTTATTCATGTTACTTTCTTTGTATTCAGATGTTAATCTCAATACCTCATCTAACATTTTATTTAAATCTTTATATTACAATATCTTTTTGTTGAAGCATCTTGTTGACAAACTCTTTTTGATGTTCATTAATATTTTTTTTCTTTTTATTTCAATGACATTTACAACACATATATTGCAACAGTCAAGACTAATAAACTAATATAAATAACTCGGATAAGTATTTAAAACATAAATGATGACTTATTGTATTCCTTTTTTATTACTTGTTATCCCGGTGAACGTTGACTAAAAAAATAAATAAATATATATTGAATAAGGATTTAAAACATAAATGCTGACTAACAATTTTAGGAAAATGTTAAGATGGCTAAATTACATACATATATCTTCTCCCTTTTAATTGTATATGGATAATTTAGGTATTTAAAATAAATTTCCTTATCTTTTAATAATTATTTATTTAACCTTAACATATGCCATTAGGCATACATTAACAAAACCGATAACTTTGATTGATTAAACGTTGATCTTATCATTAAATGTTAATTGATTTTCAGATTACTTTCTTTGTATTCAGATGTTAATCTCAATACCTCATCTAACATTTTGTTTAAATCTTAATATTACAATATCTTTTTATTGAAGCATCTTGTAGACAAACTCTTTTTGATGTTCATTAATATTTTTTTTTTCTTTTTCTCCTAAAATTCATGTTGAAAAAAAGAAAGAGTTTCATATATTGAAAATATGAAAAGTTTTATTTGGTAAGGACAGAAAACTAAAGGTTGATTAACAAATTGGAATATGGCAGTCAATTAAGTGCAAATTGGTATACATGTTGTTCAGAAAGCAGGTTGGATTTTTCGAAATACAGCATATATATTATGTAACCATCATTTTTGTCAGTTTTACTGTACATGATGAGATTTAATTATATATATTATGTAACCATTTATTGTATATATTATATAACCATTATTCTTGTCATTTCTATACAATATGGTATATACTTGATTGTTGGAATCAAAATTAATTTGTTCCATACCTGATTCAATTTATTAGTGCAAAAATAGAATGAAATAATTAAAAGTTTCACATGATTCAATTCAGCTGTAAAGTAATTGCAAAAGAACTCCTTTTATAACTTATCTCAATTGATTGTTGTTTCCTTAAATGTCAAACCATTTAAAGGTTTAACAAACAGTAAAAAACCCGATGTAAAGTAAAATTAAAAAAGAATAAAGAAAAAAAGAAAGAGTTTCATATATTGAAAATATGAGAAGTGAATATTTGGTAAGAACATAAAACTAAAGGTTGATTAACAAATTGGAATATGGCAGTCAATTAAGTGCAAATTGGTATACATGTTGTTCAAAAAGCTATCAATTAAGTGCAAATTTGTATATACTTGATTGTTGGAATCAAAATTAATTTGTTCCATACTTGATTCAATTTATTAGTGCAAAAATAGAATGAAATAATTAAAAGTTTCACATGATTCAATTCAAATAAACCCGGAAGCAATTACTGGAAAAAGGAAACAAAATTATTATGAGAAGAAACAAAAGTAAAGTCAGTCATACATGCAATGTGGCAACAACAGAATATAATACAATCACAAAGCTAATGAGTGCATTAAAATTAGAGCAGCTCTTATATGAAAATAAAGGATTTATACACTGTAAGTTCAATCAAAAATCATCATCAACAAATGGAAGTGATCTGCATCCGAGCCAAAACCCAAGAACACATTCAAACAAACCCTAAACCAAATTTCTACTCAAACCATCAAAGTTGAGTTCAAAGCATAAAATTATAAACATAAATCGGAGAACACATACCATTGATCAAGTTGATATCCTTAATCCAAATAAAAAATTCTTGAAAATCAAAATGGGTTTAAATAGTCTACAAATTGAAATGGGAAAAACTTAGCAACATTAGCCAATAGTCTAAGCTCGATTTGCATCTAATATTCTTTAACTTACCGTAAACAAACTACTGCAAATCCAAACTTTGCGTTCTATTTGTTGCCTTCATCTAAATCTTCCAAGTGATTTCAGACCAAGAAGCTTAGAGTAGCAGTGTTGTTGTAGGCCAAAATAAAAATTATGTAAGAGCAATGATCATGTTGTAAGTCTTAGCAGATCCAAAAATATCAGATATTCGACAATGAGGATAGAAACAAAATTTGCATTGTCTTTCAACCTTAAAAATGACCCATAAAAGAAGACCGGGACATTTATTTTTTGTAGAAGATTAATCCAGTCATTGAAGAAAGAAATAGTGAGAAGAAAAAATTAATTTGAATTTCTTATCTAAGAAAGCATCAAATTGGGTATTTAATAATTAACAAAATAAGTAAAAGGGCTAGATTACCTCACCATGCTGTTCAAGGATAGCATCCTTGATTATGTTTGTATTATTAGTGCACTGGCTGATGGCGATTATAGTTTTGAATCTTAAAAAGGATTTAATGTGCCTAGATTATCTTACCAAACGTGATGAATATTTACAAAGAATTAAAAAGGAAATCAATCACAAAATAAATAAAAGATCCACTAATATGAACATGTACATGTTGGTCCACTAATATAACATGAATAATACATTTATCATACATAAAATTTAATTGACAATTTAGAAAGGTTTATAACGACCCGGAAAATATGAACCAATTTAAAAAAAATTAATTGGCTAATTTAGTGAATTTTAAATATTTAAAAAAAAATTAAATAATAATGATGAAAAGTAAGTTTGAATCGACATTTGAAAATGAATATAATTAATTCTAATTATAAACAAGGCCTGAAATGGCGCGGTAGTTTCAAAATTTGAATTCAAACTTTGACTGACTGTACCGAGTGCAAAACAAAACGGATTTGAGTGAAACCAAAAATATTTAAATCTGTTAGTGAATATCTTTCTAACGAATCTGAAAAATCGAAGTTTCATAGTGGGAAGCAAAAGTTATGGCCAAATGAATTTTCAGAAAGGTAGCTATGGAGTTTATATAGCCAGTGAAAATGGCCATTTTGCAAACGACCTCGGAATTCGACGAAACCACTTTTGTTGGATCCGGGATGTTAAATTATTGCTAGATTTCAAATTTCATAATTTTTGAAGCTAGTATGTGAGCGGGGCAAAGGAAAATGTGTTTGGTCGATTTCTATTAAATTGGATCGACCAAAAAAGGGCCATTTTTCAAACGGTCTCAGAATTCGACGAAACTAGTTTTGTTGGGACCGTATCGTCAAAACATAGTTAGATTTATTTTTCGGGAATTTTTAGAATCAGTATGTGGCCCCGACAAATTGAAATGTACATTCAAATCGAATATTGAATGTTTTATATTTTAATTTGAAGGAAAACTGACTGAAACAGTCGAATGGGCCTACGAAACATATCCCATTGTGTTCGGAATGAGGGTAAAATGCTAGGGACGACAGTCGTTGGGTTTAAATTGGTGTTCGTGTGTGAAAGAGGGTATTTTAGAAATTTAAAAATATATAAATTAAAAAAAATCCTATTAGTCAAATCTATATCTCTCTCCCCGTAATCGAACTCGACGCACGGCGGAAACCATCTGATCCCTTCTCTCCTCGTTTGCGCCTCCTATAGGGAAAATCAGTCCCTCCTCCAGTTGAAGATTTTGAAGAGCTCGAGAAGATCTTCAAATCCATAGCAAGTTTGGATTTTTTTCATTGAGTGGTTTGGGAGAATCGACGCCTGGAAGTTTCAGGTTTAAACCGCCGCTGCCACCTCTACAGGCGATCGCGCCTGACCCCCCTACCGCGCGCGGGTGCGCCTCTCGCCCCTCTTCAATGCTGCACCGCCCGATCGTCGAATATCTACACGGATTTCGCGAAAATCGAAGACCTAGTTTTGAACGCATCAGTGAGGTAACGGATGAAACTATATTATAGCAGTTTAAAGCGCTACAGTTTTTGATTTCACTGTAAAAATCATATCTTTTTCGTTTATTGACGAAATTCAGTGAAACAAGAGACAGTGGACTCGTGTTGACGTCTTCTACATTCTAGAAGAGACCGCATATTTTTCTAAGCCTTATGCTATTTTTGGTGGAGTGGAACCCAATGTGAGATTTCTAAATTATAAACGATATGGAAAACGACAATGTATAAATTATATAGTCGATGTATGAGTTATATAAGCATTGTACACCTCATGTATATGCGTTGTATAAGTTGTACGTTCGATGTATAAGTTATATATATGTTGTAAAAATTATATATGTGTTGAAATAGAAGTGAAATGCTTATATATATATATATATATATATATATACGCCCCTCGTCCACAAACCATGGACGATATTTATTGGTTGTGATTGGTGTGAAAATTGATTGATAGCGAATGGTTGATTGGAATTGTTTGTGGTTGAAATTGATTGATTATGGTTGAAAAATACCCGTTTGTGGTTTAGAATTATTTGGTTGAAACTACATAGGATTAGTTTGTGGAAATGAAAAAAAATATACATGTCGCCTGCGTGCGAACTAGATGCATGAAATCCCCATTGTCAAAAGCTGCGAGGCTTTAAGGTAGAGCGAGGAGTCGTACTAGGGACGACTCCGGTTTTAACTACCCTGCCGTTATGCTGCCAAAATTTTGAATAATATTCATGTGTTAGAATTATTTTCATGTGTTGAAACTATGTTCGTGTGTTGAATAGAAAACCTTCATGTGTTGAATAGAAATTCATGTGTTGAATGGTATTCGTGTTTTAAAATAATTTTTTTATAATAAAAATCATATTTTTATTATCTATATGAACTATATAAAATAGTCGTGTTTTGAAATAAATTGTTTTGCAATAAAAATCACATTTTTACTATATATATACAAACTATAGAAAACTTTCATGTGTTGAATAGAAATTCATTAGTTGAATAGAAATTCATGTGTTGAATGGTATTCATGTTTTAAAAAAATTGTTTTATAATAAAAATCATATTTTTATCATCTATATGAACTATATAAAATAGTAGAGTTTTGAAATACATTGTTTTGCAATAAAAAAAATCACATTTTTACTATATATATACAAACTATAGAAAACACTCATGTGTTGAATAGAAATTCATTCGTTGAATAGAAATTCATGTGTTAAATGGTATTCGTGTTTTAAAACAAATTATTTTATAATAAAAATCATATTTTTATCATCTATATGAACTATATAAAATAGTCGTGTTTTGAAACAAATTGTTTTACATTAAAAATCCCATTTTTATTATATACATGAATTGTCAAAAATAGTGAAGTGTTGAAATAGAAGTCCGTTGGATAAAAATATCATTTTATCAAATGTATGAAAAGCATATAGTTTTGAAATCGAAGAATCGATTATATTTATATATATATATATATAATTAAAATAATTGAATAGCGAAGCTACAGTTCGTGTTTTGAAACTGTGATTTCAAACGATTAGTGCGGGGGATCCGACCATCGGATTTTCCCGAAACCGAAACAGTTGGGTTCGCTTTGGAAATATCTTCCCAACGATACCCACTTTGTGAAAATCCAACGGTTGGATTGTCTGGAATGTTTAATTCAAATCTGAAGAAAAACAGCGCCAGAATCGATTATATATATATATATATATATGTATGTATATATATATGTATGTATGTATGTATAATTATATAATTATATTAAATCGAATAACGACGCTACATTTCGCATTTTAAAATCGAAACTTCAAACGATTGTACTGGGAGATCCGACCATCAGATTTTCCCAAAACTGGAACCGTTGGATTTGTTTTGAAAAGATCTTTCTAATGATGTAAATTTTGTGAAGATCCAACGGTTAGATTTTCAGATATGTGTAAATCAAATCTAAAGAAAAACAGCGCCATGGTCGCGTTATGGCCCGAAGCGTCGTTTGAATAAATTGGCTATTTTAAAATAAATAAAAATAGCGATAAATCGTTATAAAATATTATAAACGATAGGGAATGTGAAATTTAGAAACTAACTGAAGGTTAGCTAAGTCGAATGGTTTCCTGGGTTTTGATCTAATGTTGGTTTCGGCCTTCGGGGTTAATATTTGGGAAATCGTTCTCTTACTGATTTACGGTTGGTGACTGATGAATTGGAATGATGCGTATGTTGTTTGTGTTTGTGTAGCACATGTTTATTATAAACACGAGTTGCTCAGAAAGGCCGGGTTTATCCCATTCTGAATAACTGAATCGACGATAATAAATCGAAGATGAAGAGGTGGTCGAAGACCGGAGATCTTCACCTCGTTTGGATGGTAACTGATGTCCTGATTGGGAGGCATCCCGAAATATGGATAATAAGTGGTGATCGTCCAGGCGTACATGGAGATTGATGGGTATGCGAGGTATATAGTGCCTCCGGTTTGGTTCAGACCCAGAACGGACTAGTAAATGGACTGTGTGTCTGACATTGGAATTCATTCTGTGTGATTGATAGCCATCAGTTACATGGCATGAATTGCCTGTGTGGCATGCTAAGATGCAGTGATTAGGGCTTCTGTTGAAAAGCAAAGTCTTGTGGTGATGATCAAAGCACCGCCTGTGTGGCGTATCTTTGTGTATAACGTGAATTCGCGAACCTCACACCCCGGTATGAACCAGAAACGGGAGAGGACCTCAGGGAGGGCATGCGTTTCTTTCTAGTTAGAGGTGGTGTCGGTGCTTGAACTTGCTGACATTTATATTATTTTCACCTATGTGGTTGTTGCTGTTGCGAGGCGCCTCGGTTATATCGGTGACAATGTGAAGTCGATGGAGTCATTCGTTGGCTCATTTACGCCCCAAAGGGCGGGGAAACGTAGTGTTCAGGAAATTTAATCCACATCGGTGGACCGGCCCTGTCGCCCCAAAGGCTTGCCTGCGCGCTTGCCTGAGACATGGGCTAGATTGTCTCGAAGTCAGTAAGGACTATCTTTTGCCTTGGTTCATGGCGGAAATCCAATTTCCAAATACGTGATTGTGCGGTTTTGATTGTATACCTATATATGGCGACATAGTGGTATGGGGCATTAATGTCGTCTATGATTGATACTTATGATTTGAAATTGTTTTTGAAATATATAAACACTAGTAATAATATCAAATTCTTTTGTTTTATTCGTATCAAGCATATTTTGGCCATTATAAGGTAAAAACTCTATCCTCCGGTTTGCGTTGCATTATGTGATGGGAACTGAGTCTTATAATGGTTTCATTTTTATAAAAAGCATTGCGATGTTTAAAAGAATGATTTGTTTTAAACCTCTGGCAATCCAATGGAGTAAACCCGTTCCGCGAAAGTGGCGTGGTCCTGTGATTAGCCAATTGTATAATGTGTTAAGTAGATTTCTCATACCAGTCCCATGACTGACTCATAGTTTGTTTCACTTGCAAACTCGAGTGCCCCTTTTTCTACACGGACAGCCTTGTATTCAGGTTAGCAGGCTCTTTCTGGATAGCTGGAGATGAAGATGGATTCTATCATTTATCTCTTTTTTATGTTGTTCAGCTCCTATTGTACATATTATGTTTGTTTTCCACTGTAGACATTTATGTATAGCTGAAATGTATTTGTACTAAATATGATCCTGTATACTGTGTAACTCTGATGATTATGTTTATCCAGTGTATTCTTTGTACATTATCTGGTGTATTTATTTATTTCTATTCTTCTATTATCTGTTTGTGTTATATTCCAAAGATTACCCTTGCCGCCGTCCATACGGGGTTTGGGGTCATCACAAGGTTAATTGACAATTTAATAGAGTGAGAATTAGGAAAGGCTAATTGATAATTTAGAAAGGTTAATTGACAATTTAATAGAGTGAGAATTAGGAAAGGCTAATTGACAATTTAGAAACGTAGAAAGGATAGGTTAATTGACAATTTAATTGACAATTTAGCCTTTTCATTTTAGGCAATAGTTCAAGAAAATCAGACAATACATTACATAATATTATGTGTGTGTATATATATATATATATTTATGCGTGTGTGTAATACAATGATATATTTATGTGTGTGTGTATATGTGTGTAATACAATGATATATTTATGTGTGTGTATATATATATATATATATATATGTGTGTGTGTGTGTGTGTGTGTGTTTGCGCGCGCGCGCGTGTGTGTTTATATATACAATGATAGTACACAATATGAACATCTACATGTTGGTCCACTAATATAGCATTAAATCTGGTTGATTTAATTGACAATTTAATATGAACATCTACATGTTGGTCCACTAATATGAACATCTACATGTTGGTCCACTAATATAACACGAATAATACATTTATCATACATAAAATTTAATTGACAATATAACACGAATAAGTTAAGTGAAGAAAACGAAAATTTTCATTCCTTAAATAAAATTGTGCTCCTTTATTAGTTAAATAAGTTAAGAGAAAGGAAAGGAAAGGTTTCCTTATTTGAATAAATTTAATAAGTAATCACCTTGCACAAATATGTATATAAGAGTATATTTTTGATACAATCTAATTTATATACACATTAAACTATAATAAAAATTTATTTGTGAAACTAAATAAAATATTGCTTTTATTTAAACGAAACTTAGAAAAGTTCTAAATGAATCTAGGATTAAATAATAATTATATCGATATATGTTATGTTATTTTAATCTGTTTAGGATAACGTAAGTAACGTATATAAGATAAAATTTGAAACTAATATGATTTATTTAAATAAATAGATTAACGGTTAAATAATTTGAATCATTATATCAAACCTTTTAGACTTTTCTGTTGACTATTTATTTATGTATTTAATATTTGCATGTGCTTGATTAGTTAGAATAATCATTCATAATTTGTAACAATACATGTAATTTTTTTAATATATTGTCATTCGTATGTTTCAAATAATTTAAAAAACTACAATAAAATAATATTTTTAATCAATTATATCAAACCTTTTAGACTTTTTTGTTGAATATTTATTTATGTATTTAATATTTGCATGTGCTTGATTAGTTAGAATAATTATTCCTAATTTGTAACAATACATGTAATTTTATTAATATATTGTCATTCATGTAATTTTTTCAATATATTTTCATTCGTATGTAGTTTCAAATAATTTTAAAAACTACAATGAAATAATATTTTTAATCAATTATATCAAATCTTTTAGACTTTTTTGTTAAATATTTGTTTATGTATTTAATATTTGCATGTGCTCAATTAGTTAGAATAACTATTCCTAATTTGTAACAATACATGTAATTTTTTTAATATATTGTCATTCATATGTAGTTTCAAATAATTTAAAAAACTACAACAAAATAAAATTTTTAATCAATTTTATAGCATTACAAAGTTGGAATAATTCAAGGTCGGACCAAAGGTTAGAATAATTAAATGACCTTGAAAATATAGACAATTTGGGTAATTTACGGTTGTACCAATTAGTAATCATTAAAGATTAGTGGGAATTATAATATAATAGATTATTACTATATCATGGAAAAGTCTATTTTAACGTAAAATGATGACACAAAAATTCTTAATTGTTAAATCTTCTCAGCTAAAATCCCATCTTCTGTGTAAAGATGAACAAATTCGATAGTCTACAATTTATGTATTTAATTTTATGTATAATTTTGTATTACAATAGCCATTCCCTAGTAGTAGTGGTGGTGGTGGTGGTGGTGGTAGCAACAACAGCAGTAGTAGTATGTTTTAAAATGCTCATTCCAGCTATAAATGTTTGGTTTCAAACCTATTGCAAAACTAAATTTCATTTTGAATTTGTATTTTAAATCCTTTTAGGAGTTTGCATAATTATAAATTTATGCATGCGCACATTGAAAGTACAACAACAAAACCTTACCTAGTGAAAATAATTAATGATAATAATTTTGTAATAAGTTTCAAGAAGTGATTTAGAGTTTTTTCCAAGCTTAATTCTTGATAATAACGGTTCGTGCAGATTATTCAGCAGTTAAATATACTTTTAGTTTATGCTAATGTGAGGAAATAAAATGTTCTTACTTGTATGCAAATATTATGATGCAGTTGTGCTTGCTTATGTTGCTGCTGTGTGCTGGAGTCCTGTTTCTAAGCTTATACTGCAGATACATGGAGCATGTTACTTACGTGATCTTATTTTTTAGTTATACATAATGTTGATTATTACTTGGTTATTTAATATGACCGTGGAGTATATGTTTGTACTATTGTAGTTTTCATTGTTTTCCTATTAGATTTTGTTTGTTGTACAAAATAGCGTATTAGTAATTCAGGTGCAGCTCGTTTTGTAGTTCTTCACTGTTTACATAATGTATCTGTTACTGATACAGATTACGTTTAAAGAACATGGGCACAGTTCTTTCTACAATAATTCTTCTTCTTTTATCTTCCTTTTCTTGTTACAATAAGATAAGATGCAAGCTGATGATCCCGTAGTTGCTCTGTCATATTCGGAAGTAATATAATCCATCGGATAATATATGTTAACAATTATTCAACAAATTTCAAATTAAAAAATCTCTATGGAGTCAACAAACGACATCACTGCCACTAAACGACACAATTAATTACTCCTTTGCTGAGCATGTTTCTCTAACTAATTAGCTCACAGGCTATTGTTTGGCTGGATTTTGATCGATGAGCCAAACAACAGTTCATAAATATATAGAATCAATAAAGAAGAAATGATTTTTGTAGTATTTGTTGTAGTTGAACAAACTTTGATGTACGTCCACTTGACTACTACAAATTTGTCGTTCTCTAACGTCCATTTTTGTAGCTACAGCATCGCTAAATTCTTTAGCGATGCCATGAAGAGTCGTCGAGTCGCCAATCAAAAAATAGGCATCACTAAACTGTGTGGCGTCGCTAAGATGTCCTAAAATTGGCATTGTCTTTGCATCCATGACAATCCGTTGCATTCATTTCTTACAACCAAAAACCAAAACAAAATTATCGTATATAGCCAAACCAATTATTCTAAACACGCAACATGATCAACATGCCATAACAAGCAGTCATATATAGGCAAAGATTATATATTTGACTAATAAACTATGATAAATAAATAGTCTAAACAAGCAGAACATAATTATATTTAGTAAAACAAAATTACAAAGTCCAATTCCAAACCAACATGTCTAAATAACACTCATAACATAAATACATATATAATACACAAATCATGTCGAGATGAAGCAACTTATATATTATGTGATGACCTGCTAGCATCCTCAACCTCTGGTCTCTACTATGTACATATTTCCACATAATCCGTGTCATATTTGTTGGGAAACAATGGCTGAGTCGCGGACCAGGTCGCTCTCTTGAAGACGATTCGGCGATCTGGTCGGTGGTGCAAAACCAGTTCGTACACTCGCCGCTGCCTCTAGGATAAAACAGCCTCGTAGAACAGTAACTGATTTGCTTGCACAACAAATCAGTGCAGATTTGCACTTTCTAAATAAATAACTGCTCGAAAATTTCTGTAAGAATATTTTAATGGCGGAGGAGGAAAAAAATATTTTTTTCTGTACAAATCTCGTCTACAACTGAAGATAATATATAGACGGGGATTAGGGTTAATCGAAAATACTGGGCAGTAGGAGAAAATAGGATCTGCTGAAATACCAGGTTAAAAGTTTACCGCTTCATGATAAAGTCGACTCAGAAATATTTTTCATAAAAACAGTTTGAAAAAGTCAAGGTTTTCTGGTCCAAAAATATAAGTGTCTACACCACATAGCCAAGGCCCAAGTCCAAGCCCAAGCCCGAACCGAACCGACCCGAGCCGGGCCGGGCCGGGTCGGGTCGAGTCGGTCGGTCGCGCGCGCGTGTTTGGTGTTCATGATGCATGGTCTCCCTCCTCACAACAAAGCATGCATTGGGAGCCCAAGGCCCCAACATGACTTCTTAGAAACAAGTATAAATACTTGCATCTTTCTTATAATCCCATGATGTGAGACTATTCACATATAGGAGCCATCATACACTTATTTCTATATTTTAAATAATTCACATAAATTTCCAACAATCCCCCACTTGAATTTTTCAAAATATTATCGAGCAGTTTCTAAAAACATAAGACTGTGCATAAACAAAGGTGTCATCCGACTTGAACCTTTGCATAGTGAGTTAGATTCAGTTTTTACTAGAGTGACACGTAGTCTTGAACTCTATTCCTGACATCAAACCACACACAACCTTTTCTATAGTGCAATCAAATAAGCCCGTGCGTTTATGGCCATGCACGTCTATCCCAGTTTAGTGAACGCTCTAGAAGTTTTGCCCAAAACTCCATAGGAAACGGCCACATTTCCACATTCACACAGGTGAGTCTATCAAGAGTACTCCTGAAGGTAGGTACTCCACTCCAAATAGAGTATAGATCTTATTAAGAGTTTCTATTAACTCATCCTCTAATCACTTCAGGAATACATGCTTCTTAGTTTATTAAATAGCATGTTCTACTTCTATCACTACACAACTTGTTTTTACCCATTGAACCTATTTCTTGGGATCTCCAGTCATTTAGGTCGGGTTACCATTGTGCGTGATTCCACAATCTCAGGGCAATAGTCCCATTCTTTTAGAATTATTAAGGACTTTCTTTCTGGTCAGTCCTTTCGTCAAAGGATCTGCCAAATTATCATCACTTCATATGTGATGTCCTCTAACAATACTGTGCATACGACTGCCATTTCTTACCGTTGTATTATCGGTTCTATTTTTCTTTCAATAGTCGTCAAATCTTTCATCACTATATATGTGATGTTCTTTTATAGTATTGTGCTTACGACGCCGTTTTCTACCATTGTTATAACGGTTCTATACTTTTTGTAATAGCCGCGGAACTATCACAATCGATTACACCACTGGTGTCTATCTTTCTCGTATAGGGATCTCAACTAGCAGATTTCTTTAGTACTCTGCTTCTTCACTAGCTGTGGCTAGTGCTCTTATCTCAATCACTATAGTATACTGAGTCAAGATATTCTGTTTCTTAGATTTCCAAGAAACAGTTCTTCCAGCAATGCTAAATATATAGTCACTGGTCGCAATAGAATCATCAGATAAAATATTCCAGTCAGCATCAGAATATCCTTCAAGTACAGCTTGAAACTTTTCATAATGTAATCCAAGGTTCATGGTTCGTTTAAGGTATCTCATGACCCTTTCAATATCATATCAGTGCTCTATACTGGGTCTACTGGTAAATCTGCATAATAATCCCACGACATAGTCAATGTCGGGTCTAGTACATTCAGTGGCATACCGAAGGCTGCCAATGATGCTCGCAAAATCAGACTGTCTTACACCTTCATCAGTGTTCTTAAATAACTTTACACTGAGACCATATGGTGTATATGCAGGTTTACAGTCAAAATAATTGTATTTCTTTAGAGTATTCTCATTTTAATGAGATTGATCCAAAGAAAATCCCCTTTTTACCCAGTAATCTTAATATCAAGGATTACACTCACCGCGCCTAGATCTTTCATATCAAAAATTGGCATTTAATAAGGATTTGACTGAGTTTATGGCATGAATGTTTGACCCAAAGATGAGTAGGTCATCTACATAAAGGCATATAATAGTGCAAATGTCATTCTCAGATTTGAAATAAATGCATTTGTCACTTTCATTAACTTTAAAACCATGTGAAATGATTAAAGTTATCAATTTTTTTTAATATAATTGTTATGTGCTTGTTTTAAACCATATAATGGTTTATCTAATTTGCATACTTTATGTTCTTGACTATATACTACGAATCCTTCAGGCTGGTCCATATGAATTTCTTCTTCTAATTCACCGTTCAAAAACGCGGTTTTAACATCTATTTGGTGTATTAATAAATTATGAATGGAAGCAAGTGAGATTAATACCCGGATGGATGTTATTCGAGTTACAGGTGAAAAAGTGTCGAAGAAATCTATATTTTCTTTTTCTCTAAAACCTTTAGCTACTAATCATGCTTTGTATTTATCAATAGTACCATCAGGTTTTAGCTTTCTTTTTAAGTACTCATTTACAGCCTATAGATTTACAACCAGAGGGTAAATATGTCAAATGCCAAGTCTTATTGGATTTCAAAGAATCCATCTCATTATTTATAGCCTCTCGCCAAAAATCGACATCTAAAGAAGATAAGGCCTCTTGGAGGTTTAAGGGATCCTCCTCTATAGTAAAAAATTCGAACCAAATTCGTTTACGGTTCTTGCTCTTTTACTTCTTCTAGGTTCAACTTCAGAACTTTTATTAAGTTCTGTTCTAATAGGCGTATTTGATGTGCCCCCACTATTCCTTAATTTAAAAAGAAATTTCGTTTCATAAAAATTGACATCATTTGATTCAAATTATATTATGTGTATTTAGGTCATAAATTCTGTATGCTTTGCTATTAACAGCATAGCTTATAAATACACATTCGTATGATTTACTTGCCAATTTTATTCTCTTAGGGTCTAGAATGCGAACATATGCGAAGCAACCCGAAGTTCTAAAGTATGACATATTGGATTTATATTTCTCTAAAATTTCATAACGCGAAATTTTATTCTTAGATTTGGGGATTCTATTCAGAACATAACATACAGTCTATAAAATATCCCCCCACTAATGTTTTGCTGCATCAAAATTTAATAAAATGACAATTACTAATTCGGTAAAGGTCCTATTTTTTTTTAGCTTTACCTTCCATTTCAGGTGAAAATGGTGCAGTTCTCTTATGTATAATATATCACATAAAAAATCCAGAATAGAATTTGATTCATATTATGTTCCTCTATCACTATGTAGTCTCTTAATTTTCCTATTTGCTTGATTTCAATTTTGAATGTTTCAAACATATCAAATGCATCATATCTTTAAGAATCAATGTCTTTCCAATCATATGTTTTATTTTCATATTACCAGTCTCTACAGCTTAAGTGGTGCGAGAATCTCACAACACACTTTCTGATCGTCAGCAACCGTGTATATTGTGAATATATCACGATCATAGCAAACATGGTGAGAAACACCAATGTCTACCCACCAACCTCTGATTCACCAATAAGGCGAATCTCAGTAATCATAGCCGTAAGAGGCTCCTCAGTCAGGTTAGCCTGCGGTGCAGGGCCTGGCCTGTTCCAATACATTCGTGTCATATGATCTGGTTTTCTGCAGTTGTATTATAGAATAACTGTCCAGAATCATTCATCTGGGTTAATTGCTGCTGTCATTTATGGTTTCCTTGCGGATTCCATTCTGTTATTTACTGGTCGGTTGTTGATGCTTACTATTTTTTAGAGATGTTCATATGTTTGAGAATTTATATTTTCTCATAGGAAAATATTCATAAATTCAGAGACTAACATAAATTATCCACATGTATGCAAAAAAGGTGTTCTATATTCTATCTTTTCACTTGTATGCATATAAACTATGTCAATTTATTTGATGCAAAAAACCTATTCATCCAATTAATGTCAATTCTTAAGGACATTATCAAATAACATATACATTCTATTAATGTCAAATTTTTAGTGACATTTCCCAATATTATATGTGTTCTATTAATGTCAATTTTAATGACATTTCCATATAATCATATGCATTTCAAATGTATTGACCAATTATTTATTTTGGCCACTTCTTATCTTCCCTAAAAATATATATAAATAAATCGAGAGATTTATGCATCATAATACAGTCTGAACATCGCAATTCATGCATTTCTACTTGCTCAACCTCGTGGTCATCAGTTGAGTGTGTAATTACATTTAACCATGTATATGTGCTTCGGCATTCACAATCAATTTAATCAGCATTGACAAAGCACATTACTGTATAAGTTATCATACTTCAAACGTCACATGGAGCAAAAGAAACGATAAAAAATTAAAACCATACCAAGCATTAAGTTGCAAGTAGGAAACAAGTTCTGAAGCTTTACTTCTCTTTATGACCGCGCATCAGCTCTCTCAACTCAACTATCTCATCTTCACCGTACATGTATTTCTTCAGATCCAGGGTATACCCGAAAGCTCAATCAGGCCAAATTATTAGATCTGGGATCTTTAGTGAATATCGAGAGTGGTAGCTGCGGTCTGGTATGTACAGATAAACATAGAAATGAATACAGAAAACCCTAGACGGGTATCAGAAATGAGCGAGGTTGAAGATGTTTGGTCGCCGAATGTAAATGGGATAGTCGAAGCCATTGTTTCACGGATCGTCTTCAAATTGTTGGGAAACAATGGCTGAGTTGCGGACCAGGTCGCTCTCTTGAAGACGATTCGGCGATCTGGTCGGTGGTGCAAAACCAGTTCGTACTCTCGCCGCCGCCTCTAAGATTAAACAACCTCGTAGAACAGTAACTGATTTGCTTGCACAACAAATCAGTGCAGATTTGCACTTTCGAAATAAATAACTGCTTGAAAATTTCTGTAAGAATATTTTAATGGCGAAGGAGAAAAAAATATATTTTTTTCTATACAAATCTCGTCTACAACTGAAGATAATATATAGACGGGGATTAGGGTTAATCGAAAATACTGGGCAGTATGAGAAAATAGGATCTGCTGAAATACCGGGTCAAAAGTTTACCGCTTCATGATAAAGTCGGCTCAGAAATATTTTTCATAAAAACAGTTTGAAAAAGTCAAGGTTTTCTGGTCCAAAAATATAAGTGTCTACACCACATAGCCAATGCCCAAGTCCAAGCCCAAGCATAAGCCCGAACCGAACCGAGCCGGGCCGGGTCGGGTCGAGTCGGTCGGTCGCGCGCGCGTGTATGGTGTTCATGATGCATGGTCTCCCTCCTCACAACAAAGCATGCATTGGGAGCCCAAGGCCCCAACATGACTTCTTAGAAACAAGTATAAATATTTGCATCTTTCTTATAATCCCATGATGTGGGACTATTCACATATAGGAGCCATCATACACTTATTTCTATATTTTAAATAATTCACATAAATTTCCAACAACATTTGCCCTACTCGTCAGTAACCTGCTGATTTTGCAGCTGAGGGTAAAGATCTCCTTATTCTTCGTTTTCAACTCCTGGTGAGGCAGTGAGATAAGAGTTAAAAAATTTCTGAACAAAATAAAGTTAGAGTACATTAAATTCCAACTACAAATTTATTTTGCATGAATCAAATGGAAAAAATAACACATTTGAATAATCAAAAGTAATGTTTCACGTTCAGAAAGAAAAATAAATCTATTATGAATTACATTTTATAGGTCCCCCCCAAGAGTTACACTAAAAGACTTCCATATTCTTTGGTAAAATTAGCATAATAATACTGGCGGGAAAAGCTTAGCAATTTTTTTGGTGAGAAGTATGCAATGTTTGGAATTCAGGAAGAAGCACACATTTTAGTGTAAAAGGAAAAGGATAGTGAACCCCCTCAATTCCACTTTTGCACTAAAATGTGTCTTCTTCGTAAATTCCAAACTTTGCATACTTTTCACAAAAAATTTAGCTATAAATTTGTCCTTTAAAAGAAAGTTCTCTTATTAAAATGGAAAACTAGAAATTTGTAAGTAGGTGGACAAAAGTAATTATAAGCATTGACCAGTCACAAATACTGATCTGCACATTCATCTACAAGTCTAGTAAGATGAAATATTCTACTTTCTGTGGATAAATTTGAGATAAAATTAGAGCAGAAAACATATCTACCAAAGGTATACTTGCATTTTTTGTGTGGAAAATTTTGTGGGGTATATGAATTTCTATAAATAACAATGTTTATCTCAACGATCACAGACATGTACTAGTATGAGAAACCTGCATGAATCAATTTATTGGTAGCTGCCAGTGCCATTGATTCAATGTCACAACCATGTACATATAGTATGAGCAATCTATGTGAACTATGTTGATTGCATTACAAAGACAAACATTATTATTTTTCTTCACAACAATTTTAACCCATAAATGAGCATCTTTTTATTATTAGATATAAATGGTTCTAATTTGAGTAAAATTAATGCAAACAATTTTTTAATACCATCTCCTTCAGTTTGTGTAGTATGTGGTGAAACAAAGAAAGTAAGAATTGCTTAAAACTTATTGAAAACACAAAAATATAAACAGAAACAAATAGGTTAAACAGTTTTCTAAACTTGGTTTTTGTAGTTGAATAACGTTTTAAAACGCCGAAAGTCTATAGAAACATAATTTTGGCTAAATGGGTTTCTAAAACTTAATTTTTTATTAACCTTAAAAATGTTTTAGAAACCACTTTACATCAAAAAAATTTAATGATGAAAGAAAATAGAAGTAAAATAAGAAAAAGTAGTATCATTTTTGGACAAATTTAATGTTTTTCACGCTTTTTTCCTCAAGTCTCTGGAATACTTTGACATGATCATATTTATAAAATATGCAAGCAGGATTCAAGGTGGACAGATCAAATTTCCTTAAGTAACAGAATTTCATGCATTACAATAAAAGAAAATAAAAGACGGAATTGGTTTTTCTCTAACCGACTTGCAGAGTCCTTTCGTGCATTAGCTTTTTCATCCCCTTGCGTCGTACTGTCCCCCTGCCTTAATCAAGAAAAAATCAGGAGAAGGATTTGAGATTTTATTTGATTTTGGGGCTAAGGTTTGGGCGGTGGAAATCTAAAAGGGTGGAGCTATCCATGGCTTGGAATTTGGATTATAATAGATCAACAGTCCCGGTTTATTTTCTGTTGTTGACGGAGATTGCTGAGTGGAAATAGATTGTCTTTTACTTTCTTGAATGCTACAGTACAAATAAACTTCTGAATAACATTAATTTGTTTAACTATTATGGAGTTTAATATAATTTTTGTTCAGTTTAATAATATACATATTTTAAATAGTAATATTACAATTTAAGTGGTGTTACATAGTTTAAACTTGTACCTAAAATTTTAAATATGTATATTTTACATAGCATTATTATTTATTTTTAAATATACAATTTTATATTTATTTATTGCAATTAAAATAATGTTTTAGATCTTCGAAGTACAATCATACATTCGTTATTATTGTATGAGGATGTTAAATATATGATTCTATACCATTCCTTAATTATAAATGCGATGTTCATATTGTGAGATTCAATTATTCATCAATGGTTGTTCATTATCGAAAAAAACTCAGTTGATTTATAATACAATAATCAAATTGGGTCGGTATGACACAAAATTGCATAATTTGTATTTTATTTAAATTTAAATTCAATTTAAAGGTTATATACATAATTTTATTTTCTATTTCTGTAGTGTCGCAAAGGCGTATGAAATTAGCGACATTACTACGACAAGAATGAAAATAAAAGAAAAGCACATTGGGGTCACAACAATATCGCTAAATTTTTCCACGTTAAAGTGGCATAGGAATATATATATGCCATTATGATGTCATTTGTAAGGCGTCTCTAATCGAAGTGGCGTCAGTAGGGCGTGTTAAATACAAATGCCTTAGTGATGCCATGGTGATGGAATGATTGGAATCGATATTAACGACGCCGAGCCGGCACCGCATCACTAAGGCATCACTAATTGACATCAGAAATCATCATATGTTCTAGTAGTGATGTAATTTATTATTTATACATCCAAATTGCAATAAAGTCATAGTTTGAGCATAAGAATGTGAAGAAATAGTTGTTGAGTGCAATGAACCAAGAAGTTCAACTCTTGAAATTCGACATTAATACATCATCTATATTACATGCCTAAACTTAAGTGTCATAAACTCAGGAGAAGCAAGAGAATGAGAAAGTAGAAAGAAAGAAAGAAAGAAAGAAAGAAGAAAGAAAAGAATAGAAGAAAAAAAGAATACAAACTCATCGGAGAGGAAAATTAGATCAGAATCTCACATCGAAATGAATAAAATATAATACTCTAATACTTTGTACATAGTAGAAAAACTGCATATATATTCATGAATAAATAATCATGGTAGATAAATAGATCACCTTATATAGTTATAACAACCAGTCTATACAATTGCTGATAAATACAACAAGCACAACGGAATTAAAATAATACAAAATTACGAGAATATGTCTCGATTTTAGTTCCTCTCTTATACCTCTAAACAAATCCAAAGCAAATTTGGAAAATATAGTCGGTCCGACCCGAACATATCTAGGGGAAACAATAAAGCTCTGATTAGTCTGAAATACAAGAGTGAGAAAACTCAAATCACAAACGAGTTTCTTAATTTTTCAAATCCTCTATCAACAATGGAACTCTCGTAAGACACAACCACACATAAACATGTAATGACCCGCATTGGCGGAGGTATTATTATTAATTTATTTAATTATATAAACAGTGATATATAGGATTTAATGGTCGTTGAATTAAATAATGGTGAATATTTAATTTAAAATAATAAATTAAATAATATATTTAATTTTGAAATAATCGGAATTTGCAGAAATGGCGATATGGTGTGAACTGGATCATCTGCGATATTTAATTCAGTTTAGAATTGAATTAGAATAACGAATATATTTAATAAACGGCAGTTTGCAGGTATAATTATATTATAATTAAAATCGAGCTTGAAATGGCGCTGCAGTTCGCTAATTGGCGATTCGAACTTCAACTGAATGTACAAGATTCGTTTTAAGCCGGATTTCTGTGAAACAAGAAATGTGTGGAGCTGGTGGGGTATATCTTTCTAGTGGAAGAGAAAAATCGGGATTTCGTCGTGTAGATTTTGATTTATGTCCTAATCAAATTTTAGAATAGTCGCTGTGGAAATTCCTTTATAATTTATAAAGGGGTTATTTATATTTTAAAAAGGAATTTCAATATAAATCGAATATCGAGTTGACCCAGATTGAAATATCAAGTTAGAAATTCATATAGGAATATTCTAGAGCTGTATGGTATTCCACTGTGGATATATACGATAATATTTATTTTGAAATATTAAATTTAATTATATTTAAATATATTTATATATTTAAATGGGTTATTTAGAGCTTTAAAAAATAGCCACTTTTGCAAACGAAGCCAGAATTCGAAGAAACTAATTTTGTTGGATCCGCAATGTCAAATAATTGTTAGATTTCCAGTTTCGTGATTTTTAGAGTCACTGTGTGGTCGTACGGATTTTTAGAGTGAAAAACAGTCAGTATTTTGACGGTTAAAAATACGCTGTATGAGCAAACGGAGTCGGAATTCGACGAAACCAGTTTCGTTGGGACCGTAATGTCGAACTGTAGCTGCATGTCCAGTTTCGTGATTTTTAGTTATCGTATGTAATCACAGGAATTTTAGAAGACGTATTAACGAAGGAGAATATACATAGAATATTCCATTCTACAAAATATCTAGATATTTGTCTCCACTATAAATACACCACCCTTAGCCTCTTCTAATAACCTAATTCCTCAATCAGAATTTCCGCCGTCGGTTTGTTCTTCACACAACAAAAATGGCGTGCAAAAATAAAATCAAAGAAATATAAATCAAATGTTATAAATTCCCAAACATACACAGTTGTGTTCACCAAGGGTTTTGCTTCTAATCTATACCCTTTTTAACCCATTCGACATCACCGATGGGTACTCCAGTTTTTCGAGCAGCGAGTAGGGTTGAGGTTTGTGGTAAATTGAAGCATCGATATAAGTTTCTGAGGTGGTTTTCGAGTCCTGGAGGTTGTTCCGCACCTTGAGTGCTGACTTGGCGGCTTTCCACGACTAAAACCGTCGCTCGAACTGGGAGCGACAGTGACGCGGTTTCCAGGAAGTGAACTTATATAGATAAGAGATATTGGTTTTAACACCGATAGTTTTAAATAGAATGGGTACAACACACTTGTATAAGTGAAGTAAGGTTATTAAAGAGAACATTTATAAAGTGAAGAACCGTTACCAAAAGTAAATCTTTATAAATGAATAAACATTATCAAATAGGAGTTATTCGAATAAGACAAATCAATTAGAGTTAGAAATGATCGATTAGAATTGATCAGTGAGGGTTGACCAGTTAGAGTTAACTAATTAGAGTTAATCAAATAGGAGTTAATCGAATAGAGTTATCGAATATCACTTATTCGAAGTAGAGTTATTGAATGTAGTGTATTCGAGAGAGGAATAATCGAATATTGGTTATTCGAGGTGAGTTAATCGAATCTAGTTATTCGAGAGGAGTTATCAAATCTAGTTATTTGAAAGTAGTTATCGAATAGTTTATTCGAATAGAGTTAGAGGAGTTAATCGAATACAGTTTATTCGAATAGAGTTAGAGGAGTTATCGAATCTAGTTTATTCAACAGGAGTTAAGTGAATAGAGTAAATCAAATAGAGTTAAGCAAATAGAGTTAATCCAATAGGGTCAGTCCAATAGAGTTAATTGATAAGAGTTAAGTGAAAAGAGTTAATCGAATATAGTTATACGAAAGAAAGGTTAAGTAAGGAAGTTAGTTAAAGAAATTTAAAGTGAACTTTACCTATTTCAAGGTTAGAAATGTTGTTCAGTTAAGGTCTGAGAGGTAATTATACCCCAACTTGATTGGTTTCGTTTTTAACTAAGGAACGGTTAAGGTTCAGCAGAAAAGGATGGTAAAGTGAATTTAGTAATTAAAGGAAATGGTTGAGTTGGCATAGCGATGTTTTATCTAAACATCTGCTTAATCCAAACGTAGGAGTTTTGGAAATGTTTTCCAAACAAGAATCATAAATGTTTTCTAAATACAGAAAACAAGGAATGGAAATGTTTCCAGTGTTAATAACGTATATTTTATAAATATAGAAAATAGCAAATGTTGAATATAGGGAAACAGGAGATGTAAAATGAACTAAAGAGATTAATGTTAAATGATGTTTGTTCGATATAATTTCCATCTAGAAATAATATCGTTGTTTGCACACTTGTTTTTCTTTGATAGTTAACTCACTGACTATCGAAGTTTTGACCATTTTAACGTTGTTAATATGGAAAGACCGGTTGGATTATTATCCAAAGAACCACTTTGTATTGGCATAAGCGTTGTGAATCATATATGCCAAGGATAATTGAAGACGGAGTAAAGTGCAAGGGCTATTGTATAAGTCTTAGATAACAGTGCCTAAGATGGATGTACTGAATAGTGCCTTCGGTTCATCCTGTTCCTGGATGACTTGTATGGATGAATGTCTAACAGAGTATTTCCAGACGATCACGTATATTGATTTCTCCAACCGTACCAAGAGTGAAAGCGGAGAAGGAAACTTCTTTTAGCTAACACATAATGTATGGTTGAGGACGTCAATCGGTGATTTGATGGATTTGACAATGTGGCATTCAAAGTGAATCCGGTGTGATGATAAAGTGTAGCTTCTAGCCTCATATCCGGTAAATGACATAAATCGGGCAGGCAGCATGGCTAAGTCGGTCGCACCGAAGTAGGGTGTATAATCACCTGATCTAGAGTTTCATTTATTTCTAAAAATCTATTGTTGATGCTATCCCATTCGGGAAACGGTTTCTGATCCCAACCGTTGGTGATATACATTCGATACACTCAAGCGAAATGAGTGGTCGGTCATGTGTGGCCGGGTTGCAAGATGTTCTTGTTGAACCCAGTGTATTCCTTTCTAGAGGTACACTAGCGAAAGGTGGTTCCATACCTTGTCATAGTTGGAAATCCATTACCCAATACGTGCTTGCGGTATTGATTTTATACTATGTATGTAGAACGTGAGATGAAAGCGTTTCTGCTAGATGATTATTATATTGTGGTTGATAGACATTATTATAATATCAAAAGGTTTTTGATATAAAGATAATTTGGATTCTCATAAGGGAAAACCCCGTTCCGTTATACGGCGTGGTCTTATGAGATATCGTTTAATGGCTCAAACTGTTTTTTTTACAGTTTTACTCATACCAGTCCCATGACTGACCCGGAGTTTATTTGTTTGTTTCCCTAAACTCTTGGGTGCCCAATTTTGTACGGGCAGTCAAGTAGTCAGGATTTACAGATATACTGGAAGAGATTGGAGCAGGAGGCTTCAGGATTATATAGCTATAGTTATTTCCGCTGTGTTGTAAGTTATGTACTTTGATAATGATGTTTATTCAAGTACAGATGTATATTTCAAGTTATGTTATATATATTATATGTTATTCGTTCCGCTGTGAGGTTCGTGTTACTCTGATGTTGTGTTCTTCTTCTTCTTCTATTCTAAGTTTCTATCTTATCTATTCTCACCCTCTAATTTCTTTCATTAATGATCGGTATTTTTCGATGTTTGGTTATTCGTCATCGTGTTTATGTCGATTACCAAAGTCGTCAAAATCCCGGGTCATTACAGTTGGTATCAGAGCTTAAGTTAAGTGAATTACCTTGGCTCTGTGGCGTGACTCGGTGGAGATGGGGTTAGCAATACCCTAGATTGAGTTGAGTGTATATATATGAGTGAGCGTATTTGTTATTGATATAAAATTGTTTTATATTGTGGTGATTTATTGGTTGAGTTGTTTATGAGTTCTGGTCGATCAGTTTGATCCACTGTATCGGTAGGAGTTACTAAACACTCGAATACGATGGGTTGACACGATATGTTTTGAAAAAAGGGTAAATTAAAATAATTTTACCCAAAGTATATTTTTAATATAGTGGATATATTGATTGTTATTATAATCGAGTAAGATAATAAATTAAATGGTTATGTAAATAACCAATCAGAATTCATATAAGTGAAATACGTGAAATCAGATGAGTTAAATCTGAAATTTAAACTAGAAATTGAATTAAAATTCTGGGAAATTGGATAAGTGTTTGTAAATGGATTTGGATTAATATATATAAGGAAAATTTAAGATCCTGGGAGATTTTAAATTGTTTTACAAGCAGTGTGAATTATATTTTGAAATGAATTTCGAAGTGGAAATGTTTAGAAATGGTTTTATAGTATTGAACTCACTTCGATCGCTGGAAAATAGATTCTGATGATGAAAGCTGCAACATCAGTGTTCATTTTCGAGTTATAAGTGACGAATTACTACCAGAGATACTGTTTTGAATTTGTTTTGGGAAAGACAAGTTGTGTTGAATTTCAAAATGGGATTTATAATATAGAATTGAATATAGAAATCAAAGGGAGTTTGAATATATGAAATTCAATGGAATTGAAATAGAGTTTGAATATAGAAATTCAAATGGAATTTGAATATAGAATTCAAATGGAATTTAAACTATATGATTTGATATATAGAATTTGAATAGAATTTGATATATAGAATTTGAATAGAATTTGAATATATAGAACTTGATATATAGAATTTGAATATATAGAATTTGATATATAGAATTTGAATATATAGAATTTGATATATAGAATTTGAATAGAATTTGAATATATAGAATTTGATATATAGAATTTGAATATATAGAATTTGATATATAGATTTTGAATAATAGAATTTGATATATAGATTTGAATAATAGAAGTGATATAAAATTTGAATAGAAATTGAATAGAATTAACTAAGTCGAAGAGAAATTAGTTAATCGAGTTTTGAATTTGAAGTTGAACTTTGAAAGGTGAATTGGATTTGTAAATGGATATTCAAAATCGAATACAGAACTTAAATTTGAAATTTGGATTCAAATTAGTTAATAAGCAAGTTAAAATATATTTGAACATGTCATGTTCAAATATAAAAGTGAAATAGACTAAAGAGTTAATTAACAAATTAATTAACGAATTGATTTAAAACGATCAGGTATAGTTAAAATAGATTGGACAAGCATAAATATACATGAGATAGGTATGGATAAGGTATGAAGGTATATAAATAGAATGCTCGAAGAAAGGTATGTATTTAATTCATATATGAGATTTTATGCGCCGTATCGGCTAGCCGCTTGGCTTTTTCTTTTTCTTTTGGATTGGTGAGGGCCATGGGAGGCTATTTGAAATATCCCGATGCTCCTGGTACAAAGGAGGTTATGGCAACTTTTTTCCGGGAATTTAAGGAGTTGGAATATTTTTAAGATAATTTGATAGTTAGAAATCAACGTATCGATATATATATATATAGAAGTCGATGAGGAATCGAACTTAGAAATAGAATAGAAAAATCAAAAAGGAAGTCTAAGAAGAAAATTTAGTAAGAATAGAAAGAGGAAGCGTATACGTGTTTAAAAGTGAATAAGTAGTTGTATGGTATTGATTATTCGAGTAAGTAGTCATATCTGTTTTGACGTTATAAATGTTATTCAGTCAAGGTCTGAGAGGTAGTTGTACCCCAACTTGATTGATTTCATTATTAACAAATAAATAGTAAGATTTCAGGCTCGAAGATCAATGTTAAATAAGAATTAGTTGAATATGGTATTTGGGTTGTCGTAACGATGCTTTACACAACATCCGTTTTAACCCAAATAAGTGTAAGCTTGGAAATATAATAAAGAATATTTCCTAAGTATAGAAATAAACGAGATCAGAAAAGAGATAAGTAATTGGAGTATTTTCCAATTATAAATAGCATATATTTTCTAAAGTTTGGAAAATAAAGGAAGGCGATATTCGGAAATGTTTTCCAAATAACATAAAAGGCCAATATGGTTATTGAAAATATTTGGTTAACAAATATTGATAAAGAATTAGAGAAGTGATTTAACTAATGGAATATTAATTAAGGGCTCAGTGACATATTCAAAAGGAAAATTTGATTTTTGAAAAGAGTAAACTGTTTAAAAAATCCCAGGGAAAGACTATTTGAATTAAAAACAAATTTAACAGAAATTTGTGAAAGCAAAATTGAATTAAAGTAAAGCCAGTAAAGTGGTAACTGAGATTGAATTAGAATGATATCAAGACAAATTGGATTGTGAGATTCAAATTTGAAGTGTAATGGGATAATCAAGTTAAGTGTTGGGAATCGAGAAGAAACTCGGGTTAAAATGATATTTGGCTCGGATATAAGCGAATGGTGGTGTTGTGGATAAAAGCAGATTGGAATTTGATTGGGATAACATTGGTATATGCTGAATTGATAGCATATGGAAGTGATAGAGTTGATATGCCCGACAAAAAGGTACAAGATTATATTTCTATTGGATATAAGATTTATAAGCCAAATTGGCAAGCCGCTTGGCTGTTTGATTTTCTTTTGGGTTGGAGATGGCCTAGAGAGGCAAGTGGGAGTTTGAGCTATTAACCTGTACAAAGGAGGTGCTGGCAAAAATTTTCAAAAAAGTTAAGGTGTTAGAAAATTTTCTGGATTTTTGAAAATTTTCGTTGATAAGAATTAATTAATAATTTAATTAGAATTAAATTAGTCCAGTGGGAACTGAAGTTTAGAAGTGAACAAATATGTTCTAACCAGTCGATAGGGTCGTCCTCTACCTTTTAGCAATTTCGAGGACGAAATTATTTTAAGTGGGGAAGATTATAATGTCCCGCACTGGCGGAGGTATTATTATTAATTTATTTAATTATATAAATAGTGATATAGAGGATTAAATGGTCGTTGAATTAAATAATGGTGAATATTTAATTTAAAATAATAAATTAAATAATATATTTAATTTTGAAATAATCGGAATTTGCAGAAATGGCGATATGGTGTGAACTGGATCATCTGTGATATTTAATTCAGTTTAGAATTGAATTAGAATAACGAATATATTTAATAAACGGCAGTTTGAAGGTATAATTATATTATAATTAAAATCGAGCTTGAAATGGCGCTGCAGTTCGCTAATTGGCGATTCGAACTTCAACTGAATGTACAGGATTCGTTTTAAGCCGGATTTCTGTGAAACAAGAAACGTGTGGAGCTGGTGAGGTATATCTTTCTAGTGGAAGAGAAAAATCGGGATTTCGTCATGTAGATTTTGATTTATATCCAAATCAAATTTTAGAATAGTCGTTGTGGAAATTCCTTTATAATTTATAAAGGGATTATTTATATTTTAAAAAGGAATTTCATATAAATCGAATATCTAGTTGACCCAGATTGAAATATCAAGTTAGAAATTCATATAGGAATATTCTAGAGCTGTATGATATTCCACTGTGGATATATACGATAATATTTATTTTTAAATATTAAATTTAATTATATTTAAATATATTTATATATTTAAATGGGTTATTCAGAGCTTTAAAAATAGCCACTTTTGCAAACGAAGTCAGAATTCGAAGAAACTAATTCTGTTGGATCCGCAATGTCAAATAGTTGTTAGATTTCCAGTTTCGTGATTTTTAATGTCACTGTGTGATAGTACGGATTTTTAGAGTGAAAAACAGTCAGTATTTTGACGGTTAAAAATACGCTGTGTGAGCAAACGGAGTCGGAATTCGACGAAACCAGTTTCGTTGGGACCGTAATGTCGAACTGTAGCTGCATGTTTAGTTTCGTGATTTTTAGTTATCGTATGTAATCATAGGAATTTTAGAAGACGAATTAACGATGGAGAATATACCGGGAATATTCCATTCTACAAAATATGTAGATATTTGTCTCCACTATAAATACACCACCCTTAGCCTCTTCTAATAACCTAATTCCTCAATCAGAATTTCCGCCGTCGGTTTGTTCTTCACACAGCAAACATGGCGAGCAAAAATAAAATCAAAGAAATATAACTCAAATGTTATAAATTCCCAAATATACACAGTTGTGTTCACCAAGGGTTTTGCTTCTAATCTATACCCTTTTTAACCCATTCGATGTCACCGATGGGTACTCCAGTTTTTCGAGCAGCGAGTAGGATTGAGGTTTGTGGTAAATTGAAGCATCGATACAAGTTTCTGAGGTGGTTTTCGAGTCCTGGAGGTGGTTCCGCACCTTGAGTGCTGACTTGGCGGCTTTCCACGACTAAAACCGTCGCTCGAACTGGGAGCGACAGTGAAGCGGTTTCCAGGAAGTGAGATCGAGTTCAATACTGTGGGTAGGGACGGGTAGAGGTTTCGAAGGAGAAGAGATTGGAGGTGGTCTCAGGAATTTTCGTGGTGAGTAGGAGCAGAACGAGGTGAAGGAACGGAGGAAATGGTGGACGGAAAATCACCTGGAGCGTGGAAATCAAATTGGGGAAGAAGGCAAAAAGAGTCGGGTCTGGTAATATAAGGGGAGTGGGCCAGAAATGTGGAATTGGGTAAGGCCCAATTTATAAAGGAGGACTTTAGTTTTATTTATTTAAATAAGTGTTAAACTTGTAACCGCTATATCTCGGTCATATGAAATCAAAATCACAAACCGTCAGTCACGTTGGGACCGTATGGACGAGAGCTTCACAATTAAGCTGACTGGAAGTGGATTGGGGCTCGTATGAATTTATGGCGAAATAAACTGTTTGATTCAGACCAAACAACAGTTTATCGTTCTATAACGATGAACTGCTAAGGTGAGTAAATCTCACTAACTCTGAACAGTTTATAATTTCATGTTGTATTTTTAGAACTGTTAAATATTGGCTGATTGACTGTGTGTTGACTGTTTGATTGAACTGCTAGTCAGTTAGTTGAATTTATATATTGATTCTGTTTAACAGAATATATCATATGGAACTGAAAGTGATGTTATCTATATTGTTTAACATCTGTGATGCAGGGAAACATGTTGGAGGAATCCAACTGGATTCCTCAACATTTATTTTATTGTGATTCATATATTGTGATATATGATGTGATATATAATCTGTTGTTGATCATATGTATTTGGACGATTTTTATCGTTGTTATATGGTATGTTAAAAACCATAAGAAATACAAGAAAGATAAAAGGAGATTTTCAAAGTATATTTTGAAAATCATTTATTTATATAAAATCACTGGATTTTATATATAAAAGGAAAAAGGATTTTTATATAAGGAAGTAATTATAAAATCAATAGAGTTAAAGAAAAATATTTGTGAATCATATAAAAAGGAGTTATATTTGTCAAACAAATATAAAGGAAAATATTTGCAAAACAAATAGATTAGAAAAAAGGGTATATTTGTAAACCATTAACAAATAGGATTTAAAGGGAATATTTATCTTGTGATATATATATATATATATATATATATAAGTCAGAACTTATTTATGGAGAAAAACAGATAAATGGAATAGATAAATTTATAAATGATATTTATAAATTTAGAAATTATTTATCATTCGATAAATGGAATATATAAGTGTGAACTTATATAGATAAGAGATATTGGTTTTAACACCGATAGTTTTAAATAGAATGGGTACAACACACTTGTATAAGTGAAGTAACGTTATTAAAGAGAACATTTATAAAGTGAAGAACCGTTACCAAAAGTAAATCTTTATAAATGAATAAACATTATCAAACAGGAGTTATTCGAATAAGAGAAATCGATTAGAGTTAGAAATGATCGATTAGAGTTAATCAGTGAGGGTTGACCAGTTAGAGTTAGAGGTAACTAATTAGAGTTAATCAAATAGGAGTTAATCGAGTAGAGTTATCGAATATCACTTATTCGAAGTAGAGTTATTGAATGTAGTGTATTCGAGAGAGGAATAATCGAATATTGGTTAATCGAGGTGAGTTAATCGAATCTAGTTATTCAAGAGGAGTTATCAAATCTAGTTATTTGAAAGTAGTTATCGAATAGTTTATTCGAATAGAGTTAGAGGAGTTAATCGAATACAGTTTATTCGAATAGAGTTAGAGGAGTTATCGAATCTAGTTTATTCGACAGGAGTTAAGTGAATAGAGTAAATCAAATAGAGTTAAGCAAATAGAGTTAATCCAATAGGGTCAGTCTAATAGAGTTAATTGATAAGAGTTAAGTGAGAAGAGTTAATCTAATATAGTTATTCGAAAGAAAGGTTAAGTAAGGAAGTTAGTTAAAGAAATTTAAAGTGAACTTTACCTATTTCAAGGTTAGAAATGTTGTTCAGTTAAGGTTTGAGAGGTAATTATACCCCAACTTGATTGGTTTTGTTTTTAACTAAGGAATGGTTAAGGTTCAGCATAAAAGGATGGTAAAGTGAATTTAGTAATTAAAGGAAATGGTTGAGTTGGCATAGCGATGTTTTATCTAAACATCTGCTTAATCCAAACGTAGGAGTTTTGGAAATGTTTTCCAAACAAGAATCATAAATGTTTTCTAAATACAGAAAACAAGGAATGGAAATGTTTCCAGTGTTAATAACGTATATTTTCTAAATATAGAAAATAGCAAATGTTGAATATAGGGAAACAGGAGATGTAAAATGAACTAAAGAGATTAATGTTAAATGATGTTTGTTCGATATAATTTCCATTTGGAAATAATATCGTTGTTTGCACACTTGTTTTTCTTTGATAGTTAACTCGCTGACTATCGAAGTTTTGACCATTTTAACGTTGTTAATATGGAGAGACCGGTTGGATTATTATCCAAAGAACCACTCTGTATTGGCATAAGCATTGCGAATCATATATGCCAAGGATAATTGAAGACGGAGTAAAGTGCAAGGGCTATTGTATAAGTCTTAGATAACAGTGCCTAAGATGGATGTACTGAATAGTGCCTTCGGTTCACCCTGTTCCTGGACGACTTGTATGGAGGGATGTCTAACAGAGTATTTCCAGACGATCACGTATATTGATTTCTCCAACCGTACCAAGAGTGAAAGCGGAGAAGGAAACTTCTTTTAGCTAACACATAATGTATGGTTGAGGACGCCAATCGGTAATTTGATGGATTTGACGATGTGGCATTCAAAGTGAATCTGGTGTGATGATAAAGCGTAGCTTCTAGCCTCACATCCGGTAAATGACAGAAATTGGGCAGGCATCATGGCTAAGTCGGTCGCACCGAAGTAGGGTGTATAATCACCTGATCTAGAGTTTCATTTATTTCTAAAAATCTATTGTTGATGCTGTCCCATTCGGGAAACGGTTGCTGATCCCAACCATTGGTGATATACATTCGATACACTCAAGCGAAATGAGTGGTCGGTCATGTGTGGCCGGGTTGCAAGATGTTCTTGTTGAACCCAGTGTATTCCTTTCTAGAGGTATACTAGTGAAAGGTGGTTCCATACCTTGTCATAGTTGGAAATCCATTACCCAATACGTGCTTGCGGTTTTGATTATATACTATGTACGTAGAACGTGAGATGAAAGCGTTTCTGCTAGATGATTATTATACTATGGTTGATAGACATTATTATAATATCAAAAGGTTTTTGATATAAAGATAATTTGGATTCTCATAAGCGGAAAACCTGTTCCGTTATACGGCGTGGTCTTATGAGATATCTTTTAATGGCTCAAACTGTTTTTTTACTGTTTTACTCATAACAGTCCCATGACTGACCCGGAGTTTATTTCTTTGTTTCCCTAAACTCTTGGGTGCCCAATTTTGTACGGGCAGTCAAGTAGTCAGGATTTACAGATATACTGGAAGAGATTGGAGCAGGAGGCTTCTGGATTATATAGTTATAGTTATTTCCGCTGTGTTGTAAGTGTTGTACTTTGATAATGATGTTTATTCAAGTACAGATGTATATTTCAAGTTATGTTATATATATTATATGTTATTCGTTCCGCTGTGAGGTTCGTGTTACTCTGATGTTGTGTTCTTCTTCTTCTATTCTAAGTTTCTATCTTATCTATTCTCACCCTTTAATTTCTTTCGTTAATGATCGGTATTTTTCGATGTTTGGTTAGTCGTCATTGTGTTTATGTCGATAACCAAAGTCGTCAAAATCCCGGGTCATTACAAAACATGACACATGTGTTTCTCGTACGATAACCAAAACACTCAATAGAAAAGCTCATGATATTATAATATTGTCCAAATACAAATACTTATCATTCTAGTTGAAATTGTTACATTAATTAAATTGCAGCATACTAGGTATACAACTAAAACTGTAAAAGTCTCGTATTGGAGTTTGGATTTTCATATAATGATAAGGAAAGGGACCACCTTCCAATCCGTAATGACCCAAGGGAGTTTTGACCCCGAAAATCGACATAGTTACCACGCCAAATATTCAAGTATCAAAATACCGGTCATTAATAGAAAGAATTTAGAGGGTGAGAAATAGAAAGAAAGAAAGTTAGAATAGAAGAGGAAGATCGCAACAGAACAAAATCAGAGTAAACACGAAATTCACAATGGAATAAATAAAATATATTATATAACATAACTTTAGCAATACAAATTGTAACTATAAATACATACAATTGTCAAAGTACAATACAATACAACACATTGGAAATAAACTCCATAAATCTAATGTTGAAGCCTCCTGCTCCAAGCTCTTTCAAGTATGGTTGTAAAATCCCGACTACTTGACTGCCCATACAAATTTGAGCACCAAAGAGTTTAGGGTAAAAACTA
Source organism: Allium sativum (assembly GCA_030737875.1). Classification (NCBI taxonomy): domain Eukaryota; kingdom Viridiplantae; phylum Streptophyta; class Magnoliopsida; order Asparagales; family Amaryllidaceae; genus Allium; species Allium sativum. The sequence continues at coordinate 204,594,105 of CM060916.1, forward strand.
AATAAATAAACACTGGGTCATTCATGAGACTGGTCTGAGTAAACTCCAAACATTTGGTTTAACATTTCAAAACCCTTTTCAAAAGAAAGGATAATCGTAAGACCGATCCACACATAATATGGATGGTTTTTACCTTACGATAACCCAAAACATTTGTTAAAATAATACTATTCTGATATTATGATAATGTCTAAATCAGAGACTGAAAATGAAGTAACTGAAGAAGAAATTGATGTGTTTGAAAATATGACTAGTGAAAATAGGGAAGAAACTAATCCAAGTGATCCTGGTTCCCTGTCTTTGAATATTTATGATCCTCGAGTGTGGGATGGATTAAATAATAAAATGAGAGATTTGCTTGTTGAAAAGGGTCCTGTTAGAGATAAAAATATCAATTTTCCTAAAGATAAGTACAATAGGGGAAACGGGGAATTTATTGACATAAAATGGTTAGTTTACTCAAAGGAATTAGATAAAGTGTTCAGGTTTTCATGTAAAGTTGTGAAAAAAGCTCGTTCATAAAGCAATTTAGCAAGTTCTGGAGTAGATGACTGGGTGCATTTGGGTGAAAAACTTAAGCAACATGAAGATAGTCGTGAACATCTTATTAACCTTACAGCTTGGGCTGAACTTCAAATTAGACTGAAAACAAATCAAACTATTGATAAAGAATTGCAAGAGCAAATAAAAAAGACACTGAACACTGGAGAGATGTTATGATCAGAATAATTGCTGTTGTTAAACGTCTTGCAATGAATAATTTGGCATTTCATGGGACACATGACAAAATATTTGAAGATTCAAATGGTAATTTTTTGGGTTTTTTGGAGTCAATAGCTGAGTTTGATCCTGTAATGAAACACCATTTTAGACTCATTCAAAATAGGGACATTCATTATCATTATCTTAGTCATAAAATTCAAAATGATTTGATTGAAATGTTGGAATCGAGTGTCAAAAGTGCCATAATAAAGAAAATAAAAGAAGCAAAATATTTTTCTGTGATCCTTGATTGTACTCCTGATGCACGTCGTATTGAACAAATGACTTTGGTGATTAGATGTGTTGATGTCATGAGCTACCCAATAAAAATAGAAGAATATTTTTTAGAGTTTTTGAATGTGGAGAACGCTTCTGGCTTGGGTCTTTTTGGTGAATTGGAAGCTGCTCTTAGCTCTCTTGATTTAGATATTAATGATGTAAGGGGACAGGGGTATGATAATGGTTCTAATATGAGGGGAAAACATCAAGGTGTTCAAAAAAGATTGCTTGATGTTAATCCTAGAGCTTTTTATATGCCTTGTGGTTGTCATTCTCTTAACTTGGTACTTTCAGATATGGCAAACTCTTGTGTGAAAGGAAAATCGTTTTTTGGAGCGTGTCAAGCATTATATAATGTGTTTGCTAATTCCACTAAAAGATGGCATCTTTTGCTTGAATATGTTGATGATTTGACTTTAAAATCCCTATGTGTGACAAGATGTGAAAGTCGAATTGAAAGTGTTAAAGCAATAAGAACTCAAGCTCCTAAAATTAGAGATGCTTTAATGAAACTAGCTAAAGTTTATGATGATCCAAAAATAAGCTGGAATGTTGAAAAATTAGCTTCTAATGAATTTTCAAGTTTTGAATTCTTATTGAGCTTAATTATTTGGCATGAAATTATGTACAAAATCAATTTGGTGAGCAAAAATTTGCAATCTGAAGATATGCGTCTTGATGTAGCAATTGCAAGTTTAAAAGGGTTGGTTTCTTTCTTTGAAAAATATAGGGAAAATGGGTTTGTGTCAGCTGTGATTGATGCTAAAGAACTTGCAGATGAAATGGACATTGAACCTGTTTTTCAAATAAAGCGTAGGATTAAAAGAAATAGACAATTTGATGAGAATCCTAACACGGAAAGAGAACAACAATCTGCTTCAGAGAACTTTAGAACTGATTACTTTCTTGTTCTAGTTGATATGGCACTCTCTCAGTTGAAGATAAGGTTCGAACAAATGGAACTTTTCAAGTCTATATTTGGTTTTTTGTTCGATGCTTCTCGGTTGATTTCTTTGGATGATGAAGGATTGAAAGAATGTTGTGTAAAACTTGAAAAGTCCTTGACTCATGGTGATTATTGCGATATTGATGGAAAATGCTTACTTTCTGAATTACAAATATTACAGGAAATGCTTCCTAGTGTAGCATATGAGTGTGAGATTCCATGGAATTCTATCAGAGTTTTGGAATTTGTGAAGAAGATGGACATGTTTCCAAATATTTTGGTTGCTTACAGGGTTTTGTTAACTATATCTATTACTGTGGCTTCTGCTGAGCAGAGTTTCTCAAAGTTGAAGTTAATTAAATCTTATTTGCGCACAAGTATGACTCAAGATAGGTTGAATGGCTTAGCAATTTTGAGCATTGAAAAGCATATGCTGAAAAATATCAAAGAGGAGCATATTATCGATGATTTTGCTTCAAAAAATGCAAGAGGATGTCACTTTAAATGAGAATTGATGTTTGTTTTTGCCCATGATCTTTGTACAGGTATACTAACTTCATTTATAATTCATAATATCTTTTTTTTTGCTTAATATGTCTTATTATACGATGTTCATCCCATATAATTTATGTCAAATTTAGATTAATTTTAATGAGTTATTTACTTAGAGCTGCTTTTTCTTGTCAGGATGTGTAATATATCTCCATTATGATCTGCTCGGTGAGGAAGAATGAGATCTAACACTTGTTAAGTTTGCTTTAGAAAGGTTAGAAAAATTTATTCAACTTTCTTGTTTCTGCTTATTACCAGTTGTATTTTTAAAAATGTCATGAGTATAATAAAAATTAGTTGACATATGACAATGATATGACATATGACTTAACTTCAATTTCGTAAAAAAAAAAATTAACGGCCCAAAATTTTCTTTCCGCACTAGGCCTACAAATACTCAGGACCGACCCTGCCTATTTGCTGCAATATCATCGACCATTTTCACTCTCATCATGTCCTTAAGGACAGCCAAAGAGATATGGGATTATCTTAAAAAAGAGTATGAAGGTGATGAAAGAATTAAAGGCATGCATATCATGAACTTAATTAGAGAATTTGAACTTCAGCGAATGAAGGATTATGAGAATATCAAGGATTATACTGACAAACTTGTTAGCATTGCAAACAAAGTGAGACTTCTTGGATCTGAGTTCACTGACTTGAGAATCATTGAAAAAATTCTAGTTACTATACCTGAAAGATATGAAACAACCATTGCAACCTTGGAAAATACAAGGGATCTGTCCAAAATTACCTTGGCTGAATTGATGCATGCATTGCAAGCACAAGAACAAAGATGATTGATGAGGGAGGAAACCAATACCGAAGGAGCTCTAGCAGTCAAGCATCAGATTGTGGCCAAAAGCAAAACTGAGGAGGATAGTGAAGAACATGGTGCAAGTACAACATATACCAATGCAAAGGGGAAGAACAAATTTTAAAAGAGAACATACCCACCATGCCAACATTGCGGAAAGAAAGGCCATCCTCCATTTAGATGTTGGAAAAGACCTGACGCCAAGTGCATCAAATGCAATCAGATGGGGCATGAAGCTATCACAAGCAAAAACAGAGATCAACACAACAACAAAGAGGCAAAGTCCGCTGATCAAGAGGAGGAGGATCACTTGTTTGTTGCTACATGTTTCTCTAGCATTGATTCAAGTGAAAGTTGACTTACAGACAACGGCTGTACTAATCACATGACATATAACAAAGATCTGTTTCGAGAACTAAGCACCACAAATTCATCAAAGGTTCGATTTGGCAATGGCAAGTACATAGCCGTGAAGGGAAAAGGAACCGTTGCAATCTTAACTTGTTCAGGTACACAATTTATTACTGATGTGTTGTATGTCCTTGAAATTGATCGAAATTTGTTAAGTGTCGATCAGCTAATTAAAAAGGGTAATAAAGTTGTGTTTGAAGACAAATTTTGTTTGATAAAAGATGCGAACGACAAAAATATTTTCAAAATAAAAATGAAAGCGAAAAGTTTTGGGTTAAATCCTTTAGAGGAAGAGCACAGTGCTTTCAGAATCAAAGAAAATATAAGTGAGTTATGGCACAAGAGACTTGGACACTATCATCATCAGGGGCTGCTCCAAATGAAATCAAAGGAGATGGCAAATGGTCTTCCAGAACTCGAAAATCATATTCCAAATTGCAAAGCATGTAAATATGGAAAGAAAAGCAGATGCCCATTTCCAAAGACAACATGGAGAGCAATGAAAAAGCTTCAGCTGGTACATACGGATATTGCAGGTCCACAAAGAACACCATCTCTAAATGGTAGTCTTTATTATGTTGCATTCATTGATGATTTCACACGCATGTGCTGGATTTTCTTTTTGAAACACAAATCAGATGTAGCTCAAGTGTTTAAGAAGTTCAAAGTCAGAGTTGAGAACGAGAGTGGATGTAGAATTCAAGCTCTTCGTTCGGATAACGGCAAAGAGTACACTTCTGAAAAATTTGATCATTTTTGCAAAGAGGCAGGCATTCAACATCAATTAACCATACCATACACTCCACAACAAAATGGCGTAAGTGAAAGAAGGAACGGGTTTATACTGGAAATGATAAGGTGTATGTTACATGAGAAAAGTTTGCCAAAACAATTTTGGGCTGAAGCAGCAAGCACTATTGTTTTTCTACAAAACAAACTTCCTACAAGAGTAGTGAGGGATAAAACACCATTTGAGCTCTGGTATGGATATAAACCTTCTCTAAATTTGTAACACCCTGTAATTCTGTAACACTAAGATTCACAAATCAAGGCAGAATTAAATTCTAAAGTCAAACTCAAGGGAAACGGGCTGCGCCATTGCGTTCGTCTCGGAATTCTGCATGAAAACGAGTCCGAGTTTGCGTAAATCGGTGTCCGTATGAGGAAGATATGGCCTCCGGATGATTCAGCAAAGTTCAAATTTCAAAACAGGTCAGAAAAGCGAATTCAAATTCAAAATCGGACCCAGATTGGGCTGGGCGGGAATTTTCCCGCCCAAGGCACCCAGGTCGACTGGGTAGTCGACCTGGGTCACCCAGGTCGACTGGGTAGTCGACCTGGGGGTCGACCCCCCTGCTTTTTCCAGTTTTCTGCACCTGATTCGTTCTGATGTATTGGGTCACGTTTTCTGCCTAGGTTCGTCCGCCTAACACTATATAAACAGCCCTTATCTCCTTCTCTATTCACAATTCTTTTCTATCCTTATGCTGCCTCTAAGAAAATGTATAAATAAATAATATATAAAATAAATCAAGACGAGGAGATGCTGCTAATGATTTTCAAGAAGAGGTTCAAATCAAGCTAGGATTCAAGAGGAGGTTCAAACGACTGTTTTTCTACGAATCATAGCAACGCCATCTTTCTATTCTAATCTAATTTCTGTAAGTCGGTTACTTTTTAGATTTGAACGTTTTCTCTGTTCGTGACATGAAATTAAAGGAATAAAAGAATATGCCAAATCTTTCTATTCGAATCTGTGTCTATATCTTTTGGACTTACCTAAGAACTGTTATGATTCGATGACCAATAAGACTGTGACTATGAAACTATGGACCTTAAAACCATATGCCTCTTTGACTATGAACATTGCCTATGACTATGAACATTGCCTATGACTGTGACTATGAGAATTATTTCCTCGACCATGAACACAAGCCTATGCCTTTGATTTGGAAACATAAACTATTACCTATGACATAACAAGAACAACTGTGATTCATGACTAGGAAAGTGCTGCTTAAGTTTTGTGACTGTGAAATTGGGTTTAAACCTGATTTTCTATTATGTCTATTCTTGGTTTTCTTTGGTTTTAGACCTTGGGAATTTACCTATTAAGTTAGGTCTACCCATGTTCTTGAACCTACTCTGTCTATTCTTGGTTTTAGACCTTGGGAATTTACCTATTAAGTTAGGTCTACCCATGTTCTTGAACCTACGTTGTTATCCAAATCTTTTTATGCCAGTTATTATGCCCATCCTTTTTTTATAGCATCTTTGGTTCATTCCCTATTTTCTGCGAATCTAGATTTATCTATAATCTAGACTGAATCACGATTATACGAACGGTGGGAATACGATTTGGGCAAAATATGAAATTTACTAAGAACATAGTTTTTAACTTGGAAATTGGCATAAATTGGGAACATGTATTATGGCATGCTTATAGAAATACAAATTGGATAAAATTGACATGAATTATGGGCTGTGTAATTTGAATCTAGTATTGACTTGTAAATCTAGCGTTTACATGAACTGGGAACTAGAATAGCAAGTCTAGTTTGACATGAACTGTAATTAGGATGTTAAATCAGAATTGGATTAGCTAATTTGGCATATTGGCATAAATTTGAAATTGGCCATAATTTGGAATAATCGTCATGTTTAACAAAATCATGGTTAGTGACACTCAATTTGGTATAGTTTACATACCAAAAAGCATAAATATGATTTAGAGGGGGAAATGGGCCATAAGAATGAATGTTGACAATTTACATTAAAAGAGTAATTAGGAAATAAGTAAATTAGGAATAATTTACTTATAGAATTTGTCATAAATGAGAAAATGTAAATTTAGACAAATTAAAGGTTTATTAACGACATCTCTTTTAATAACACGCCAGAAAGTTCTAGGGTGACAGAGAGGATAGTGTCTAGGCTTGGGTTTGGAAAATACAAGTTTCCTGCTCTCCCTGGCTATCCCTAACTGATCCGACAGACGGGATGGTTACTTTCAAAACCTGATTTGAAAATAAATCGAAACCCTTTGAACTTAGAAAACACGAATATGCCTAACCCGAGGTTAGACTGAGTTGCGATGTAAACCTGCCCGGAACCAACCGGCACATCCAGTAATCGCAACAATATCTGTCTAATGTGAGTGGTAGCGGCTTTAATTTAGTGAATATTAGGCACACATCCCTAAAACGAAACTTAATTAGGCTCACATCCGGTCTAACTTTTCATGTAAATTAGGTCCCTATTTTTTGAAAATTCATTAAAAAAAATTAAAAAAAAATAAAAAAATCACGTAAATTCATAATTAAATAAAACATGTTCACGCCAAAAAAATCAGGTGGAAAATCAATCAACAAACACGTCAAAATCAAAAAATACACAAAACAGCGAAAAATGCAGTAAAATGCATGAAAGCATGCACATATTTCAAATAGTTGCATACATGTATGCATCTATTTCAATTCTGCATCATACAGCAGCATATATGCATACATGTATGCAGATTTTCTGAAATACATGCATGATTTCATGCATGTATTCGGTTTCTGCATGGAATGCACGCATGCTTGCATATATGCATACTAACATGTAGTTATGCAGAAAATATGCATTCAAGTATGCACATATTGCCATGGCATCGGCCTTCAACGCATTACTGCATACATGTATGCAACTATTCTTAATAACAGCATACTTGTATGCAATTATTCAGCAGGCTTGCGGATTTTATTTGCAAGTGTATTTAAAAAGTTGCATACATGTATGCAACTATCAGCAATAGTTGCATACATGTATGCAACTTTTTTTTTTGATTTGCTTGGGCTCCTGGGATTATTTCCAGATTTTAGAATATTTTTTTTATGCATGAGCGCATTTTTTTTGGCCAGAAATTGAAAAAGGCGAAGGGGACATGAGGAGCAGGAGAATGGACCAAAATTTTTGGGCGGCATGTGATTTTAGGGACCGGAAACGTATGGAAAAGTATGGGTGGACGTAGCTTTAATTTAAAACTTAAATAAGGACGTGAGACAAAAGTACCCTTTAATTTATTTAGTTAAAGCTAAAACAAGAATGGTAGGGTTAAGTTAACCAAGACACTTAACCGATTCAACATGATAACCAGACCGGTGGGTGGGGTTAGGTCCATACTGAAACTTAACACAGTTAAGCTAGAATGGGAGGGCTAAGTCCATAGGAACGCTTAACCAAACTCATGGTAGCAAGACAAGATTTGTAGGGGTTAAGTAACTAAGAAAACACTTAGCCAAATTAACATGTTAACTAGACTAGGAGGTGGGGTTAAGTAAAGTTAATACACTTAGCCAAATTAACATGTTAACTAGACTAGAGGTCGGGGTTAAGCAAAATCTAATACACTTAGCCAATTTGATATGATAGCTGGGCTAGACCGTAGGGTTAAGTAAACTGGGACACTTAACCATCAGATTGTGATAAAGGAATAGGGCTAAGTCTAAAACATGAAGGGATAATACTTAACCACTAATAACATGTTAGTTAAAACAGACGGGCAAGGTTAAGTTAAAAAGGAAACACTTAACCAATACAGGATGAATGGGTAGGGTTAAGTAATAAGATATACTTAACCAATATAACTTGGTTTGTGGTAGGGTTAAGTCAATATGAATTACTGATGACACTTAACCAGTTTAACAGGATAAATGAAGAGGGTTAAGTTAGCTCTAATTGACTAATGACACTTAACAAATCCAAGTTGACGGGAAAAAGAACTAAGTAGTAAACCTTAGTTAAAAGGAGCTAAGTAGTAAACCTTAGTTAAGAAAACAACGATTGGGGAAACTAAGTGGTAAACCTTAGTTAGCAGAACTAAGTAGTAATTCTTAGTATGACACGGGGAGGAGCGAACGTCCGTCTGATTAAAAAGAAGGCTCCAACGAATTGGATTACGAAGCCCGAGGCTTCGAGGGGACGTGACGGTACTCTTGGTATCCCTCTGTGAGGCTGCAGATGATCCTCCTGGGCTCACAGAGGTTAAGGTCTGCGTAGAAGAACCAGGGGTATACCTTGGTTGCAATATATGGCAACCTAAAGGCTAGGATGGACCAGCGTGATTCGGCGAGAAAACGGTAGACCTGTGATAGCAACTCGTCGTCTACCATCCATCTTGAGTCAGTCGAGATACATGAAGCGGAAAGGCGGAGAACTCCAAAAGACCATATACTTGCTATCTAGTTATGGGTGAGGATGGCCATAGGATAGTGGGGCACCGGGGGCCTGCGTATAGTTCTCATTTTTCAAGGTGTGCCTTTCATTAGTTGAGGGAGGGGTCAAGTGGGACCATAGCCACTGGAGTAAAAACAGACCTTAGCATCTGCATCGACAGATATCTGAAAGCTCCCGACCGAGTTCTGTATTCCTTGATTTGCCCTGTCATAGGACTCGGGTCGCACATTACAGGACATGTGCATCTAGACAAGCGATAATGATTCGCGATACATGCGTGGAGAAGTATAGGAACATATACCACTCTAGGTAGTGTGTCCTAGACTTGGGGGCATCGTTCGACAGGTAGCATAATCCTTAGTTGGACTAGGTGGCATAAACCCTGAATCCGAGAAGCGTCCAACAGATAGCGTAAACTCTAGTTTAATCTAGAAAGCTCTTGATAGAAAACCCTAGATTAGATCTAGGTAACAACTAATAAATGTATGCCTGAAGGAAATGGAAAATACAGGGATTGGGATCACGTTATCGTTACTAGTTGAGGCACTAGTTAGGTGGTGCAGAGATATAGAAACCAGTATAGTAAGAAAATAGCGAAGCGGCGAAAGTATTAGAGCATATCCAGTTTATCTTAGCTTAGCATATCTTGTGATTATCTTGTCTATTCTTGCTGACCCTATCGTCATGGTGTAATCTTGTATTCAGTTAATTCATGTCGTTTTGTTTTTCCAAGTTCACATGCTAGAAGTTACTGAACTTACTTAGGCTTTATGTCTGACTCTGTTTTTCTTTCGTCTTCTTTTCTTCCGTTCCACCCCAGGTAGTAAAGGAGGGAATAGTATAGCTCAGGTTAAGTTGGACTGTCACTCTTTCCCAGCTTGAAGATTTGTCGAAGTTTTGCTTGGATCCTCTTTTCAGATGCTATGGCTGGCTCTTGCTAGAATTGAGGAATATAAATGTTGTTTTATGCTTCTTTATTTTGTAAGACAGATAATACTCTGATATTGTAAAGAAATCTTTGTACAAACTATTTTATCAATAAAGCAAAGTTTTATTTTCCGCTGTTTAATTTCTGTCTGTCTTGTAATTTATCTGCATCTTTTACCCTAAATGCTCCACAGAACTTAGTGCATCCCCTTTGCGAGTGACACTAACGGACGTGGGGTGTTACACGTGGTATCAGAGCTGAAGGTTACCGGATCAAATAAAAGATTTGAAAAATTATTTTCGAAAATGGTTTTAAAAGAAGCATTTTCAAAAGAAAAGATTTGTTTTAAAGGCATATTCCCCAAAAGCCATACGCACTATCTTCTCTTCCTCTGTTTGAATTCTTGTCTCCTTCTTTCTTGAGTCTCTAGGGCTCCTAGCTTTCTAGGAGGTAACCTCATCGATGGGCGAAGTCGTGCCTGGCTTCCATCCATAGCTGTAGATTGTTTCAACTACAGCCAGTTTTCTTTCAAGCTTATAGAGTTTTCTGTACGATGGAAGCAGCTTTCGAGAGATTTGTCAACATGACTACACACGGAAGGGGATGAGGAGTTTGGCAAAGGAGCACAACCCTAGGATGAGGAATTCATGGATGTAGATTTAGCTCACGAAGGAGGAAGGAATTATAAAACCTAAGACAAGAGGAAGTATCTTTACTAGGGTATGATAGGGCATATAATTAAGGATAAGGGCAAGAACGAGGACGAGATTTTCAGAAGGGCAAGTACCTACTTTCGCCACCAAGCGTACCTAGGAGAAAGGTAGTAAAGTTCTATTGGAAGAGTCTAGTTTTGCTGTTCGTACTCTTTCCTTTGGTTTTAGCGCTTCGCAATAGTTCATATCCACTTCCATAGTTGAGTCTCTGTACCATAGTACTTGTATAGTAGAAAGATCCCACTAGAGTCTCAAGTCCAATTGGTGGTCCGACCTGTTTATTTTTGGTTAGTAGGGATTTGAGAATAGCTATCGAGTTTGTTATATCATCTCACGTAGATTGTCTAAATTCGGAGGAGATATTCCTTGGGTGCTTGTCTGATATTGGTTTAGGCCTTTGGGGCTTGTACTTGAGGAATGTCGAGTTCGACTAGGATGGTTTGCATGGGAGATGAATAGTTGTGGTAGGCACTCTAAAAAGCACGTAGTGACCTTTTGACCCTCATAGTTATGGCGTGATGGATAAGCTGAGAGGAGAGACCTCAAACCATCTTGGTATGTACACTTGGTACCGTGATTGACATCTGTTTATTTTGGAAATGGAGATCAGAAACTTCACCATCGTGAAGTTAAATTAGTTAAAGATACAGTGGAGTAAAGCTCAAGAAGGCTAGATACTAGCGTCATACCCTTTTTCCTTAAGGGTGCATCCTTGATTTCTTCGTTTAGGAGCTTTACGCAAATTTGTTTCTCTCTTTCCAAAATATATCCTCTAGGTTGTATCTTCGATCCTTAGGTAGAAACTCCTTTGGATGTAAACATGTATTTGAAACATGTTATGGTTGATGGTTGCAAGTGGTTGCTAATGGTTGCTCGTGAATGCATATGCATACGTATTAGGCATAAGATCAGTTCAGACGCTTTCATATTGCAATTACAGATATGTATTTGTTTGTAAGTTGAAATTGATATGTTATGATATGGATGTTGCATATGGATGAATGGCTATTCACACATGTAGTATTTACATAACTAGGGATGCTTGCATACATGATTGGACGCATGGCACTGACATGATTCGCATTAAGGAGGTCGACTGAATTAGTAGACCGCCTGATTTTGCATTAGACAAAGACATATACACACACTATGCATATGAACATGGAAGCATTAGAAATCTTTTAAGGACAATGAATGCCTGTGATTGAATGGTTGAGTAGATGGGTGATTGGATGGTAGGACACATTCTTCCTAACTTGAAGATTTCGAGGACGAAATCCTTTTAAGTGGGGGAGAATGTAACACCCTGTAATTCTGTAACACTAAGATTCACAAATCAAGGCAGAATTAAATTCTAAAATCAAAATCAAGGGAAACGGGCTGCGTCATTGCGTTCGTCTCGGAATTCTGCATGAAAACGAGTCCGAGTTTGCGTAAATCGGAGTCCGTATGAGGAAGATATGGCCTCCGGAAGATTCAGCGAAGTTCAAATTTCAAAACAGGTCAGAAAAGCGAATTCAAATTCAAAATCAGACCCAGATTGGGCTGGGCGGGAATTTTCCCGCCTAAGGCACCCAGGTCGACTGGGTAGTCGACCTGGGGCACCCAGGTCGACTGGGTAGTCGACCTGGGGGTCGACCCCCCCTGCTTTTTCCAGTTTTCTGCACCTGATTCGTTCTGATGTATTGGGTCACGTTTTCTGCCTAGGTTCGTCCGCCTAACACTATATAAACAGCCCTGATCTCCTTCTCTATTCACAATTCTTTTCTATCCTTATGCTGCCTCTGAGAAAATGTATAAATAAATAATATATAAAATAAATCAAGACGAGGAGATGCTGCTAATGATTTTCAAGAAGAGGTTCAAATCAAGCTAGGATTCAAGAGGAGGTTCAAACGACTGTTTTTCTACGAATCATAGCAACGCCATCTTTCTATTCTAATTTAATTTCTGTAAGTCGGTTACTTTTTAGATTTGAACGTTTTCTCTGTTCGTGACATGAAATTAAAGGAATAAAAGAATATGCCAAATCTTTCTATTCGAATCTGTGCCTATATCTTTGGACTTAACTAAGAACTGTTATGATTCGATGACCAATAAGACTGTGACTATGAAACTATGGACCTTAAAACCATATGCCTCTTTGACTATGAACATTGCCTATGACTATGGACATTGCCTATGACTATGAACATTGCCTATGACTGTGACTATGAGAATTATTTCCTCGACCATGAACACAAGCCTATGCCTTTGATTTGGAAACATAAACTATTACCTATGACATAACAAGAACAACTGTGATTCATGACTAGGAAAGTGCTGCTTAAGTTTTGTGACTGTGAAATTGGGTCTAAACCTGATTTTCTATTCTGTCTATTCTTGGCTTTCTTTGGTTTTAGACCTTGGGAATTTACCTATTAAGTTAGGTCTACCCATGTTCTTGAACCTACTCTGTCTATTCTTGGTTTTAGACCTTGGGAATTTACCTATTAAGTTAGGTCTATCCATGTTCTTGAACCTACGTCGTTATCCAAATCTTTTTATGCCAGTTATTATGCCCATCCTTTTTTTATAGCATCTTTGGTTCATTCCCTATTTTCTGCGAATCTAGATTTATCTATAATCTAGACTGAATCACGATTATACGAACGGTGGGAATACGATTTGGGCAAAATATGAAATTTACTAAGAACATAGTTTTTAACTTGGAAATTGGCATAAATTGGGAACATGTATTATGGCATGCTCATAGAAATACAAATTGGATAAAATTGACATGAATTATGGGCTGTGTAATTTGAATCTAGTATTGACTTGTAAATCTAGCGTTTACATGAACTGTGAACTAGAATAATAAGTCTAGTTTGACATGAACTGTAATTAGGATGTTAAATCAGAATTGGATTAGCAAATTTGGCATATTGGCATAAATTTGAAATTGGCCATAATTTGGAACAATCGTCATGTTTAACAAAATCATGGTTAGTGACACTCAATTTGGTATAGTTTACATACCAAAAAGCATAAATATGATTTAGAGGGGGAAATGGGCCATAAAAATGAATGTTGACAATTTACATTAAAAGAGTAATTAGGAAATAAGTAAATTAGGAATAATTTACTTATAGAATTTGTCATAAATGAGAAAATGTAAATTTAGACAAATTAAAGGTTTATTAACGACATCTCTTTTAATAACACGCCAGAAAGTTCTAGGAGAACAAAGAGGATAGTGTCTAGGCTTGGGTTTGGAAAATACAAGTTTCCTGCTCTCCTTGGCTATCCCTAACTGAACCGACGGACGGGATGGTTACTTTCAAAACCTGATTTGAAAATAAATCGAAACCCTTTGAACTTAGAAAACACGAATATGCCTAACCCGAGGTTAGACTGAGTTGCGATGTAAACCTACCCGGAACCAACCGGCACATCCAGTAATCACAACAATATCTGTCTAATGTGAGTGGTAGCGGCTTTAATTTATTTAGTTAAAGCTAAAACAAGAATGGTAGGGTTAAGTTAACCAAGACACTTAACCGATTCAACATGATAACCAGACCGGTGGGTGGGGTTAGGTTCATACTGAAACTTAACACAGTTAAGCTAGAATGGGGGGGCTATGTCCATAGGAACTCTTAACCAAACTCATGGTAGCAAGACAAGATTTGTAGGGGTTAAGTAACTAAGAAAACACTTAGCCAAATTAACATGTTAACTAGACTAGGAGGTGGGGTTAAGTAAAGTTAATACACTTAGCCAAATTAACATGTTAACTAGACCAGAGGTCGGGGTTAAGCAAAATCTAATACACTTAGCCAATTTGATATGATAGCTGGGCTAGACCGTAGGGTTAAGTAAACTTGGACACTTAACCATCAGATTGTGATAAAGGAATAGGGCTAAGTCTAAAACATGAAGGGATAATACTTAACCACTAATAACATGTTAGTTAAAACAGACGGGCAAGGTTAAGTTAAAAAGGAAACACTTAACCAATACAGGATGAATGGGTAGGGTTAAGTAATAAGAAATACTTAACCAATATAACTTGTTTGTGGTAGGGTTAAGTCAATATGAATTACTGATGACACTTAACCAGTTTAACAGGATAAATGAAGAGGGTTAAGTTAGCTCGAATTGACTAATGACACTTAACCAATCCAAGTTGACGGGAAAAAAACTAAGTAGTAAACCTTAGTTAAAAGGAGCTAAGTAGTAAACCTTAGTTAAGAAAACAACGATTGGGGAAACTAAGTGGTAAACCTTAGTTAGCAGAACTAAGTAGTAATTCTTAGTATGACACGGGGAGGAGCGAACGTCCGTCTGATTAAAAAGAAGGCTCCAACGAATTGGGTTACGAAGCCCGAGGCTTCGAGGGGATGTGACAGTACTCTTGGTATCCCTCTGTGAGGCTGCAGATGATCCTCCTGGGCTCACAGAGGTTAAGGTCTGCGTAGAAGAACCAGGGGTATACCTTGGTTGCAATATATGGCAACCTAAAGACTAGGATGGACCGGCGTGATTCGGCGAGAAAACGGTAGCCCTGTGATAGCAACTCGTCGTCTACCATCCATCTTGAGTCAGTCGAGATACGTGAAGCGGAAAGGCGGAGAACTCCAAAAGACCATATACTTGCTATCTAGTTATGGGTGAGGATGGCCATAGGATAGTGGGGCACCGGGGGCCTGCGTATAGTTCTCATTTTTCAAGGTGTGCCTTTCATTAGTTGAGGGAGGGGTCAAGTGGGACCATAGCCACTTGAGTAAAACCTGACCTTAGCATCTGCATCGGCAGATATCTGAAAGCTCCCGAACGAGTTCTGTATTCCTTGATTTGCCCTGTCACAGGACTCGGGTCGCACATTACAGGACATGTGCATCTAGACAAGCGATAATGATTCGCGATACATGCGTGGGGAAGTATAGGAACATATACCACTCTAGGTAGTGTGTCCTAGACTTGGGGGCATCGTTCGACAGGTAGCATAATCCTTAGTTGGACTAGGTGGCATAAACCCTGAATCCGAGAAGCGTCCAACAGATAGCGTAAACTCTAGGTTAATCTAGAAAGCTCTTGATAGAAAACCCTAGATTAGATCTCGGTAACAAATAATAAATGTATGCCTGAAGGATATGGAAAATACAGGGATTGGGATCACGTTATCGTTACTAGTTGAGGCACTAGTTAGGTGGTGCAGAGATATAGAAACCAGTATAGTAAGAAAATAGCGAAGCGGCGAAAGTATTAGAGCATATCCAGTTTATCTTAGCTTAGCATATCTTGTGATTATCTTGTCTATTCTTGTTGACCCTATCGTCATGGTGTAACCTTGTTTTCAGTTAATTCATGTCGTTTTGTTTTTCCAAGTTCACATGCTAGAAGTTACTGAACATACTCAGGCTTTATGTCTGACTCTATTTTTCTTTCGTATTCTTTTCTTCCGTTCCCCCCCCCTAGGTAGTAAAGGAGGGAATAGTATAGCTCAGGTTAAGTTGGACTGTCACTCTTTCCTAGCTTGAAGAATTGTCGAAGTTTTGCTTGGATCCTCTTTTTAGATGCTATGGTTGGCTCTTGCTAGAATTGGGGAATATAAATGTTGTTTTATGCTTCTTTATTTTGTAAGACAGATGATACTCTGATATTGTAAAGAAATCTTTGTACAAACTATTTTATCAATAAAGCAAAGTTTTATTTTCCGCTGTTTAATTTCTGTCTGTCTTGTAATTTATCTGCATCTTTTACCCTAAATGCTCCACAGAACTTAGTGCATCCCCTTTGTGAGTGACACTAACGGACGTGGAGTGTTACAAAATTTCCTTAAAATATTTGGTTGTTTGTGTTTCACTCATGTTCCACAGAGTAAGCATGACAAGCTTGATAAGAGATCTACGCCGGGTATCTTTATAGGCTATAGTACCGTCAGCAAGGCATATGAAATTTTCTAGCCACAAACTGGAAATATTGTTGTTAGTAGGGATGTTCACTTTGTAGAGGATAAAGAGTGGAGCTGGGATAATGCAGGGAAGAAGAGTCAGACCATGGCAGAGCTGAAACTAAAATTTTCTGGTTCAAGAATCGAAGAAGAAGTTGACCGACAAAATGAAACAGTGGATGATGTTCCCGTTAGAGGAACAAGGTTACTTTCAGATTTTTTTGAAAGGTTCAATATTGTTGTGTGTGAACCAAATGACTATGCAAAAGCAAAGAAGGTTCAAAGATGGATGGCTGCAATGGAGGAGGAGCTATCAATGATAGAGAAGAACAAGACTTGGATCCTTGTGGAGAGACCTCAAGGCAGGAAGGTAATTGGAGTTAAGTGGGTGTTTAGAAGAAAGCTTAACGCCGGTGGCTCGATCAACAAGCACAAAGCCAAGCTTGTGGTTAAAGGATATGCACAAATCTTTGGTGTTGATTACTCTGATACTTTTTCTCCTGTTTCTAGATTGGATACTATCAGGTTATTGTTTGCAATAGCGGTACAAAAGGGCTGGAAAATGTTCCATTTCGATGTCAAATCAACTTTTTTAAATGGTGTCTTACAAGAAGAAATTTATGTTGAGCAGCCCCAAGGATTTGTGAAGGAAGGTGAAGAAGATAAAGTCTATCTTCTCAATAAGGCACTTTACGATCTAAAACAAGCTCCGAGAGCTTGGTATAGCAAAATAGATGTACATTTGCTGAATTTGGGATTTGTGAAAAGTTTATCAGAAACAACCTTATATGTCAAGCAAAATGGCACTGATTTTCTTATTGTTTCATTGTATGTTGATGACCTACTTGTTACTGGAAACTATGTAGATCATATTCAAAATTTCAAACAGGAGATGATGAAGGTGTTTGAAATGACCGATATCGGGTTCATGTCTTACTTTATTGGCATGAAGATCAAGCAAAAGAAAGATGAAGTTTCCATTTGCCAAAAAAGTATGCAAAGGAAATATTGAAGAAATTTCAGATGGAGGAGTGCAAGGCTGCAAGAACTCCAATGAATTAAAAGGAGAAGCTGTGCAAAGAAGATGGTGCTGACAAAGTTGATGAAGGATATTTTAGAAGTTTGATTGGTTGTTTAATGTATCTCACAGCAACAAGACCTGATATTTTGAATGCTATAAGTAATTTGTCTCGATTCATGCATTGTGCAAGTGAATTACATCTCAAGGCCGCCAAAAGAGTGATTCGATATGTCAAAGGAACAAGTGATTTTGGTGTCAAGTTCACAAAGAGCAAGGATTTCAAGCTGGTTGGTTTTTCTGACAGTGACTGGAGAGGTTCTGTTGATGATATGAGGTGTATCTCAGGCTACTGTTTTACTTTTGGCTCTGGTTTTTTCTCATGGTGCTTGAAAAAGCAAGAAACTGTAGCTCAATCCACTGCCGAAGCAGAGTTTATTGTTGCAACAGCTGCGGTTAATCAAGCTTTATGGCTGAGAAAATTTTTATTTGATCCTGATCTGGAGCATAAGGAAAGCACGAGATTCTTGTTGACAACCAAGCTGCTATTGCTATCTCTCATAATCCTGTTTTTCATGGAAAAACTAAACACTTTAATATCAAATTATATTTTTTAAGGGAAGTACAAAAGGATGGAGCTATCAATCATGTTTACTGCAAAACAGATGACCAAGTTGCAGATGTTTTCACCAAGCCACTGCCTCTCAGTAAGTTTGAATTTCTTCGAACAAAGCTTGGTGTATGCAGCAGTTCCTAAAGCAAGGAGGAGTGGTAGCTGACATGTTTAGTGTTTAGGACTGCCACATGAAGTTTTTTATTTGAATATTTCAAAATGTTTACCTTTTCTTAGCGCTGCAAAATCTTAGGATCTCGACTTGCTTTTAATATTTAAATTGTCATGCTTCCTCTTGAATAACAAGAAAAATTAGTCTTTGTGAAAATTAATTATCTTCCTCCATTACTGTTATTATATCTCTGTTTTAACTACAAAGAGGAAGTTATTAGAGTTCGTAAAGTTGTTGGTTGGTGCATATAGAAAAAAGAAGATAGTAGACCCTCGACGAGTCAAGTGGTTCAAATGTTGGCGGCTGTTATGGAAGTATAAGTAATGAGGATTGGGGCATAGACCATAGCCATACTCCCTTCACTAACGATATTTTGGAGGCCCAGTTCACATGGCGATTCAATTTGGCTGTTATAAGTCATTATTCATGAAGGAAGGACCCACAACAACACTTGATGTGTTATTCATGGTACATGAATGTAGCGGAAGCTCCTGATGCAATTAAGTGTAAACCTTCCCAATATATCTTAAAGGAGTGGCAATGATGTCGTTTACTAGACTTCCTCCCCGGTCAGTTCCCAACTTCAAAGACCTAGGAGAAAAGTTTTTAACTCATTCGATTGCACGCGTCGAAGTCTAAACATGTGATGATGCTTTCTACGGTTAAACATGCCCCTAGAGAGACTTTGAGGGGGTACCTTGACCACTTCAATATGGCTATCACTGAAGTGAGCAACCCAAACCCAGAGACCATTCTGATGGCAATTGTCGATGGCGTGGATAAGGACTCGGAGTTTGGGAGATTTTGGTTGGAAAACCTCCCACGATAAAGAACTATTTTTTGAAAAGATGAACTGCGTTTATGACAAGAAGACGCATACTTGCATCGAAAGAGAAGGTCTAGAGAGGTTGTGAAAGAAGAAATTCAAAGTAATGTTGCAGTGAGAAAATCCGGTGAAAATCCAGAAAAATTGAAGTTAATGTTGGGAACCAGAATAAAAAGATTGATCATCAAGAGAAAAATGAAAACGAAGGAAACTGGAATAAAAATGGAATGCTAAGAAGCAGCCCCGGTTCCAATCTTTCGAAAGTTACAGTCCGTTGAATGATACTTTAGAGAACATATATATCGACACATGTAACGTAATGCAGTATAAGAACCCGCCTCCGTGAGCTTCAACAAAGAAAGAATGTGAGACTTGGAAGTACTGTTTGTTTCATGAGACGTTTGGACATTTGATGAATGAATATCGTCACTTGAAGATGTGATTGAGAAGTTATTGCGAGAAAACTTGATGAGTACAAGGCATTCCTGAGGGACAGGAGGCAAGGAGCTACAACCCCGAATCAATATCAAAGGGCTTAGAGCCACCGCCCAGCAGAAAGGAAAGGGGATTGTCATCAATACAATTGTCGGAGGGCCTCATCCGACAAGTTTTAGCGCGAGGAAAATAAAGCGATATGTGAATGCGGCAAAGTATATAGAAGTTGAGGAATGTAGCAAACCCAAAGATAGTGTTTTGATCAAGCAGCAGAAAATGATGAAGGATGATATCATTTTCCGTTACAGAGAAAGTTCAGGGGTGGAAACCCTAGGTATTGACCCGTTGGTGATATCGGCCATTATTGGCCCTGCAACAGTGCCGAAAGTCCTTTTTGATTGTGGGAGTTTCGTCAATATCTTGTTTAAGAAAGCATTTGATCAAATGAAGTTAGAGTCGAGAGATTTGAAGCCATGTACAAGATGGATACGTAGTTTCAATGGTTCAACTGCTGAACCTTTGGTTTAGTAGAGTTTCCTATTGAGTTAAGTGAGAGGGATCGTTGAGAATGTACGAATCCTCCCGTTCCTTGTGATGGACATTAATTCCCCTTTCAATGCCTTCCTAGGTCGACCGACCCTAACAGAATTCAGGCCTACATATCTCCTTGGTGTTTGCTCCTGAAATTTCCAATTGAAGCTGAAGTGGGATGGTCAGGGATGATCAGGTGATATGAATGGCATGACATCTGGCAGAATGGAAGGAAGTCCGCAATGGAGAAGGATAAGGATTATAAGATGCTGCCTCCCCTGCCATGGAGGTGGGAACATAGAAAATAATGGATACATCCCAACTAGGATCGCCCAGTCATCAATTTAAAGGCATTGATCACAGAGAAGATAAAGAGTTGGGATATAGAAGGGCAGCACCTAACGAAGATACGATAGAAGTTTCGATCTGTGACGATGACCCAACTAGGGTCTTGAAGATCGGATCCCATTTTGATTCCTTCCGGACGAAGGAATTGATTGATTTACTCAAGGCATACCTGGATGTGTTTGCATGGTCCCATGCTGATATGTGTGGGATTTCTCCATCAATTATGAGCCATTCATTGAGCATCGATCCAAAGTATGTTCCAGTTAAGCAGAAAAGACACATGCTTGGCCTAGAGAGGTCAGCAGCTTTGAAGGAGGAAGTTGAGAAGCTGAGGGGAAACAGATTCATTCATGATGCGACATACCCAGAGTGGATATCGGATCTGATACTTGGGAAGAAAGATAACGGGAAGTACCGTACGTGCATCGACTTCTCAGATCTAAACAAGGCATGCCCAAAGGATAGTTTTCCACTCCCGGGGATTGATCAGCTAGTAGACTCAAAAGCTGGACATGAGTTCCTCTTATTTATGGATGGATACTCAGGATATAACCAAATTCCAATGCATGTTCCTGATCAAGAGCATACCAATTTCATTACAGACCTTGGTTTATACTGTTACGTGGTGATGCCTTTTGGTCTGAAGAACGTTGGGGCAACATACCAACGATTGGTTAAATGTATGTTCCATTATTAGATCAGGAGACCGATGAAGGTATGTATAGATGACATGCTTGTGAAGTCGAAGCAGTTTGCCAATCATGTTAGAGACCTGGCAAAAATGTTCAATATCCTCTGACATTACATGATGAAAATCAACCCTTCGAAATGCTCTTTTGGCATTGCATCAGGAAAGTTTTTGGGTTTCATCATCAGTTCATGTGGAATTGAAATTAACCCCAACCAGATTGTGACAATCAGGAACATCAGACTCGAAAGATTAAGGATGTACAGAGCTTGGCAGGAAAGGTAGCAGCTTTGAGCAGGTTCATCTCTAGAGCTACCGACAAGTGCATCCCCTTCTTTGAATTATTAAAGTGAGGGAAACACAACTTTTAATGGAATCTAGATTGTGTCGAGGCTTTCTAGAATCTATTGAGTCACTTAGAGAGACCACCGATATTATCCAAGCCTATGGATCATAAGGACTTGTTTGTGTGCTTAGCCGTATCATCGCATGCAATCAGTTCAACGCTTATCTGCGAGGAAGATAAGGTCCAGAAGCCAGTCTATTATGTAAGCAAGAAGTTAATGCGGGTAGAACGCATCTATCCAAAGATTGAAAAGCTCGCCTTTAGCTTGGTGATCGCTTCAAGGAAACTCCGTCATTATTTCCATGCTCACCCAATAATGATATACACCGACCAATCCCTACGATAGGTCCTTCAGCGACCATAGGCATCTGGTAAGTTACTTAAGTGGAGCATCGCACTGGGTCTGTTCGACTTCACATTCGTTCCTAGGAAGTCAATCCGAGGGTACAGATTGGCCGATTTCATAGCCGAATTCACGACTCTGGAGGAAGATGCCTCTGATGATGACCCAAGCCCTCTTGAGCCAAGACTGGAATTGAGCATTTGGAAGTTGTATATAGACGGTGCTCACAATGATCGATGTTCCAACACCGGAGTTGTATTCGTAACTCCAGAGGGACGATCGATTTATTATGCTTTAAGACTGAATTTTCCCGCTACTAACAATGATTCCGAGTAAGAAGCCCTGATTGCAGGGTTGAAACTCACGAAGGAATTGGGAGTAGTGGCTTTGGATATTTTCTGTTATTCTCAAATTTTTGGGTTTTAGGTTCAGAAAGATTACCAAACAAAGGGTCCACGACTTGCTACTTATCTTGAACGGATAGAAGAACTGTTGTATGGATTCAAGTACCATAGCATTTCCCCTATCCCATAGGAGGATAATTAGAAAGAAGACCGGTTAGCCAAGATGGCTAGCTCTGACAGCACAGAGGTGACAACTATGGTTCTGATTGAAGTCCTGAATGCTCTAAGCTTCGATCAGATGGAAGTTGATCAAACATTGGAAGCCAAGCCTGAATGAGAGTCGTGGATGACCCTTATAAAAAAATTTGCAGCATGGAACACTTCCAAAGAGGAAGACAGAAAAGCGCGCTATTGTCTTCAAAGCTTCAAGATACATCATATAGTAGGGTATGCTCCATAGAAGGGATTTTCTGTTCGTTTACTCCTGTGTATCGCGAACGATGACATCAAGCGTGTATTGCGAGAAGTACACGAAGATGATTGTGGCGACCACACCGGAGGGCAGACCTTATCAAAGAAGATACTACGACACAAATATTTTTGGCCTACCATAAATAGAGATGCGACAGATTATTCACGATGCTGCGATAGATGCTAGAGGTTTACTAAGATTTCCCCGGCTCCGCCTAACCAACTCCCCTAGATGGTGAGTCCCTGACCATTTGCAGTATGGGGTTTAGACATTTTCGGAAGTGTTCCATTGAGTAAAATATGCAATTGTGGCAGTGGATTGCTTTATAAAGTGGGATGAAGTGAAACCATTAACCACCATCACGACCAAGCGGGTGATCAAGTTCACCGTCTGAAACATCATATGTAGATTTGGTCTTATCAAGAGCATTATTTTTGATAATGGAACCCAATTCGTTAGCACGGAATTCAAAGATTTCTATCGATAACATCATATCAAGAAAAGATATATAGCATTTTCACACCTGCAATCAAACGGACAAATGGAGGCCGAGAACAAGATTATTAAGACCATTCTGAAGAAGCGATTGGAGCAGGCAAAGGCCAAGTGGGTTGACGAGTTACCATTAGCTCTATGGGAATATCGAACTACCCACAAGTCTGCAACTGGCCATACTCCTTTTGCGCTCTCCTATGGTTCAGACGCAGTTATTCGGCTAGAACTTGAAGCCCCCTCTCACAGAACAACATACTATTATCCTTTGACTAACAAGGCTCTTCTCATTGAATTGCTGGACATGATCGATGAGAAGAGAGAGGAGGTGGACTTGCGTGCTTCAGACCATAGACATCAGGTTTCCTGGTACTATAACCGAAAAATTCAACCAAGGACTTTTGAGTCTGGCGACCTCGTTTTGAATTCTACAAATCCTAGTCTATTGGGTGTTGGAACCATTTTTTTGTCTAACATTTTGTTCTATTGTGTGTCTCCCTAGCCCCCGTCTTCATGGGCCCGAAATGGGAAGGACCATATGTCATTCAATGGAACCTTGATAACGGGGCTTTCAGGCTGACAACTGTTAACGGAGATCATCTTTTGAGAGCATGGAATGACGAGCATTTGCGACACTATTTGACTTAAGCGTTTATTATATCTTGGATTATGTAATGAGGCATAGTTTGCCTAAAGCCATTGTTTATAAAGAAAAGCACTTACCATGCTCAATGACTGTTTCTATTGTCTTTTCTAAGTATTATGATCTGATTAGTCTGTGTCAAATATGAACGAAGGGAGTGATAATCTCCCCAACGACGTTTGCTCATGTTCCGACGAGACAACTCAAATCAGTAATTAAACGGACTTGAGTAAACCAAATTCGAGCTTGATATCAATGCTCAACATAGAAACCCTCACTTTATGAACCAAAGTGAGAACACAACGTTTAAATAACGTATAGAACTTTTTCCAACTTTGATGGGACGAGTATAAATAACAGGAATGAAACTCGACCATCCCTGAAGGGAACGTTTTCGCTCGACTAGGGGCAAAAGGAAATGACCCAAGCAAGAGTGACCCGACCACTTGCTCAATTACTTCTGTTCCTTAGAATTTGGAACGGAAAATTGACTTAATTCGAGTGCAAATCGACACTCGAATTGTCAAGATCCCCTTTAAGACTTAAAGTGTAGAATGGACGCCGAGACGAATGACATGACTGTTTGCACGACCAGCTTTAACTCTCACGACTCGAGATAGAGAGAGAGAGAAATAGTATAAAACCAGGGTAGGCATGAAATGGTGAACCACGATTTAAGACCACCTTAACCCACAATTCTCACCTGAATTCACAACAGGAGAGTGTAAAAAGACTTAGAATGAGTATCCAAGGGACTTAACTCTTACCCCGCAAAAGGCTTGGGGGCATGAGCATAAACTTAGCCTGATATCCCCAATGATGTTGGGGGTAAAGGCATGATCTTATAAATTAACCTTGAATATGCCATGGACTTGGATTATATTTCAAGGTTAATTGGGGGCATATACACTATACCTCCAAGTTACGTAATTTTGTGTCTAAAAACTAAATCGCAAATACATAGAATGGAAAGAAAATAGCAAACAAAAACTGATATTTCATTAATGACTGATTTGTACAAATGATAACGACTTTACTAACTATTTGTTTTACACAGAGTAATAAAGAAAAAGGAGAGGGCCGCACTCACAACAACCATAATAGGCTATCAGAGAAATAAGAGAAAAAAGTTCGCAGGCATCTAGGACTTAGATGTCTTGGCCTTCTTAAGCTCCCTGAGCTTCTTCTGCTCCTCCTTCTAAGTTTCGGTAAGTATATATTTCTTCTTTTTCTTTCCAATTGAAGATTTTTCATGATCGGGAGTAGGCTTGGAGCTTGGATTCTTTAACTGGGGAAGATTGATAGAATCCTCCATGATGGAAGGGAGGACCACATTAACAGGATCGATGAGGAGAGGCATGGCAAAGCCTCAATCTTAACTTGGAAAAGCTCGTCCTCTTTCCTCGCTTTCATCTCAGCAAGTTTCAACTCCCCAGTCTTACCGGACTCCCCAGCATAAATGACATCATCATCACCATCCTTGTTGTTAAGATCTTTAAGTGTGGCCATCATCTCTTCTTCTTTCGGGGCATCATCACCAGGAGGCACTACAGGCTCGTCGGTTGGCTTTACCTCTTTCTCTTTGGAAACATCAGCAACTTTGTACCTAAAGTTGGGAGAGCAATGGTTATTAGATCCAGAGAAATAATAGGCCCTCAATTGGAAGCCTCATAGAACGACGACACACCAGGATAGCTTTAGAAAACTGATGAGAGAATGTGGAAATACCTTCGGCCAATTGATCTCTAGGAGTTGCGGGAGTCTTAGCTTCAGTAATATGGTGTGGATGTGTGTGTAACAAAACCTGGACGTTCAGGATCATACTTCTCTATCTCCCTATCCTTGGGTGCAGTAGAGAAAGAGCTAGAACCAACTTCAATGGCATCTTTTCCCTTAGCTTAACAACTCGCGGCTTCCTCAGCTTCATTTAGCAACCTCCTTCCTTATGCCATGCGTTCAGGTTCATTGCCTTTCAGGAAGGTCCTCATTAGTTCCTCTTCATTAACAGTTTCAACCTTCAACCTACGCTTTTCCTCATTAACAAGCTCGCTCCATGCATCAGCTAGCGTTGTAGGATAGCCCTCCACCCATGATATGTTATGGGTTTGAAGGACTTGTGCAAAAAAAGACATTATAAGATGTCCCACACCGTCCAGATCATCTTTGGCTTCAGCGAGCTGTTTCTCCATCATGATCTTGTTAACCTTGAACCATGCCATAGAAATAGAAGCAGACTCAAGAGCAGTGTAAGGATTTTCCTCGACCTTTCTTTCCCTCTCCTCAGCTTCAGCCAGCTTGGCCCTTAGGCTGACAGTTTTCTTCTCGAGTTCAGCCTTCTCATTCTCAAAACGAGTGCGAGATAACTTTAGTTCAGTATTTTTAGTTGTAACACTCTGGCATTCCTTCTTGAGGGTCATGAATTCTTCACTATTGATGTGAGCTCGTTATGGAAGCGTTGCTGCAACTCATCGTGCAATTTCTAATATTTTTCGGCATCACGTTCGACGAGTGCATGTTTGGCTTGAACGCCTTCACATTCTTTCTCGATTGATTCGACATATCACATTCACACATGTGCCTTTGATTGTCCAAATCCAGTTGGAGGTTCTGTATAATCTCATATAGCTTACGGGCGAACTTGCAGGTTTCCTTATACTGTTGATCGACGATGTCTATCTGTTCTTTGACGTTGTCTGACCAATTCGCATGGACTGGTTTGAGACTAGGAACGAAATGCATATTCCTGAAGTGATATCGAGGGGATTGCTCCTTTAAAAATTTAACTCTCTCGGCTGTAGAGGCGTCAAGAACTACAAGCTTTAACATGAAAATATTGATGAATTTACGTTAGGATGTAACGATAGATCCACCGTCCTTATCTTTAGATTTTTCCTTAGCCTCAAAGTGCTTCCTAGGATACTTTTCCTAAGAGTATGGCTCTTATGGAGGAAGGAGGGCTTTAGGAGTCTGTCCATCCCCTTCATGGTGTCTTTGGTAGCTTTTATGCTTGTCATAATTAGAAGAACCGGAGAGCGGGAGAATGAGAAGGGATGATACTTTTGTTGATAACACCTTTTATCATCTCTATAGTCATGCTCACCATTGGAATAATACTTTGGGGACTCTGCGGAGCTTTCTAGGGTCATGGCATCGATGAGACATCGTCCCTGCAAGTTAACGCAGGCTAGTATTCAATTCAGGAAATAGTATAACGCATAAGTGCTGTGACATGCAGTGTTTGTGCTGTGTTTGTCCTAAGTGATCACCCCGACGGATCGAAGCCCGGAGTTTAGCTAGTAGGCGTCATATTCCACGTCTTGGTGGGTGCAACTTCCTCCTTAGAAATGGAAAAGAAAGACCCCAAGTCGATATCTTGAGAAGAATATATAGTATCTAGTAGAGGAAGATCGCCGAAGCCTCGAAATGGAGACACTGACTTCTCTTGGCGGGAATCGTGGGTTGATGATTTAGCGAAGGAGGTGGAGTCTTGTGAGAAGGTTGCTTCATTGCAGTGGATGTATCTTTCGAAGAAAGAACCCTAGGCTGCTCCTCGTTAACCTTGACTGAAAAAGTTCTTTCGTGAATACGTTTATGAGAGAGGGGATCTTGAGTGTTTCATTGGTTGTTTCTCTGGGGATTTCTCTCTCTCCCGGTGGAGGTTCTTGACCAGAACATGCAAGCTCTTTGCTCTTCGAGACCTCCCTAGCCTCATATGATACTGCTGTTTGCCCTCCGACTGGTGGCACCCTTCAAGTCCCCATTGATGCCAAAGAAATCTGAACTACAAGTGCATACACATGAGCACGGTCCCCGTCAATTCTCATGCTTTGCTGCGGACTATGCAAATGATAACATTGAAGAAAGTCATCCACTAAGAAACTTTCGACAATTAACAAAGCTGGTGGAACATTCAGTAAAGAAGTCAGAAAATCTTTTGATACACTTGGCCTTGCGGTTTCTTCGGGTTTGGAACTGAAAAAGAAAATGAAAGATCAGAAAACCTGTAAGCAAGGTTAGAGTAACAAATCTAAGACTTGGAGCTTACCAGATTGAAGCCATCTCCTTGCACACCCGGCTTGATGATGAATGTAGAACCAACTGGGCCTTATATCGCCGACATTACTGAATCCATCAATAATAATATTCCTTTTAAGCACATATTCGAAATAGAGGAAGGAGGGAGTCCCTTCTTTCTGATGCTTTAAATTGTAGAAAAGATTATATCTTCATAGGTGGGATCCACACCTAAGACTTCCATATATGCTATATACATGGTGTAAAAATATAAATAAGCTGTCGGATGAAGCTGCATGGGAGCTGTTTTCAATCATCTTTGAAAATCAACGATGAAAGGGTGGAATGGAGGAATACTCCCGACCGAGCACATTTGTCAACTTATCGCTGTGTATCCCTCTGAAGGATCATGTGGTTTATCTAAATTGTCGGCAACTTGAACCTTATCACAAGATATCCCATGTTTTCGACATAATCATCAAAGTCTTGACTCATTAGTGGTGGATACCTAAGAATCATGGGACTCTTTCAGAAAAACTGCATTGCTGAATGTGTCAAGAGCTCTATTGTCTCCTACTCCTCCTAGCTACTCGTCTATAGAGATTCCTACTTCGGGGGATTCTGCCTCCCCATAAATATCAACTTCAAATTCCGGATCAGTATCATCAGAATTAGAATTTGATGGAATAATATCGGTATTGGTTGATGTCTCTAGAGCGTTACCTTTTCCAAACTCTGAATATCTTGTAGTATACCTTATAGACATGCTTGTTGTACTAACTAAGAAACTTTGGAGATTAGAGTAAAATAACCTTTACCGCTCATATGTGTGTGTGCTAGGGTATGCGGTGCAGGAGTGATGAATTTCATAAAGGAAAGGAGTGATAAAAGCATGTAATTATTTGATATGCGTCGCAATGTCACGAAGAGTTACGTCTTTATGTTCATATTTTCTGAGTAATTATGCTACGCTACTTAAGTCCGGTTTCTGAAGGCTCCATCCTAACTGTTAATAGGAATAGGTGTTATGTTGGCTTTAATCAATCTATATATATTATGGATTGAAGTTGTTGTGTTTTCATGCTTATCGACCTGGATACATGTATGTATGTGTGAGAGTCACATTGATTGCTTGTGTTTGGACCGAAAATTCTGGATCAAGTACCCCGGATCAATGCCATTCGGATCGAACGGCTTGAGTCGAATAGCTTCAGATTGAAAATATTTGACCCGACCCCACGAAGCACTGGGCATCTGTAGTCATTCTGATTTTCTAGTCCACCCATCCATTCTATCTGAGCCCAACTATCCTCTTTCTTCTCCTAGTTCACAGTTGAAGTCCCTTTGTATTCCTATTCGTCTCCAATCTACAGAAGTGAAGATTGAGTCACTAAGCCAACACCATGGATGTTGCCACAAAACCGGAAGCACTGTGACCGTCACCAATAGGGGTTCCGACATCACCGGTGATGGTGATGATCCTAGAAGCTCAAAACACCGATGTCGTGATGAAATTAAGGGTAACTAACATGATTTTGAGATTAAATTCATACGGGACCTCTAATTAACACATGAATTAAGAGAGTTAGTAACCCAACTTTGAATCAAAATCGAGATGGAAGCGGATTTGAGATATTTTGGGAGCTAGGGTTTTTCAAGCTCGGAATTCAATGGTAGAACGAAGTAAATGGTAAAAAGCTAGGTGGAATGATTTATATACTGCACAAATAAGGCCATTCGTCTTCCCTGAAAGGATGGATTCATGCATACTTTCCAGAGCATGAGAAATAATTTGGATCGAGCATACTCCCAGTCGAACCATTCGATCCGGAGCATGAGGAGTTTTTCAATCCAAACCAAAAAATCGAAAACTAGAAAAAATTGAAAGAAAACAAGAAACATCCTCGATAATTATTTCGTGCTTTTGGTGGTGAGACATCTTCACATGACTTGATTAAATTTTAATAATCAAAAGAATTATTTGGAAAATGCTTGTATGTGTACTAATATATACGAGAACCAACAAATTAGCACAATTTAAATAGGTAATTCCGACCTTTTGACTTGAAAAGGGTTTGAAGGATTTACCTGTATGTCGGTCTACATTCCAATTGAAGGTCTTGATTTTTCAATGGCAATAAAAAAATTATGTGTGTGGCCTTTTATTTGTAAATGACACAAAGAATTAAGAGTCACGGCTTCACAGATGGACACGAATATTTGACTACTGTTTATTCAAGAATGGATAACCTTACAAATTCAAAGCACATCTCATCTACGATAAGACGTACTTTTGGGAAAAAATGTTAGCCTGCCTAATGGAAAGTCCGTCCAACGTTCAAGTGATCACAATCGCGAGCCACAGATATAAAAAGTCGTGCTTATCCAAGAGCCGGGGATCTAGTCAAGTCGAAGACAAGATAAGACAAACAGATTTCCACCTTCCGAATCAAGCAAGGAAAAGTGGTGTCGGATCGATGGTCTTCAGATCGAACGGTGCCGATTCGATCATTCGACCCGACCAATATACTCAATCCGTTCCAAAACAATAGCACACCCACGTTCTCCACTACCTCCTATTCGAATAGAGCTCCTGCCACGTGGCCACGATTCGATCCCTAAACCACTTTAAAATCAATCCCACTAACAACCTAAGAATCTGGGCCGAATGCCACATATACAAAACCATTCCTGCTCATTTTCCCTAAACCAATCCTATATATACCCGATCCGAAGGACAGAAGGACTTTTGACTCTCGTAACCTTGAAACCACTTATTCTATCCACCATTAACTCTCGACCTGAATCCAGTCCAGAGATATTTGAGTGATTTTCCTATATTTTGTAGAGAATCTTCATTGTATCTTGAGTGTTTGAGGATTTCAAGCAGTGTAATTGTAATTCTTTGCTGAATAGAAGACTTATAAAGTAAACATAGGCTCGTTAATGCCGAACCACTACAAATCTTGTGTGTTTGCTGATTTTTTCTCATTTTCATTTTATATTTCTTCATTAATCTCTACAAATCCTAATATATTGGGTGTTGAAACCATTTTTTGGTATAACACTAACCTTATTTTAAATTTACTAAAAATACGAGTCGTTACAATCTCCCCCACTTAAAAAGATTTCGTCCCCGAAATCGGAACGAAGCAAAGAACATAATACTAAAAAAATACTCATGCATTCATAACCAAAAATGTCATACCATATCACATCCTAGTACATCATAAACAGAATATCATATTGTAATCAAAGACAGAACCTATACCCTAGTGTAGAGTGCTACTTAAGGTATAAGCTATGTATATGAACCTAACCTACTGACCTGAGCAGGCACTCGTACTTGAGGTGGTTTATACAATATCAAAATGGTGTTATGCCCCAAAATATTTACCTAGTGCTTATCCTACACCAAAATGATATTTGACCATATATACAACATCAACACAGATTGAAGTGGACACTTGACTCCCTAATCCTCCTCCAAGTCATGAAATGAAGGTCCTGAAAGGTCTACCTCCTATGACTCCCGGTCTCCCTCACCTATATCCCAGCCTGGCTCACCCAGATCCTATCCTGGTGCCAAATACTTCTCAACCCAGAAGTCTTCTGGATCCTCGTCCATATTCTCCTTCTCCTCATCAAGCCAATAATCATCTGGAACCTCGGGTTCCTCTTCATCAAGCACACTGTCGGCATTGTAGCCAGCCTCGTCAATCTTTGGATACATCTCCGGCTCAACCTCCTCATCAATCTCAAGCGCGAGATCCCATACCGGTGGATCTTCCAGCACTACAGGATGTGCAAAATATCCTAGTATAATATTCAACTCCTGCTCCATCTAATGCTCATCCCACACTGGCACAACTAACTCTAGCTGCGGTAACTCAGTCAATACCCACTCGGGCTCCTCATATATAGACTTTGGAACTACCTCAGGAATAAAGTCAGGGATGATCTCCACTATCTGCGGCTGCTAAATATCTGCTATAGGTGGTATTGCTGGAACTAAACTATTTGCAATGACGTAATCATCTTAATCAAACTCAAGCCCCTCATCATCTTCCAAAATCCAATCATCGTAGTCACATGAATCCTCAGGCTCTATGGATTCTAACTCCATCGGAACATGCTCTAGATTTGAATTTGAATTTGAATCTAAAGCCTTTACTAGTCTTAAGGCTGAGGTGGCATCTGATAGGTACTCATCGTTGCTTCTATGATCTGTCGCATCTTAAGAATTATCTAGGCGAACACCACTCTGGGAGTCTGACAAACTATCATTTGAGTTATTAGAAGAATTGTTGGATGTAGAAGGCTCTCTTAATCATGCGAAGTACAGTCGAACTAAACGCTGCTTACCCTCTATAAATATAGAGCTTCTAATTAGAATAATATTAAACTAGTCTTTTAAACCTATACATTTTCTAAAACCTTTTTATTAGAACAACCAAGGAGTTTCATGTTTAAATATCCTAACTATATTTGATCTTTCACAAAGTTTTACTAAGTTTACCTTACTTGGTTATTACATCTATAATTGTTTCTCTCTTTTTGATCCCTAAATGTATCGTTGAATATTTTAATTTTCTTATACCTTATAGCTAGACTTATCTAATTATATACTTACACATTTCTTAATTAGTTAAACTAATTACCATACACCACATCCAACAATCAATTAGTAGATTAACTTTTCAAATATAATTTAGATGTTATCAAAACACGGTCCTTTTGTATATAAAATATATATTATTCTTCTTTAGAAAATCAAAATCATTTAAATATGAAAATCACAAATACACCTCTCATACATGCGGGATTTTGTTCGATCGTGTCGACATCCAATTTTAAAATTTTGTAATTTAAACTAGGATCTATGCAAAGGATAGTAAATAGAAATTGTAACTATTAAGGTTTCCAGGAATCCATCAAATTGAATCAGGTCTGATGTTTAATCGAATTGTATTGCGACAAAGAGTCGTCGCCTCTAGAGGTATCTGTAACGTCCCGGATTTTTAGTCGATTTATTTTGAACATTTAATTTTATTTTAAATGTTGAATTAGAAGTGTAAATGAATGTTAATATGGAATTTATCGATCTAATAATCTGTATATGATTTAATTCGAATATATTAAATTATCGTAGATTGAAACAATAAACAATTAAATTCATAATTAAAACTGAATCGAAATAATTTAGTCGATTAATATAAATTCTATTTGAATTAGAATGATAATATTAATTTATTATCAATGAATTTAATTGTTTGAAATCGATTTGTATTTTAATCGAATTTAATTTAAATCATTAATTTAAATTATTATCTCTTCAATACTATCGAAATAAATTTCAGAATCGATTCCATTGAGTTTAGAATAGCATTGTAACTGGTAAAGTCGGTCGTTGCGTTCAAATAGGGATTCATGGTTGCAAATTAGGGGCCACGAGATATTTTGAAATAGTATATATAAAATAATCAAATAAAAATATATCCTAAATCCTATCAAATTATTTCAGCCGACCAATATTTATTTTCTCCCCAACAACTACAGCTTCTTTCATTTCGTAAAAAAATGTTTTCCAACTTCACCGCTAAGTTAAGCATGAAATTAATGGCACCACCCTAAATATTTACATCGCGCAGACCTAGATTTTTCCTCAAGCCAATTTATTTGTTCCCTCTTCGTGTATACAGTTGCACCTATCTCCTCATTTTCTTTGCGAAATCCAAAAGCTTCAGTACCTAAAATCGGAAATGGTTGATCAAACTTCACCTTGTTATCCTTAAACGCGACTACCCTCTTTGTTCCTCCCCGTTTCATTCCACAGAAAGTAATAAAGCTGCAATCGTCTATAGCCTCAGCAAACATTGAATTTGAAAGAAAAAAGAATCGAATTCCTAGATCGTGATTTAAATCGAGATAAGCACTGGATCTAGGCACTGAGACGATCGCGATTGCAAATCATCGTCACGAGATCACCTGAAGCTAGACTCAATGCCAGAGACGCTCGTGATTTTCGGAGGAGGTTAGGTTGTCGATGTTGTCGTGGATTTGTCAAAGGGCAAGTCGAAGTCTAACTATTGTTGCAAATGTGATGATGAAGAATGTAGTGGTGCAGTTTTTATGATGAATGAAATGGGGATTTGGGGTGCGACTGGAGGTGTTTCGAACTAGGTGAAGTTCATTTTTTTTCTTCTGGTGACGGACAGTAAAGATGTAAGGAGTTTGATTTGATTTTGGGTCGAACTGGACTGGTTCGATAGTTGCGTGACTGGGTTTGGATTTACTAATGATGTAGTTATTGAAATAGTATAATGATCTATGGAGTTCATCAATTGAGGATGGAGGAAATCGAGCCTTGTAAATTTGGAGTTGGTTTGTGAAATGGGGACTATAGTCTATATATTTGTTTGGGGACAGTGGATTGGAGTTATGGTCTAGATGGTGTAGGATAGTAGGGTAATTGACTATGAGTGGGATCGTAGTCAACTGCAAGATGTTCGATGAATTGCCAAAGCATGATGGAGTAGTGTATTTGTGGGTGTTGAGGCTGTGCTTCGTGGATTTTTCAAGATGTTGCGGTAGTAGTAAGGTATAACTTTTTGCAAAATTTAATATACATCAAATTATTTATTTATTTGTTAAGTTAATTTAAATGAATAATCGATTAATCGTCAAATAAAATCGAATGATCATAGGTGCTAGATAGACGATTCAAGACTATTCATAGACGCAACAATAAGGAAATTTACTGGATATTCGAGATATAAAATCAAGTAGAGTAAACTCACTTTCTGGTTCGATTATAATTTATTATAATCGAATTTTTATTTGATACAAATAATTATATGTTGTTTGTTGGTTGATTGGTTGCATTGTTGTTTATTGATAAATTGTGGTTATTATAATATATTAGTTATATTTAGGCTTTGTGGTTGTGTTATATTAGATATTTCCCACAATACCATTAGCGGATGCCTGCATTATCATTAGCAGATGACCCTATCGACCCACGATATATTAAGTGGATGACCTACTATACCGCGATATCCTACCTTGAAGCAGGATGGGTATAATTTATGTTGTCTAACATATGTGGGTGCAGGAAAAATGGTTGGACAACTGGATTCCTCGAAATTTATTTATTGTTGTTTACATATTTATATACATGTGATAGTTTGAATTGATTCGATGGTTTGTGTGTATGAATGTTTGTATATCAATGGCCCTAAATATTTAATTTTAAAAATATCAAAAAGGGATTTTAGATTATTTAAGAAGGAAAAATTATTTTTTGAAATAGAAAGTGAATTCGAATAGGTTAGCGAATATTAATTTGTTTTCAAAAACAAGTGATTGAGTTTATAAAATATATTTATAAATGGAAAGAAAAAAATATCATATGATAATATTAAATTTTAAATTCAAGTATGAATTTAAAAAGGAAAATTTATTTTCTGAATTGGAAATTGGATTTCGAATGGAGTTTGGAATCAAAGTTTGTTTTCATATTTAAAACATGAAGTGATATTTATAAATGATGTTTATAAATAAAGAAAAATAACTATCATTGTATAATTTGAAATTTTAATTCAAGTCTGAATTTAATAAGTGAATTTGAAATCGTTTCGAGAAGAAAACGATAAAATTTATTCCAACAGGCGGAATGCAAATTGAATTAAAATTAATCCATACAGATTTATGATTAGATTTCAACCATATAGAATAAATTATTTCCAGATAAGATATTGGGATTATATTCGATGAAAAGTAAAATTTAAAACTTAAATATGAAAATAGATTTCATGTTAATTATAAAAATAAAATATTCCAAAATGGGAATTAGGTTTCAAATAGATTAATAAAATGGAAATTTGTTTTAATAAGAAAGTTAATTTATAAACAACGTTTATAAATGTGATGAAGTAATTTTCATCGAGTAATTTGGAAATAGATTTCCAAATATAAGAACTGAAATAAAAAGTGATTTTTAAATCAATTTTTAGTATTACAGGCTTTTATCCAACTCAAAATAAGAACATTTTCGATTAATGTCTGAGAGGTAAATAAAATACCCCAACTTGAACGACTTCATTATTATCAAGGGATGATATTAGTTTGTAATGGTAAAGGATGAAGATTATTGATTATTCCCATAAAAGGAATTTATAATTGGAATTCAATTATATTGAATTTTATTAATAACTTAACTCCAGGTGAATTGGAATTGAATATAGAAATTGGAGTTTAGAAAAATTCATAATTGAGTTATGAATATGAAATAAAATAATCGACGAGTTTGGATAATCTGGATTATTAAGTTAGTTTTGGATAAAGGGTTCAATTTATTGAAAATGGAGTTGGAGTTATTTTATAATGAAGTTTTTAAACGTTTATATTTAATTTAATTAAAACGAACTCGCCGTAGCGCGGTAGTTCGTAATTCGACATTCCGAACATCAATTGAGTATATAGAACTTGATATAAGTCGGAATTTGATGAAACCAGAAATGTTTGGACTTATTGAATAATAATTTTCTAGTGGAAGAGAAAAATCTGGATTTCGTCTTATAAATTTTGAGTTATGTCAATAATCAAATTTCAGAAAACCTCTATAAAATCGTTTAAAAACCATAATGATTTAGTTAATTAATTAAAAGAATTTTTTGTGAATATAAATCCGAATTTCAATTATAAAAATCCGAATTTGAGTTATAAAATAGATATGAACTCAAGTAGAGTAACTGGGTTGATTTTTGGAACAGCAAGACCATATTTTTAATTATTGAATGAAGTTAACTAATTTCAAAAGAAATCAATTAATAGGATTTGGATCGAACTTAACTTAGTTAAGTGAACTGAATTTGTTAACCAAGATTGGGAATTTGAATATAAACTTGGATTAAAATTTGGAAGTGCAAGGAGTTTGAGTTTGTTTTGTGTATAAGTGAATATAAATATATTTGAACGTGATATGTTCAAACTAAGCAAAGAAGCTAATCAGAAAATTAATTGGCGAGACCAAAGTGTTGAATTGATTGGAAATAAATTATGAGTGGTTGAATATATGATAAACATGTATGGGATGAAGAGTAAGAAAAGAGTATGAAGATTAATATTTAATTGCCCGAAAAAATGGTACATGTTTAAATTCCATATGAGATTTTATGATCCTATTAAGCAATCTGCTTCGCTCTTTGATTTTCTTTTTGAATGGAAAGGGCCCAGAGAGGCGATTTGTAGTTGTACCGAGTGACCTGTATAAAGCAGATACTGGCGAAATTTCCTGGAAATTTAAGGGTTTAGAATATTTTTAAGAAATCTGGTAACTAGAAATCAATATAGACGATAAGGAAACAAACATGAAATATTTGAAAGGGCCAGTGATTATTTGATATTTGAAATTTGGATAGATGTTTTGTTTTCCTTTGGTAGTTAAATCACCAGCTATCAAAGATTTTTCGACCATCATTGTCAATACAGAGAGAATTGTTGGATTTATTATCTGAAAACCACTCTGTATAGGCATAGGCATTGCGAATTAGATTATGCTAAAGTAATTGAAGACAGAGTAAAATGCAAGGGCTGCACGGATAGTGCCTTTGGTTTATCCAGACCCAGGACAACTTGTATGAACAGATGCCTTACAGAGTATGCCTAACGAATCACATAAGAAGAACTTTACAAGGTATTACGTTTGGTGGTGGAGGAATTCGTTTCTCTTAGCTTTTTATACCCACAATATTTCTGGGAATATCAACTAATGATTTGAAGGTTTTGACGATGTGGGATTCAAAGTGAATGGTGGCCAGAAGTTCTAGAAAGATAAATGTAGCCTCAAGCCTCACAACCGGGATATGACAAAAACCGGGCAGGCAACATGGCTAGTTGGGTCATACCCAAGCAGGGTATATTATAGCCAATCTAGAGAAAATTCATTTATTCTCCTTTTGCTTCTATAACTTACGTGTTACGGTTGAACGACCAACAACCGTGGGTGATAATACATTCGGTTCACTTAAGCTAAACGAGCGGTCAGTCATGCGTGGCTGGGTTGCAAGATGTTCTTATTGAACCCCAGTGTATCCTCTCTAGAGTACACTGATCGGGAGGTGGTCCTATACCTTGTCATAGTTGGAATCTAATATCCAATAAGCGCCCTGCGATTTTTGATCTTGTACTATGTATGTAGAGCGTGAGATGCAAACATTCTGCTATTTGGTTATTAATTTGATGTAGACACTGTTATAATATCACCGGATTTTCATATCAAAATGTTTTGGGTTATAGTAAGGTAAAATCCATCCATGTTTATGTATGGGCTGGTCTTACTATTATCCTTTTCTTTTAAAAGTTTTTTCAAAGTTAAACAATATAGTTGGAGTTTACTTATACTGGTCCCATGACTGACCCAGAGTTTCTTTGTTTGTTTTACCCTAAACTCTTGGGTGCCCAAATTGGTACGGGTAGTCAAGTGTTTCAGGCTTTTACAGATGCAATTGGAGGAGTTTGAAGCAAAAGGCTTCATCGTTATATATTTTAGAGTTATTTCCCCTATATCAATTGTTGTATTGTACTTTGATGATGGTATGTATACATGATACAAAATTTTGTATTTCAAAGGTTATGTTATATAATTTATCTTATTCATTCCGCTGTGAGATTATGTGTTGTTGTTTCTGTTCTTCTTCTATCTTTTTCTTATTTAACCCTAATGACTTGTAATTTTGTGTTATTTGGGTTGGATATGCATGGTATTTAGTCAACTCAGATAGTACGAATTTACGGGTCACTACAGTATCCACAGGAACGCTTTCTCTTCGATCGAATCAAAGAGAAAAAGATAGAACATGTTGCCATTCTTTTTGGGAATTTAATTGAAAAGGGAATTAGGTTTTTGAACCAATTTGAATATCGTTTCAAAAATGGTTATCATCTGTATATCTTAAAGGAGCGTGTAGCCCCTTTAAAATCAAATATATATACCATCAAATATGGAACCAACCAAAATATCTTTTCAATGCTTTATAAAATATCAACATATCAATATTTTTATTTACCCAAACAATGGTTTCCTTTTTATAATGTTCTAAGTGTGTGACCCTATAGGTTATTACAATGCTAGCAATGATTTTAAATCGTATTTAAAATCATAAACAGTGATTGGCATTTAGAAATATGTCACTGCTACCAAAGTTATAATAAGATCAATGATTCATTACAACCTTTTCTGTGACCTGTGTCTCAATGTAATATAACCCTTTTAACCAATATATCTAGGATTAAACTCGAGACATGGAACGTATAGCCCTCTTTATAATTTAATCCTTTTATCTTGATCGATGAGTATACTATATAAAAAAATCAATATTTGAACGTGGCCATGCATTTCGCAGTCTCACTCAATCAATAGGCCCATGGATATCTCTACATATATATTACAGGGTTAAACTCCATCTACATCATTCATAATTTTCATTCGATTCAAGATGTATCCAGTGATCACCTTTATCGTCTACTCGGCTAAAAGTAACTTTCGGTGATATCAAAACACAAATACCCTCGAATAAAATTATAATGATTTCAGGTCTGAGGACCATTACATCACTGTCACTATAAGAATAACTTATGATACTGTTAATTATATTCCATGTAGTTTCTCATGTGGGGTCAGCCCAATACGCTATTCTCCAATACGTATTGACATTAATATCATGTATATTAAAGATCAATGAGATATGAAATCAGTCAATCAACATACTGATCCCAATGTTTTATTGTTGTCCTTTATAAATAATAAAACTTGGCTAGGGACAATTAAGAACTATAGTACTTGATATATTATATAATCTCACGTTCAAGTCACTTACTTGAACTATATAATGATGTATTATTATTCTAAGGACTTCTATTATGTCAATATTTATGTTGCGCAGTAAATATAACATAATAGAATATATATATATATATAATTCAAAATAAAATATAACAACAATGTTATTAATTCCATCAAATGGATTGCCTCTAGGGCATAAGCTCTAACAATCTCCTACTTGCACTAGAGTGAATAAATCATGTATCATATACCTATGAAACTAATGTGACTATTAAACTTCTGCTGCGAAAGAGTTTAAGTCAATAGGTCTGCAACATTACAACATTTTGTAACTTTGTAGATATGTTTATCTCCTCTGTATATAATTAATTATATTTCTTAAATATATGTTTGGATTGATAATTAGATCAAGGTCTTTAGGCCTGATCGATAGCTCCATTGTTATCACAATGTAAAATAATTGGATCAACAATAGATATAACTAAGCTAAAAAGATGAACTTTAATCCAAACATCCTCCTTATTGAATCAGTATTTATTTCTTGTTTTAAACTAACATCATTCACAATAATTAATATGTTATCAATATATAATATTTGAATTATTGTGTCACTCCTACTCGATTTCTTATCTATACAAAGTTCAATGGCATTTTGTGGTTCCTATGACATTTCGAGTTCTATTTTATTCCCATCGATATCTTAGAGGTTGACTCTACTTTTAAAACAATAACAATTTGAGCAATAAACATTTTATTCTCAAAGGATTTACAGAAATAATTTCCTTTTTCTTCTTTTGGATATTCCACAAAATTAACTATCAGATTGGCTCCGGTCTTATCAAAGGAAAGACGTTTAATAAACGCCTCACATCCCAAATCTTCAAGATAGACACACTAGGACGTTTCCTAGTCCATATCTTATATGGTGTCTTCAGAATCGATTTAGTAGTATTATAGTTAAATATAAATGCAATTGTTTCAAGGGGATAACCCCAAAATTAATTTATTGGAAGATCTATATGACTCATCGTTGATTATACCATATCTTACAAGGTGCGACTTCTCCTTTCAGACACACCATTCCAATATGGTGTTCTAGGTGAGGTGAGTTGTGAAACATTTTCAAACTCTTTGAATAGTCATAAAATTATTGGCTTAAATATTTTCTCAAAGTTGATTTAGAACTTCATTCTGGATTCTTTGAACTTTTCAAATGATTTTGTTTTGTGTTTCATAAGTGACACACAACTATATCTACTGACATCATTAGTAAATGTGATGAAGTAATAAAACCTATCTCTAGCATATGTATTCGTTTCTCCATATACATCATTATGTATGAGACCCAATACATACTAACCCATTCACTGGATCAAGTGAAAAGTGGTTTACTTATCTCGCCTAATAAACAAGATTTGCATTCTACATATGATTCGAAATCAAATAACCTCAAAAATTCCATTATTATGGATTTTTTTATATGCATTTCTTGTTATATGGTATAACCAACGAAGCTAAGGTAGTTGGATCACTAAATTTAATCCACTCTGTATTTATGTTATAATCAAGAATATTATAGTTAAGGAGTCATAAAATCGTTAACTATTTGTGAAATTTCATAAGATATTTCATTTAAATAAAATGAACAACAATTGTTCTTTTATTACAAATGAAATTTTAGCATGTCCAAACAAAATACAGAATGACATTATTTTTAAATGGAAATTTTATAATAACAATATTTTAGTTACTCAATTAAGCTAGTACATAGAATAAAAAGCAACTTCCTATGGATAATCCAACAACATTTTCTTTATTTCTAATCATAAGTCCACTTGTCCTTTTTTTTATATTTCTACTTGTTTTGCAATTCCTACAAACTTACGTACATCTATGTGATTCATATCTAGTATCTAATACTGGAGATGTATAAGTAGATTGTTATAACATTTATATCTTATTCGATTGAATTCGTTCTTTAACTTTTATTTTAAATCTTCTATATTTGTAAAACAATTACCTTTTAATTTGTTTGAGGACAATCCTCAAATTTCGATGTTAGTCAAGAAATTTGATTAAATTCAATTTATCCTTTTTAAGGATAGATTTTAGTAATAAAATATCAGAGTTTTTTCATTTGATATCTACTGTTGATGATAAATTAGCGGTTGAAGAACGATATGGGATATTGTGGTTGAAGAGCGCTACGGGTTATTGTGGGGATATTGCTAGGCTTTAGCAGGGATTTAACTACATAGTTTATCCCTCATTATCCAACCACGACATCCAAGTATAGACAGTAGAATACGCCCTGCCTTTTGATGAAGATCAGCAGTTCCTCTGGAATCGTCTAGGAACTCCTTAAACCGTACCTAAACCTGAAATACACTCGGATCTGACCTGGGTGCACAAATACTCAAGTTAGACTTGGATTAACCAGCTTTGAGAACTAAGTAATAAACCATAAATATATCAAACAATCATCAAAAGGAGTTTCAAAACTTCGTGCATTCTTTTTGGAAAATGAAGCTACCATAAGACCCACATCCTATCGCACAATGCAAACACACACCATTAGGAGCAAGTTTTACCTTATGATAACCAAATACGCTTGGTACATGAAAATCATTTGATATCATAATTAATGTATATCTTTGAAAATATTTTCAAAATAAATGTGTTAATCTTAGCAGGCGTAGGTACCCATGTATTACGTCTACATACACGGATTACAGCTAAGACTGTAAATGTTCATATTGGAGGTTGGATTCCATCAAAGACCAAGGCAAAGGATCTTCCTTAACTAATTCGGGTACACCTCTAGCGGGATGTCCCACAGACCAAAAAATGATTCCCTTTCCTGTATCAACAGAGCAGGCCCACCATACCAGGTGTAGTTTGAATTTCTCCTGAACATAACGTCTCCTGGTTGTAGCTGACCAATATATGAGGCCTCGATCCATTATCCACTAAGTAAATTGCCTAGGCTCCATACCATAGCATCACTTTATCAACTAGAAGGAAACATTTTTCCTTAACTCTATGATACTCCATCCTGTTTCGGCTCATTACCGGGTTGTGAGGCACTGAAGTCACGCTTCCACACAAAGCTACGCTATATTAACCATGCTTTGATTATTAATAACTCAGCCTTAGCATGCCACATTGTCAATTCACAACATATAACCGGTGTCTATTAATATATAACCCTTGGAGTAAATACGTCTCAAAGGAGGATGTTAAGCTAAAAGGACAAATCCTCCTCCACCTAGCTGATATATCA
Source organism: Allium sativum (assembly GCA_030737875.1). Lineage (NCBI taxonomy): Eukaryota > Viridiplantae > Streptophyta > Magnoliopsida > Asparagales > Amaryllidaceae > Allium > Allium sativum. Next base: position 204,637,078 of record CM060916.1, read on the forward strand.
TCAATTGAAACCAATTTATTATACCATAAAGTACAATGTCAGACATACATCCATTTACAAGTTTGTTCTGGGTTATGAAACCGAAGGCACCTTATTTCTCATCCAATAAAGGAGAGAGGCCCTTGCGAATTTGAAAAATCTCCAAGTACGTTTGGACCGCTGTCGCAGTATAACCCATAATATGTGGCTACCAATTTGTCACATCAACAAACAGTTCTACGATGTAAAGATCCTCGATCTTCAACCATCATCTTCAAAATCTTCAACTGCTTTATTTCGTCATATAGTTATTCAGAATGGGTTGAAACCCGGTCTTTCAAAATAACTAAAGTATCTTTAAAATTAATAGATATATAGAGTATCATGAGTCTCATTCCACTTTGGAATATTCTTTTACTCAAATCATTCTTTATATTGGGCATACTCATTCAAACCTTATCCAGGATTTACATACTTTAAACTCTTATTCAAATCTTTCCTTGGAAATCATTTCAAATGATTAAAAAAATCTTGTTTCACAAATATAACTCCAACCAATGTTTCTACGCTTTATCGAGATTTTTAAACCTCTCAAAAAGGTAATTTATCAAATCATTATCCTATTCCCATCCTATTCATTCCATGGAGCAAAAGTGGCAGTACTCTATATCTAATTTCCCTCGTATTTTGGTAAGTTTAGTCACCTTCATTAACTCCATTCTTTTAATCCAAATATGATTAAAGATTTCATTTATCTTTACGGAAAACATATTTACTCTAACCCAACCCATTCCTTAGTCATTGATTAAGGTAAATTACCTTATCTTTCCTTGATCATATCTCTAGCACAAAATCGTACTCACGATTTCTTAATCTTCTCATTAGGCGAAAAACACGCTTATCTTCTTTTAAGCGATCCTCAAAATTTGTCCATATTGTCGTTTGCTAAGGAAAACTCTTTCATTTAATTTTTATATTCAAATTAGATAAAGATTTCTCTTCAACTTAACTTGGGAAATCATCTTCTCCTTCAAATGGGTTACAAAACAAATGTTATTTAATACATCGTTCACAATAAACCCAAAGTCATTCTTTCATTCTAAATATAATTTTCATGGAAATAATATCAGCTCATTATCGATATATATTCCCGTATCAGACTAATACTATAAGCAGAATAACAACAAAACCTTTTAAATTTCTAAAATAGTAGATGTCTTCATCTAAAGAGACTTATCCCAGTTATCACCAAATCAATTCCCATTCAATTCCAATTTAATTCATTAATTGGAAAACTTGACTTTGTTACGTACTCTTTCAAATCTCAAAATGTCTTAAAATCCTCATAAATCCTTTATATATGTTTTAAAAAACCTTTGGATAACATGGTTTATGTCAAAACCATTTATTTCAACCCGTTCACGAAACTCATTGCAAATAGCGTTGCTACAACAGCCCATTTTCGTAAAATAACTTTTTTTTATCTTTTCAAAACTTAGTATATTCAATCCAAATCAGTTCTAAACCACCTATTATGATTTACCATAATTTATCTCTATTTTTAATAATTTTAAAATAGCTTATTTAATGGAAATCCAATTTCGGGTCTCGAGCTACACTAACGCGATTTTTATTCAAATTTTGATTTGGACTTATTTCTAGACCTAACCATTGGATTTTAAAACTTTCTTTTGCATTTGAAAACTCTTTTCATTTTGAACCAAACATTCTTCATTTTGGGAGAATCCGACGGTCAGATCTCCTGGTACGTCAGTTTAAATTTAATGATTGAAATTCGCGAATTACTGCTGCGCGACTACTTCTATTAAGACCAAAATTCGACTTATATTTAAAACCATGTCGAATTGTTTTCAAAATAATTTATTAATTATATGAAACATATATAATAAGTTTTTGAAACTGTAATTCCAATATTTAACTTTAAATTCAAATATTCCATTATTTAAATATTATAATATTACTTAAATCACTAAAATAATATTATTTTTCAAACTTTATCTTTGAAACCCAAACTTTCCTAAAGGCAATAATAAAAATAAATAAGATAGTTTGGGTAATAAAATCTAGTTAAAACACTTTCTACATATCAAAACCGAACTTCACTTTTCAAAGTTACTATTCATAATTAATTTGAACAAGCCTTAATTACTTTAAAACTTATTCAAATAAAATTTCCACCTTTATGAAAACTATTCGTAATTACTTAAACTATCTTTCCAAATCATTTTGGATTAAAAATTCAAAAATTTATTTTTCTTTATTTATTTAATTAGTAAAACAATCAATTAAATTTCGATTTGGAATAATACACAGTCAATCACCATATGATTTAACTTATATGGGTTTAACACGTCATTAACATCCATTAATACTCACTAATATTCATTAATAATCAATTATCATGTAATGGCATCATCAACATAAGTGTTAAGGTCATTAACACTTAGTTGCTATTTCAAATCACTTCAACTAAAGTATTAACCATCGTTAATAATTTATTTGCTATTATTAGCAAACCCAATCATGTAAAATTGATGTCAACACATCACATCAAGTTATCAGTCAATGTCACATCAATATTGACCAATGTTACATCAATATTAATTAATGTCACTATTTATCCATCCATATCAAACACATTATCAACCAAACTAACCGATCATTTATTTACGGTTTAACTTCATAACCATTAAGGTATCCACTTTAATTACTAAACTACTAAGTAATTAACTTTCTGACTTAATCATTAACACCATTAAACCCATAATTACTTAAACAATTAGCAATTATTAAACACAACATAATTAGCCACACTAGTTATTATAGTTAACCAAACGTGAGCAAAATTAGCTTATCATAGCTTCTCCACTCCACCAAACTTTAGTGTAAGACTTCCTTAACTTCTTATGGCTTCAAATTCCACTTAGAAACCAATTTAGCACCTTTTCTACTTCAAACTCTTCATGAACACTACGTATACTAGAGTATATATTTTTACTTGCATTTGGAAAGAAAAGGTGAGATATTTTGGCCTTTTAGGGCACAATCATGGGAGGAGGACCCACGGCTTGGAGTGAGGGGGTGTGGGGGTATTGCATAGATGGTGTGGAGTCTAGGGGAGTTGGTGGTGGTGGTGGAAGGAGGTAGAAGAACTTAGGTAGTGTAAAAATGGGGTAAAGGTGGAAGATATTGGTTTTAAAGAGGGAAGGAAGGGTCTTTGGCCAAGGGGGACCATATGGCATGCGAGGGGACTATGCATGGGTGAAGGAGGATGATGGGGGGTGGTCGACGATGGTGGTGAGGAGGGAGGTGGAGTTTGTGGAGAAGAAGAAGATGAAAGAAAGAAAAACGAAAACGAAAATGAAAAATGAAGTGGACTAAGTCGCTTAAGAGGGTGGTAAGTTGAAAGGGAGTGACATGTGTAGTGAGAGAATGTGAGTTGTCTAATGAAGAGAGATTTTATGAAATGGTGCATAGGAGTTGATCTTCTTAATTTAAATTAAACTAATAATTACATAAGATTAACTCTCTTCCTTGAATTATTTAAGAAACATTAAACACTTAACATATGTTAACATGTTAATTAAGATGCCATTAGATAATTGAAATACCAACGGGGGTTTTCTAAATAGCTATCAACAAGTATTATCCTTTTAACGAGTTAAATTTCCAATTTAAAACTAATGTAAATAATACTAGTGTTTTCAATTGATATAAATTAACTATGAAATTTATAAACATGTTCATTACCGTATAAATTCATTTTAAACCATATTAAACCTCTTTTGTCAATATTTTGAATATTCAATATCGTCCAAAACTGCTTAATTTAAATCGAGTTCAATTAAACGATCTCTAGTCGTTTTCAACTCACACGATCAAACCGTAAGTCCAATCGATATGAAATTTGAAATCCTACTATATTTCACATATACGAATCCGGTGAAACTAGTTTCATCGAATTCTAGGATTGTGCCCAAAATGGTCTATTTTTAGGCTATTAAAATAATATTAAATTATAGAATTTTAATATATTTACTTTTAATTCAATTTTAAAAGTTCACTAACCTTATTTTAGGTTGACTAAAAATACAGGTCGTTATAGTTGGGATAGAAAGTTTATCTATGACAAGAGCTATTCTGCCTATATGTCCAACTTTCTTGCTCACTTTGCAAGTTTCTTGCATAATACAGGGCATGGATGTCCTATAACCCATTATTATTCCTCCTCCACTGAAGTGGACTAGCTCATGGCATTTAGCAGTTAAATCATTCTATTTTACTCCTATTTTATTTTGTACAGTGGTCTGGATACTATAAATCCAGTTATAGTTGTTCTGTGCCTGTAATAACACCTGTTTTCATTAAGGAATAAATAGTGGCACGACCCACTATGAAAACCGACTTGCCTTGCAAAATAAAACTTATATGAAGTTGATACTTTTTTGCGTCAGTGAGATAACCAACGTACATGTAAACATGAGGAATAAAAGTAAAGAGTAACATGTTAAATAGATTGAGAATGTAAAAATTAAAAATGATAGGTAATTTTCTAGTTTATAAGTAGGAGTCTATGAATATATTAGACATGTATACCATATGAAGTGAAAATAAGTGAAGCCAGGGAAAGAGATGTGAAATAAGAAATAATTATAATGGATAAAACCTAGAAATTAACTAAAATGAATTAGAGAGTGCATATGGAAATAAATAATAAAATCGTTGAAAGATTAGCATATGACATGAGAATTAATGAGAGATAAGAATTTAAATGGTCAAATATTGAGCTTTATATCTTTATTTGTAGTGGGCTTGGAAGCGTAATCTTTTTATCCGATGCGAACTTCTATAAATTCCTTTACGTACCTTTGTCTTTATATAAAGCTTAAAATCGAATTTAACAATTAACTTTTTTTCCAATTCAAACTATATTTCTCTAAATATTAACAAATTTCAATATCACTCAAATATAAGATCTAACAAATAAGTATTCTCTACAACATCTTCTTTATTAATTAACTACACAAATAAACAATTAAACTAATTAAAATAATATATACTACAGTTTAGAAATTTTATTCAAACTAACTTCATATGATTTTAATGTGAAAATTTAATTGGAAGTTCGTGCAAATTATTTTATTTTGATTGTGTTATAAGTATATTGTTTTTAAAAATATAATTCATGCACAAAACATGTGAGATGATTATAATGATCCACCTTTTCGACCCTCAGAAATCGAAATTAATACATCCACGTATTCATGTGTCGAACATTCAAGTGCTGGAAGAGCAGATTTTTAGGGGAAAAGAAAGGAAAGACGAAACATAATCTCACAATTTAATAAATAATATATAATATAAACAATAATACTTAATAAATAGAAAGACTTTCATATATACAACAAATCAGACATACATTAGAATATTAACCATAAATCGGTCTGGTAGTTAAACAACATGTGCTTACATATGCTGATGAAAACGACAATGAACTAAGTGAAATAATAACTATGAGAATATGTCTCAACCTCCATCTCCTCCTCCGAAGCTCTAAGAAATATAAACTACCATGTAAATATATTTGGCCTGGCTCACGTGTTATAATAAAATAACATCCATGTTAGTCTGATAAACCAACATGAGAAAACTCAAATCATGGGGAATATAATCCTTTAAATTATAGAATCCCTTGAAATCAAAAATATCTCGTAAGACGACGCCACACATAGAATCGGATGGATTTTTACTTCGCAATAATCAAATAACTCAAACTCCAATGATATTATTATATAGTCTAGAATCTACAAAAAATAGTAATCATAGCATACATTGTAACATTTATAGTTAAATCTAACATAATAAATTTACAACTAAAACCGTATAGGCACATATTAGAAATTGAATTCCATACAATTACTGGTAATGAAGTACCACCCTCCACATTATGTGTCTAAAAATATATTGATCACCTCACTTAGATCCCCGCCAACAGGGAGTCGATCCATCTTTAACCTGATAGTACCAAATACATCATCATGTCATTGTTTTGCAATCCTATAATGAGATTTCTTATATGCCATTGAATTGTACTATGAGTATTTGTATCTAAAAGAGTGACAATCATATCCGAATTGGATGCGACCAAGTTGACCTTGATGTTTCCCTTCTTGATTTTAGTTATTCCGCTTGATAAGGTATGAGACTATGTTTTACCCTTTTAGGCACATTTCTAGAAGTGGACGCGGTCGATTAACTAAACCAATCAGTTAATTTGAATGACTAACCAATTAAAAATATCAATTCAGTTAACCATTTTATAGGTTAAAGTTGGTATACCTATAAACCAAACCAGTTAAATTTAAGAGTTGTTAACCGATCAAATTAACCAGTTCAGTTATCCTTTTGAACCCATTGATTAACCATTGTATGGATAACCATTCAATGATAAGGTTAACCGCTATAAAATTAACCAATGGTTAACCGCTGTACAATTAAACATTGGTTAATCTCAATATATAAATATGAACAACAATGTACGACATGCTTTATGAATTATATTTATGGAAGTATGAATTATGCAGAACTGCAAGTCAGCAATCCATAAATGGATATAGCAATGCTCATCAGTCTGCAACTAAGTCAACAATCAATCATAAGCATAATCATAAACAACAATCAGAATCCTTAAGTCCGCATTTTCACAATCTCAAAATTAAAATTGTCCACCATCCATGCCATAATTCATAACTAATAGTACAAATAGTATAGATTTACAACACTACATAGTATACACAATACAAGTACATTCTTTCCACTAAAAAATGCAATGAAAACCAAAATGCAGTGAAAATAAAAATGACACTTTAGAATGGAATTTGAGCCTAAGATGGTGAGTTTCAATCTAAAAATCTATTGCATTTACTCCCTAGATTGCATCCATATTCAATTGTAATTAAATTCAATGCACATTGTCACTGTTAGACCAAAAAGTGGTTCTAACATCCAAATTGACTAAAAGCAGAATGAAATAAGATCAAAAGTAAAATGGAGACACAGAATTTATAGTGGTTCGGCGTTAAAAAGCCTACGTCCACTTGTCAATCACTATTCTCGACGATAGAGTTGCAATTACAATGAGATATTCACTCAATTTCACTCACAACTCACATACATTCACTCAATTGTTTCAAAACAAACGTTGAAAAAACGATTTGGATTATCCGGGAATGCTGGAATTCGGTGTATGAAAGTGGTTCAACTCTCCAAGTGCCAAAAAGAAGATCCTTTTTATTGTCTCCAGACAGGGTATTTATAGGTGAAAATTTGCTCAGAACCCGATCCGGATCAGAGCCACGTGTCTTCCATCCCATCAGCCTCGGGTTCGGATGGATTTCAGTGTTGACAACGCATCAGAGCAGTGGACGTTGTGGGCAGGAACTGGTCATACCCGCTCCGCATATTCAGGCAATCGTGGGGGAATGTGATGTGGAATATGGGTTCGGATCGGAGGAGCGTGCAGGAGGGGTTCGGATTGGGGTATCCGATCCGATCCGGATTAACCCAAGACTAAGTCTTCATCCACTTTTGCTCCGTTCCGATCTGTCTCTGTAGCAGGTAGCCCTCCGCTCCAACTGGCAGTAGGTTGCTCTCCGATCCGAACAGCAGTGCCTCTCTGATTCCAACAATAACAGCTCACCGATCCGAACAGCAAAACCTCTCCGATCTGACCCGCTACATCTCTCCGATCCGACCCGCTATAATGCTTTCCAAGTTCTTCAATGTTTCACATCTCGACTTTGTGTTGCCCAGTTCACAAAGTGGGCTTACATTTTGCCCCCTCAAAGGATGCTTTTGTTGGAGACGGAGCATGCTTTGATTATCATTGCACAACGTCTTCTAGGTAATTATTCCTTTGATTTTCCTTGTGTTTTCATCTTCTTCTTCGAACTTCAATTTAATTCACTGCTGAGTTACAGAATTCTGTTCGGTTCGGATTCCGATCCGAACAGACCCCCTCTTCTTTCTATTTTTCATTGGACTATTGGGCCAAGCTTTGCTACTGGACTGTCGATCCGGTCCGAACGGGGAGACGAATAGTCACTCTGCTTCTCTATATAAACTGGGTCTTCATCTTTCTCTCATTTCCTTTTATCGTTTTACCCTTTCTGCTACGGAACTCCAGAATTTAGAGAAAAAGAAATAAGAACTTTTCACCATTCTCATGCGAATTTCCAATTTACATACTCTGGTAGGTTTGAATCCTTGATTGATTTCATGATAACAAGTTTTAACTGAAACTGATGGTCAATTCGACCGATCTGGACATGGTATCCACGCCGCAGTCTCCTCTTCCCTCGTTATCGTCGATGGTGGCCTCGCTGCTACTTCGAGGCGTTGGAAGAGGGAGTTAAGGTTTGAGGCAAAAGAAAAGGAGAAAGAAGAAGAAGATGGCAGGGAGTCGGTTCGGGCAGTGGAATATGGAAGGTGGAAAAAAGGGAAAAGAAAAGAAGTTCAGAAAGTCGGATCGGGTCGGGGCAAGTAGAGAAAGGGAAAAAGAAAAGAAGTCCAGAAGATCGGATCGGGTCGGAGCAAGTAGTTAAAGAAGGGGGGAAGGGAGCTCACCTAACCGGATCGGATCGGACTGTAAGATAAAGGAGGAGAAGCATGACTACGTGATCCGATCCGAACCGTTAGGGGAATCTACCTCCGAGCCGATCCGATTTTGATTTCTGAGTTTCAAAGTTTATCCGAGCCTAAGACGAGGCCACGCCCCCGATCCGATCCCAATGAATGTGCCCTAACCGAACCGAAGGGCAGTCCATCTTAATGCATAAAAACTTGTTTAACTGGCCCAATCAACTTTTGGCATAATCTTCAACTTAATGGACAGTTAGGATAGTGCCATGTGAACGTAACTGGACATCAAGAACTACTTCAATTCTTTATACTTTGCCGAAATTTTGCGTTGCACTTTTAAACATTTACTTTACACTTTCCGCATACACAGTTTACACTTTAGTTTGCACACATGCACGGGGGGATACGGGCTAATTTACTCTAATTTGTGCTATTGCTTCTTCAATAGTTTTATGACCATGAGACCCAGACGCTCTTCTAGACTAGCTGAGAAGAAAGAGGCCCCGGAGACATCCAACAAAGTTACTCTCGAGGACACATCTTCCCCTTCGGATCCAGAATGGAATGATGAGGGTTCAGATTACGAGGTTGGAAATCGCGAAAGTGACAATGTGTCTTCGGAGGATGAAGTTTCTCTAGGTTTTGAAGAGGAAGGAGGGATTGGTGACGACCGGGCTCCTGATGAGTTTGAATCGGCTATCATATTGGGATCACCCCAAGATTCTGTTGAATCAACAATCAACAACGACAGACTTATCCGAATTTGTTTAAAATACGGGATACTAAAAAGGGACACCCTGGTGCCTTCGAGAACTGACCGTCCCCACAACCCTCTAGAAGGGTATATGGCAATTACTCGGTTGATGTGCATGGTCGGTGCTATCCCTCCATTTTCTCCCTTCATCGTAGATTTTCTAAGACAAATGCGGATTGCCCCCATGCAGCTGCATCCCAATTCTTATGCTTACTTACACACCTTATATATAGCATACCGTGAGATCTTAGGCATAGAGCTCACTTTCGATGACGTTCATTTCTTCTACAACTTCAAGCATCGGACTCGAGAGACTCCTTCTTTCTGCTATTTTGAGTCTGTCCCTAAAAGGAAGATAATTTCAGCGTCATTCAGTAGTAAAGCTGGAGATTCCAGGCTGGAATGGTTTTATGTGAAGCGACAACCTGGGTGTGCCAGGAGGTGGACGAAATCAAGTAAAGCACTGATTTTCTAAATCTTGGCTCTATACATTCAAGTCATCGCCTTAACTCGTTTTTCTTTTTGTTTGCAGTCGACAACCCAAAACAAATATCAGACCAGGTGTTCTTTGACCGGATGCACCAGCTCCTTAATGGCGATCAGAAGTTCCTGACTATTGATGAAGTCCTTAAGGACGAATATCTTCATTTTCATGGGCTGCTATCTGTTACTCGTAGTATCGGTCATGGGACGGCTCCATACGTATATGTTCCTCCAGTGGATGTAGTCCCAGAGACAAGAGAAGGTTCGGGAGCTCCTGCAGTGCCTCTTCAAACTTCACCTTCTCCATCTTCCACTCAAGATGATGAATTGGATAACTTGGCTGAAAAGCATCGCGAAGGGTATACTGCTCCTGAGGATGCCATTTCTCCAGAAAGGTCAACGTCTTCCAAAGAGTCGCCAATAAATGCTTCCGAGAGAGATGTCCCTAGTACTGATGACCTATTATTTCAGGGTTTGGGGGATCTCCCCTTACCTGAAACTATATACACTTCAGAGGATTTTAGGAAGGATCCTTTAGTTTTCACCTCTTCTGAAGAGACCACTCCTGCTAAGGCCAAAGAGCTTGCCCGTACTAGTCTAGCTTCGGACTCGGGTTGGTTGGGGGGAAACACACCACTTAGGACACACTTTACAAAATAGCATTACCACTCATTGCACCTCTCTCTCTGTGAAACTATTGATTCTGAATTTCATTTGTCTTATTGTGCAGGCACGATGTCCCGATCTTACTATGATATCTGGAAGCTCCGCCGCAGCATGTCTAATCCACCTTATGATACTGAGTATGATCGCCGCGACGATCGCAGTAGGGAGGAGAGAAGGCCTTATGAACCCTATCGCTCTCGAACCTCGCGTTCTCGCTCTCCCGTTCGTAAGGACCCAGAGAGATATAAAGGTTATCAAGGTCGTAGGGAAGAGGACAGGCCGCAACCAAAAGACTCCACCTCTTCTCAAGAAAAGCGCAGCAGGGAGAGAAGCCCGCCAAAAGATACTGAGTCGCGAAGTAAACGCAAGGTCCCTGCTAAACGGCCTAGAACAGATAAAGAGACTATTGAATCCTCCATGCACAGGGATACTGAGTTGACGATCCCCGCCCCTCCACCACTAGATGCTGAAACCGCAATCAAGCGGGCGTATTTGGAGGAGCAATTTCCCGAACATTACTTCGAGAACTTGACTTTTTTACCTGCCCTCGAGCCTATTTCTTCCAGGTGGGCAGATGAGGCTAAAGCAAAGATAGATGCGGTCGAAAAACAGTATTCTGAAATGTTCAAATATTCACGCAACCTTTCCAGAATCATTCGTACTCTAATCACGAATGCTGATTCAATGCAAAAAACCGCGGAAGAAGATGCAAAGGCCTTAAAGAATCTAGGAAAAGATTTGGAGGACACATAGGCCCAGCTTGTTGTTGCTCAAAGGGACGCTAGTTTCAAACAACAATTTGAAGATATGCAAAAATGTTATCATGATTTGCTTGAATCTCACACTCAAGAGCGTTCTGAGTTAAAAAAGCAAGCTGAAGATGCTAAGTCAGATGCCGCTAAAACGCGCCTTGCTTACGCTGACCTTGAACGGAAAAATGCCGAGTTAGCAAGGAGGAATGCTGAGCTAGAAAAGAAAAATGCTGACTTGGCTTCTAAGCTAATGGAGGTGGAGAACAGAGATGCCCTGGCGGAGGGTAACGTCGAATGTGCTATCAAATCCGCTGAGGAGGCCCGCAAACAATTGTCAGAGGCGGAGGCAGAGATTCAGGGTTTCGGCGAATTAATGATTGAATTCTTTGCACATATCATCCGTCGCCGGAACATTTCTTGGATTGAGGATTATCCATCTACTCTAGTCCAAGTATGGAGTCAGATCGTTGAGTGGCAAAAAGAGGAGCTCAAGGTTGATTCCATCGATGAGGACAAGCTGATGGAGAAATACTTAAGGGATGATGAGCTAGAACGCCTAGCTGAAGGGCGCCGCCTCATTGCTGATGCTATGGAAGAAGAGAGGCGGAGGACTAAACAGAAGAACGTTCCCGAGGCTGGTTCCTCTTCTACTGCCCCCGCAACTTCTGAAGTAGAGGGGTATGATCCTGAAAACCCGGGAATCCCTCGAACAACTCTGCTATCCCCTATTCCCGAAATGGCATCAGAGACAGCAGTTACCCCTGCCGAGAAGTCTTCGGAAGGTATCCCTACATTTTCTCCTCAATTCGTCAAGGCTATTTCTACCTTTCGCCACGTGATTGAGCAATCGATGAAAAACCCATTATTTTCTCCTGAGTTGATAACTGTTGCTTCTCACTCTGTATGTATTGAGCCATCCGGAAAGACAGATGTGACTCAGGGAGCCGCCTCTGGGGCAGAGCCTACGGAGAAGGCAAAAGGGGGAAAGGACAAGGCTGCTCCTATAGATTTGTGAGAAGGAAGTGAACCGTCTAAGGCTGACACTCCCCGTGATGAAGAAATGATAGCCGCCTTAAAGGATGATAGCGGCGACGGAGGACATGAGGAAGATCCAGAGGTGGCAATAGTCGGGGAGTCGAAAAGTGCAGATGATGTTACTTTGGCTGCAATGAAAGCTGACCAAGATAAACGCTTGCAGTTAAAAGCTGAAGACTTAGACCCTGAAATCCTCAAGCCTCTCGCAGTTGTGGATGCGGGATCAAGGTTAGTTGTTAAGCTTTCAACTAGATCTATTACAGAGGAACTCGCTAAAAAATCTTCTCTTGATTCCAGCGCTCCGCCCTCCGGGAAGAAGTCAACCGATTCCAGCGCCGCATCTTCAGGAAAGAAAAAATCAAAGCGCATCTTGACGGAGGCCGAGAAAGAGGCAAAGGATGCGGAGAAAGCCGCCAAGAAGTCCAAGCCTCACTCGAAATCTAAATAGTGGGTTGTCTTGCATTGTTTTAGCATTTGGTAGACCAACAATTGCTGCTATAAGGGTGGCTCTTGCACCTTCTTTTTGGCTATTTTCCTGTACAAATTCATTCATTCGCAAATAAAAAATAATTCATTTTCCGTAATGTCTGTTAGTCATTAGTTCTGTACTTATGTAAGAATGCATGTCTTACTATAGTTATGTAATGAAGTTATGGTGGGAGGAAATATGTGTATACATATATGCCCCCTGTCAATCTAAAAAAAACTATTCGAGACTTAATCAAGTAGTCTGAATGTCCCCGATTTTCTGACGGGATTGCATTTTCTGTGTCGTCAATGCCTGTCGTTTTTTCTGGCATTTTTTTTATACTCTCTTGTCTTATACTCAGGTTAGAGTTTTTACTGAGGCGGTCTCTTTTCTGGGTGCACCTTCATGCCTCAGAGGACGTCATCTTCCCGTCCTTTATACTCTCTCTCAATTCTCGAGAGTTAGAGTTAAGAATGTCGTCTTCCCATTCTTTTATGTCTTATCGCACAAGTAGTCATTGTGCTTTTTCTTACGTTTAAACTGTTTTCAACCTTTCAGGTTTTGAATCATCTTATATTCCATAATTGCAACAGAATAGTCGATGAAGGTATACATATAATGCATAAAAGTAAATAACACACGATATTTTTATAGTGGTTCGGCTAAGTCGTAGCCTACATCCACTTTATAGTCCTTTATTCATATCATCAGATTTTCCTAAGGCAAGTCGTGCCTTTTTACAGAGTTCATAAGAAAAAAAACAAAGAGTACAATATTTTTAATCCAAATATCGCATCAAGTGTTGGGCATTCCATGCCCTAGGTACTTCTTCGCCATCTACGGTCGTTAACTTGAAGGTTCCTTTTTCAAGTTTCCGTTGAATGACAAAGGGTCCTTCCCACTTTGGACCGGTGTGGAGAAGGGATGGAAAGACTCTCTTTAGCACCAAATCTCCTGGTTCAAAAGTCCTGAGGCGAACTTTTTTGTCGTAATAGCGTGCCATCTGACGTCGATGTCTTGCCGCACGCAGATCCGCTTCGTCCCTTTTTTTCTTCGATTTCATCAAGAGACTCGAGTAAGAGTGCCCGATTCGTCATCGGGTCATAATACGTCACCCGGTGGGAAGGAACTTCAAGCTCTACTGGAATTACTGCTTCTGAACCAAAAGAGAGAGAGAAAGGGGTATGACCAGTAGCGGTCTTAAATATTGTTCGATATGCCCACAAAGCTAAGGGCAATTCGTCAACCCATTTTTCCTTTGCGCGCTCTAACCGTTTCTTGAGGATGGATTTTATTACTTTGTTTATTGCTTCAACTTGCCCGTTCGACTGCGGATAAGCAACCGCATTATATCGTTTGTCGATCTTATACTTCTGGCAGAAATTTCTGAATTCAGTACCATCGAACTGGGTTCCATTGTCAGTTATAATGGTCCTTGGGATCCCGAATCGGCATATAATATTTCTAACCACGAAACTTATCACCTTTCTCGCCGTGATCTTGGTTTAGGGCTCAGCTTCCACCCACTTCGTAAAATAGTCCACAGCGACTATTGCATATTTCGCTCCTCCTTTAGCAATCGGTAGAACTCCGATGATATCAATTCCCCACGTGGCAAAAGGCCAAGGACTCACCATCGATTTGAGTTGGGTCGACGGTGCTCTGGGGATTTTGGTGAATCTCTGGCACTTATCGCAGCGTCGTGAATAATCAGCTGCATCTTTATTAATTGTGGGCCAGAAGTATCCATACCGCAATATCTTTTTCGCTAAAGTCTGACCTCCTGTATGATCTCCACACTCACCTTCGTGTACTTCTCTTAGTACACGTCTGATGTCGTCGTGTGCTATACATCGTAACAGGGGCATAGAAAATCCTTGCCTATAAAGAGTATCATCTTGTAGGACATATATGGTAGCCTTGCGAACTATAGCCCTTCTCTCACTCTTCTTTGATGGGAGTGTCTCATTCTTAAGGGAGTTCTTAATTGGGGTCATCCACGACTCCTTCTCTGGTTCCGCTTCGAAAGCGAACTCAATTTCCATCGATTCAAAGCTTGGCGATTCCAACGTTTCAATTAGAATTATTTCAGTTTCCCCTGGGTTGTCGGAACTAGCTAGCTTTGCCAGCCTGTCTGCCTTCTGGTTTTCGGCTCTTGGGATATGCGTTATACTGTACCGCTCTAGGTTGCTCAACAGCTTTTCCACTTTCTCGAGGTAGGCGATGAGTCGAGGTCCCCGAGCCACAAATTCCTTTCGCACTTGGCAAACAACGATTTTGGAGTCGTAGAATATGTCCAACATTTTTATTCCGAGGTGTTTAGCAAGCTTCAGCCCGGCAATCAGGGCTTCGTATTCAGAGTCATTGTTAGTCGCCGAAAATTCTAATCGTAGAGCGTAAAATAACGACCGCCCTTCAGGAGTAACTAAGACGATTCGAGCTTCGGACCTTCGGTCGTTTTTGGCTCCATCTGTGTATAGCTTCCATGAATCTATCTTTAACTCATCTTCGGACTTGACCACTCTGTCATCGATCACTTCCTCCTCTGGGATAGTGAACTCTGCTATAAAGTCTGCCAGAGCTTGCCCCCTGATCGACCTTCGTGGCTGAAAATTTAAATCAAACTGACTTAATTCTATATTCCATTTGATCAACCTTCCCGATGCTTCGGGTCTCTGCAACACCTGCCTCAGAGGCTGGTCAGTGTATATGGTTATTGGATGAGCTTGGAAATAGTGACGAAGTTTTCGGGATGCGATTAGGAGGCTGTAAGAGAGCTTCTCAATCTTTGGGTAGTTGCGTTCTACCGCTGCCAATTTCTTGCTTACATAATATACTGGCCTTTGAACTTTGTCTTCTTCTCGAACCAAGGCTGTGCTAACAGCGTGAGCTGAGACTGCCAAGTAAACAAACAATTCTTCGTGATCCACTGGCTTTGACAGAATCGGCGGTTTTTCTAGTAGTTCCAATAAATTTCGAAAGGCCTCAACACAGTCCGGAGTCCACTCGAAGTTCTTCTTTCCCCTTTTAATCAAATCAAAAAACGGGACGCATTTGTCTGTGGCTTTGGAGATAAATCTACTCAACGCGGCTACTTTCCCTGCAAGACTTTGGACATCTTTAATTCTTCTCGGCTCTTCAATGTTTCTAATCGCTGCTATTTGGCTGGGAATGATTTCAATTCCTCGGGAGCTCACAATGAAGCCTAGAAACTTTCCCGATGCCACTCCAAATGAACACTTCAAAGGATTCAACTTCATCCGATACTTTGGCAGGATACCGAACATTTCTGCCAAGTCTTGCGTATGGCGGGAGGACTGTTTCGATTTGACAAGCATATCATCTACATAAACTTCCATAGTCTTTCCTATTTGATTATAAAACATTCTGTTCACTAAGCGCTGATAAGTGGCTCCGGCGTTTTTCAATCCGAATGGCATTACAACATAACAATATAACCCCAAATTTGTAATGAAGCTCGTATGTTCTTGATCTGGCACGTGCATAGGAATTTGGTTGTATCCGGAATATGCATCCATGAAAGAGAGAAGTTCATGTCCCGCTGTCGAATCTACAAGCTGGTCAATCCTGGGAAGTGGGAAACTATCTTTTGGGCAAGCTTTGTTCAAATCTGAAAAATCAATGCAAGTCCGCCACTTTCCATTCGGCTTCTTTACTAAGACGGGATTCGATATCCAGTCGGGATATGTCGAATCTCGAATAAATTCGTTCTGTTTCAGCTTCTCCACTTCTTCTTTGAGAGCAGCCGACCTCTCTGGGCCCAGCATACGTCTCTTTTGCTTCACAGGTGGGTGTTTCGGGTTTACATTTAGTGAGTGACTTATGATGGATGGCGATATCCCACACATGTCAGCGTGGGTCCAGGAAAACACGTCCAAGTTTGCCTTCAGGAAGTCCGTTAGTTCTTCGGCCCGACGTGGATCCAACTGAGATCCAATCTTCAAAACTCTTGTTGGATCAGCTTCATCAATGGAAATGTCCACTGTCGCTTCATTAGGAGTTGCATTTCTAGTCTCTGGTTCCTCGTCTTTTCTGGGATCCAGGTCTTCAGGCGTTCCTTTGGGCAACTCCTTCGGGGTCGATCCCTCTAATTGCTACGCCGAGCCCTCCTTTGGAGGAGGCGAGGCATCTTTACTCTCGATGTTAAGTCCTTTCATCAACATCTTTAATTCGGCAACATAGCAGGCCCGTCTGGAGACTTGATCCCCTCTCATTACTCCAGTTCCGTCTTCAATTGGGAACTTAAGCAATAAACACCAAGGGGCGATGCAAGCCCTGAACTCAGCAAGGGCAGGCCTTCCCAAAAATGCATTATAAGGCGAATCTACGTCCAACACTACGAACTGAAGCATCCGTACTCTTCGGCGTTCTCCTTGTCCCAAGGTTACGGGCAATTCTATGTACCTCATTGGGGCTGTCGACGCCCCGTTGAAGCCTCGGATCCAACCTTCACATGGCTTCAAATCTTCAGATTCAAGCTTCATCTGATCGAATGATTTTTTAAATAAAATATTAACAGAGCTTCCGTTGTCTACTAACACCTTATGAACCAAGGCCGGCCCAATGGTGGTAGTAATGACCAACGGATCATCGGTGGGTGACTGGATCCTAGTATTATCTCTGCTACGGAATACCACGTCGTCAAACATTGTCTTCTGTTGCTTTATGGGGGCGATATCTTCCAAATAATCACATTCATCCACATCTACGTGCTTGGCAGCATTTACATATTGATCCATCGCTCTAAAACTGTGGATTGCTGGGTGGGGTCCACCCACTATGGAGTTGATAACAATTCCCTTGCCTTTCTGTTGTGCCGTAGGCTTGGGAGCAGATTGAATCTGTTTTGGAGCCTGCTCTCCTTGCCCCCTGTCCCTCGGGGCAACCTTATATTCATCCAGTTTCCCTTCGTGCAGCAGCTTCTCAATCACGTCTCTCAAATGTCGACATTCATTGGTTGAATGCCCATGAGTTCCATGAAACAAACAAAACTTCCCAGTTGCCATTTCTTTCTCCGTTGAGTCGCGAGGTGGCAGTCTTTTATATTGCAAAACATTGTATGTATCCAAGTAAATGTTCTCCAGAGTGTCGTTCAACGGTGTATAATTCTCATAAGTCTGGAATCGGGGTCTTTTGTTAGGATCACTTCCCCTATTTCTATTTCTTCTGTTACCATTCGCGTTACGGTTATTGTTGTTGCCCCCGTTTCCAGAATTGTCGTTTCCACTCTTGTTTCCCACATTCACTTCAACTTTTCCGGAACTTTCCCTAGACTGCTTCACGGCGACGTTACTCTGAACATTTTCTTTTGAAGCCGCTTCAGACTTTCTCTTTCGATTTGCCCTGGCCTCCTCTCGTTTTAAGTGAATATCAGCCTTTTCATAAAATAACTCTCTCGTGGAGGGTGTCTTTCCAGAAAGGTAATCTCCAAACTCGGAGTCAGGATCGACTCCTTCCATTAAAGCCATCAAGATGGTGGGCTCATGCGGGTCACTAACTTCAGTCACAGCTAAGTTGAAACGGTCGAGATATGACCTCAAAGACTCTCCTGGCGCCTGCTTAATTCTTGATAATTCAATAACACTCTTATACTTTCGGGTATGGAGTCGGAACTGATTCATAAAACGTTCGCTCAATTCCCTATAATTCGATATCGAACGAGGGGGAAGTCGGGTAAACCATAGCAGCGCCACATCTTCTAAATAGATCGAGAATGCTTTACACTTCACTGCGTCAGGAGCAGCAGCAGCATTCATGAGCCACGAGTATCGCATCAAATGCTATCCCGGATCGGTTCTTCCATTGTACTTGTCCATCTGCGGCAGATTAAAACGTCGGGGCAACTGAAAATTGAGGATGTCGTCAGTGAAAGGAGTATGGCTTCGCTCAATGCCATAATCTTCATTGGTATAGTTCCGGCTTTCGGACATAATCTGGCGTACCATTGCCTGTACGTCGGCATTAGTCAGGGGCCGTTCAGGTTCCCTGGCCCTGGCATCCGGGTTCCTTCTGGGCTCTTGTTTAGGAGATGCCCATCTTCTTTGAGCTGCTTCTGCTCTACTTCGTTCCCTACGCTCCCGGTCGATCTCGGGAGGAAGGGGCTGGAGCATCTGCCCCTGAGTGGGATTAGTAAGGTTAGGGTCTCTCAAGCTTGGATCATTGGTTCCTAGTGCTCGTGCAATATCCTCACGGGACCCCAAAGATCCGAACGTCAGTTGCTCCAAATTCTGAGGTCGTTCGAGCGGCCTTCTTTCACGGGGCCGTTCTTCCTCGGAAGAAGAAGACTGATCCATTGGTGTGTGGCGAACCGGGGATAGGGTTCTCTGTCTACGGAGTTCGCTAATTTCCCTGCTTATGAGTCTCATGTTTTCTTGCATCATGAGATTGGTGCGCTCGTGGATTTTCATAGCCTCCCTAGTACTTTCAAGCATGTCAAGTAGGCGCGAGAAATCTCCTTGAGTAATAGGTGCGGATGGATTGACCTGATCATTGACCCTGGTGGCTGGAGTCGGAGCATTTGTGGGGGCTCGAGTAGAGGTTCCAACATCACCAAGTGTCGGGTCGGTTCGGAGATGGGAAATCGGGTCGGGTCGGAGCTGGGAAGCCTGTTCGGGTCGGAGCTGGAAAGCCAAGTCGGGTCGGTGTAGGGCGAGCTGCTCGGGTCGGTTCAGGTTGGGGGAGTGCACTGCTTCAGATTCTCCTACCCGGATTGGATCGGAGCTCTCCCCCTGAGTGCGGTTCGGATTTCCTGTATCAGTCCGTCCTGCTACTGAGCTCTGCCCACGAGACCTTGTCATAACTGCATTTTGCTGATCTTCACCAACTCCGTTTCCTCGACTAGTTTGAACTTCCTTGCCTTTTCCTTTGGCCATAGTTCTTCAACAATCAATTCAACAAATATTCAAGAGCGTCGAAACTTGAGGATTAACTTCTTTGAACTCAACGATCCAAAAAGTAGAACGATAATCCCGAAAAACAAAGAATTCAGATGATTCTCAGTGAAAGCACCAAAATGTTAGACCAAAAAGTGGTTCTAACACCCAAATTGACTAAAAGCAGAATGAAATAAGATCAAAAGTAAAATGGAGACACAGAATATATAGTGGTTCGGCGTTAAAAAGCCTACGTCCACTTGTCAATCACTATTCTCGACGATAGAGTTGCAATTACAATGAGATATTCACTCAATTTCACTCACAAGTCACATACATTCACACAATTGTTTCAAAACAAACGTTGAAAAAACGATTTGGATTATCCGGGAATGCTGGAATTCGGTGTATGAAAGTGGTTCAACTCTCCAAGTTCCAAAAAGAAGATCCTTTTTGTTGTCTCCAGACAGGGTATTTATAGGTGAAAATTTGCTCAGAACCCGATCCGGATCGGAGCCACGTGTCTTCCATCCCATCAGCCTCGGGTTCGGATGGATTTCAGTGTTGACAACGCATCAGAGCAGTGGACGTTGTGGGCAGGAACTGGTCATACCCGCTCCGCATATTCAGGCGATCGTGGGGGAATGTGATGTGGAATATGGGTTCGGATCGGAGGAGCATGCAGGAGGGGTTCGGATCGGGGTATCCGATCCGATCCGGATTAACCCAAGACTAAGTCTTCATCCACTTTTGCTCCGTTCCGATCTGTCTCTGTAGCAGGTAGCCCTCCGCTCCAACTGGCAGTAGGTTGCTCTCCGATCCGAACAGCAGTGTCTCTCTGATTCCAACAATAACAGCTCACCGATCCGAACAACAAAACCTCTCCGATCCGACCCGCTACATCTCTCCGATCCGACCCGCTATAATGCTTTCCAAGTTCTTCAATGTTTCACATCTCGACTTTGTGTTGCCCAGCTCACAAAGTGGGCTAACAGTCACTAACAGAGTCTAGATGTATATTTTGAAGCAGCAAAAATAATATGGCATGATCCTATGAAATTTTCTAATACTATGGTCATTTAGCTTTACTATCTTATTTATTATAATTTTTGGGGAAACATGAATACAACTTGTAATGTTACAAAATAGTTAACTCCCACACGAGATGCTAATTTAGCAAAATATAAATTTTAATTAATGAAATTTTGTTTTGGAGAATAAAGAAAACAATGGTTTATGCACATGCATTTCAATGAATTCATTATATATGGATTAATTTTAAGGTAATTGACTATCAAAATACATTGAGAAAATATTTCAAAGTTACCTAAAAATGCCTTACACATATATGCACGTCGTTTTTCCTTTCACATGCGAAATAATTTTGAAATAACTTAAATGTCATAGCTTAGTATAAATATTAAATTGAGAAAGAACTTATATATGGAGCTATAAATGACTTTCATCAAGAATATAGGAAATTGCATGAATGCAGTTTAGTTACATATCATTTACTTTATAAGTAACACTTATATTTAATATATCAGAGTGACGTACTTATATAGGGTATATTCATCCAAATGCATAAACTAACTCTTAATCCAGTATTTGATCACCTATTATTGAGCAGTTATGCATAGTCCAAGGTGGCCATTGATCATGTAAGCATTAGCAATAGGAACTCCACTTGCAATTAAAGATTTCTCCATCTTGTACAAGTTCATGCCCCAGAGTTCCTTTGCAAGTTATATAAATATAACCAGATAGTACGTGTTTTATGTACAATACTAATTAATACTACTAAGTCATTACAAACACTCTTGATTTGTTTAAAGGAAGATGCTACAAGGCTACAATATATGGGTCAGGAAAATCATGATATGGACGCAATTCACGGAGAGCTGTTGAATTCAAAAAGTGAGGAAAATAACAACCATCAGATCTATTTTCTTACAATTTTCTAAACTAATTTTTGGATCTCATAGTATTTTCATTGTTTTAATTACCTAAAAAGAGGGACATGTTGTTCATATGGACTCATGAGTGGATAGGGAAACCCTTTTTTAGGGTATATGATAAGAGCTCTGTGCCGAGGAGTCATGGATCATGGTAACTAAACAATTTATTGCATATGGCAAGAAAAGGTACTACTTGATTTCAACATGACTATGGAACTAGATTGAAAACATTTATTTTGTCAACAGGTTACACTATAAAGCTTCACGACTAACAGTCAAGGCATTTTTTCCCTGGTAAAATAATGGATTAAAGGGAGACTAAGGTAAATTTAACCTGTTATTATAAAGCATAAGCTACAAAAATATCAAAATATATATAGAAACAACATAAAAGAAACAAGGATATGAACCAAAAAATATTCATTTATCAATTTATAGATGCATATATTAGTGAAGGCATATTGAATCCATCTAAGTAAAAACCAAAAAAGCAACGGTAATATTAATGGTTGCCCTTTACTGAGCCTCTCTTGTGATTTTCACTGCTTTTCCCTCATTTCTTCTTTGATACTCTCTCCACTGATAAAATTCTCCCTCTGCTTTTGTCATTCTACTTACTTGGTCCTCGGCTTTCCTTATCTCTGGTTGTGGTACCTTAATTTCTAGGGTTGTGTCTTTAAACGATTTCGCTGGCAAGTTCGACTTCCATGGTTCGTTTATTGCACCCTGTCCACCGTTAGAAGCCATTCAAGCCTCGTTAAAGGCACTGGCTATTGGTCCGATCAATATTGAACTTTCAAGCTCTTTCTCTTTGGTGGTCAGGGTATTGTCTCTGCAATCTTTTGCAGAACTTTTGAAGCATCGACTTATTGTTGTGTAGGGTTTTTTTCGGAGCTTGATCCTGCTTATACTGGCGAGTTGATTTCGTACCATTCTGAAAGGAGGCCCGTCTCGGTCGAGCCGTTGTTTGTGAACTTGCGTGGCTGCCTTGAAGGAAAACGATCCAAAGAGGATTTCACCATCTTTTTTGCTCCTCGTTTGTGCTTCAGGGGTTCAAGGTATTCTTCGTTTGTTGTGTTCATGATTTGATGGTTGGTTCATTGATATGCGTTAGTGTTTTCGACAACAATTTCTGCAAGGTTAATGACGCTGTGCCTGAAGATGATGGGGATTTGACCACCTCATCGCCTTTAAGAGTCGTTGGACCTCACCCTATTGCTGATCCAGGCGTTGATCTGCTGAGGGTGAGAGGGCTCGGGAAGGCCTCAAGCCATCAACGGCGTCGACGGTTATCTTGACGTTCGAAGAGATCTAACAAGACTTGTCCAACTCCCAACTTTTCGTCGCAGTCTGCTATGATACACAACTCATGTGTGGTGCAATCGTCGTCTTCGTTGGTGGATTTTGATTTTGTTTTCTCCAGTCAGGTCATGCCTCTTCAAGATTGTTTGTTTTCAGGTAAAGTAGAGGATTACATCACCTCTACTTCATCGGCAAACTCAGACCCTAAGACTTTGGAGGTTGGTTTCACACCTCCTCTTTGCAATGATGTGTTGATTGCTGTTCGGTCAGTTGATCCAGTTGATCTTTGGGCGTTATGTAATTTGAATCCATTGGAGACATTGATTCAATTGATCCCCACTTAGGTTCGACCTTGCTATCATTTGTCTTGTTTAGTGTCTTTAGCTTGGGATGTTCATTCTTCTACTTGCTTGAGTATTGGTTTTAGTGGTGTTGTTTTGAGTATTGACATGCAATTGCGTATGCTCCCTGTCACCAATGTCTCAACTCTGGTTGAGATGGTTGAGGGTCGTATGTGCATTGGAGTGTTGGCTCGATTGAGCTTGAGTTGTTGGTGTGTTGCTGTTCTTTTTGCTGGGGATTCTTGTATTGTTTTCCTTGTCTTCCTTCCTTGTGAAGGAAAATCTGATATTGATCCCCTCTTTGTTCTATCCGATTGGCTCTGTTCGGTGCCACTGGCCTTTTGGTGGTTTTCGGATTATTTTCTTGTTAGTCTTTGGCTTTGACTGGGTGGTTCCGGATGGTTTGTCGGATGGTCGTGATTTACGTGATCTTAGCTAGCGCTTTTGCTCATCGGTTTTATTGGGAACACGGCAAGCTTTACAGTGGCTTGTTCGTATTCGCTCCTAATATTGTGGTTCCTATCGGCTTGTCGGAAGGGCTAGGTCTGTCCATGGGCATCGACTTAGGCTTGACGTGTGTACTCACCATATAGTTAGAACTGATGCTGCTTGCTGTATGGGGACTACATGTACCCCTGGTCGACTGTCAACGTTGTTGGTTAGTTTATCCTTGGTTAGGGTTCGTTTAGATCGGCCCTTTATTGGCTATTAGTGTTTCGAACTTAGAACTTTACCTATTACGCGGAGCTTGAAATCTAACGACAGATCGAAATCGGTAAAGTTCTCATAGAAAGTAGTGTTGTCTCTTATGAGTAACTCCATATCTTCTTCTGATTCTTCTGTTTTTACTACGTCTGTTGTCCTGGTGTGTCCTTCCTTTTCTTCTTGTAGTCCTACACCTTTTGTTTTAGGTTCGTCTCCCCTTCTTAGTAAGGAAATGATAGCGATCATAAATGATTGCCTATCTTGACTTAGTAAGAATTCTTGTCCATCACACGTTCTGGTGTGTCGGTTTCTTACCCACCAGACCAGGGTCCTGGGGTTCATATGGGGTTTTATGTTTCCTGCGAGGCACTCTCTCAGTCGTCTACTCGCTCCTCGAGTTGTAGACTGCGAAAGGAACCTCGCACTCCCCGCACTATTCGCACATGCTCTATAGCGGTGTCTGACCGAACCGTTAGATCTACTCGACATACGCTTTATCTTGTCTGAGCCGAGTGTTAGTATCTTTTCTCTGTGGGGGTGTGTTATTTCTCTTTTGTGCATCTATTTGTTTCCTTTTTTCGTAGATGGCGAATTTCCTATTTTGGAATGTTTGTGGTACAGGCAATGATGTGTCGGTAGCTAGACTTAAGTGCATTGCTAAGAAGCATTCAATATGCCTGGTGGCACTTTTGGGACCTTTTGTGGGTCCAGAGGAGATCACCAAGTCAGTTTTGTCTCTTGGCTTTGGTGGTGCCTTAGCCAATGTGTCCGACAAGATTTGGATCTAATGGTCCAAAGATGTTGTCATCCACTATATTTTCGAATTCGATCAGCTACTGTAGGTTGCACGTTCATTTCCTTCTTTCTCCTCCCTTTTCTTGTTTCTATTGGTTTATGCCAAGTGCGATCGGATTCATATATTGACCCTTTTGTTCAAACATTCTCGATCTTTTTGACTTGGGTTTTTCTGTTTTGGTTTTGGGAGGCGACTTCAATGTTGTCTCCTGCCAAGTTAAGAAACGGTTAGGCAATTCCATTAACCACTTAGCTGTAGCGGATTTCAATGCCTTCATCGTCAGCTCTGGTCTTTCCGAGGTATCTTACATCGGTTTGGGTTTTACTTAGTGTAATAACCAAGATGGGCCAAATCAGATTCTCTCTAGACTCGACGGAGTTTTCAGATTGGAAGGTTGGCTCAACCTTCCACTCAATTTCTCTGTTTACCATTTGCATCGTCCCTTCTCCGACCATGCTCCAATGATTCTTTGTTGTTCTCCCATTTCCCTCTCTGGGCTTTGTTCTTTTCGGTTCTAGAGCATGTGGATATATCATCACACTTTCTATAGTGTAGTGGAAGTTTCCTGGAATTCCCAGTTCTTGGCTCCTCGTGTATGGTGTTTTCTCATAAGCTAAAGTGTCTAATGGCTTGCCTTAAGGCGTGGTACGTCCTTATTTTTGATAATATCTTCGACTATGTGAGGGAGGCCAACGAAACGTTTGTCTTAGCAGAATCGTCCTTTGATGCGAATCCTTCTATTGCTTCCAAGGAGGCATGGGCAATTGCCTAATTGGCCTTGTCGTCGAAGCTTCGTATCGAGCACGACTATCTTCGCCAAAAGGCGAGGATCAAGTAAATTGTTAAAGGTGATATGAACTCTAAGTTTTTCCAATCTTCCATCCGTAAGAAGAATAATCTCCACATGATTCGCCATATCCAACACTCTGATCTATTTATGGCTTCCATTCCGGGTGAAGTCAAAGATACTATTTTGTCCCATTTCCAATCTTTTCTTGGTTCTCCCTCTGTGTCGGTCTCCGACCCGACCCTACTAGCCTTCGTTCCAAGATTGTTTCTTTCTTCAGATAGCTCTGATCTTGCTGAACCTCCTTACTTGGAGGAAATACGTACATGCGTATTTCTCTAAGTAAGGACAGTGCAAGTGGGCCTGATGGCTTTAACGGAGTATATTATCATGGTGTATGGCCGATTAGCTATTCAGTATTTCTTTTCTAGCAGAGATCTCCTAGTGGGGTGGACATCCACCAATTTGGTTCTTATTCCCAAGTGCAAAAATCCCCGTACCTACATGGATTTTCTCCCGATCAACTTGTGCAATTTCTCCAATAAGGTTATCTTTAAGGTTCTAGCCTAGCACCATTTCTCGAGCGTATTATCTCTTCTTCCCAGGCTAGGTTTGTAAAAGGACACTTGATTATAGATAACGTCCTTTTAGCCCAGGAGCTGGTCTCTCAGATCTATAGGAAGGTCCGAGGGTCTAATGTGGTCGTTAAGTTAGATATGGTTAACGCCTACAATTACATGTCTTGGTTCTTCTTCATCAAGGCCCTGAGGACATTCAGCTTCCCGGAATTCCTCATCGATCTTATTTGGAGGTTGATCTCCAACTGTTGGTTTTACGTTCTCATCAACGGTTCGGTCAACGGTTTTTTATTGGCAGGAAGGGATCTTCGCTAGGGAGACCCCCTCTCCCCTTCTCCTTTCGTCATCGTTACTAACGCTTTCTTATGTGGCCTGCATTCACTTACAATAGCTCAGCAGATTCATAGGTTCGACATCCCTTAGGGCTACCCTCTTATATCTTCCTTATCTTTTGAGGACGACATCATCATTTTTACAAATGGTAGTCATCGCTCAGTCAGTCGCCTTATTTTTCTTATTGAATAGTACGAGGGGTGTTCGGGGAAACTCTTTAACACTGCTAAAAGTTGCTTCGTCCTCACGAAAAAATCTATCTTTGATTAGATTTTCGTGGATCGAGACCTTCACATGGTTCATGGTTGCCTCCCTTATCTTATCTCGGTATCGTTCTGTATCGAGGCAGGCTTAACACCATCTCCGATCCCCTTACTAACAAAGCCAAGGGTAAGATTATTCATTGCAATGCCACTCTTCTTTCTCAGGTAGGTAGATTTGTTCTCATAAAGTTTGTTCTATACTCTATAGGATCTCATGTCTTTGCTATTATGACTCCTACTTCTTTCGTTCTTACCAATCTTTGGCATCGTCCTTTTTCCGGGGAAACAAGAACAATGCTAATCGACATCACTGGATTTCTTGGAACATCATATGTCGTCCTAAAAGTGAGGGAGGCTTGGGCCTTTGTAATCCTAAGGACATTTGTACAACCTCTACTTGCAAGCCGTGGGAGAGGTTTGGAGTGAACGACTCCCTATGGGCCACGTTCCTCCATGCTAAGTACCATAGGCTTGCGGGAACAAATTACTCCGGTGTCTGATCTTACGCTAGTAAGACGTGGAAATAGATGCAATCCATGAAGGCCTTATCGAATTCACATGTTGGTGGAACCGGTTGGGACGAAAGTCCCTTTTAGATTAAGGCGACATGGAATTCGGCGAGGACACCAGCTCCATGCCTTCATCGTTTCTCTTTCATTTTGGATGTCTGACTTCCCCCAAAGGTCTCTCTATTTATGTGGAAAACCATGAATGAAGGTTTACCAATAGACGAGAACATTTAGAGATTTAACATCCCAATCGTTTCCCAGTGCAAGTGTGCAGTTCTGGTTTTTTGGAAACCATTGTTCACTTGTTCTTCCTTGGCTTTTGTGCTAAATCCATGTGGAACTATTTCGGGAATTTGATGGATTGCCGAGGTACTACCAAATTTTCTTGTAGATTTACCGAGAATCTGGTGGCCCGGCATCTCAGGTAAAACTAGTTGCTCGATCCTCTTTCGTCTCATCCCTTGTCTTATATGCTGGCATATCTAGTGCTCGTGGAATAAGGCAATATTTAACGAGCTGCCTATGGATCCTACTACCATCATCCGAAGGGTAAGGGATGACATTTTCCTTTCATTTCGCGGTAGGGCATTCAAGGGAGCAGGTGGCTCTCGTTCAAGTAGAATAACTGGTACCTTTGGTGTTACTTCGGTACCGACTCCTCCCAGGGAGGGAATTGGTTGGTTCCTTTGTTTTGGGGCTTATCCCAGCTATCTTCAAATTACACTCACTTCCCTCTTTGTGATCTTATGCTATTTGCTAGTTCAGCCGGGCCTGGATTTATCAGTATTGGGTGTCGTATTTCATTGATTTTTTTTATTGCTAGAGGTGTTACTTTACATCTGGGATCTCAAGAGATTGTGGAGTTAGAGATTTCAGAATTATGGAGATTTAGTTTGGAGATTATTCCCTGTGCTTGTGGCCCTCCGCATCAAGCCTATCCTTTGTCGTAGATCACTATCCGCCTTCTGTGGAGATGTGGAGACTTCAGCGTCGCCCTTGTGTTTTGCGCTAGTTTGATGAAGCCTCATCTTCTTGGGTTGTGTTCTTATGCTTATTTTTGTTGACCATCTTTTGTATTTAAGCTGTTACTGGTTTCGTGTCTATTGTTTTTGTATATGAATAGTCTCTATAGGCTTTTTAACAGAAACTATTGAGCCATTGGAGAATGGCTAGATTCTCCTCTTTGTTATATTATATTTATGTTCTTAAGAAAAGGCATATTAAATTGATACATTATTTAAACTGATATCATCCTACAGACCAAATTAAAGTCAAAATGCATATTGAGAAATGAGAAGTCCATCCAAGAAAAAATGAACTCAACTTAAACCACTACAAAACAAAATTAAACTACACAATTCGAGTTGACTAAAACCATACGCTTGTATATAAATTACCATTTTTTTTTAAAAAAGCACTTCCAAGTATGTTGAAGCAATTATAACTTGAAAACAAACCTAAAAAAATTGTGGACATGCAAAGAAAAAAAAGAAATTCATACCAGAAATTAATTGCAAGTCATTGCTCGTATACCATCCATCTGGTACCTGAAATCAAATAATCAAACAATCCAATTAGCGAATAAATAAAAACCAAACAACAATTGAATAATTGAATTATTTTTTATGTAATTGATCTAGGTATGCAAGTTTAATTCAGTAATATATTTTACATTTTAATTTTGTATTATCTAAACAGATAGTTTTTAGCATATTGGGTTTAACAAAATCTTTGTTTGTTTAAATACAGTAAATTTGTAATATGTGGCTAAACAAACATATTACTACAAATCTGTGATACCGCAGTAAATCAGTAATATAATCAATAGTGGATCATATATAATTTTTTTTAAATAATAAATATATTAACATAAATATGTAATATTGAAATGTAGTGGATATATTTGATCCACTACCATGAATTGTAGTTGATCAGATTATGATTATATGATCCTCCCGATGGTATCTAAATGTTCTTTTAATACTACCGATTATATTATTCGATTCTATTAACATGTCCTATTGATTATATTTTTCTTAACTAGTATCCCAACTGTAGGTTATATAATTACCCTAGTTTTAGTTTATATAATTATCCACTACAGTTTAACATAACTTATTATATTAAAATGTTCTCTAAATATTACTGATTGTACTACCGATACTTAAACTATAATGGATTATATAATCATAAGTGGATCAGATTATGTTCACAGATGAAAATTTAAACTGTTTAAGTATCAATAGTTAAACCTACATATTTACAATAATATCATCAGATCCACTACTGATTTTATTTAAATAAATACATTACTAGATAATTAAACAAATTTGTAATATTATTGTGAATCTGTAATATTGTTTTTGCAAATATATGATCCACCGCCTATTCATAAAATCAATAGCTAAAGACTAAAAATATTTGCATCTTCCGTTAATCATTTAGTCTAATTATTAAGCAGATAATTAAATAAAATAGGAAAGGATTAAAACAAAGTCGCAATCTTGCTAGTACTCACCATATCTCGACTCATCCTCAAATAAATGGGAAAACGCAACCGTAGGCTTGCAATACATTGAAGAATTGATAAAGTTTAAGGTAGTGTTTGGTTTGTTTCATGTTTTGAGTTTTCAACATTAATTTTGATAGATGCAAAGATTTGAAAGGTAACAGAGGTGATGGACTAAAAACGGAGGGGATGATGGAGGGTACGGAGGATGGTGGATGGATGAATTTGACGTCGTTCTTTCGTTGTTTTTGATAATACGAAAAATGAAAAAAAGTTTTGTGATTCCCCACGTCCGTTAATATCACTCATAAGAAAATGCACTAAGTTTCGTGAAAGCGCAACAGGTAAACAATACAGAAATTCATAAGACAGATATAAAATAAGCAGCGGAAAATTTCAACTTTATTATTAAAAATAAAACGTAGTCTCAAAAAGGTTACATAAAAACCAGTTACATCAAAACGAGGTATCTCAAATCTGTCTCATAAAACAAAATAACTGAGAGCAGTAATATAAAACCATATTCTTCATAGCAAGTGTGACGGCCTACCCCCGGACTAGCTAACATTTCTCCGAAATGCGTTGTGCCGATGTCCAACTAGTACGGGACGGTCGCCAAAGAAAAAGGGTGTGAAGCTAAAACTACCAAAGGAACCTGTAGTATATCTCACAACGCATGGAATAAAATATAATAACAACATAACTTTGACATAAAATAGGCGAGACATTGCATAAGCTGAAAACTAAATCATCGTAGCAGCGGAATCCATAATACAGCTTATGATCCAACATCATTACTACAACTTCAAATTACTGTCTCTAAAGTAAAAGAAAGAAAAGGTACACTACTAATGCCCAAGCAGTGAACAGCTACAACATAGGGAGTATATATGTATATCACACGTGGAAGCCTCCTGCTCGTCTCCGGACAGCTACTCTTGCATTACCACCTAACCTATCTCTAGTCTGCTCGTTTAGGAGCACCCAGAGTAATAAGAAGAGACATAAAACTCTGGGTCAGACAAAAGTCTGGTATGAGCGAAAAGCAACAAAACAGAACAATAACAGGTATAATCCAATCATACCTGAACCTGGACCTGCAACCAAAGAGTTAGCACAACAGGATGTACAATACTCTAAGGTGACACCAACACATGGTGTGAAAATAATGGGGAGGGGATGTGCATGATATGGTGATAACAAACATCAAACATAGCAATCATCCTCACATCGTTCACTTAGTGCGTAAAACATACGATATCCACTACTTTGGTCACCTAATCTTTGGGCCATGACGGAGTCCTACCCCGTACCACTATCGCTACGAGCCCCTAATCCCTCTCTTAGTGGTGAACTAAAGTTATAGGTATCGATAACCCCTTTGCACACGTCCCACAGCAAAGTCCAATCATGAAGTCAACTCGTTGGTTCCCATCTAGATCCTGAGTCACTGCTTCTCATTTGGACTTCCTTTGCATCTCGGGTTTTGGTCAAATTGAAGTTGGTCTTTAGAAGAGTCGTCGCGTAAAAGTAGGAACATACGTTCAGTTCAGTTTGGTCATCCGATTCGGTTCGGTGTATGGAGTCCTCTATGTCACATCGGTTCGGTTCGGTATATGGGGTCCTCCATGTCACATCGGTTCGGCCCTCCTTTCCATGCTGCAGCTTTTGTTCGGTTCGAGTGTCCTCATGCGGTTCAGTTTGGTCATCTCCATCCGGTTCGGTTACGACGAACCGATCCCATCCGTTGCTCCAGCTCCTCTTGTCTGATCTGATCCAGTCTCTACTCCAACTCCAACTCTATACAAGTGGCCTTCCTTCTTGCCAAGCCTCCTCTAGTGCCAAATTCCAATCTGAATCAAATTCCCTTGCATGGTTCTCCTATCCGAGCCCTATATCCGATCTGATCTGAAACCCTGCGCATTTCCTGCAACTTTTCCAGCGACTGTTTTATGCCATACGACAACGTTTTCGACCATTCTAACTTTCCTACAAGATAACTCAACATTCCAAATAGTAATAACAACAAATAGAATTAACCATAAACATCCAAACATCAATCACATGAGTTTTTTTGGATCTAACATGCCCAAATCTATGGTTTTCCCCTTAATCCCCTTAATCATGATTTAAGTGTACAATTAGCAAAACATATCCAAATTAACCCAAATTTCTATCAGAGCCCTAAAATAATATTTAAGAATTTTTGAATATTTTTCCAGAATTTTAACATGCATAATTTCGCTAATAAACACTAATCACCCCTAATTAGCCGTAATTAGTGAAAAACAATGCAAATCACTCACCTTAATCACAAATAATCTTAGATCTGAGACTTTTCTACTGTTTGGGTTGAATTTCCATGCAACACAGCAGCTCCAACTATGATTTGGTGTTAAATTGCCTTGATTTGATGTAGCTTAGCTTAATCTTCGATTAGAAAGCGATTAGGAGGTGTTTAAATGAAGAATTTGAGAGTGGAGGACAATACTAGGGTTAGGAGAATGAAAGTGGCGGCTGAAAAATGACAAAGGAGGGTTTCTCTAGCCCCTTTCAGCCCTTAAATACCCCTAATCTCGAAATCCCTAATGGACCTAGCTGTTAATTATCTAATTAAGCCCATTTAAGCTGTTTTTCACGTTCCAAACATTATTTCAGCCATATCTCCCAAATGCTAAGTCCGTTTGATTAATATGACAACTCTATGGAAAGACAAACCATCATCCGAAGCCAATGGAAGTGGTTTCAGGTCAAAACTTCTTACTAATCAAAAGTTATGGGTGAAACAAGATTCGCCTGCGGCAAAACGGTCATTTAAAATTTGGCAAAAATCATGAACGTGGGAAATGACCCCAATAGTCGTTTCACAAAGTTACACGACTGTACGACCTCATATGAGAATAAAATAAATATTCTACGACCATTCGATGCGTAGAATGCGGGTCGTTGCATTCTTCCCCCTTAAGAAATTTCGCCCCTGAAATTCCTTAACTAAGAAAACATACAAAGGTTCCCGCATGCCTATTAACCCTTTGCAAACAACCAAACATACATAACAACTTAACAAGCTTATTCTAGCATGTGGTTTACTAACAAGGGGATAACTATTTCTATATACAAACTCAACCAGATGCAAATGGTCATCCCATGACCCTCCAAAATCCAATATACAAGCTCTTAAAGATCCTATAATGCACAATTCAACTAAATACCATCATAACCTGACCCAATCCTTGGTAAACCATCAATGAAATCCATTGATACTTGTTTCCATTTTCATTCCGGAATCTCCAGTAGTTGTAACAAACCACTTGGCATCTTTTGCTCAGCTCTAACTAACTGACAATTCAGGCACTTGGATATAAACTTCCCAACGTCTCTCTTCATCACTCAATCTTTTTACGTTGGGTACAAATAGCTTCTTACTCCTTAGAATCCATACTCCTCGATCAAGTCCTTGCTTGATCATTCTCTCATCATTGATACCCATCTTTACCTTAGAGATGATTTCCGATAGGTTAGGATCGTCCCTCTGACTGGAACCAATCCACTCAATCCAAATTGGTCTGAATACTAAATTGTTAACATCTCTGGATCTAATCCATACTTAGGTCTGAAATCATATCCCGCGATATGCTCCAGTCGCTTCCATTCAAGAAACATAGCATCTAAACTGACCTGTCTTCCACTCGATGTATCAGCTATCGCACCTAGTTCGGTAGCACAGGTATCCGTGTATACTGCCATCTCTTCATTTTCCCATTGACAGAATCCTGCTAAAGCCATGAATAAGTTGATACCCATATGACTGGTCTAACCAGTCTCAAAGGCTAATAGAAGCTCCGGCTCTAAACGGACTACCATACGTCCAACGTACGTTTACCCTCCAAGGATAACTGGATCACGTCCAACGGATCCAAGGTAAATGGGCATCCCCAGATACCCCTGCTTCGAGTCCGCCTAGCACACTCCAAACTATCGACGATTCCTTGGCACCTCATCAGAAGCGCTATCCTCAACTCCATCTTCAACTCGAGTCCCACTCAAGTCAATCCATTTTCTTGCAGCCCTCTCGAGTCCAACTCGAGTTAATCTCCTTACCTTGCAGCCTTCTCGAGTCCAACTCGAGTCATCTCATAGCCCTATCGAGTCCAACTCGGGGTAGTCCACATCATCGAACAGACTTGTCATGTTCCGAGCTGTATCTTATTCCACGAGTAAACCAAGACATCATTCAGTGGAAATATCAACAACTACCTATATCTCACACAAACCATCCTAGTCGAACTCGACATTCCCCAAGCACAAGCCCCAAAGGCCTAAACCAATAGTAGACTAGCACTAAAGGAACATCTCCTTCCGAATTCAGACAATCTACATGAGATGATATGAACAAAACAACCCAACACCCAAGCACTCATAACTAACTCTGGCTATCCTCGCCAATCCTGCTTCGAAACTATCGCTTATCTCATGACAACCCATGCCATTTGTTAAGCGTAATGGCAACCCTAGTTCTAACCAGACTACTGCACGTCCAATGTACATTTGCCTTCCAGAGACAATTAGAACCTACAGCAACAGTATTCTCTCTATAACTCTAGTCGGCATCGCCGACGATTATTCACAAACTTAAACCCAGTCTCAAGTATCCATTACCCAAAAACTCAAGTTCAATGTGAGTTGTCTCCCTACTCGTTGCATCTCCAAGATTAACGAATAGCCATTGTTTACGAGTTCAAGTCCAACTTGAATCGTCCTAACCTTCGTTGCATCCCCACGACCAACTAACACATCTTATTGCTTCGAGATTTCCCTTAGTTCCAGTTATTATTGCTATTACTAGGTAGGTACCCAATACCACCCTATACCCTTTGAGCCAATCGACTCCCAAAATAATGCTAAAACCAGTAAAGCCTAAAACAAAACAATCACAAGAAAACATGCATCTATGACTCGATAAGACCAAATTTTGACAAATCATACTAAGGCTAGTCGAACCACAAATCGGGTTCATCACCGCTAAAGGTCTATCGACTATCTCGCATCTACCAGGTCACTAGATATGAAGGAACGGGAAGCCCCAGTATCAAACAATACTCGAACAGGAACATCATAAATAGAAAGCATACCTCGAATAACAACACCCTTTCCCTTTTCCGCCCCAGTTGGGACATTCAACGAGGAAGGAACAACATCGATAGCATATGCTTTCACGATCTGCTTCTCCCTAGGAGGTTGCGGACATTTATCCATGTGATGTCCCGCTTGGCCGCAATTGAAGCACTTCCTTTCCCCAGGCTTTTCCTGACAATCTCTGGCATAGTGGCCCTTCTTGCCACAACTAAAGCACTTACCATCTTTCTTATTCTTCCTTTTTTGACCATCCATGGTCTGATCTTGTTTCCTCTTACTCTGAGAATTATTCTTGCCTCCACCACTTGCTTGCGGCTTTGGCTCCTCTGCAAATGCAATAACAACATTAGCCTTTGACTTAGGGTAAAGGCTCTCTGATTTCAATGCTTTCCCCACAATAGGTTCAAAAGTCTCATCGATGTGGTTTATAAGTCTTTCCCCCAAGTACCCATCTAGGTCGGTTATGAACTTCTCGTTCTTCTTCTTGACAGTATCAATAAGAGATAATCCATACTTCGACAAAGTGTCGAACTCAGCAACATATTCCGAGACTGCACTACCATTCTACTTAAGCTCTAAGTACTTCATAAACAACTCTGAATTCTGAGCAGCTGGGATAGATTTGTCACTGAAGCGAGTCCTAAACTGATTCCAAGTAACTCGATCCTTAGGGGTAGCTTCCTTAATAGCATTCCACCAATTCATAGCCCGTCCTTGCAGTTGGCGGGATGTTAGCTTCCTTTTCATTACGTCCTTGATTCCCAGATCCTCGAAGATACGCTCACAACTTTCAAGCCAATCTTGAACTTCTTTAGCCGACTCCATTCCGTGGAATGACTTCCCACCAAGACTAATATAATCCTTGTTAAGCTTGGCGAAATCGGCCATAGGCGCCTGCACTACTACACCATCACCGTTAGCAGCATTAGGAACTACTACCCGAGCATCCCTAAGCATCTCTCGCATGAAGATAGTAAACATCGTCCTCATATCATGGACATTCCTATTGTTGGCCCCTGAACCCGTACTCCTCGTATTTCGGCTCATCGTTTAATCTGTAAAGAGAAAATGATTAACCATCTCAATGTGGAGCCCATGCAGCGCGACTTCGTCCTTATATATACTAATAGTATATATATAGCGTTTGAAAACCAAAGAATCACAAATACGCACTCTCATATACGTATACTATCTCCCTCTGAAGTCTTCCCCTAGGTTAACTATGCAACCTAGGTTCTAATACTAAATGTGACGGCTCGCTCCGGACTAACCGACATTTCTCCAAAATGCGTTGTGCCGATGTACAACTAGCACGGGACGGTCGCCAAAGAAGAAGGGTGTGAAGCTAAAACTACCAAAGGAATCTATAGTATATCTCACAGCGCGTGGAACAAAATATAATAACAACATAACTTTGGCATAAAATAGGCGATACAGTGCATAAGCTGAAAACTAAATCATCGTAGCAGTGGAATCCATAATACAGCTTATGATCCAACTTCATTATTACAACTTCAATTACTACCTATAAAGCAAAAGAAAGAAAAGGCACACTAATAATTCCCAAGCAGTGACCAGCTACAACACATGGAGTATATATGTATATCACACGTGGAAGCCTCTTGCTCGTCTCCGGACAGCTACTTGTGCATTACCACCTAACCTGTCTCTAGTCTGCTCGTTTAGGAGCACCCAGAGTAATAAGAAGAGACATAAAACTCTGTGTCAGACAAAAGTCAGGTATGAGCAGTAAGCAACAAAACAGAACAATAATAGGTATAATCCAATCATAACTGAATTTGGACCTGCAACCAAAGAGTTAGAACAACAGGATGTACAATACTCTAAAGTGACACCAACACATAGTGTGAAAATAATAGGGAGGGGATGTGCATGATATGGTGATAACAAACATCAAACATAGCAATCATCCTCACATCTCTCACTCAGTGCGTAAAGCATACGATATCCACTACTTTGGTCACCTAATCTTTGGGCCATGACGGAGTCCAACACCGTACAACTATCACTACGAGCCCCTAATCCGTCTCTTAGGGGTGAACTAAAGTTATAGGTATCAATAACCCCTTTGCACACGTCCTGCAACAAAGTCCAATCATGAAGTTAACTCGTTGGTTCCCGTTTGGATCCTGAGTCACAGCTTCTCATTTGGACTTCCTTTGCATCTCGGGTTTTGGTCGAATTGGAGTTGGTCTTCAGAAGATTCGTCGCGCAAAAGTAGGAACATACGGTCAATTCAGTTTGGTCATCAGGTTCGGTTCGGTGTATGGAGTCCTCTATGTCACATCAGTTCGGTTAGGTATATGGGGTCCTCCATGTCACATCGGTTCGGTTCGGCCCTCCTTTCCATGCTCCAGCTTCCGTTCGATTCGGGTGTCCTCATGCGGTTTGGTTTGGTCATCTCCATCTAGTTCGGTTACGACGAACCGATCCCATCCGTTGCTCCAGCTCCTCTTCTCCGATCTGATGCAGTCTCTACTCCAACTCTATAAAAGTGGCCCTCCTTCTTGCCAAGCCTCCTCTAGTGCCAAATTCTGATTCGAATCGAATTCCCTTGCATGGTTCTCCTAATCAATCCGAGCCCTATATCCGATCCGAACCCCTGAACATTTCCTACAACTTTTCCAACGACTGTTTTACGCCATACGACTGCGTTTTCGACCATTCTAACTTTCCTACAAAATTAATCAACATTCCAAACAGTAATAACAACAAATGGAATCAACCATAAACATCCAAACATCAATCACATGAGTTTTTTTGGATCAAACATGCCCAAATTTATGGTTTTTCCCCTTAATCCCCTTAATCATGAGTTAAGTATACAATTAGCATAACATATCCAAATTAACCCAAATTTCTATCAGAGCCCTAAAATAATATTTAAGAATTTTTGAATATTTTTCCAGAATTTTAACATGCATAATTTCGCTAATTAACACTAATCACCCCTAATTAGTCGTAATTAGTGAAAAACAATGCAAATCACTCACCTTAGCCACCAATAATCTTAGATCTGAAACTTTTCTACTCTTTGGGTCGAATTCCTATGCAACACAATAGCTCGAACTCTGATTTGGTGTTGATTTGCCTTGATTTGATGTAGCTTAGCTTAATCTTCGATTAGAAAGCGAATAGGAGGTGTTTAAATGAAGAATTTGAGAGTGGAGGCCATTACTAGGGTTAGGAGAATGAAAGTGGCGGCTGAAAAATGACAAAGGAGGGTTTCTCTAGCCCCTTTCAGCCCTTAAATACCCTTAATCCCGAAATCCCTAATGGACCTAGCTGCAACTTACCCAATTAAGCCCATTTAAGCTGTTTTTCACCTTCCAAACCTTATTTCAGCCATATCTCCCAAACAGTAAGTCCGTTTGATTAATGTGACCACTCTTCGAAAAGAAAAACCATCATCCGAAGCCAATAGAAGTGGATTCAAGTCAAAATTCCTTACCAATCAAAAGTTATGGGCGAAACAAGATTCACCAGGGGCAAAACGGTCATTTAAAATTCGGCAAAAATCATGAACATGGAAAATGACCCCAATAGTCGTTTCGCAAAGTTACATGACTATACGACCTCGTATGAGAATAAAATAAATATTCTACGACCATCCGATGCGTAGAATGCAGGTCGTTGCAGCAAGCCATAGCAGAGTTGAAAGCAAGTCAAAACGGTACGTCTTAGAAAGTCCAGATTCAAGCTGAAAGAGAAATTCCTAATCACTGAGGAGTGCTACCACTCTATGAACCTGGGGGGAGGGGAAAAGGAAGAAAGAAGTGAATACAAAAAGGGTCAAACATAAAGTCTGGCAAGTTCCAGTGAATTTCATATATGCATAAATAAAGATACCAAGACAAGTAAACAGAACCGGATGAGAAAGTACAGTAACATATAAGGTAACAGATAAACTAAACAGAACAGCAGGATTGATAGGAATAACAGGAATAAACGATGATCGAGTGATGCTTCACGTTTATATTCTTAAAACAGGTTATGTCTACACCAATACTAGTACAACTGGATCAAGTGTAACCCTAATTACTTAACAAAAACATCAGAACTAAACAGTAGGATTAGGCATACCCTAATTACATAACAGGTTTAGGTATTACCCTAATTACATAATAACAGGATTAGGTGTACCTTAAATACTACTTATGTGATCGACTCCCTAATACGTAAATACATTGTGTCAGCCCCGACAGTAGGGTGTATCACTCCCTAACCCAACACAACAGCCCTAATGAATGAGGACTAAACTGCAAATATTCTTTTTAACATAATACCCCTCTTGATGGTCTGATTACATAATAGATAGATGGATCACTAGTTCCACTAGTAAGCGTAAGCGATGACCACTTTCGATGCGGATAACACGGACTTATTTACTAATGTTACACGGCTTAGTTTCCTTAATCGGACTCATGCACGCTCATGACTCCGCCAAAACGCGCCCATACCCACATTCCCCATGTGAAGTAGTTACTATCCAGTTCAGTAAAGCGTGCCCTGTCCCCTACCTAGTACAAGGCCCTCTAATAAAATACCAACAGGGATACCGACATATATGGGTTCCAAACAACAAATTGACACAAGCCAAACTCCCTAATCTTGTGCCCCCAAATAACTAGGATTTAAGAGTCCCCAAGACCCGATACAACCGCAAAACGAGGGACTTCTTAGCTTATTAATAATCAGATTTAACCTAGCAGGTTTAGGTTTACTAATAAGCATGGTTGTAAAATTACATGTTTTTATATGTGTACAACCCTTCCCCAAAACACCTTCCCAGATGTATACAATTACCCCAGTGGTTCATTTTATTAACCTACA
Source organism: Allium sativum (assembly GCA_030737875.1). Taxonomy (NCBI): domain Eukaryota; kingdom Viridiplantae; phylum Streptophyta; class Magnoliopsida; order Asparagales; family Amaryllidaceae; genus Allium; species Allium sativum. The sequence goes on from CM060916.1 coordinate 204,676,841, forward strand.
TGTGGTACTTACATTATTCTAACATGTCATTTACTTAATGTTTGTATTAAGTCAAATATAACATGTTTATACATATGCAGACTATTTATTGAATTATGTCCCCAAATTACAGCATGTACCGATTTATGCATATTATCCATTTATACCAATTTGCAACAAGTGTATGCACCACTTTTTACCCATTTACAACATGTATAAACATGTGCATATTATCCCTTTCCCAAATTGTAGTTAAACCGTCATCAATTTAACGGTATGCTTAAATTCCACTTTTTATGTCATTTCTAATTATCCTAAGTTTTACCATGCACAAACTTTTAATTGGACGTGGTCTAGACTTCTAAAGGCCTAGGCTTAGCGTAAACAGATAAGGAAAAATAGAGGAAGGAGAATATAATCAAATCACATATGCATATTGGCAAGACAGGAAATAAAATAAAATAGTAGAAATAGGGAAAAGGAAGATAGATACACATAACTGATTAATTATCCAATAGTAAAGGCATGTGTTTTACTTATAACAACGACACAGGTGATTAACAGTAAAGAACAGGTATATCAATCATCTTATAAACATTGTATATCCTAAACTCGATTTTATTTAATTGTCATGATATAGTCTAGGAATCATATTTGAAAATAATAGGGAACCCACAATGAGTCTTGGTGAAGAAGAGATTAAATCTCTTATATATATATCTATATGCCGTTGTAGAACAGTCCTATCCTATCTCCTTTTGTTGTTGTACGCAAATCTTGTATGTTATCTCTATAGATCTAGGCTTCAGCAGTATTCCCATATTATATATATTTATTTCAGAATTTATTCATGGAGGCAGAAGGTATGAAGAATGCGTGTATTGGAATCGGAGAAAGCCATCTATTTATAGGTTCACAGTGTTAACCTCAGCATTTAGATTCTAGGGTTCACATCTTAATGGTGTTGACGTCAAAAGTTGGTCATTTGTGACGATCAACCCCCAATCGTGTGTAGATCACACGAATACTGGTTATAAAATGCAGAGAAAAGTAAAGGAAACAGGGAAAACACACAGAATTTTTATAGTGATTCGACAAAGACGGTGCCTACGTCCACTTTATATATATTACTTTTGCTTTTGATTACAAGTACAATGCTTTTTCTATTTGGGGAAAAGAGAGAAGGCGCTATTTTCTCTTCCAGATAATGTTTTTCTGGGAAGAAGAAGTAGTATGAGCCGAAAAAAGAAAGGTTAGCGAAGTCTCTCGTCCTCCTTAAGCTTTGAGGTATTTATAGCCGGGGATAGCAGCTTGGGTTGTTGTGACGTGGCCCGGCCTTTCCTGGAAAGCTCGGACACATGGAGTCCATCACTTGGTTTGAATAGCGGCTGAAGACTGATTCCGCTATTCATAAATAGTATCCTCAAAAGTTGTGGCCGGCGTGGCATCCACGGTGAGGTATATCAAAAGTAGAGCTTTGTCCGGATATGGTTGACCGGTTTTTCTTCCTTGAGAGCCGAGCCAAGTATTTGAACAACTTAGCTGGATATTTCATGTAGATCCGAAATATTCGGTCGATACACCTTGTGCGAGAGAGGTTCTCTCGGTTGACTAGAAAGCGAGTCTTCCGGGGTGAGATATCGACTTGATTGGCCCGATATGCGGCTACTTCGGGCCAAGCTTCTGCGGAGCTTCTTGGAATGCGATCTGTCTAACTCGATTGGCTACGCATTTGGGCTTTGATTTGGCCCGCAGCTTCTTTTACCAAAAAGAGGGTTAACACTTTGGCGCACCAGGTAGGGGAAATTTGCCTTAATCCATGGCGAACAAATGAAAGAAAGATACAACATCCTCTCATCCCGCAAACACCGATGCAGCCGATACTAATGCTATAGAAGCCAGTCACGAAGTTTCCTCATGAAGTATGTCTCGATTTCTTACCCGGAACGACATGGATAAAATCATGGTCGAGTTCAGAGACCATATGACATCTCAGGATAAACTCCTCGAACGACAGCAGCAGTTGATGGATCACCTCCTCGATCGACTAGAGACAGGATTGAATGCTTCAACGTCAATTCCTCAACCAGCCAAGACTGGGGCAACAACTGATCTTTGGTTTGCGCAGAATCAAGCCACTGATCAGGCTACACCTTTATTTCATCCTGGTTTAGTCCCACCAACCGATCGATCCCAGCCGGGAGTATCGCTTCCAGCGACCAGCGCAGCTGTAACAGCAGAATCTCAGGAGGCTCGCGATCAAGATCTAGACTGGTCGAACACTTTGCCTCCACTCTTGGGAACAATTCGACTTATCGAACCAGTCGAGCATCCACCGGGTCCCTCAGAATCAACGCCATCCCCATTACAACCCGGAATCTTACCACAGACCAGTCTAACAACTCTTCACCTTCAACGAAGAGCAGGTGCGGCCTTCCCATCGAACCAGGGAAGCCATCCCGCTATACCGGTCCTCATAGTGGCAGAAGAAAATGGTAACGTAGACCCTACTAACCTCGCTCCCACCAGGGGCACCTTCAATCTCCGAACATCACATGCTATGCTGGATCAGCCTTGGCCCTCCGTTGCGGGTATGGCCCGACCCGCTACTCCTCAGGTTCAAGAGGGGACATTCTCCCCAGAACCACCTACCAGAGCTCACCTTCCCTCACACCTTCACTCAACTCTCGGAAGATGTGCCCCGCCAATGGCCGCCCTTCCGAGCATGCTTTTGCCAGATCCTCGCATCGAAGATTCCCCGGATACTGAGCTAAATTCATGGCAACGACTCCTCGGAGATGGAAGCCAGCTTACAAGCATCATCCGACGCTTTACTCGGGGTACTTCCTCGTAGCAAGATAGATAATGTCAATCGCAGCCCTTTCACTAGAGAAATCGGAAACTCTCGAAACCCTTCGGGCTTTAGGTTCCCAGCTATCGAGCCATACAATGGTCGCACTGATCCAACCATCCACCTCATGCGATACATGCTACATATGGAAGTACTCGGCTCATCGACCAACGTCATGGCTAAGTGCTTCTTGCTCTTTCTTACTGATATAGCTGGAATGCGGTTTCGACGGCTGACAACGGAGTCGATCAGCAGTTGGAACACTCTGGTCACCCGCTTCGTCGAGCAGTTCAGAGTACATATCTCTCGACCGAAGAGCACTATGTTCTTATCCACCATCAAGCAGCGATCAGGAGAAACGCTCAGATCCTTCCTCGAAAGGTTCAACGCGATAGTAGCGTCAGTCAATCGGCCCGAGAAATCGATGGTACTTATGGCTGCCATTGTAGGAGTTCAGAACAGATCAGACTTCTCAATCTCTTTAACCATAGATCTCCCCAAGGATATAGATGACTTCTATTCCGAGGCCGAGCGATTCCTCCGACAAGAAGAAGCTAGCATTGAGATGGAGAGCCTTGAAGTCCTAACCGCCAAACAGCAAGGTCCACTCAACAACAATGGCCAGAATAAAGGAAGATGAAAGGCCCTGGAAAAGAGCGAGCATCATGTGCGACCTCGGATCGAAAGTAAGTATGACCAGTACACCGAACTCAATTCCTCTTTGCTCGATATCTACCTTGACATACGAGGGTCCCTGCCCACTCCAAGACCACCTCGACGAGAACCAACCCAGATGGAGCTCGATTCTGGAAAACATTGCGTGTTCCATTACGTAGCTGGACATAGCACCGATGAATGCCGCCATCTGCGCTATCTCAATGAGGATCGAGTCAGAAAAGGGAAGCTTCCTGAATATATCAAGAGTCATGCCCCAATCTTGCCGCCACGGCCTTCTGCCCAAGCTCCTCAGGTCAATCCACGAGCTCCTAGAAACGAAAGGGACCCTGAGACTAGCACTCGTGGCATTATTATTAATTTGATTTTTTTGATGTATTTCTTTCAATAAAAAGGACACCTTGATGTACACATGTATGGGGTTAGGATTTAGCTCCTAGGCATGCTCTGGAATCAATCGATGTCCCCTTAGAATTTCTTTGTAATAATTCATTACTTGCTATGAATGTTCTTTTTCAAATATGGATAATGTTTAGGAAACTCTAAAGCCAAGCATGGATAATGCTCGACCCCTTCTTTTAATAGGTCAGCAAAAAAGCCTACCGCTATATCTTAATACCTACTCCCCTAGCCGAGTGTGGTATACTTCTTTAAGTTGAGTATGGATGATACTCCCCCCTTCTTTCTCTACACCACGAGCTTCTGTCGCTCGCTGGATACACTAATCTAACATGAGTCGAGCACGGAAAACACTTGCGCTAAGCCGAGTATGGTTAATACTCGCCCTCTTTAAGCTGAGTATGGTTAATACTCACCACTAAGCCGAGTATGGTTAATGCTCGCCACTAAGTCGAGTATGGTTAATACTCGCCACCTCTCAAAGCCAAGTGAAATAAAATGCTCGACCCATTAGCCTTCTCCAAGCCAAGAACGGTTTATTTTTGTCTTTGCAGGAACTAACTCTCATGAAGGCGATCATCATCTCGGCCCTAATATGGTTTCCGATAGTTGTCAGTTTTCCAGCCTTAATACGACCCAGTTCGTTCGCCGGTTTTCTGGCCTTAATACAACATCGGAACCATCGGATTTATGGCCTTAATATGGTCCGGCGCGACCATAGCTGCTCGAGCGATTGTGCTTCGTTCATATTTCAGAACACACCTCCCTCTATCGAAGAAGGCTACGATTTGGCCCGTTGCTTCTTTTACCAAAAAGAGGGTTAACAAACTGTACATGTAGCGCTGAGTCAGCACGAACCTAGCCACAAAATAGTTCGAATACAGAATTCAGAATTTCCCCAAGATCTTGGTGACTCGACCCACCGACCAATGGGATCGACCCAACGTGACTTGGGTAGACCCATAAGTCGGCCCAGGTCCGTTGTGGGTCGACCCATGCCCCTTTAATTCCCGTGTTGATTTTTGTTCGTTCCTGGTTTGAATTAATTTGAATTATATTTATATATATGTCCCTTATATGTATACAAACTTCTAACGCTCATAATTTCTTCATATGTTGTCCGTTTTACGCAAACTTAGGGTCTATTTGAACCAGAATTCCGAGATGAATGCAATGGTAAAGCCGGTTTTACTTAATCATGAACATTTAATTAGGTTATTCTCATTTTGTCATCTTTAAAGTATGGTTATATTGTATTAAATTTTGGGGTGTTATATTCTCCCTTACTTAAAGGATGTCGTCCCTGAAATCTCCAAGTTAAGAAGAATGTTACTATCCTAACAACCATCTACTCATCCATCATCCACAGGCATCCATTGTTCTTAAGATTCTCTAATGCTTGTATGAACATATGTAAAGGTGTTATGTGTATATGTCCTTACACTAATGCGAAAATGAGGTGGTCGACTGATTCAGTTAACCTCCTTAATACAACATATGTTTGTGATATGTATCCAAAATGTATGCAAATAATCCTAGTATAACATATAAACTCTATATGTGTGCACAATAATTCACCAAAATGAAACACCCATGTGATGATTTACCCATTTCCATCCATAGAAAATTTAAAATGCACTCACATCCATATGCAGTATGTAAGTGCTTGAGCCAATCTAGTGCCTAGTGTGTGTGTATGCATCCACGAGCAACCACTAACAAGCACTTGCATCCACTTGCAACCATTAATCATAACATGTTTCAAACACATGTTTCCAACCATTGGATTCTACCTAAGGATCAAAGGTTCGAACGATAGGATAAACATACTTGAATGATAGAAGCAAATGCAAAGTAAAAGCTTGGAAAAGAATTCAAGAACGTATTTTCAAAAAGAAAATGATAAGAAGCATGAATCCTATGTTCGGGTTCCTATGTCGCATCTTCACAGTCTTTTCCCTCATTACACCTTTTCCAGTCTGATTTCTTTATTGCATAGCTTCTTGATTTCTGATTCAAGGATATGAGTACGAACTCTTCTCATCGATGCTTCCTTCTCAACTTCCACGTCTTCAAGTGTGCTCAGCTCTACTATCTCTGCGGTATCATGTAGACATTTCCTTAGATGGGAAACGTGAAACACATTGTGTACGCCTGCCAGTCTGTCTGGTAGTCTGATCCCATAGGCCATCTGACCTATCCTCTCCAAAATAGGGAATAGTCCTACAAATCTTGGCACCAACTCCCCCATTGAACCAAAGTGAACTATATTCCTCAACGGTGATACTTTAATGAAGACCATATATCCCACTTCGAATTCCAAAATCGGTCCTCCTTTTGTTTACATAGGATTTCTACCTGTCTTGAGATGCTTTCATTCTTCGGCGTATAATATCAATCTTCTCATAAGTATCTCGAATCATTTCAGGTCCGAGCAGAAGTCTGTCTATAGACTCCCACCAACAAATCAATGATCTACAAGGTCGTCCATATAATGCTTCGAAGGGTGCCATGCCTGTGCTCGATTGGTAATTGTTGTTGTAGGCGAACTCAACCAATGGGAGATGCTCCTCCTAAGTCCCTCCGAAATCTAGGATACGCAGTCTTAAAAGATCCTCAATAACTCTATTCGCCCTCTCAGTATGTCCATCTGTCTAAGGGTGGTACGCTTTGCTCAAATGTAGTTGTGTGCCTAATGCCTCTGGTAAGCTCTTCCAAAACTCACTAGTAAAGATAGGATCGCAGTCCCTTACTATACTAGAAGGTACCCCATGCAGTTGGACTATCTCTCGAAGATATACTGATGTCGGTCAAGCTGTCATCCTCTTACTCTTAGTAGGAATAAAATGAGTGCTCTTCACAAGCCTATCCACTATCACCCAAATGCTCGTATTTCCCTTTCTTGATCGGGGAAATCCATCGATGAAATACATAGAGACGCTCTCCCACTTTAATTGTGGGACATCTAAAGGCTGAAGCAATCCGTTAGGCTTCCTTTGTTCATCCTTTACATGCTAGCAAGTCAAGCATCGAGCTGCAAATACCGCCACATCCTTCTTCATCCCAGTCTAAAAGAAAATTCTCATTAAAACATGATTCATCTTATTGCCGTCTGGATGGATAGTCATCCGAGAATGATGGAATTCCTCAAGAAATGCCTTTAGCAATTCCCCAATCCTAGGGACATATAGCCTTCCATCCCATCTTAGCCACCCTTTCTCATCCACATTATATCTAGCAAGGTGACTAGAAGTCTCTCCTCTACCAATCCTGTCCAAGATGTCTGATATCTGCAGGTCTTCCCATTGCATAGATCCAATACACTCCAATAGAGTAGGTTGCACCTTTAATGATGCTAACAATCCCAATGTGAATTCCGTAGATAGCTTAAAATCAAAGGTAGAGATGTACTCCAAGCTCTGCCTTTCTACGAATAGAGGACTCAAAGTCGTCCTCTGCCTACTCAATGGGTCCTCCACTACATTACCCTTGCTCAAGGTATAAGCTATCTCGAAGTCATAGGACACTAGGAACTCCATCCACCATTGCTGCCTTAGGTTGAGATCCTTCTGTGAAAACAAGTATTTAAGCGACTTATGATCCATGTATAGCTCAAATCTCTCTCCAAGTAGATGATGTCGCCAAGACTTCAATGCGAACACTATTGCAGCCAACTCTAGATCATGGGTAGGGTAGTTCTTCTCATGAATCCTCAATTGTCTGCTACTATAGCATACTACTCTTCCCTCTTGCATCAGAACGGCACCAAGCCCTGTGCCACAAGCATCTGTGTAAACTGTGAACATCTTGCTTCCATTTGGGAGTCAGAACTGGAGTTGTTGTCAGAACCCTATTTAACCTCTGAAAGGTATCCTCACAATCAATGCTCCATGAAAAATCCAAGTTCTTATTCGTCAATCGAGTAAGCAGGAATGATATCCTTGCAAAGTCCTTGGTAAACTTTCTATAATAGTCTGTCAACTCTAGAAAACTTCTCACCTCCATCGCATTCTTTGGAGCCCTCCAATCTTGAACTGTGACAACTTTAGCGGGGTCCACTTCTATCCCATCCTTGGAGACCACATGCCTTAGGAACCTTACTTCCTTTCTCCAAAAGTGACACTTATTTTTTTTGCTTTGAGCTGATGCGATCTGAGAGCGCGTAGAACCTCTCCTAAGTGCAGGGTATATTCCTCCTCTTTCTCTGAGAAGATCAGAATGTCATCCATAAAGACTACCAAAAACTTGTTCACAAACTCCCCAAACACCCTACTCATCAAGTTCACAACATATGTTGGTGCATTAGTTAGCCCAAAAAGCAATACCAGCCATTTTAAGAAACTGTCCAGAGTTCTGAATGCAGTCTTGTCAATGCTGTCTACTGCCACACTCAACTGATGAAATCTCGTGGCCAAATCCATCTGCGAGAAAAATGATGTGCATACCAGCTGATTAAACAGGTCTTAATTCTCGGTAACGAGTGCCCATTCTTCTTGGTGAGCTTATTCGGCTCTCTGCAATCCACACATAGACGAAGTGGGCCGTCTACCCTAGTGGGAAAGATGACTGGAGCCCCCTATTCTGATATGCTTCGTCTAATAAAACTTTTTTGAACAGCTCCCATACTTGCTTGCTAAACTCCCTTCTTTCTCTAGGAGAAATGTAGCGCACTAGTCAGGCAACTAGCTTCGCGTTCTCTACCAAGTAAATTTGGAAGTCTATATCACGCCTAGGAGGTAGTCCTTTAACTTCCTCAAACACATCCGGGTAATCTCTTACTGTGGGAACAGATCACAAATCATCAATAGAAGTATCAGGCGATTCTAGTAAACTGAGCATCACCGAACCCCGTGGGTCGTAGGAAATTTCGAGAGTCCTACCATGACAAGTAAGAAGCCTAACTCCTCTCTTTTCACAATAAAGGATGACATATATTTAGCTATTCTAGTCCTAGAATCAAGCCATAGCCCACAAAGCCCAACTCGTATGCGTCACATTCAAAATCGACGTCGAAGATATAAATTCTCGAACCCCTACATATCATGGATAAGTGAGTCGTACCTCTTATGGGGTTTGAGACTACTACGGGATCAAAGATTATACTAGCTTTAAGGTGCAGACTATTTACTATAGAACTGGATATAAATGAATGTGAAGCACCAGAATCAAACATGGTTCGAACATGATAGTCAAAAAGGGAAATCAAATCTTCAACTGTGACTTTCCTACCTCGATCAGGTCCACTAGCCTCAAGAGCATGTACTTGTATAGAAGTTCCTGTCCCTTGTCCTTACTTGCTAAAGCATTGCTTAGTGAAGTGTCCTATTTGTCCACAATTAAAGCAGGCTTTTTTCACTTTTCTACATTCCTTCACAAAATGACCCATAACTCCACAACCATGACACTTGATGTCATTCTTGATCTGAGCCTTGTCAGGCTTGTCTCCTTTCTTTTGCTTTCCTTTCCATGGCTACCATTTCTATTTCTCGCCCTTAGCTTGTGTCTCCTTAGCCTTATTGTCTTTCTTCTTATCCTTGCCATCTTCGTGCATAATAGCCATGTCAACCAGCCTCTCAAATGTCGCCTCCATCGGTATATGAGATAATGCAAGTCCTTGGAGAGGTTGATTCAACCCTCTCGCAAATCTAAGGGCCTTCTTCTAGGGCTTATTCACCAAGCCCAGACCAAATCTTGCTATCTAATTGAACTTATTCACATAATCCTTAACAGACATGTCCCTTGTTTCAAAGCCAAGAATCTTTCTATCTGTAATTCCTCTTCTGCCTAAGATAAAAACTTTATCTCGAATCTTTGCCTGTAATGTCGTAGGAAAACCCTGTTTTCTTCTCTATTGATGAATCCATGCAGTTAAACTTGAAATCTGCAATACGTAAGAACCTTAATTGCAATTACGGGTTACACAAATCTAGAATTGAAAACTTCGAATATAAACTGCAGTTGGGTCATATGATGGTTTGACACTTCAAGGTACAATGTTTGTTTTTGGTGATTGGGAATTCGAGGTTATATTTTGATACAAGGAATGTTAAAATTATACTCCGAAGAATGAAACTAAAATTGGGTGCATGCAGACAATACATTTCTATGATTACAATATATAGCATCCCATGTTCTGATGGTTGTGAACATAACAGTAAGAATGGGAACGTTCATCTTCAAACTGAATAAATAAGACTAACAACATCTGAAAATGTGCTCATAATTTTGTATTACTGGTCTATTTGCAGAATACAGGAATCTGAAGCTCGGATACAACACAAATATAACACAATAATCGCAGCTAGAAATTCAATTAATCTCATCCAGAAATACCATTTAATTCTGAACATGTTGCATGCCAATGACAAAGAATGCCTTGTAGTATTCACTATTGCATGGTTAATTTCAATAACTAAGCATGACATTTAGTTTATATAACTGAGTTGGATGCTCGGATTTCATATGCTATATAATATGAAAATCTGAACCTGTTACTCTTTATTTTTCAGGTATAATTTGAGTTGTCAGGGCAGATATTCAATATCAAAATTTATAATATTGGTCTGCATTTCTAATGGATTCTTTATTCATGTATGAGCAGGCCTCCCAGGTAGAAGAGCAGCAAAAGCAATAGGATTCAACGAAAAAATGAACAATTACTCCTACACTAATGCTCCCTAGGTAGCAGAGCAGCAAAAACAATATGTATGTGTTGGCACTTGTGGTGTGTAGAATATTTGAATTGTACTTTTAAATTATGTATTTGATCGTATGTGTTGGCGCTTGTGGTTTGATGAATTGGTACGCAATGTAGAATATTTTGGATGGTTTGAACGTGATGATCAATGTTTTGGATGTGTTTCTTCTATGTAGAAAACTGATGTTGTAATTCTTTTAATTAAAGCGTTGTATTTGCTTTCTTTTAATGTAACATTTGCCTTTTTCTACTATTGCATTAGCTTTCTTTTCTGATGTTGCATTTCAAGATAATGGTGTTGTATTACATAATACAGTGGTGGTGCATTAAATAAAATATTATAAATCCACATGACATGTGGGCTCCACAGCTGATGTGTGTGATACATGGGCAGCTAACGTGGAGAGCTGACATGGCATGCGACACGTGTGCAAATTACGTGAAAGTTGACGTGGCTCTCACTATCATGACTTGGAAGGCAAACTCTAACTTATGCTTAAGGCAACGGAGCATTTTGTTGCATTACTTGCTAATAGTGTTGCATTACTTGCTAATAGTGTTGCAATAGGGTTATAATGCAACACTTTCTTTCCATGGAAGTAGATAGACAAAAGTGTTGCCTTAGAGCGATGATGCAAAGACCGCGGATGCTACGCCCCTCTGGTGTTGCCTATTTGAAAAAATGGCCTACGACAACGCTTTTTCGATCTACGGCCACAGAAAACTAGTGTGGAATATGCCCACTTTTGTAGTAGTGTATCATTGGGGTAGTTGAAATTGGATATAAATATCCATTTATAAACTTGAACAGTGAAAATTGGCTAATTAGAAAAATAACTCGAATCAAATTAGAATTGGTTAGATTTATTAATTAATGATTAATTTGAATCCACTGTTGTTTGAAAACCCCATACGGGTCTGGGGATGATAATTAATTCACATCTCCCTTGGATTTAATTGTATGTCAACCGATTGATTGACATACTGTTATAAGCGTAATTTAATTATTTAATTCTTATACAGTTGTAAATTACACCTTGCATGTGAATTGAATGTTTAATAGTTGCCGGTCACTATTTTTGAATACATGCGATGTATGGAATCCATATAAATAAAATTATATGGTGATTGATTGAGTATGATTCCAATTCAAAAATAACGAATATTTTTAATGATATTCAGTGAAGAATCAAAATATGATTTTGATGTCCGATTTTGGATGGACACGAAAATATATAAAAATGTGAAGCCGAGTTAAGTATATGAACGCTATTTTTAACTCGGACGGATTTCTATATAGATTTTATTCATTTTTGTAATGAATATCGAGATGAATGAATTTCAAGATCTGACATTTTGAAAATATTATTATTTTGAGATTATAATAAAATAGGATGTTCAATTTTGATTTAAAATTGAAATGGAACCTAAAATTGTTTTTAAACGAATTTAAAATGTTTTAAAACATATGTTTTAAATGGAAATCGACGATATATATATAATATATATATATGGCTTGAATAGAATACACCACGCAACGATTGTTCGTGAATTTCAACCATTAACTTCAAATGGACGTAACGGGAGATCTGACCATTGGATTCTCCTAAAATCGATACCGCTGGGTTCGTATCGAAAAGATATTTCCAATGAATATAATAGATTTAAATTGATTTTGTTTTTGCTGGCAACATGCTATTGGGTGATGGTCCCTCTTATGGGGTCAAATCAACATGTTCTAAGAATAAATATTTGAATATAAATCTCATCGATCTCATAAGTATCATACCAAATTCCATCAATCGAATCACTTTTTCAAGATCGAAAATAGAAATTCTTTTTCTTGTACTATATTGAATAATAGCATGGCTGAACGGATAGATTTGGAAATATGTCCAAATCAATATAAGAAAAGGTCGACTGTAAGGGCCTTAATAAAATTATTAAAAATATGGAAAAATTATGTAAAATCATAATTAATGATTTGAAATGATTTTGGAATAAGAATTCCAAGTTTTGAAAAGATAAAATATATTTTATCTAAATGTACTAGTTAACAACTAGAATAATAATCCAATAAGTTTAAAATAATACATTGGATTCGTAAATGGTTTTGAAATAACCAGAGTTTTCAATGCACAAAATGGAATGGATTTGAATGGGAATTATCTTCGGATATTTTCTATATTGGATTCTGTAATTATACAGACATTGTTATGGGAATTTGGAAGATATCTATATCGTTATTCCAGAACGATACCTGTTAATTTCAGAATTTTGTATTGAATATTAGTCGGCATAATTTCCATTTAAGATCTTATATTTAATATCAAATTGGATTTTAGGTTTGTTGTGAATGATATCTTAAATAATACTATTCTTGAACCCATAGGTGAAAGGAATAAATCTTTTAAATAAGATTTAGAGAAGATTTTTCAGCTTATTTAATTAAATTGGAATTGAATGGAATTCGATTAATAATAATCGAGATTAGCTTCTGTGAAGGAAGGCGTTTACTATTTATGGAATTTAAAAGGCTTCATCATTATTTAATTTATAGTATTAGTCCGATATGAAAATTTATAACGATTATAATTATTCAAATGTCCATGAAGATTCCATATTAAATGGAAGATGATTTTGGGTTTATTGTGAATGGCGTTTTTACATGAAATTTATTCTTTAACCCAAGTAAAGACAAGATAAATCTCAAAAGGTTGAAAATTTATTAAATAATGATTTTTGGGATTAAAATTGGAATAGAGTTTTAATGAATCTTTAATTAGATTGAAATGTGAATAAGGTGATTAAATTTACCGAATTTAAGAAATGTTCGAGATGGAGTACCCCCCCTCTTTTCCCTATCCCTCTTCCCCCTCCCCCCACGTGGTTTTACTCCACACGTTAGTTAAGTCTTTAATTAGATTTGAACGATAAATGGTAATTAAATTTACCAATAACACGATGGGTGTTAAATATGGAGTACCACCAGTTTTTCTCCATGGAATGAATAGGTTGGGATTGGAAAAAATAAAATGAATGGATACTTCAGTAAGGCTCGATAATCCTGACTAGTTCCATAAACCTTAATATGGTTTAAGTTGTGAAAAAGATAATAAAATCTTTTGCAATGATTTCCAAAGGAAGATTAAAGAATAAATTGAAAAGAGTTTATCTTTGATAAAATTAATTGGAACCTTTCCCCAAAAACGTGCATATTTGAATAAAAGAATGTTCTGGATTGGAATGAGGCGTGAGCCATTTTTGTGTATTTATCACATGATTATAAAGATACGTTAGTATTCGGAAAGACCGCGTTTAACCCAGTCTAAATAACTATTACGACGAATAAAAGTCATAGATTTGAAGATCGTCGTTGAAGACCGGAGGTCTTCACATTGTTTGGGTGATTGATGATGTCTCGATTGGGGTGTACAACACAAGATGAGGTTATTAGTGGCGATCGCCCAGACGTACTTGGAGATCGACTGAATATGCGAGGACCTCTCTCCTTTATTGGACATACGTGACGAGAAATAAGGTGCCTCCAGTTTCGTTCAAACCCAGAATAGACTTATGAATGGATTATGTCTGACATTGTGTTTCATTCTGTAATGATTGATTTCTATTAAATATGTATTGTTTGGTGGCGAAGAATTTATTCTCTTGCTTAACACTCTTCTCTGAGACATATGAACTTAGAGGTTATATATTGATAGAAATCAGTTGTATGGCATGAATTGTCAATATGGCATGCTAAGATGCAAATGATCAAGGCTTTTGTTGAAAAGAAGGGCCTTATGGTTGATGATCAAAGCACAGCTTTAAGTAGCATAGCTTTGTGTATTGCGTTAATTCGCGAGCCTCACACCTGGTATGAGTCAAAAACGGGATACTGACCGTAGGAAGTGCATGTGTTTTTTTTCTAGCTAGGAGTTGTGTCATGGTATGGAGCCCAGACATCTTTACTTATGTGGTTGTTGGATTGTGAGGTGCCTCAGATATAGAGCCAACTAAAGGCTCGAGCGACAGGTCTGACAGGACTGGGAAACGTATTGTTCAGGAATAACTAATCCTCAAAAGTAAGAGAAGATCGGCCCTGAAGATCCAACGTTTGCCCATAGGTGTGATCCTGAGACATGTGCTAGAGTGTGTCGAACTAGTGAGGATGATCCCTTGCCTCGACTCATAGATGGGAACCTAGTTTCCAATACGTGACTTTTTGGTTTTAGTTGTAAACCTATATGGCGACATAGTAGGATGGGGTACTATGCCGTCTATGATTGATACATTTATATTTGAAGTTGTTTGACACTATGCACTTATAGTAATATCAAAATGATTTGTTTTAAAGTGTACCAAGCATGTTTGGCTATTATAAGATAAAACTCTATCCTTTGGTTTGTGTTTGCATTGTGTGATGGGACCTGAGTCTTATAATAACATCATTTTTCCAAAAAACATTGCGTTGTTTACAAATTGTTTTATTTTACGGTATTCGTGGGAGTGAACCCTTTCCGTGACATACGGCGTGGTCCCATGATTTACCATATTTTAAAGTAAAGATTAAATAACTGTTTTAGTTCTCACACCAGTCCCATGACTGACCTGGAGTTTATTGTTTTCACCTAAACTCTGGATGCCCATATTTTTCACACGGGCAGCTAGTAGTTTTGGTTTTGCAGATTTCTATTTAACAGGATCCTGGTTTACAGCTGGAGCTATATTCAGAAAGTTTTGTATCCGTGTATCTTTTTCAGTTGTGTTAGTTGATGTATTTCCACTGTGTATTGTATTTATACATTTTATTTCCGCTGCTACGTATTTTATTCTCTGATAATTGTATTTTTCCGCTATGTAATATTTATTCGTACTCTGATATTCTTGTAATCTGATGTAAATTACTGTAATAAGCAATGAAATGTTCTCATGTTTTGGCTCTGATGCGTCGTGTTATCATACAATCCGTATTTCTATTCAGTCCAGGACGGGCAGGGATTTCGGGGCGTAAACACCATATTTTGATGTCAACACTTTGGTGCTTCCACTGGGAATTGAACTCACAACACTTAAGGATTTTTACCTACTCTTGGATCACCAAGTCTGGGGGGAAATTTCATGCATTCAACAACGATTCTACAACAATGGTTTCCACAAGATCCAATAAGATCAAGGAAGCCTCCAAGCTATTAGCTAGCAACAGCCAGCAGACAACGGACAACTAACAAAGCAATGCTCCTTCAGCTTTCAGGTTGGTACCAAACCAGCTCCAAGATGTCGCTACCACCTCCCATTAAGCTCCCACTTCAACGTTTGCCACTCAACACGATTTCATGATTATGATAAACCAACTTAAGGAGATCACTGCGGTGTTGAGCGCTCAATCGCGTGAGAACACCACGATGATGGGATATATGAATCGAATGGCACGAAAATGGGAAGATTTCATAAATCAACAAGTTGCTTCCCAAACACATCACCAAGCGGTCGAGAGGTTGTCATCATCAGTTAGAAGTGGAGGAGCAGCACAACAGTTCACTAGGGCCCAAAATGTAGAAGAGCTTCAGTTAAGCAGAATTTCGACTTGTAACGCCGATCCGGCTTGGATTGATACTACCGATCCAAATAATTCTGATCCCACATCCCTACCAACCCGGGATCCCCCAGAGCTCGCGATCTCCTGGCACTTCCCATACTCCAGTTCTTCCTCCCTTGCGTCGTGTGAACAACCGGGACAACAGGGGTCCAGGAAATGCTAACAGAATGGCAGCCCAGGCAACATTACCTAAGGCGAAAGCATACATGGCATGGAGAGGCGAGAGCTCAAACCCATCATCTTTAATGCTCTAGACTTTGCTGCCATGGTAAGGAAGATTCTGAATGACAATAAAGGATTCACCAACAAGGACTAGGGCATGGAGCATAGCCATACCCCTTTCACTAATGGCATCTTGGAAGTTTAATTCTCGAGAAGGTTCAACCTGTCTCATAAGAATCATTACTCGGGTAAAATCGATCCAGGACAACACTTGGTAATATATACGTGGTTCATGGATGCAGCGGCAACCCCTGATGCCATCAAGTGTAAAGCCTTACCTACCTACCTTGATATGGTTGCGCTTATGTGGTTCACTCGCTTGCCTCCGAGATCGATGCCGAATTTTGAAGATTTAGGAAGGAGGTTTTTGAACCGATTCCGCTTGCATGCCACTAGGACTGTCAATGGATGCTTTTGGATACAGATAGTGTCATATCCATATCCGTATCCGAAATTATTTTTGGATATAGGATATCCATATCAGTTTAATTTTCGGATATTAGATATCCGTATCCGCTTAATTTTCGGATATGGACGGATATCGGATCTTTATCCGCTTCGCCTGTAATTAATAAATTTAAGAGTACAAATAAAATAGTTCGGATCAACATAAAATAATTTTTATATTAATGTTTATAAAAAAACAAGGAAACAAAGAAGTATAATGAGGAAACATTGCTTTATACTAATATCCGTAAGCATTTCCAAAAATATTCCAAAATTAAACACTAAAACTACCATTTATCACTAAAAAATGGACAAAGAATTATATCATTGTAACATCCAATAATTACAAAATAATTTTAAATGTATTTTTTGTTTTGAGTTATTTATATTACATCAATCAATCAGACAGATATTTTTCGGATACAGATATCACTATAACCATATCTGTATCCGAAAAGCATTTCGGATATCAGATATCCGTATCTGCTTTTCGGATAATGCCGGATAATGGATATTTTGGACATGGATTCAGACGGATATCGGATTTCGGGTATTCATTGACAGCCCTACATGCCGCTAAATCAAAGATTGTTATGTTCCTCTCCTGAGTAAATCAGGCTATAGTAGAAACTCTTAAAAGTTATCTTGGCCGTTTCAATACGACCATTATGAAAGTCACCAGCCCCAATACAAAGTCCGTGTTGATAGCGTTGGTGAACGGGGTGATGCCGAAACTGAATTCCGGAAATATTTAATGGAAAAGCCTCCAATTATCCTTCACATGTTCTATGAGAATATGAAGGTTTACTTGCATATTGAAGATGCAAAGATTAGTAATAGAAAGAGGAGAGTGGACGATACGGCAGACACAACTGTGTAGAGTAATGTGGTAGCAAAGTTGTTTGAAGATAATTCTGGCAAAGTGGAGCGAATATTGGGAACCACACCAAGTAGAATAATAACTGACGTAAGAACGATAATGGAGGAGGCCATAACCAAAAGGGGATTGTGAAGACCCACTATTTTTAAAGGTCGAAAATCAATTATAAATATTGTCAAAGATGCTTATAACTAATTTTAGATATTAAAAGTAGTGGACCTTAAGTATATAATATTTTAAATAAAAATGCTAGAAATAATGTATAATGTGAAAGAGCTTATGACGGAATAACTTACATAATTAAATCATCATAATGCATTTTATAACATCAAACATCCATACGACAAAACAACAGCAATACATAAGAAATGAATTTTAAAATAAACAACCTGTGGATCCAACATGCAGGCTAAGCTTCCTTCTGCCTCTTCTTTTGTCTTCTTTCTGCAATCTCCCATCATCTAACTTTACAAATTCTGTTCAAAGAGGAATAAAAAGAGTTTCAACTATATTTGAACTGCGCCTAAACCTATACACCCCGACCCAATCTAAGGGTTCCGGTGGCTATTGCATAGGAAAAGACTTACGTACCCCTTTTGAGGGATTAAGCCCACATAGTTCTATTTCCTACTCTTCTCCTGCATCCAAATACTCGTTAGTACATTACAACTATTGCATCCATTCGACCATTGAAATCAATATAATTAAGTACAATCAATGCGAACATTGAAATTGATGCAAATAACATAATTAATACAACTGCTGCACTAACGCAGTCAATTAAGAGAAGAAAATAGTTTCTTGCACATCTATCACAACATAGCAGCCAATGAACTAAATAAAATAAAATGTACATGTAATCTTTAAACACCAACAACATCCAACGACAATTCCAACTTATAAAATAAGAAGGTAACAATATTAATATACTTACAAATTATTATTCATCAATCAATAATTATACGCCATCTATGCGAACATAAACCATTTTGTGTATACTAATCATTCCAAAATAGTAACATGGCCACTAACGAACAGTAATCCAATCAACATTGGACATTCATCATTAAATAACTATAACTAACTACACATCAATTTGTTGTAATCAATGGTAAAGCATCGCATAAACATCCTTAATGCGATCCATCAAAGTTAAATAAACATAATGTATTAGAACCAATCATATTTACCACAACTGTTTATTGCAAAAAGAAACTTTGTTGCTTTGTTCAGTTTTCAAAATTTTCATTGTTCCTCCTTTCAAAACATTTATATTTTACTTAACATATATTTTGTGCAGTTTGTAACTACAAGGAATTTCTATTCCTTTCTATGCATTCCTTGTTATCCTAAAGATTACACTTTTGTTTTCATCTTCACAATATGCGGAAATTATAACATTCCATGTTCTAATACATTAAAATATCAGGAAAACCCAAAGAGCTATATATTTCCTCATTTTCATCATTTTTGTATGTTAAAAAAAACAAGTTTGTAATTCTTATGCAATTACAGAAATGATTAGTTAGAAATTCACAAGTCAAATATGTCATTCTCCATCATTCTACATACATAAAAATATAATATTCAGTTCATCGATTTTTAAACCAATTCAAAATGTTTAGATCTATGATAGAAATACATAATTTATAAGAAAAAGTGCATACATCAAATCAGTCAACTTTCATATGTTTATGATATTTACATCTAAGAGTAAACTTAGATGAAAGAGTTCATTTATCCAACAAATTAATGTACAAAGTTCTAGCATGTTTAGATCTAAGATAAAATCTTAGGACTTATTTGCAAAGATATAATTTAGGAATAAAATGTTTCTTAAAAACTCTTAACCCAAAAGAGCTCTTATATGTAGACAGAAATCAATAGACATAAAATTATACTCACATTTGCCTACAACGATAGATCAAAGAAATCTTTCTAGATCAAAAAATGGAACAATCATCCAAATGAGTTCCTTCCTCCCTAAAACTGTAGATCTTCCCTCTCTAGGTTTAGACTTTGAATTACCTTCTTTCTAGTTGATTTAGAAGTTGAATAATTATGTTTAAAGAATGTACAAGAGGAAAAATAAAAGATCAAAGCTAAAAATGCCCCCGTTAAATAGTTAGATTTGGCTCACTTATATATCACTAGAAATTGACCTATTCCATTATATTAACCATTTAAAAAGGGTAATAAATGAATATATTTTAATGCCTATTAGAAACTGATCACCTTTTATACAAAATAATTAATTCCTAAATCTGTAGGAAACAATTATCTATTAAAATATATTAATGACCTATTTGTCAATTAATGTTTTAATTTTACAACATGCACAATTACACCTTTCCTGTATATAAAATTAAAATATTTTCATATATACATATATAGGATAATTCAACTCCATACTGATTAATTACAAGAATATGAAATTAACTTTCCCTCTATAATATATGAAGTCAACAAAAATAGAAATCAATCAATATTAAATAGAATATATGGACAATTAATGCATAATTGATTGCTAACCTATCCAATTATTTCCTATAAACGGAAACATTAAATACATATTTTGAATCTTATTTGCTAGTTTCTCATAACATATAAAATCAATGCATAATTAATTGCATATGTGCGTGTATAAACCCAATATTTGCGGAATATGACAATCAATATGCATTTAATTCATAATATATGGAATCATGGCACAATTAACTCACAATATATAAATCAATACATTACAACAATATGCAGTATACGCAAATGCATACATTTTATTTTCCTATAGTACATTTTTACCATACCTATTCCTCATTTATGTATGCATATGCAGACGCACCCACTTACTACTTGGAACATGTAATTTATTATTGTTCTTTCTTAAAACTTAAAAATATATCATTAATGAGTATCGAACCCATGACTCTCATAAAAAAAAGTCCTCTTCCTTAACAACTAGACTAAGCATAACTTTGTATTCAAAATAGTATACTAGAAATTAATGGTATCATGCGTAATCTTCATTCTTAAAAAAAACCAATATTTTGTAAATCATAATTCCAAATATCTCAAAATGTTATATCAAACTGATTGTTTCAGAAAGACCTTAGCAATGGTTATGGATACAACATCCAATTTATGACAAAGTACAAATTAATTCTTAATTACTTAAGTTTTAGAACTATAAAAGTTGTGGGATGTTATAGGGATGCTAAGAAGCAGCCCCGATTTCAAATATTCGACAATTACACTTCGTTAAGTGTTACGCTAGAAACATTTATCTTGATATGTGCATCACAATGCAGTACAAGAAACTACCTCCACGAGAATCCACAGAGAAAGAACGTAAGACTGGAAAGTTTTGATTGTTCCATGAGATCTACGACCATACGAAAATTGAATGCCATCATCTTAGAGACATCATCGAGAAGCTGATCAAAGAAGGAAAGCTCGACGAGTACAAGGTTACTCCAGGGGACAGGATGCAGTGGAATTCGGCTCCCAAACAAGGTTAGGTGGTTCCTAGTGCCACCTCTCTGCAAAAGGCGAAAGGTATTGTGATTAACATCGACGTCGAAGGACCACATTCGGAGGGTTTCAGTGCAAAAACTATGGATCAATATGTGAATGCTGCCAAACATCTAGAAATTGGGGAGGGCAGCTCTCCTAAGGAGAACGCGCCTGTGAAGCAGCGGAAGACAATGACCGACTACATTGTCACTACAACAAAATGTGTCATTAATAACACCATTTAATAACGCTTTATTCTTAAGTGTTGTTATTAACACTTAATTGTTTGCATCTCAAGTCAAATTGTTCTCACAATCACATGTAACATTAAACTCTACATAAAATTTCATCAACCTCCAAAACCACAAATTCCTCCTATACCTCCCTCCAAAACAATTTCGTCTCCTTCCTAAAACATAATTATTCTTCTAATTTCAATCTCCAAAACCATTTCATATTCGTAAGAAAGAAAACTTCAATCGTCTTTCTAATCTCCGCATCTGACCTTAGTCATGGTGCTTCTCTGCGTTTTGGAAAGAAAGAAAACTCAAAACAGCTGCCATCCCCAAACTCATAACCCTCTTGTTCTCAGAAAGGAAAAATTGAGCTAAAAAACATGAAGTCGCCTCTTTTTTTAAAATCAATTTGGGTTTTTAAGTTCAAGCTTCCCTATCTGGTTCGGGTCTCGATTTTAATCAATCAATGCTTTAGTTTGCTTCTATGATATTTGAAGCGGGAGGAAAAAATCGAATTGGGGTTTCAAGTTTAGGATTAGGGTTCGCATATTTGATGGGTTACTGTGGCTTTTGCGACGGGTTATGATAATTGAGTTTTGGATGTGGCGATGGGTATGCCTTTGATTTTTTTTTCATCATCCTTTGACGTTGCCAAAGCTAAAAATCATCAAGGCATAATTTAGGATAGCGCAGAAACTCAAATGGACCACAATTGCTGTTTGATGTGGAAAATAATGAGACCACGCATCGCCGAAGCAGTCTTTTCCGTTGGTTGGTGGTTCTGGGTCGACGTCGTAGTATGCAGCTCGCTTAAAGTCTCATTTCTCCATTGCTCTCCTTATAGTAATTCCGAGAGGAAGATAACGTTTTGGTTCTTCATAGCATATGCGGTGTCGTTTGTGTCCCTTGCCAGGTTAGTGGGCTTGCTTGTCTGCTAAGAAGAATTTTTGTTATTCGCTGTAAATACCTGTTGGTAGCTGATTTGGACATCCTTACATTTTGATTTTCTTTAACTAAACAGCTGCTGATAATAATTAGACCTCTACGATAGAGTCATGAATTTTTGAAGTTAAAATCTGTCTTATATTTCTTCCTTGTCTTCATTTAAATTATTTGTCTATTCTTATTTACTTTTTCTCTATTTGCATTGTTTTCTTCCGGGTACTGCATTGTCATTGCTATATAGACCTTTGTTTCCTGGCTTTTACATCTACTTATGTAAGGTATATATGTATATCCTATGCCAATCTTATTACACTATGCAATATTGCACTTATGGTAAGCAACACATATTTAGTGACTCAAAAGAGAATAAGCCAATAATAAGTTTTTTAAAAAAATCATGCAACCTTGACTAAGTAATCATTCGAACAATCAGTTTTTTCACCTATAAAAACAACTCGGTTTAACATCATTTCTCATGTACCTTAATATGGTTTTACTTTGGTTGCTTTATGCTACTTATTTTTTGTTATGAGTTTGTTTGTTGCATCAAAATATAGTGCTATGTTTAACAAATTTTCTTTTACATATAGCTAGGTGTTACTATTATAGTATTATGTCATGCTAAATTTGTTCATTTTTATTGCTTTTATCTTTAAGTTTGCCTAAGTTATTCTTTGACATTTTCTTAGCGAGCATGGGAAGTTCTCATTGAGTCCATTACAGATTCAATGTTGGTCTTGATATAAAATATACTACTAGATACGTGCAATTTAAATACCATAATTTAGATCATCGGTTTAATGTAGCTAAATTTGTTCCAGATCCATGTTGCTAAAGTTGCACTGAGTCAATGCAGCTCATGTGCATTGGTTGTCTAGATGAAATAAAGCTTTATTAGATTGGTGCATCCAAAGCTTTTTTCCAATTGTATGCAGCCCAAGATGCACTTCTTTTGTATTAAGCTAATGCACTTTGAGCTGCATTGGAATGCAACTCAAATTGCATTTACAAAATTATGAGTTTCAAAAGCCATATTGCCATTCGCTCTTGAAAAGCTCACCACGAACCAAACGAACAGGTAATTTTTTTATAACAAAAGTAAAGCAGTACAAGCGAGAGATAGTAGGATGGTCTAAAGAAGCATGCATATCTCATGAATGAGTCAACGGGTCTCTCTCAATACAATGTCATAAATAAATACAATGCAACTACATGATACCATCTTTCATAGTAATAGTGAATGTGTGACTACCAAACAACAACACCACATAGTGTAGAGTGATAAATTGTTACAAGCACTATGTTAAATTGTTGCATATCATACATATTTTTGTATATGCAGAGTGATAGTAGCATTATGATTCAAAAATCATTATGTAGTTCTTTATTTTTAATTTATTTTTCATTTTAAATAGTTTATTAGCATATTTTGTAAACATGATTCATGTTTATACATTAGTCAACAACTTATGTTTTTCGTATTTTCTGTAATTTGACTCTTGCTTAACATTGTTGTGTTTGAGAAATTGATGCAAAAACAGCATTGCTAACATCATAAAAAAGAGGGAGTAGCAGGCTTCCAATGTCTTTCCATTTCATCCTATGAATTTTTTTATTTCCGCAGGCACATGTTTATTTGGAAGCAAGGACGACCTTTACACACAAGAAGATCAGATCTTTTTGGAACCAGGTGATTGCATAACATCCATGGACCATTTGATGGAAAGAAAAAGGCTTTGAGCAGTAGAAGTTCTTAGTGATGCATTTAGTACTTGAAGACTTTAAATATGAACTATGTTTTGTTTTTTGTGTACTCGAATTTACATCAATATGGATTTGAAAACATGTATTGAATTTGGTAATTCATGGATTAAATTATTTTTTGTTAGTTGATACTTTATTTTGTTATCATGAATATGCATTATATTTTCTTATTATTATATTTTTTTTCGTTCATACACTGCTCTTTAAAATTGTTATGAAGATTCATTTTGATTGCAATACTATAACATGTTGATTTAAGAGTGTCAGATAGCCACTATCAAATAAATATGTTATAGCACTTATACTGTGTTATAAAGATACTCATTTTCATTGAGATTTAGATGTTTAATAGAGGTGAGGATGAGCTATTGTGATCATGTAACATAGCGGAAAATTTGTGCTATAAAATCATGCTCTTTTATAGTGACTTTTTTTTTAATTTTTTCAGGAGGGTAACCCACCGGAGTCGTATATCCTTCCCTAGTGCACCTAGCCTGGTCTGTGAGCACTACATATAGCTAGTCAGATCATATGCACATGATAAGCACTTAGCATGTCATTCCGAGTTTCGAACCCACGCCATTGTTACCATGGCGCAAAGTCCTTAACCGCTATAGCACGGATTAATAGTGGTTATATGCCGCTATAAAAGACAATTTCTGTTGTTGTGCATCATCCGTGATAGAGAATTTAAGGGGGTGGAGACCATAAGTATTGACCTACTGATACTTATGACTATTATTACCCAGCCACCATACGGTAAGTCCTTGTGGATTGCGAGAGTTCTATAAATATTTTAATCAAGAGAGCTTATGATCAGATAGGTCTTGAAGAAAGAGATTTAAAACCATATAAAGGCCACATACGTGGCTTCAAAAGCTCAACTAATGAAATGGTCAGGGTTGTTGAATTATAGGTAGAGTTGGGCAACGGTGACCATAGGAGAGTACGGATCCTTCCATTCCTGTGATATCCATAAACTCTCCATACAACGCCTTTCTGGTCCAACCGACCCTTGTTGAATTTAGAGCCTGCATTGCTCCTGAAGTTTTCGACAAAATGTGGAGTCAAAATGGTATAAGGAGATCAAGTAGTAGGACGAGCATGCTACTTAGCGGAGTGGAAAGAAGTATGCGACAAAGAAAGCAAGGAGTGTGAAGACAATCCTCCTCCTGCCAAGGAGGAACCATCATTGCAAATAAAGAAAACATCCCAGCCAGTACCGTTTAGTCGCCATCTCGTGAATATTGATCCAAGGAAGGACGAAGAGCCGGGATGGAGAAGGGCTACTCCTAATGAAAAAACAGTGGAGATTCCAATCAATGATGACGACCCGACCGAGGACTTGAAGATCGAATCCCACCTAGGCTCCCTCCGGACAAGGGAGTTGACTACATTCTTCCACACAAACTTTGATGTTTTCGCATGGACCCATGCTGACATGTGTGGGATATATCCATCCATCATGGGCTACTTGCTGAATATTGACCCGAAGTATGTCCCAGTAAACCAGAAAAGGCGTATGCTTGGCTCGAAGAGGTCCATAACTTTGAAATAAGAGGTCGAAATACTAAAAAATTATGGGTTCATCCAAGACACGACATATTCTAGGTAGATATCAAACCCAGTTCTTGTGAAGAAGGCCAATGGGAAGTGGTGAACTTGCAACGACTATTCGGACTTAAATAAGGTGCGCCCCAAAGACAACTTTCAACTTCCCAAGATTGATCAGCTTGTCGACTCTACATTTGGACATGAACTCCTCTCTTTCATGGATGCTTATTCAGGATATAACCAGATCGCAATGCATGTCGTAGACCAGGAACATACCAGTTTTATAATGGATCTCGGGCTATATTGCTATGTGGTTATGCTGTTTGGACTAAAGAATGTTGGAGGAACATATCAATGGTTGGTCAACCGCATGTTCCATGATCAGATTAGAAGGACGATGGAAGTATATGTAGATGACATGCTAGCAAAGTCAAAGCAATCAGATGATCATGTCCGGGACTTGGCATAGATGTTTAGTGTTCTCCGCAGATATGCAATGAAGCTCAACCCTTTGAAATGCACTTTCAACGTAGCATCAGGGAAATTATTAGGTTTCATCATCATCTCTCAAGGAATCAGAATCAACCCTGAATAGATAGCCGTAATTAGGGGGATTAAGGAACCTCGAAGGATCAAAGATGTTCAAAGTACAACTGGAAAGGTGATAGCATTGGGAAAATTTGTAATAAGGGCTACTGATAAGTGTCTACCCTTCTTTGAGTTGATAAAACGAGGGAAGCGCAATTTTTGCTTGGATGCCTGAATGTGTCAAAGCGTTTCAGAATCTTTTGGATCACTTGGAAAAAATCCTATCCTGTCAAAGCCGATTGATCACAATGACTTGTTTGTGTAGTTGGTAGTGTCCCCACATGCAATCAGTTCAGCTCTAGTTCGCGAGGAGGACCGAGTTCAATGGCCAGTCTATTATGTAAACAAAAAGTTGATGAAAGCAGAGCGCAACTACCTGAAGATTGAAAAACTTTCTTACATTTCGTTGATAGCCTCAAGGAAGCTTCGCTACTACTTTCAGGCCCATCCAATTAAAGTGTATATTGACCAACTACTATGATAGGTCCTTCAACGACCCAAGGCATCTATGAGGTTGCTTACATGGAATATCAAGTTAATCTAGTTCGATATCTCTTACATTCCTCGCAAGTCAATTCTGGGATAGGCATTGCCAGACTTCATAGCAGAATTCACTACCCTAGAAGATGATGGAGATGTAGTGATGGGACCTCGGACAATCACTTGGAAACTATACACCGACCTTAAATGGCCAAAATGACCGACAGTCTAGCGTCAGAATTGTGTTATTAACTCCTAAGATGAGTGGTGTGTCATGCATTAAGGTTGGAATTCCCGACTACTACCAATGAAGTTGGGTATGAAGCCTTGATTGTCGAGTTAAAGCTTGCAAAGGAGCTAGGAGCAAAAGCACTAGACATTTTATGTGACTCACAAGTTGTTGTATTTCAGGTCAAGAAAGAGTTCCAGAAAAAATAGGAGCGACTTGCTGAGTACCTCAGTCAGGTAGTGCAATTGCTGACATGGTTTGAGTATTATTGCATCTCCTGTATTACAAGGGAGAAGAATCAACATGCTGACTCATTAGCCAAGCTTGCTAGTTCAGACGATTCAAAGGAAAATGAGTCAATCTCAATAGAGACATTAAAAAATCCTAGCATAAATCAAATGGAAGATGATATGGTGTTGGACACTGATCCTGAAAAGGAATCGTGAATGACTCCTATCGAAGACTCTCTTTCAAGGAACTCTCCTAGTGAAAAGGGACAAAAGGCGTGAAATCATATGCAAAGCCTCGAGATACATCATCCAAGGAGAATCCCTATATCGGAGGGGATTCTCAGTTCCTTTACTTTGGTGTATTACTAATGACGATGCCAAACGCGTGTTGTGAGAAGTTCATGAAGGTGAATGTGGCGACCACAATGAGGGCCAAACTTGGCGAAGAATATACTTCAATACGACTATTTCTGGCCCACCATTAACCGATATGCAGCTGACATTTCACTACACTGCAACAAGTGCTAGAGGTTTGCAAAGATTCAAAGAGATCCGCCAACTCAACTCACCAAGATGGTCCATCCTTGGCCATTTGCAATCTGGGGAGATCGATATTATCGCCAATCCTCCGATCTCAAAAGATGGAAAGAAGTATGCAATCGTGACAGTTGATTATTTCACAAAATAGGCCAAAGTTGAACTACTGACCACAATCTCGACAAGCGGGTGATCAACTTCAATGTTAGAAACATCATATGTCGGGTAGGACTTCCCAATACGATCATTACTGATAATGGAACCCGATTAGATAGCTCAAAATTTAGAGATTTCTGTCGATGACATCACATTGAAAAGAAATACACTATAGTTGCGCATCCATAATCAAATGGATAGGTCGAAGCGGTGAACAAGATCATCATGTCTATTATGAAGAAGAAATTGGAGCTGGCTAAAGTCAAAGGGTCAATGAACTACCGTTGGACTTTGGGCTTATCGTACAATTTATAAGTTCGTGACTGAACATACTCTATTCTCCTTGTCTTATGGCTCTGAAGCAGTGATACCTACGGAGCTTGAAGTCCCCTGTAACAACCCGTATTTTTATAACATATTAAAACAAGAAATCAAGGCAGAATTAAATTTTAAAATCAGAATCAGGGGAAATGGGTTACGCCATTGCGTTCATCTCGAAATTTTACATGAAATAGATTCCAAGTTTTTGAAAATCGTAGTCCGGATGAAGAAGTTATGGCATGTACAAGTTTCAGCAGTTTTCAGGCAGCATTGGACCAGGGGGTCGACCATAGGGTCGACCTACCCCCCCCCCCCCCCCCACCCCAGGTCGACCATAGGGTCGACCTACCCCCCAGGTCGACCATAGTGTCGACCTCCCCCCTTACAGGTCGACTTGGTCGGCCTGTTTTGACCCAGAACTCATTTTTGAAGCCTGGGACGTGTTTTGACGGTCCGGATTGATTCTAGGGTTAATCTAAGGGCCTAAACTAGTTGCTACACCTATAAAAACACCCTTAGACCTAACCTAATTCATATCAAATCATTCTTACACTATTATGCTGCTGAACTCCCTCTTGAACCATGGCCGCCTCCCCCAAATTAAAGCTTAAACATTCAAACTCAAATCAATTCAAAGAACAAAGCTTCAACAATGATTCAAGACAATAAATCAACAACGCCGCAACATTTTTACAACAAATTCAGTTCCAAATTCACTAGCCATGCTCTGTAAGTTCTAGTTGTTTTTTAGATTTAAACATTTAATTATAATATGGCCATGGAATAAAGTGGAATTGAATTTAAGTATGTTTATTTGATTCGGACCCATTCCTGTTGCTTCTTGAATCTTGGGTTCTTGAGACTTGTCTATCTTTATTCTCATGTCAGGTTCATGATCTAGTCAGCCTGTTGTAAATCAGTTTTCTTGATTCATGTTGAATTTATTATCCAATTGTAATCTTTATGCCTGTAATGATGTTTTTCTCTCTGATCTTATTTTTATGTAAAATTCTATCTTCCCCTATTTATTTTCTTTTGATGAACCTAGGTCAATTTCGGACCTAGGCCTAAACCGCGATTTGCGTACGATTGAATACGGGGAAATATGGGAATGTTGTC
Organism: Allium sativum; assembly: GCA_030737875.1. Taxonomy (NCBI): domain Eukaryota; kingdom Viridiplantae; phylum Streptophyta; class Magnoliopsida; order Asparagales; family Amaryllidaceae; genus Allium; species Allium sativum. The sequence goes on from CM060916.1 coordinate 204,706,259, forward strand.
TATATTGGATATATATGTTTGGTAAAATTGATGGCATAACATGAAATTGGAAATTTGGGGTATTGCCAATATAATTGAAATTGCAAGTTTGACTGTTGGCATAATTGAATTGGCAAGAAGTGGGCATAATGAATTAGCATGTAAATCAAATCACGAGTTCGGGCCTATGTAAATTAAATCAAAAGATTAAGTTTATGATTGGGCATATGTAGAATTGGGAATTTGAATATAAAGGCGATTGTAAATTTGATAATTGGCATAAATATGTATTATGTACTTGGGTTGTTGGCGTGTGTTGTAATAAAAAGATTATAGTTTGGGATAACTACATCATGAATCACGATTTGGGTTTATTTGGACATGAAACTTGATACATGTAATCTTGGCTAGAACTTGATATGGGTAAAATGGCATAAACTTGGCATACATGAAAATAGGCAAGAGTTGGACATATGTAAACTAACTAGAATTGGGTGTATATATATATATATATATATATATATAAATTGGCATGTAATTTTGGAACTTGGGCATATGTTTATTAATATGTAAAGTTGGAAATTTGGAACATGAAAATGACGGTGTATTGGATAATTGACTTGATCACAAACATGAACATTTTTATATGTTAAACACCTGAACTGATATTGGGGTTTTGGGTGGAATACAACCATTAATGAACCTTCTGACACGAGGTTAGACTCGGTTCGTGGTGTAAATCTGCCCAGAACCGCCCGGCAAATCCAGTAGCCACAATGTGTCAGTCTAACGTGAGAGGTGGAAGGCCAAATTTTAGGCGTAATGGTTTATGACACGAGGTTAGACCCAGTTTGTGGTGTAAATCTGCCCGGAACCGCCCAACAAATCTAGTGGCCACAAAATGCACGGTCTAATGTGAGAGGTCATGATTCGTTCGTCATAATGAATGAATTAAGGAATACTAACCATAATAAGACGTGGGTATGGTTAGAGGGTTAGGTGGGATGACATGGAAATTTGACCTGTAAATGTGGACCTAACCGGTATGAGTTAAGAACATTTAAAGCTTACAAATGTAGGCTTAACCAACATGATAGTTAATCAGACCAATGGGTGGGTTAAGTAATATGACTAGACTAATGACACTTAACCAATATAACATGACATGTGGCAGGGTTAAGTCAACTTGAACATATATATAATACTTAACCAACTTAGCATGATACGTGAGCGGGTTAAGCCATGAATTATTTGAATATACTTAACCAATTTGACACGATGATTTGATAGGGTTAAGTCATGAACCGCTTGAATATACTTAACCAATTGGACACGATGATTTGATAGGGTTAAGTCATGAACCGCTTGAATATACTTAACCAACTGGACACGATGATTTGATAGGGTTAAGTCATGAACCGCTTGAATATACTTAACCAATTTGACACGATGATTTGATACAGTTAAGTCATGAACCGCTTGAATATACTTAACCAATTGGACACGATGATTTGATAGGGTTAAGTCATGAACCGATTGAATATACTTAACCAATTTGACATGATAATTTGATAGGGTTAAGTCATGAACCGCTTGAATATACTTAACCAACTTGACAGATGATTCATAGGGCTAAGTCATGAACTTGAACGACAACACTTAGCCAATTTTACATAACACGTAGGCGGGTTAAGTCACGAACTTGAATGACAACACTTAACCAACTTGACATGCTAGACTGATGGGGTTAAGTCTCGAATTTAAATAACAACACTTAACCTATTGAACGGAAACCCTAGTTGCGTGGTCCTTTTCAGCAGTAACCCACTAGATGTATCACGGTACCCTGGAATTAGGCAGGGTGGGGCACGATTACTGGGCTGATTGTAAGCGACCAGAACGACGACTGAGTTGGTGCGCCATTGTAGGTTCAGGCGGACTATGGTCGTGCACGTAGTCCGGAGTTGAAAAAGCAGGCATTGGGCACCAGTAGGTCTACACTGTGCGTGCTTGATTTCGTGTCGGTGGTTGGCACCCTAGGGCTTGATACACCCTATGGTGGACCTAGCACAGGTAATTACATTTCGTGATTGGGTCGTATGACACAGACACATGAACGAGTTAGGACTTGTAGGGAGCCGATCGATTAATAGATCATTACGTGGAATTCGTCAGGTAGCATAATCCCTAGTGGTCCTAGGTGGCATAAACCCTAATCGAATCTAGAAAACGTTCAATAGGTAGCATAATCCCTAGTGGTCCTAGGTGGCATAAATCCTAGTTGAACACGCGATAGTTCATGATAAGGAAGTCTAGCCAGAACAAGGGTGGCAGTCCAAACGATTTCAAGAATGGTGGCACTACGTTGAAGTAGTATAGAAATACGTGATGAAACCCGTACGATATACGGCAAGGGACTGTACATATACATGGAAAGGATGATACAGGTTGGGGTACTAGTACAGTTGGTGTAGAGAATTTAGGAAATCACAAAAAATAGTGGAATGGTGAAGCTTAGAAATCTTGCGATGTTATACTTAATAGAAACCTTGCAATGTGATACTTGGTAGGAACCTTGTGATGATACTCTTGATAGGAAGCATGGAATGTTATACTTACTTCATCGTGCCTATAGCTTACCTTGTCATCATGCTTATGTTTACTTTCAGTTTATTTATGCCATATTATCTTCACCTGTTTTTATGCTGAAAGCCACTAGAACTTACTCAGTCTTTATGACTGACCCAGTTTGTTTCGCCTCTTTTTCTTTCGTTCCCCCCCAGGTTCGCAGGGTGGGAATACAGCTTAGTTCGGATATTACCAAGCTCCAAGGGTCTTTCATGTACTGCTTGGATTTCTCTTGGCTATGGCTTGCTTTACTGTTTACTTGGGGAATGATTTATGACTATGGTTTTATGCTTCTTTACTATTACAAGACAGATTTCGATGTAATGGATTTAATGGCATTTTGATGTAAAAAGGCTTTAGAACTTTCTCAATTTTAAAGCAATGAAATTTGGTTCTTCTTCCGCTGTTTTATATGTTCTGTCTTGTAATATTTCTGTGTATGTTTACCTAGATAATGCTCCACCAAAGCTAGTGCATTCCCTTTGTGAGTGACCCTAGCGGAGGTGGGTTGTTACATTTGGTATCAGAGCAGAAGGTTACCAGACTGGGCAAAAGTTTTTAAAACCTTTTGAAATTATTTTCAAAACCATTTACAAAGAAGCATTTTTCAAGAAAAGTTTTATTTTTAAAGGTTATTCCCCAAAGGCCATTAGCATTATCCTTTGTTTCCTTGTATGAATCCCTTTTCCTTTCTTTCCTCCATCTGTAGTCACATTAGTTCCATCTGCGACTAATCTTATTTCAAGCTTTATAGGGTTCCCTTGCGATGGAGGTAGTTCTCGAGAGACCTGTTACCACATTATATAAGAGGGGATAAGTGTGGTTAAGGCGAATTAGGCTCAGAACAAGAAGGTAGAAATGTTTCTGTAGGAAAGTCTAGTTTATCTTTCTATCCTGTTCGTACCCTTTTTGATTATGGTACATCGCATCCTTTTTATTTCTGCTTCGATAGTTGAGTCTCTACACCTTAGTACTAGCGTAGTAGAGGATCCCATTTCATTCTCAAATCCTGTTAAGGAATCGGCTCATCTATTCATGACTCGTTTGGATTTAGGAATGTTTATGCTAAGTGTTGAGTTTAGAAGTAATGCTTATGTTTTTTTGGGGCTATGGGTTGATTCTAGGGATGGAGTGGTTATCCAGTAATGGTGCCATTCTTGAGTATGAAAAGAGGGTTGTTAGATTCTTGACTTGCCTTGGTAATGCCCTCGAAGTCTAGTGTAACCCTTAGGGTTGTGCCATGCTTAGTTACCTAGAATCTCTTGATACATCTATTGATCCCGAGTAGTGTTCGCCACTAAGGTGGATGGTTCATTTCGCTTATGCATGAGTTATAGGAAATCACCTTAGTAAGTACATTTGGCAACATGGTTGACATCTGTTTATTTGCAAGAGATAATCCTTCTGCGTGGAATACCCTATAAACAAGATCTAGGATTCACTAGTGAATTTTGGAGAGCTTGCATGAAACCATGAGTACGCAGTTATGTTTGAGCCGAGTATACTAGAAGAAGGATAAGGGAAAATGGGATGAGAGACAACAGTGAAATGAGTTCCAACTCATATTTTGGAAACAAGAATTAAGAAATTATGAAGTTAAAGATGGACAAAGCACAATGGAGTTAAGCTCAAGGAAATGTGACTTAGAAGATTGAAGACTAGATACGCGCATCATATCTCTTTTTAAGAGTATATCCTTGATCCCTCTTTTCCTGTAGACCTTACTTGCATGCTATCTTTTATGTATATCCTCTCGGTCCTATTCTCAATCTTATTTCTGTTGCAAACCCCATAAGGAGTATGACTCATCTGGTTGTGATATATGTTGGGGTTTGAGGGTGTCCGTTGGGTTGACTAAACTTTTTGGGCTTTATAGGATTTGGGTTGGTTTTAGGAAGGGATTTCTTGCGACCTAAAAGGAGTTTATCATGCTTGGTTTCCTAGAATCATATATATTGGTTTTGGGCTGGTGTTTAGGATACAAAGTTTTTCTTTACTTGCTTCTATCATTCGATTATACCTTTAGGTAGGAACTAATGGATGTAAACATGTGTTTGAGACATGTTATGGTTGATGGTTGCAAGTGGTTGCAAGTGGTTGCTAGTTGTTGCTCGTGGATGCATGAACACACATTAGGCACTAGATCGGCTCAGTCACATCTCATATTGCATATGCATGAATGTTTATACTTGTTTATGGACGGAATTGAATGTCTTATCATGTGGATGTTGCATATGGATGGATGTTTATGCACACATATAGTGTTTATATGACTAGGACTATTTGCATACATGTTGGATTCATGGCACTAAACATATTTTGCATCTAAAAAGATCAATCAGGCCTGATCATTTGCATTAGACAAGGAACATATACACACACTTCTTGCATATGTTCATACAGCATTAGAAATCTTTTAAGGACAATGGTTTCTTGTGAATGATGGTTGAGTAGATGGTTGGTTGGATGATAGGATGCATTCTTCTTAACTTGAAGATTTCGGGGACGAAATCCTTTAAGGAGGGGAGAATGTAATAACCCGTATTTTTATAACATATTAAAACAAGAAATCAAGGCAGAATTAAATTTTAAAATCAGAACCAGGGGAAATGGGTTACGCATTGCGTTCGTCTCGAAATTTTACATGAAATAGAGTCCGAGTTTTCGAAAATCGGAGTCCGGATGAAGAAGTTATGGCCTGTACAAGTTTCAGCAGTTTTCAGGCAGCACTGGACCAGGGGGTTCGACCATAGGGTCGACCTACTCACCCCCTCTAGGTCGACCATAGGGTCGACCTACCCCCCAGGTCGACCATAGTATCGACCTCCCCCCCTTACAGGTCGACCTGGTCGGACTGGTTTGACCCAGAACTCATTTTTGAAGCCTGAGACGTGTTTTGACGGTCCAGATTGATTCTAGGGTTAATCTAAGGGCCTAAATTAGTTGCTACACCTATAAAAACACCCTTAGACCTAACCTAATTCATATCAAATCATTCTTACACTATTATTCTGCTGAACTCCCTCTTGAACCATGGCCTCCGCCCCCAAATTAAAGCTTACACATTCAAACTCAAATCAATTCAAAGAACAAAGCTTCAACAATGATTCAAGACAAGAAATCAACAACGCCGCAACATTTTTACAACAAATTCAGTTCCTTATTCACTAGCCATGCTCTGTAAGTTCTAGTTGTTTTTTATATTTAAACATTTAATTATAATATGGCCATGGAATAAAGTGGAATTGAATTTAAGTATGTTTATTTGATTCGGACCCATTCCTGTTGCTTCTTGAATCTTGGGTTCTTGAGACTTGTCTATCTTTATTCTCATGTCAAGTTCATGATCTATTCAACCTGTTGTAAATCAGTTTTCTTGATTCATGTTGAATTTATCCAATCTTTATGCCTGTAATGATGTTTTTCTCTCTGATCTTATTTTTATGCAAAATTCTATCTTCCCCTATTTATTTTCTTTTGATGAACCTAGGTCAATTTCGGACCTAGGCCTAAACCGCGATTTGCGTACGATTGAATACTGGGAAATATGGGAATGTTGTCTATATTGGATATATATGTTTGGTAAAATTGATGGCATAACATGAAATTGGAAATTTGGGGTATTGCCAATATAATTGAAATTGCAAGTTTGGCCGTTGGCATAATTGAATTGGCATGAAGTGGGCATAATGAATTAGCATGTAAATCAAATCACGAGTTCGGGCCTATGTAAATTAAATCAAAAGATTAAGTTTATGATTGGGCATATGTAGAATTGGGAATTTGAATATAAAAGCGAGTGTAAATTTGATAATTGGCATAAATATGTATTATGAACTTGGGTTGTTGGCGTGTGTTGTAATAAAAAGATTATAGTTTGGGATAACTACATCATGAATCACGATTCGGGTTTATTTGGACATGAAACCTGATACATGTAATCTTGGCTAGAACTTGATATGTGTAAAATGGCATAAACTTGGCATACATGTAAATAGGCAAGAATTGGACATATGTAAACTGACTAGAATTGGGTGTGTGTGTATATATATATATATATATATATATATATATATATATATAAATTGGCATGTAATCTTGGAACTTGGGCATATGTTTATTAATATGTAAAGTTGGGAATTTGGAACATGAAAATGACGGTGTATTGGATAATTGACTTGATCACAAACATGAACATTTTTATATGTTAAACACGTGAACTGATATTGGGGTTTTGGGTGGAATACGACCATTAATGAACCTTTTGACACGAGGTTAGACTCGGTTTGTGGTGTAAATATGCCCGAAACCGCCCGGCAAATCCATTAACCACAAAGTGCCAGTCTAATGTGAGAGGTCGAAGGCCAAATTGTAGGCTTAACGGTTTATGACGCGAGGTTAGACCCATTTTGTGGTGTAAATCTGCCCGGAACCGCCCGGCAAATCCAATGGCCACAAAATGCACGGTCTAATATGAGAGGTCATGATTCGTTCGTCATAATGAATGAGTTAAGGAATACTAACCATAATAAGACGTGGGTATGGTTAGAGGGTTAGGTGGGATGACATGGAAATTTGACATGTAAATGTGGACCTAACCGGTATGAGTTAAGAACATGTAAAACTTACAAATGTAGGCTTAACCAACATGATAGTTAATCAGACCAATGGGTGGGTTAAGTAATATGACTAGACTAATGACACTTAACCAATATAACATGACACGTAGCAGGGTTAAGTCAACTTGAACATATAGATAATACTTAACCAACTTAGCATGATACGTGGGCGGGTTAAGCCATGAATTATTTGAATATACTTAACCAATTTGACATGATGATTTGATATGGTTAAGTCATGAACCGCTTGAATATACTTAACCAATTGGACACGATGATTTGATAGGGTTAAGTCATGAACCGCTTGAATATACTTAACCAATTGGACACGATGATTTGATAGGGTTAAGTCATGAACCGCTTGAATATACTTAACCAATTTGACATGATGATTTGATAGGGTTAAGTCATGAACCGCTCGAATATACTTAACCAATTTGACACGATAATTTGATAGGGTTAAGTTATGAATCGCTTGAATATACTTAACCAACTTGACAGATGATTCATAGGGCTAAGTCATGAACTTGAACGACAACACTTAGCCAATTTGACATAACACGTTGGCGGGTTAAGTCACGAACTTGAATGACAACACTTAACCAACTTGACATGCTAGACTGATGGGGTTAAGTCTCGAATTTAAATGACAACACTTAACCTATTGAAAGGAAACCCTAGTTGCGCGGTCCTTTTCAGCAGTAACCCACTAGATGTATCACGGTACCCTGGAACTAGGCATGGTGGGGCACGATTACTGGGCTGATTGTAAGCGACCAGAACGACGGCTGAGTTGGTGCGCCATTGTAGGTTCAGGCGGACTATGGTCGTGCACGTAGTCCGGAGTTGAAAAAGCAGGCATTGGGCACCAGTAGGTCTACACTGTGCGTGCTTGATTTCGTGTCGGTGGTTGGCACCCTAGGGCTTGATACACCCTATGGTGGACCTAGCACAGGTAATTACATTTCGTGATTGGGTCGTATGACACAGACACATGAACGAGTTAGGACTTGTAGGGAGCCGATCGATTAATAGATCATTACGTGGAATTCGTCAGGTAGCATAATCCCTAGTGGTCCTAGGTGGCATAAACCCTAATCGAATCTAGAAAACGTTCAATAGGTAGCATAATCCCTAGTGGTCCTAGGTGGCATAAATCCTAGTTGAACACGCGATAGTTCATGATAAGGAAGTCTAGCCAGAACAAGGGTGGCAGTCCAAACGATTTCAAGAATGGTGGCACTACGTTGAAGTAGTATAGAAATACGTGATGAAACCCGTACGATATACGGCAAGGGACTGTACATATACATGGAAAGGATGATACAGGTTGGGGTACTAGTACAGTTGGTGTAGAGAATTTAGGAAATCACAAAAAATAGTGGAATGGTGAAGCTTAGAAATCTTGCGATGTTATACTTAATAGAAACCTTGCAATGTGATACTTGGTAGGAACCTTGTGATGATACTCTTGATAGGAAGCATGGAATGTTATACTTACTTCATCGTGCCTATAGCTTACCTTGTCATCATGCTTATGTTTACTTTCAGTTTATTTATGCCATATTATCTTCACCTGTTTTTATGCTGAAAGCCACTAGAACTTACTCAGTCTTTATGACTGACCCAGTTTGTTTCGCCTCTTTTTCTTTCGTTCCCCCCCAGGTTCGCAGGGTGGGAATACAGCTTAGTTCGGATATTACCAAGCTCCAAGGGTCTTTCATGTACTGCTTGGATTTCTCTTGGCTATGGCTTGCTTTACTGTTTACTTGGGGAATGATTTATGACTATGGTTTTATGCTTCTTTACTATTACAAGACAGATTTCGATGTAATGGATTTAATGGCATTTTGATGTAAAAAGGCTTTAGAACTTTCTCAATTTTAAAGCAATGAAATTTGGTTCTTCTTCCGCTGTTTTATATGTTCTGTCTTGTAATATTTCTGTGTATGTTTACCTAGATAATGCTCCACCAAAGCTAGTGCATTCCCTTTGTGAGTGACCCTAGCGGAGGTGGGGTGTTACATTTGGATATGAGTTATCTATAACCGAACTTGACTTCGATGCTCGATACGAGGATCCCCGCTTTGAGAACAAAAGTACTGGAACGACGCCAAAGCAAATGTGATACGACCGTTCACACAACTAACTCTAACTCTCACCACTTGAGAGCGATTATAAACCAATTGGGTTAGTGAGATTGGTGCATCAGGACTTACGATCACTAAACCCTCAACTCTAACTTGGACTAACTTCGAAAGAGTGTAAAGGACGATTCCAGACATCCACACTAACTCCATCGCCTCTCGACTAGCGGCAGGAGTGTAAAAACTAAAGGGCCAGTATCCCAACGAACTCATCCTGGCCCCCACCGACACTGAGGGCATGGGTATAGGCTCTTAAATTAACTATGAATATGACTCATTTGAGACTCGTGATTCGAAGTTAACTGGGGGCATATGCACTATACCTCTGGACTATGACACTCGGTACTACGACACCTAGTACTTTAACAATTAAAAACTATGTCAATTAGTGATTATAAGTGAGACATCTTATGACTTCTCTTGTAGCTTGTTACTAATAAGTTGGCTTAATAATAAGTTTAAATCGCAAGTACATTGAATGGAAAGTGACATAAGCTGGTAGATCGATAACATTGTTTTCATCAACAAGAAACAGTGCTTTATTCACTAATGCAGGTTTTACACAAATTTATAAGAAAAAAAGTAAGGGCCTCAATCACACCAACACTAAAGGGATTGAGGATGATACAATAGAAATGTCAACGAAGCCTTCGACGACTTATTATCATTCTTCTTCTTCTCCTCAGCTAGCTTACCCACGGTAAGAATGCACCTCTCTTGGACTTATCAGTAAAATAATTAGAAGGTCTTGACATAGTCGCATTGTGTTTCTTATTGTGGCACTTGGATGAGGCATGGAAGGAGTTTGCTTGATCGACAAAATTAGACAGAAAGGAGGTATTATTTAAAGAGGAGGAATCGTTAAGGGGTTTATTGCAGTCTCAGCTTTTAGTTTTTGAAGCTTCCCTGTTTACTGCACTTGGATTTATGCCATGCTCAAAGGTCCCTTCTACCCAGAATCTCCAGTATAAATAACATCTTCCCCTCTTCACTTTTTGAGAACCCTTGTCGTCCAGACCCTTCAGTGCATCGATCATGCCTTTGTCTTTGTCTGGATCGTCAGCATGGGGCACTTGTGACTCCTTAGGGGCTTTTGATCGGGCTTCAGAAGTGGTTTGAACTGGATAGGTACCTGTAGCAGGAAGAGCAAGAACGATTAGTCCCTTAGGAACAATGGATGTTCCAGCTAACGTCAGATAAATTCTCTCAAATATCGATGAGGTCAGAGAGATACCATGGAGCCGCTACTTATAATCCCAGGAGTCTTGGGATCTTCAGTTATTAGAGTTAGCAACTTTGGCACTTTGAGAACTAGGAAATTGAGGATATAGCCTTTCAATTCTCTAGACTAGGGGATTGTAGATGAGGATCTAGAACTACCCTCGACTAGAGTCTTTCCCTTAGCTTGACGCCTAGGATCATCCTCAACTTCATTTTGTAACTTTCTCCCTTCTGCCAAGCGCTCAGGCTCGTCATTATTTAAGAATACCTTCATCGGCTTCTCTTCGTCAATGACTCCAATCTCAGACCTATGCCTCTCTTCCTCAAATAGCCCACTCCACGCATCAGCTAAAGTGGTGAGGTAGTCGTCTACCTAATAAATATCATGATGTCAGAGGACCCGAGAGAAAAAAGATAGAATCAAAGGTCAAAAGTCATCCATTTCTTATTTTGCTACATTAAGTTCTTTCTTCAGTCCTACCACCTCAATGTCATATTGTGCCTTGTGATTGGAAGAAGATTCTAAGGTCGTATTCGCATTGCCCTCAGCCCTCTTCCCCTTGCTTCGGCCTCAGCCAGTTTCGCCCTCAAGTCGTCGGTTACCATCTCCCAAGCACTCTTATCGGCTTCAAGACTACCACATTTAAATTTCAGCTCGGTGTTTTTGTGAGCAGCAGGCTTGTATCGGTCTTTTAAAGACTTAGTTCTTCATCAATGGGAGTCGAGCTCATAATGGAGGTGGATCTGTAATTTATTATACATCTTCTTACAGGTTTCAGCATCCGCTTCCGCCATTTCCAATCTACGCTGAGAATCTGTTATTTCTTTATAAACAACATCCAAGGAGCTCTTTCTTTTGTCCCACAACTGTTTCTGGTTGGCTAAGTCTAGCTCGAGGTTACAAATAATTTCACAAAGCTTTTGGACATATTTGCAAGTTTATTTGTGTTGTCTTGTGATGAAGTCTTTCTCCTTTTTGAGCTTGTTTCCATAGTTATCAGGCACGGATTGCAGATTAGGGACGAAGTGCATATATTTGAAATAGTATTGAGAAAACTGCCCCCACAAGATCTTCGTTCTTTCCTCGATAGAAGCATCAAGGATGGACGGCTCCAAAGAGGATATCGCGGTGGATTTGCGCTTGCTTGAGACAACAACTATTTGCTCCTTATCCTTGCCCTTGGGATCATAATGCTTCTTGGAAGGCTTTTCTTATGGTATTAACTCTTTTGGAGGGATCGGGGCCTTTACAACTGGTCTATCACCCTCGCGAGGATCATGATGGCTTTTATGCTTGTCGGTGTCATGGCAGAGCGAAGAATGGGAACGAGAATGAGGACGATACATGTATTTTTACGCCTTTTATCCTTCTATCACTCCTCTGTATCACGGTCATCACTATACTTTCGCTCTTGATCATGATAAGATTTGGGTAGAACCCTAGTTTTGTAAATGTTGTTGTGGAGCTTCCTAGGATCGTACGATCGTGAAGACATAGTTCCTGGAAACTGAAATAAACTAGTGTTAGAATTAGGAAGTTATGAGACAACAAGTGTTTTGACGTGTAGTGCGAATGTCATGTGTATCGTAATGCATTCCTCCGACATACCAGTGGTCAAAGCCTTGCGGGTAGTAGTAAGTTCTTTAACTTTGGTCATGACATGTTCATTTCGAGCATTGGAAAGAAGGATTGTGAATCTAAGTCTGGGAAGAAATATTGCTCGGATGGGAGCTCCATGTTTTCCAAGCCCTTAAAAGAATCCTCTAAAGAGAGTTATCCACCCTTCTGAACAGGTCGAAGTTTCAGTTGATTCCGCGGTGGCGAAGTGCGTTCTGTCTTAAACTGCTCCACACCTCCTCTAAATTACGGGAGACTTCTCCACTGCTGAATTCTTGGTCAAAGGAGTCTTATGCTCTTCTTTGACCACGTTCTTAGGTGTCTTCTCCTTTACCTCTTCTTGGGGTTCCCGATTGGACCCTGGAGCATCCCTCCTTCTGATAGCTTGCTTTTTTAAAAGATGGGGCTTGGCTGCTACTATCTGCCTCCTGACTAAGTGTGCAACTTCTAATCTTTTCTCTCTCGACCTGGGGCACGCCCGCTGGCTCCCCGATTGGGGGCATGACTATCGGTGGGGAAGCAGCTGGAGTCAGACACCGCCTATTCCCAAGGTCCGATCAACGCTGAGAGAGTTAAATAGATGAAGAAAATTGTCTGTTAGACATCTCTTAATAATCCGGGCATTCACTGGAATGTCCTTTAGAGTAGCAAGATGAGCATGATATTCATCGTTGGTGGGTTTGGTCAGACTCTCTCCTGCAATGAAGCATTTATGTTAGAATCTCTTCAGTAAAATTCCAAGTAGGTGTGGACCGAGCACTTACAATTTTCTATCCTTTGTCGGGCGCGGTTTTCTTGCTGTAGGAGGTAAAATCAATCAGTCCTTATGTTGGTCATCTTATTGATCCCGTTTGTCACCACTCGTCTTCCCGTGGAAGACTCAAGGAATAGGAAGTATGGTTTGTCTTTCCGATGTTTGAAACTAAAAAGAAAGATAATGTCATTTAAGGATGGATCACAGTGTAGATGTTCTTTGTAGATGATATGCCGGGAGAAAGGATTTGCATAGGCAGTTGGGTGTAGTTGCATGGGAGCAATTTCCACATGGCAAAGGAAATTGATGAGAAAAGGACTGAAAGGTGGGATACACCCCACCGTGCACATCTGACGACCGCTGGCCATGAATCTCTCGGGAGGGTTGTGTGTAGTATCTATTGGAGCCGATACTCAGACCTGGTCAAATGGAATCCTATGCTTCGCACATAGTCGTCGCAGCTTTGGTTCATCAATGCTGGAGAGATAAGAATATGGTGGATTGTCCAGACATATGACCTCGATGAAGGTGTCAGGCGCTCCCTCTTCCTCGACTTCTTTACCCGACGATGATGTTCACCCTAATGATGAAGAACCATCCTCTGGGTCGCAAGGTAGAACTTTGTAAGATAAATCATCATTGGTATATGTCTCTGAGTTCGATTTAATGTTAGATTTCTACGAGAGCATCTTTCCTTTTCCACCTCCAAAGCCTCTTGTTTCGTATTGTTTGGACATCTTTTCTATACTATCCAAGAAAGCTGTTTATGGTTAGAGCAAGTAATCCGGGTCCCCATTTGTGTGTTCTAGTGAAGTGCATGCAGTGATTGTCTACATGCAGAAATAAAGGCAAGGCATTAGAAGTATGAAGTTAATTTAAAGTCATATGCAGTCAAGTCTGTATGCAAATCAGGATGTCTTGATAGGCTTTATCCTAACTGTCCAGATGCTTATTGAATTTAACTCATCATTATCTTCACGTCCGAAGTTATGTTGATCATTAAGTTTAAGTGGATTGGTGAAGAGCAGGGAGTTGCTTTAGGTTAGCATGATCCGGGGTAATACCGACCGGAACTTTTGATACTTAGCCAAATCTTCAACAAACTTTTGGATAAGGCTAGATCCTGCTCGGACGGTACAACGCCGACCCGAACGCTTCTATATTCTACCCCTCACTTCCATCATCGATCCCACTACACTTCCGCTACCGCTCCTTCTTCTTCCCTAATAGGTCGTACCAACCCGATAAGAAAGAATATATAATGTCCCGTATTATTGGTAACCGAATATTTAATCTAATTTATTATTTTAAATATTATATTTGGAATACTATTGGTTTTAATATTGAATACGTTTACTAAAACAAAGTTTGAACGTTAAATTTATATATAATTTAAAACGATCTCGAAATGGCGTGGCAATTCGTAATATGGAGTTTTGAACTTCAACTAAATATACAGGATCCGATATAAGTCGGAATTCTGTGAAACAAGAAACATTGGAATCTTGTTGATTATAATTTTCATATAAAAGAGAAAAATCCAGATTTCGTGTTATAGGTTGTTAGTTATGTCCAAATCAAAATTTAAAATATTCGCTATGGAAATCATTATTAAAATATAACGTTTATTTATTTAATAATAGCGTTTTAATATAATTTGGACATCTTTTAACTCGAAATTGACAATATTGAGTTGTATAATTTATATTTGAAGTTCCATATATATATTCTATTTGGATATATATGATAAAAATAATTTATTACTATTTTATTTGTTTAATTGGAAATTTAATTAATATTTTATTAATATTATATAAGCGTTAAAAATAGCCATTATGCCAAATGGTTTCATTTTTCGATGAAATTTGTTTCATTGGAACCGTATCATTAAATTATTGTAAGAAAATCAAATTTCATGGCAAGTGGATGTCGTATGTGACTTCGATGGCAAAAAACGTCTCTGTTTCTATTTACTTGTTTAGACAATCTAGATAGAGGTAACTTTAAACGAACAAATGACTGGCCAAATGAACTCCAAATTTAACGAAACAAAATTCAGTAGATTTGTTAGGAAGAGGTCTTGTAAAATGTCAAGGCCTCAAATTTATTGAATTTTTCTGTAATTATAGGAATTTTAAATGCTTGAATTTTCATTGATATTTATAAAAGACTTTTCACAAACGACCTCAGATTTCGATGGAACCTGTCCCATCGGGCCTAGAATATTTTTTAATGCTAGGATTACCTTATTTTGTCAAAAACAGAGAACGTATGGGTTAATTTCTAAACGTTACTTCATGTTGAAGTCTGATTAATATAACATAAATATAAATTGAGACCAACCCTATATAAACTCATCAACGTGAAACCCTATTCTGAGTCAAACTTGAATGCATGGTCAACGAACCACCTTATTTCCGCCTCTATTAAAATCAATGACCGGAACTCCATCTTCTTCTCATCGGCATTCCCTACCATCCACTCATCAACGGAGCAACCTCCCAACAACAAAGGTCTTCATCTCTGCGAGCTCTATCAGTTGAACGGTCATGATGGAGTCTGGGCTTTTGGTTTGGCCGGAATCAAACACGAAGAGGGGCGGCGTTCGAGGGTTCTTGGCGGCAGACGAGATGATCGATTGAGGCAAGGTTAAAGTCAAAGGGAGCTGAACGTTGCTGCGCTCTGGGTAGCGTTCCCGATGAAGGTCCGGGGGCCAGGAATTTGGTGTCGACGGTGGTTTTGGTTCGAGCGCGTGTAGCAGAAGCATGAACGAAGAGAGGGTGTATCACGTGAAACATAGAACAATCAGGACCGTGTTTATCAATGTAAAAGAGAATGGAACCGGGCCGTTTTCTTTCTGAAGCAAGGATTAACGTAATTCAGTTAACATTAATAATTTCATTAATTAAGAAATTTTGTTTGTTTAATTAAATCATTTTGACTATATATTGTATTTGCACAGGAGTTCGGTTTGGCCAAAAACATGATGCAAGTTTCAGAAAGTATGAAGCAGCAAGGTTACGATGTGAAGAAACTGAGATGGCCTTTTATTCTTTAACAAACGAATTGGTGAATAAAACACATGATAAGAATGATTTATTATAATTAAAAGAATTAAGTAAAACGTGAAAGCCGGGGTGATGAGAATATACGAGAAAGTGATTGGGTTTTTACCAAACATGGAGAAAAGTCAGTGTGAAGAAATGATAAGGGATTGGCCCGTCTTTTTCTAAACTAAGGGGTAATAGAAGTTAGTTTTTATAAGTAATAATTTTACACTAACCCATGATTAAAAATAAATTGATTGAGTAAATTTGTGTTGGGTTATGCAGATGGAATCAAAAGCAGTAGAGATATATAAGAAATTGGGCGGAGCTATGTACACAATGAACGAAGTCAGATCAATGTTGTTCCATTTCAAAATAGATGGGACCGTTAACCATAAAACCAAAATAATTTGTTTAGCTTAATTACTATTCTAATTATTTAATTAAAGAAGCAATTAATTTATTAAATCGTATACTTACACTAGTTATAACTCGTGTTATCGTATCAGAATGGGACATTATGGAATTAATCGGAATAGAGCCTAGATACAGTGGAAATTTACAGTTAAATTAAACAACTGTTTAATTTAACTGTAACAGAACAGTTTCAATGAATCCGATCGAAGGTGAGTTAAACTCACTCAGTTCTCCCCACTTATATTTTATATAAGATGGATTTTTTGTGTGTGTTATGGTTGTTAATGGTTGACAATTTGTTAATTATATATTCATTTGTTGATTTAACTGATGAAATTAAACTGTCATTTAATTTCAATGAAATACCAAATCACTATTGTTATATTAGTTAAATTAAATCGAAATGAATTTATGTGAGATAATCTATTTTAATACAGAGAAGAACAGGTTGGTGGGATCCAATGGGGTTCCTCAGATATATTTAATGACGTTTATTTTCATATTATCATTATATGAGCTGTTCTAATTAGATGATTGATTTGGTTGTCGACCGTTGATTTGGAATTTAACATTTGTTTTGTTTAAACCAATGGGCGATATTGGGTGAGTAATTGGAAGTATATGGCCTACAAATCAATTGTTTTTGACATATTGATTTAGCGTCAAGTAAATCAACAGAAGTGAAGTTATAAAATTATTTTATAACTGAATATAGTTTTTGAAATGTATTATTTCGAATAAAAAGTGACTAAAATGAAATAAATAATTAATATTTAATTTTATAAGGCATTATAAATGATTTTATAAAGCAAAATTTTGATATTAATCAGATTTATAAGCAAATGAACATAAATTAACCCGACGGTTAAGATTGAATAATTGTTTTGTTAAGAAACAATTAAATGAAATTAATTATATTAATCAATTTAAAGGAAGGACTATAACTGGAATGGGTTAACGAATTAACCATGCTAAGAGTTGACTAAGTCGACCATTTCTTAACTGGGATTGGTTATTAAATTAATTTGTTTTGAATTAATTTAATAATATAGTTTAACGAATATTTGTTTAATTTTAACATGATTAAAACAATAGAATTTACTATTTATTTTAGTAATAAAGAAGATAACTACTTTTTCGGAAGTTAATGCTTAAAGTAAATTATTATTTTAATTAATAATAATTTAGAAGATATAGTTTTTAATTGAAATTCATTTAAAAGTGATCAGAGTTGAAAATGAACCTAATTGAATTGTGAAAGGAGTTTACGAACAAGTTTTATATTAAAACCGGGTTTTTATAACGAAGTTGTAAAAAGGATTTTAGGCGTATCTGATAGCTTAAATCAAATATTGAATGAATATTTGAAGTTAGAAAAAGGAAATTTAGAAATGGTATGAAATAACAAAGTGAGATTTATTCCGAGGTTCAGAATGTGATATTCCAAAGTTCGAAATGTGATATTCCGAAGTTCGGAATGTTAAGCGAAGCTGAGAGTATAAGCTAAGTAAAAGGGTTTTTGGAAATGACAATGAATAAAAGTTATCGGAAATGATTTACAAACGATTTTGTAAATAGTTAAGTGTAATCGAATTATTTGTTGTCGATGATAATTTATGAATGGAATTTGTGAATAAAGTAAGAGTTTTGAGAAATGAATTTGTAACAATTATTACAAAAAATAAATTAAACTATTTGATTTATAACTGTAATCCTTAAAAAGATCGCTATGGTATTTTCGACAATGCATAAGCTGTTGTAATAATTTGAAAAGAGTATAATTAAGGAAATAAAAGTTTTGCAATGGAATCTGTAACATTTGTTAAGATGATAAGTTGATTTTTTTTGATAAAAATGAATATATTCGTACGAGATGTCAATATAAGAATTGTAAAAGATAGAAAGGTAAGATTTATAAGGAAACTTATATGAGATTTATAAAGATAATTATACTAGAATTATTAAAGATAGTTATATATGACTTAAAAAGGAATATAATATTATTGTTACAAACAAGTTAAAGAATATTCATAAAGAGGTATTGAAGAAAATTTATAGAGGAATCTATTTATAATGGAATTAAAGCTCGAGTATAACATTATAAAGGACTATTAAAGATTAATAGAGAAGTAAAATAAAATTTTATTTAATAATTTATTAAGTAAACGTTGTTGAGATTTAAATAAGGTTTTCAAAGGAAAACGTGTGGTTATTAAACTTCTATCTGTTCTGAATATATGAATGTTGATTGGTCAAGGTCTGAGAGGTAAATAAAATACCCCAACTTGAACGACTTCACGATTATCTAGGAATGGTATTAGTTTATAAGCGAGAGATAGTTGAGGGGAAACATAAGTTATGATTTCCGTAAAGAACATTGGAAACTGTATTTGAAAAGTTTATAAGCGAATGAAATGTTTTTGGGAATATTCTTATTTATAATAAGAAGTAAAAGATAAACTCCAAATATTGGAAGATTTATAGAAGATGTTTAATTAAAAAGGCCAAGTAATGCCGAGTACTGAATCAGTAAAGTCATTTCATTCACATGATTATTTATTTGATAGTTAAATAACCGACTATCAAATCTAGCCAAATACGATTGCAGGTACGAAAAGACAGGGATCGAATTATATTCGAAAGACATTACGATCAACAAAAATATGTGAAAGATGTTGATTGAATACAGAGTATTGAAGACCGTGGATCTTCATAAACTGAAGAACCACTAGTTGAATTTCTCTAGTTTAGCAGCTAGAGATATTTCGGCAGTGATTTTGTCGTAATTGGAATCTACATAGAGCATGCACTACTCGCTATTGATACTTGGGGTGATACCTATATAGGATGTGGTAGGAGGGTGCCTTCAGTTCATCTTGTTCCTGGATGACTTGTAAGGATAAGTGATTGATAGAGTATTTCCAAAAGGGTCACGTATATTGATATCTTCATACGTACCAAGTTAACGGCGGAAAAGTGCGCACTTCTTTTAGCTTAACAACTAGAGTATTTTTGTGGGTGTCTATTAGTGATATCTGGCGGATCTGACGATGTGGCGTTCAAAGTGAATGGTGATATGTTGTTCTAAAGTTAATGTCAACCTCAAGCCTCATCAACCGGGAAATGGCATAAAATCGGGTTGGTCGCATGGCTATGTGGGTCGCACCCATTAAAAGGGTATATCATTACCTGATCTGGTGAAATTAAATGCCTTCGGTTGTCCCTTTTTATTTTTGTATGTATGCTATCGGTTCGGTTGGCTGGTCCCTAACCATGGTAATGATATATTCGGTACTCTCAAGCGAAGTGAGGAGGCGGTCATGTTTAGCCTTGGTTGCAAGATGTTCTTGTTGAACCCCAATGTATTCATCTCCAGAGGTACATTGCTGGGAAGATGGTCCCATACCTTTCCAGGAAATCCATTCTCCAATAAGAGCCCGCGGTTTTGATTGTATACTATATATGTAGAGCGTGAGATGCAATCGTTCTGCTAGATTGATATTTATTTATATTTAGACATTATTATAATATCAGAGAAGATATTGATTTCAAAACATTTTGGGTTATCGTAAGGTAAACTGTATTTATGTGTGGATTTGGTCTTATGATTATCCTTTTCTTTTAAAAGGATTTTGACTTTAAAACCAACTTGTGTAATACCTATAAACTTAATGTGTTTTTCTCACTCTGGTCCACCAGACTGACCTGTCATTTGTAATGCTCGGGTTAGACCGGGTCGTACAAGTTCAGGTTATCGGATACTATGAAGAGACGCGCTGGAGGAGTCTAGACATATAATATTATTATTCCGCTATGTGTTGTACATAAGGACAGATTGTTATAACTATCCAGATGTGTTGATGTACTCTGATGACTGTAAGTTTTATTTTTTTTCAAGCTCTCAATAAAGATTTATTTCTATATTATATTTTGTTCCGCTGCGATGTGAGATTTTGTATTGTATGGGTTCTTCTTCTTCTATTCTACTATTTCTTTCTTATCTCACCCTCTAACTTTTTTAATAATGTTCCTGTGTTTCCGATGCTTGAATGTTCGACATGGTGTTTATGTGTCGATTTTCGGGGTCGAAAAACCCGTGTCCATTACAGTGGTATCAGAGCTATTGGTTTAGTAATAACCTTGGCACTGTCGCATAACTCAATAGAGATGGGATTAGTAATATCCTAGATTGATTTGAGTGTATACATATGAGAGCGTATTTGTAAATTCTATATACAAATGTTTTGCATTGTGTTATTTGGTTGGTTCAAGTGTTGAAAAGCATTTGAATAAGCAATGGACACAATATTGTTTGGTAAAGAGGGTAAATGAAATAATTTTACCCAAAATATATTTTTGTATGGAAAAGAAATAATTTTATCAAATTATTGAGATATTGTGTGTTAATTAATTTGAATGGAAATTGAAGTAAAAAATTTGAATTGGAACTTAATTTAGTTAAGCGAAATTAAATTAAGAATGGTTTTGAAATAAAATAAAATAATTGGATTTGTAAATTTAATGAATAATAATTAAACAGGAATCAATCGGATATAAATCGATCGATGTTTAGAATATGTTAAACCAAAGTAAATGTTAATACTAAACGAAAATTCAATTGATTTGATTGAGTTGATTGTGCATTGGTCGTTGATTTAATTGTTGATTTTTGATTTTTGATTGTTTGTTAGATTAGTCAAATAATTCATTAATGGTTTAAATAAGGGTTTAATGAATAAAAAATGAATTCGAGTATAACTAAATTAGAATGAAACCGCATATGAATTGAAATTAATGAGTTAACCCTGTACTTGTGAATGAATTGATGCTTGTTCTTGATTTGAAAATTAGTGTTGTTGTATTAGTTGATTTATGAAATATTATCTAAATTTTTTATATATCTATTACTCATATGTTAAACTGAGTTAAGTATAAGTGCCAGAAAGCTTTGAGGTTGATTTTGGTTTCATATATTGCATATAAATTGAGTAGTATGCTCAATAGCGTTCGTAAAAGGTAAGCCTACGCGAAAATATATTTTTTAGGTTTCAATTTAGTTTTCCGACAATGTGGGTCAATGTATATATATTATTTGTTCCTGCGATATCATAGATGTCACTCTGTACAAGGGAGACTCTGCCGAATTTTTCTGAGAATTTAAGGTGTTAGAATATTTTCCATATTTTTGAAATTTTTTATTTACAAAACGAATTAGGTTTTGGATTTAAAATAAAATTGGATTTTTAAAATAAATGGGTTCGTAACGTTTTTCCTGCCTTAGTAATTTCGGGGACGAAATTCTTTTAAGGGGGGAGATTGTAATGTCCCGTATTTTTGGTAATCGAATATTTAATTTAATTTATTAATTTAAATATTATATTTGGAATATTAATGGTTTTAATATTGAATTCATTTATTAAAATAAAGTTTGAGCGTTAAGTTTATGTATAATTTAAAACGAGCTCGAAATGGCGCAGCAGTTCGTAATATGGAGCTTTGAACTTCAATTCAATATACAGGATCCGATATAAGTCAGAATTCTGTGAAACAAGAAATTGGAATCTTATTGATTATAATTTTCGTATAAAAGAGAAAAATCCAGATTTCGTGTTATAGATTGTTAGTTATGTCCAAATCAAAATTTAAAATAGTCGCTATGGAAATTGTTATTCAAATATAACGTTTACTTATTTAATAATAGCGTTTTAATATAATTTGGACACCTTTTAACTCGAAATTGACGATATTGAGTTGTATAATTTATATTTGAAGTTGTGTGTGTGTATATATATTCTGTTTGGATATATATGATAAAAATAATTTATTACTATTTTATATATTTAACTGGAAATTTAATTAATATTTTATTAATATTACATAAGTGTTAAAGTTAGCCATTTTGCCAAACAGTCTCAGTTTTCGATGAAATTGGTTTCATTGGAACCGTATCATTAAATTATTGTAAGAATATCAAATTTCGTGGCAAATGGATGTCGTATGTGACTTCAATGGCCAAAAACGTCTCTGATTCTATTTAATTGCTTAGACAATTTAGACAGGGTAAGTTTAAACGAATAAACGACTGGCCAAATGAACTCCAAATTTAATGAAACAAAATTTATTGGATCCATTAGGAAGAGGTCTAGTAAAATGTCAAGGCCTCAAATTTATTGCATTTTTTTGTGATTATAGGAATTTTAAACGCTTGATTTTTCATCGATATTTATAAAGGACTTTTCACAAACGACCTCAGATTCCGACGGAACCTGTCCCGTCCAGTCTGGAATATTTTTTTTATGCTAGGATTACCTTATTTTGTCAAAAACAGAGAATGTATGGGTTAATTTTTAAACGTTACTTCACATTGATGTCTGATTAATATAATATTAATATAATATTAATATAAATTGAGACCAACCCGATATAAACTCATCAACGTGAAACCCTATTCTGAGTCAAACTTGAATGCGTGGTCAACGAACCACCTTATTTTCGCCTCCATTAAAATCAATGATTGGAACTCCGTCTTCTTCTCGTCCACTTTCCATACAATCCACTCATCAACTGAGCAACCTCCCAACAGCAAAGATCTTCATCTCTGCGAGCTCTATCAGTTGAACAGCCACGATAGAGTCTGGGCTTCTGGTTCGGCCGGAATCAAACACGAAGAGGGGCAGGGTTTGTGGGTTCTTGGCGGCAGACGAGATGTTCGATCGAGGTATGGTTAAAGTCAGAGGGAGCTGAACGTCGTTGTGCTCTGGGTAGCGTTTCCGATGAAGGTCCAAGGGAAAGGAATTTGGTGTCAACGATGATGTTGGGGCGAGCGCGTGTAGCAGAAGTATTAACGAAGAGAGGGTGTATCACATGAAACATAGAACAACCAGGACCGTGTTTTTTAATGTAAAAGAGAATGGAACGGACCATTTTCTTTCTGAAGCAAGGATTAACGTAATTCAGTTAACATTAATAATTTCATTAATTAAGAAATTTTGTTTGTTTAATTAAATCATTTTGACTATATATTGGATTTGCACAGGAGTTCGGTTTGGCCAAAAACGTGAAGCAAATTTCGGAAAGTATGAAGCAGCAGGGTTACAATGTGAAGAAACTGAGTTGGCCTCTTATTCTTTAACAAACGAATTGGTGAATAAAACGCATGATAAGAATGAATTATTAAAATTAAAAGAATTAAGTAAAACATGAAAGCCGGGGTAATGAGCAGATACGAGAAAGTGATTGGGTCTTTACCAAACATAGAGAAAAGTCAGGGTGAAGGAATGATAAGGGATCGGCCCGTCTTCTTATGAACTAAGTGGTAATGGAAACATAAGGAAATTAGTTTTTATAAGTAATAATTTTACACTAACCCATGATTAAAAATAATTTAATTGAGTAAATTTGTGTTGGGTTATGCAGATGGAATCAAAAGCAGTAGAGATATAAAAGAAATTGGGCGGAGTTATGTACATAGTGAACGAAGTCAGATCGGTGTTGTTCCATTTCAAAACGGATGGGGCCATTAACCGTAAAAGCAAAGTAATTTTTTAGCTTAATTATTATTCTAATTATTTAATTAAAGAAGCAATTAATTTATTAAATAGTATACTTACACTAGTTATAACTCGTGTTATCGTATCAGAATAGGATGGAATTAATCGGAATAGAGCGTAGATACAGTGGAAATTTACAGTTAAATTAAACAACTAAACTGAACAGTTTCAACGAATCAAATCAAAGGTGAGTTAAACTCACTCAGTTCTCTTTACTTATATTTTATATAAGTTGGGTTTTATTTTTGTGTGCTATGGTTGTTAATGGTTGATTGTTTGTTAATTATATATTCATTTGTAGATTTAACCGATGAAATTAAACTGTTGTTTAATTTCAGTGAAATACCAAATCATTATTTAACGATTGGACCCAATAAAGGTAACTTACCTTGTTGGTCACGTTTATAAATTAACTTGTTAATTGTTTGAATTGTTTTGTTAGTATTAAATAAATTGGTTGATGTTAAATGGTCGTCATTTACTTTTATATCATTTAAATTGAACAGAAATTAATTTATGTGAGATAATCTATTTTAATGCAGAGAAGAACATGTTAGAGGGATCCAACAGGGTTGCTCAAATATATTTAATGATATTTATTTTCGTGTTATCGTTATATGAACTGTTCTGATTAGATGATTGATTTGGTTATCGACCATTGATCTAGAATTTAACATTTGTTTTTATTAAACCAATGGGTGATATTGGTTGAGTAATTGGCAGTATATGGCCTACAAATCAATTGTTTTTGACATATTGATTTATCATCAAGTAGGTCAACAAAAGTGAAGTTATAAAATTATTTTATAACTGAAGATAGTTTTTGAAATATATTATTTCAAATAAAAAGTGACTAAAATGAAATAAATAATTAATATTTATTATTTAATTTTATAAGGCGTTATAAAAGATTTTATAAAGCAAATTTTGATATTAATCAGATTTATAAGCAAATGAACAAAAATTAACCCGACGATTAAGATTGAATAATTGATTTGTTAAGAAACAATTAAATGAAATTATTTAAATTAATTATATTGATTAATTTAAAGGAAGGACTATAATTGGAATGGGTTAAAGAATTAATCGTGCTTTGAGTTGACCATGTCAACCGTTTTTTTTAATTGGGATTGGTTATTAAATTAATTTGTTATGAATTAATTTAATAAAATAGTTTAACGAATATTTATTGAACTTTAACATGATTAAAAAAAGAATTTACTATTTATTTAAGTAATAAAGAAGATAACCACTTTTACGGAAGTTAATGCTTAAAGTAAATTATTATTTTATTTAATAATAATTTAGAAGATTTACTTTTTAATTGAAATTCATTTAAAAGTGATCGGAGTTGAAATGAACCTAATTGAATTGTGAAAGGAGTTTACGAACAAGTTTTATATTAAAACCGAGTTTTTATAACGAAGTTGTAAAAAGGATTTTAAGCATATCTAATAGCTTAAATCAAATATTGAATGAATATTTGAAGTTAAAAAAGGAAATTTAGAAATGGTATGAAATAACGAAGTGAGATTTATTCCAAGGTTTGAAATGTGATATTATGAAGTTCGGAATCTTAAGTGCAGCTGAGAGTATAAGCTAAGTAAAGGGGCTTTGGAAATGACAATGACTATAAGTTGTCGTAAATGATTTACAAATGATAATGTAAATAGTTAAGTGTAATCGAAATATTAGTTGTCGATGATAATTTACAAATGGAATTTGTGAATGAAGTAAGAGTTTAGAAAAATGAATTTTTAATCATTATTACATATAATAAATTGAACCATTTGATTTATAACTGCAAATCCTTAAAAAGATCGCTATGGGATTTTCGACAATGCATAAGCTATCGCAATGATTTGAAAAAAGTATACCTAAGGAAATAAAAAGTTTTGAAATGGAATCTGTAATGTTTGTTACATATGATAAGTTGAATTGTTTTGATAAAAATGAATATAAGGATTCGTACGAGATGTCAATATAAGAATTGTAAAAGACAAAAAGGTAAGATTTATAAAGATACTTATATGAGGTTTATAAAGATAATTATATTAGAATTGTTAAAGATAGTTATATATGATTTAAAACAAATATAGTACTATTGTTACAAACAAGTTAAAGAATATTCATAAAGAGACGATGAAGAAAATTTATAGAGGAATCTATTTATAATGGAATTAAAGCTCGAGTATACCATTATAAAGGATTATTAAAGATTAATAGAGAAGTAAAATAATAGTTTACTTAATAATTTATTAAGTAAACCTTGCTGAGATTTAAATAAGGTTTTCAAAGGAAAACGTGTGGTTAATAAACCTTAATCTATTCTGAAGATATGAATGTTGATTGGTCAAGGTCTGAGAGGTAAATAAAATACCCTAACTTGAACGACTTCACGATTATCCAGGAATGGTATTAGTTCATAAAAGAGAGATAATTGAGAGGAAACATAAGTTATGATTTCCGTAAAGAACATTGGAAACTGTATTCAAAAATTTTATGAGCGAATGAAATGTTTTTAGGAATATTCTTATTTATAATAAGAAGTAAAAGATAAATTCCAAATATTGGAAGATTTAAAGAAGATGTTTGATTAAAAAGGTCAAGTAATGCCGAGTACTAAACCGGTAAACTAATTTCATTCACATGATTATTTATTTGATAGTTAAATAACCGACTACCAAATCTGGCCAAATACGATTGCAGGAACGGAAAGACTGGGATCGAATTATATTCGAAAACCAATCCGACCAGCAAAAATACATGAAAGATATTGGTTAAATATGGAGTATTGAAGACCGTGGATCTTTATAAACGGAAGTACCACTGGTTGAATTTCTCTAGTTTAACGGCTAGAGATATTTCGGCAGTGATTCTGTCATAATTGGAATCTACGGAGTGCAAGGACTACTCGCTACTAATCCTTGGGGTGATACCTATATAGGATGTGGTAGGAGGGTGCCTTCATTCATTCTATTGTTGGATGATTTGTATGGATGAGTGTCTGATGGAGTATTTCCAAAAGGGTCACGTACATTGATTTCTTCAAACATACCAAGTTAACGGCGGAGAAGTGCGCACTTTTTTTAGTTTAACAACTAGAGTATTTTTGTGGGTGTCACTTGGTGATATCGGGCGGATCTGACAATGTGGCGTTCAAAGTGAACGGTGATATGTTATTATAAAGTTAATGTCAACCTCAAGCCTCATCAACCGGGAAATGGCATAAAATCGGGTAGGTCGCATGGCTATGTGGGTCGCACCCATCAAAAGGGTATATCATTACTAGATCTAGTGAAATTAAATGCCTTTGGTTGTCCCTTTTTATTTTTGTATGTATGCTATCGGTTCGGTTTGCTGGCCCCCAACTGTGGTAATGATATATTCGGTACTCTCAAGCGAAGTGAGGGGCTGGTCATGTTTAGCCTGGGTTGCAAGATGTTCTTGTTGAACCCTAATGTATTCATATCCAAAGGTACATTGTCGGGAAGGTGGTCCCATACCTTGCTAGGAAATCCATTCTCCAATAAGAGCCCGCGATTTTGATTATATACTATATATGTAGAGCGTGAGGTGCAAGCGTTCTGCTAGATTGATATTTATTTGTATTTAGACACATTATTATAATATCAGAGAAGATATTGATTTCAAAATATTTTGGGTTATCGTAAAGTAAAAACCATCCATATTTATGTGTGGATTTGGTCTTACGATTATCCCTTTCTTTCAAAAGGATTTCGACTTTAAAATCAACTTGTGTGATACCTATAAACTTAGTGTGTTTTCTCAATCTGGTCCACCAGACTGACCCATCGTTTGTAATGCTCGGGTTAGACCGGGTCGTATAGGTTCAGGTTATTGGATACTATGAAGAGACAAGCTGGAGGAGTCCAGACATATGATATTATTATTCTGTTGTGTGTTGTATATGAGGACAGATTGTTATAACTGTCCAGATGCATTGATGTGCTCTGATGACTGTAAGTTTTTTCAAGCTCTCAATAAAGATTTATTTCTATATTATATTTTGTTCCGCTGCGATGTGAGACTCTGTGTTGTACTGGTTCTTCTTCTTTTATTCTAATATTCTTTCTTTCTTATCTCACCCTCTAACTTCTTTCTAATAATTGTCCGGTGTTTCTGATGCTTGAATGTTCGACATGGTGTTTATATGTCGATTTTCGAGGTTGAAAATTTGTGGTTCATTGCAAAATAGAAACCTCAACTCCTTCGTCTTCCTCAACAAATCCAATCGATCCTCGCATCATCGCCTCTAGACGTCCCTTCTCGTGACTCCACAACCACCGTGCCACCACCCTCATCGCCAGTAGCAACGATGATAGCCGTAGCTATGATTCTCAAATTGAAGGAAAGACGAATGCAATAATGTAAGACTGAGTTCAGATCGTTCAAATTAACATAGAAATCATCAAATTATAACCCTCCTATGTGATTAAGATCGAGGAAGCATGGATTTTCTAAAAGATTAGGCAATTTCAAAAAAATTCATCTTGGTATCGGTTATCAAAGAAGAAATCCAGTATATATAGTAAACACCAAAGACTGCTCATATTTCCACAGATGTGACCGTCTTAACTAGCACGAATTGGCTATACCGACTTAGGGTTGCACCAACCTGGACTACTACTCATATAACGGTACAAGCCATAATTTCATAAGAAAGAAAAATAATAGTAAACACATGTTAAAAGGAGAAGACTAAAAGACTTTCTCTAAGTGATCGCTCTACGGTCATGTCTGCTGACTAATGTACGATCAAGAAATTAATTTGTCTCGCGCTCGACTTGCGCAAGAGGATGACGTTGTTTGGTAACGACCCATGTGTGAGCCATCACACGTGGGAACCAACGACTTGACACAACTCCGCTATATGACTAGCGTATTCAACATCTTGACAAGATGAGGTTAGTATATTTACCTTTGTCTCCCGATTGCTTCAGCCAACGACTTTGACTTAACAAGCACTGTTGGGCATCGTATGAAGAACGACTAGCTATTTATACAAAAAAGAAATTTAGGCGTCATCACTTCTCGAAAAAGATGTGATCACTCAACATTTCTTTTCAAGACAAAAGACATCTAGGAGAGTGCAACTCAATGAATTCAAAGCACATTCCATCTACGACGCAATGTACTTTGAGGGGAAAGTGTTGACCCGCCTTTCGTCAAGGTCGTCAAATCTTACAAACAAAATATTCAATACTTGGTTCGAACGTCACCATGTTCCACGAAATTGAAGGAGAAAGCATGTAGTTCACCTAAAGCCCGCCTCGGCCTGTTTTTTCACTTTGCAAAAGCAACGAGGAAGTGGTATGGGTCTGGCTTGGTATACCAACCTGGGAATGTACTGATCCGGGCGTATGCCGACCCGGGGCCATACCGACCTAGAATGTATCCCCTGAATGCTTATTCTCCTACGACATGACCAAGACACTCACTCCTATTATCTCGGATCGGCTACCACATGGCCTTACTGACTTGGAGCCAACTTTAGCTATAAAGTGTCCTTTAAAGCTCAATAAAAAGCACTTTTGGCATTTTATCTCTTATATACTTTGTACTTCTGTCTTATCCTCGTATTTAGGAGATATAATTTATCATTGTATTCATTTCCTTCAAGTTTTATAAGAGATTATAAACTTGCGTGTGATTTCTTTTTTACTCATTTTCATTTATATATCTTCGTTTTTATTCTCTTCACATTCTCTATTTGGGTGTTGTGCCCTTTTTTGGTGTCAACAGACACCTTTTTGATTTACTATTATTGCATAAAATAGATTAATTGTTGATTATTTGTTAATTATTGAAATTGCTACTTGTTTGGTTTGGTTAGAATAATCATATTATTGATTACATGTTTGAATTGTTAAATTGATTGATTGTTTTTAATTTAATCTTGGATCTCCATATATCATCTTGAAATGCTATTAGTTTGTTTGAATCCGATCTAACATCACAATATAACATCTCCAATTCTACTAGAAATTATTTGAGCTTTTGTGTATTCAAATTTATTTTGAATGTTCGATTATTTGTGAATTAATGAATAGTGTTTTTTACTTACATTGTTTATTTATAACATAGTTAAATGAAATATATGTTGATGTTTACTATTTTGACTAAATAAAGACCGTTTAATAAATTAAATGAATCTGTTCACACTAATATATATTGAGAAGAATAAATCCTCTTCTGCTGCTATATTAATTTTAAAGTATTAATATTGAAGAAATAGATATTGCTGCTAATATCTATTTAAATATCTTCATGTTTATGTAAATACCAGTGTTAATTGAAAAATTAATTGGATTAGTGGTAGCTTATTTAAGTGTCACTATGATCGCTAAGCTTTATTGAGTAAATATTATAAATTATAGATTTGGCTATAGTTGTTTATGGTTCTTTCGAGAGATGGATGTAAACATCCCTAGTTACAATCATTAAGGTCATTCGAAACAATGTTTTCGAATCACAATTTCATTTATTAATTATGTTTTAAAAAGAAATCCACTATTTAATAATGTTTTCAAAATAAAATTAATTTAGTTTATTAATTAAGTTTTAAGGTTATTCATTTAAAGTGTTTTCTATTACTTTATAATGATTTTTAAAGAATAATTATTTATTATCTACTTTCTAAATGTTTTAAGATTGCTTATGATTATTTATTTATACAATTTAAAAGGGTTTATGTTTGGTTTATTTTAAAAAATTAAATATTTTAATTTTTTATTCTATTTATTGGTTTAAAATAAGTGCTTGAGTATGTTATCCTTTAAATTTTTTAATTAATGAAATTTCTTAGAAGAGATTTTACCTTATCAATAATATGCTGTAAAGAAGTTACTTAAGTAATATTTTGTAAACAACTTTCATAAAAAACGTTTATAAAATGTATTTTATGAGCAAAAGTTTGCTTAAGTATTTTATATATGGGTTTAGCAAACCATATTTTGGATATTAGTTGGTTTAACCCATTTAATATATTTTAAAAGGAAGAAAGATTTCCAAATATAATTTGTGAATATACCTATACCTTTGAGATGAATATATGACCATTGATTTCAAAATCATAATATTTTGTGAATATACCAAGGATAGTGAGACAAATATATGAATATATTTTCTAAGATTCAAAAATATGATATTTTATACATATATTTAGGTCTGGAAGATAAGTATGTGTATAATTGTTTTTAAGTACTAAATTAATGATTATGAGTATGCTGTTGTGAATACCATATGGCCATAGATTTCCAAGTATAGAAATCATATTGCTTTTTGAATATTCCTAGTTCGGTGAGATAAATATATGAATATAAACCTAAGCATTTAATATATGATGTTTTATACATATATTTAGGTCGGTGAGATAAGTATATTGTTGAGGTGCAAAATTTGGCACAATACCCAGCGAGTTCCAAGGTAATGAAAATACATGTCCGTAATGGAAATTGTGCAGGAAAGTAAACCACACGGTATCATATAGTGGTTCGGTCCGCGGGAGCCTGCGTTCATTGTGAATGTTTTGCTCATTTCATTCACCTTTTTTTTTGAAAATGGGTAATCCGCCTCGTTAAAAACCTGAAACTAGTACTCAGCATGAGTACTAGATAGGAAAAAAGTGTGCGGCACTTTATTGATAACGAATCAATAAAATTGTTCAAAGTACATTGGGCAAAAATAAACAACATACGTTGCCAACACAAAAAACAAGCCACAAACACGTTAGGCTTATTAACAAATAAAATTACAAGGACTAAAGTGCAGAAAAAATAAAGAATCCAGAAGCCCATAACACTGTTCGAACCACATCAACTAGGTCATAATGTAGTAGCTAAA
Source organism: Allium sativum (assembly GCA_030737875.1). Classification (NCBI taxonomy): domain Eukaryota; kingdom Viridiplantae; phylum Streptophyta; class Magnoliopsida; order Asparagales; family Amaryllidaceae; genus Allium; species Allium sativum. The sequence goes on from CM060916.1 coordinate 204,738,105, forward strand.
AAACCACTTCGCAACTAAACTTTCCCAAATTGGAGATTGTAAATGGCGGCCGGCAATCTTCCCAAAAACTTCGCAACCTTTCAACCTCCATCTAACAAATCGATTCCCTGCATCTTCAAAATCTTCAGATCTCCATGTTTAAGGAGTTTTTGATGTTTTAATTTACGTAGGAGGTAACTAATATCTAACTCAATCACTTCCCATCGCTGAAATTTGTTTCTACTCGGATTTCCATGTAATGTTGCATTCCTTTCAGACCAGATATGATATATAGTAGTGGTAATGCTGCAGAAAGCAATACCTTGGATAAAATCTTTGTCAGTAAAACAAGTGCTGACTTGACGCATCTGATTCTCTATATCCAACGGATCATCAGCAGAGGGTGGAATGCCAAGCTTGATCCTGCAACGAACCCATAAATAAGCTGAGTACGGACATTGAAAGAACAAGTGATTTCTATTCTTTGTATTTACATTACATAGTACACACTCAGAATTTACTTCATAACCCCATGCAATCATACTTTTTTTTAGTGCTAAGGCGATTTAGCATAGCTTTGTATGTACACATTGACATTTTAGGGCTGTTAATATAGTGCCATGTCACTTTACACCAGTCAATTTCAGGTAGGTGTTCTCTAGACAAATCCCACGCTTAGTCGAAAGAAAACCCGTCTTTATTCCCATTCCAGCTTGGTGTATAGTAACATAATTAATTTGATCAGGAATCAGTCTAATAGCCGTCAGGGTATTAGCATTAAAGAAAGCGTCTTTAATAATTCTTGTGACCATTAGGTTGTTCCCTCCACAAATGCTTGGATAATCCCATCCCAAAATGTTGACCAAGGTATTGCTATTAATCCACGGGTCAAATCATAGCATAGAATTTTGTCCATTGGCAATACATCAATTTATACTTTATAAGCTCATCTGTCTATGTCTAAGAATGGATTTCCATGTACATGAACTGTTTGAGTCAATTTTTATCACCCAGAAATGATCATCAGCACAATATCTTTTGTCCATCCATTTTTTCCATAAATTGTTCCCACTAATGAAGTGCTAAAGTAATTTTAATGCAGCTATTGTTTAATATCCTTGAAATTGCGAGGACCCACTCCTCCTTCATATCTAGGTGTGCATAGGGTATCCCACGATATCTTATGTTTTTTCCCCGCCCAAAACAAAATTTGCACACATTTTATTTATCTTTCCAGTAGTCGCTGATGGAAATTGATAGGTCAACATCCAATATAAGACCGTTGGAGTAATAACCGATCGGATAAGTTCAATTCTTCCAACAATAGATAGCAATCTGCAATCCCAGCTATCCATTCGTCGTCTAATTTTATCAAAAATTTCTCCATAATCTGAAAAATTAAGATAGTTCATCAATAAAGGAATATCCAAATATTTGATCGGCAATCTCTCCTCCTTCATGTCAAGTAAATGAAGAATTTGGTTTGTTGCCCACTCCTTTACTGAAGAAAACTTTGGATTTAACATTATTAAGTTTTAAACCAACCATATTCTTCAACCTCTCTAAAATTTGTTTTATTTCCTTCACACCTCTTATTTTGGCTTTGGCAAAAATCATCAAATCATCAGCATAGATCAAATGTGTGGTTAAAGGTTCAAATTTATAAATGGGCTCCACCGATTTATTATTAGCTGTGACACCCCACGTCCGTTAATGTCACTCACAAAAGGAATGCATTAAGTTTCATGAAGCATTTTGGTAAACAGACACAAAATATTACAAGACAGATATAAAAAAAAATTGCAACAGAAATAAACAACTTAATTAATCATCAAAATACTGTGGTCCAAAGCATCATTTGTCTAAAATGTAAAAACCCATTACAATATAAAAACCACTGTCTTGTACTTCAGAAATATCAGAGTACATAAAAGAAAGAAAGTTCCCCCAATAACAAAATATACTCATTGCAACGAGAAGAGGAGCTTGATCCAAACATATCAGCAGCTCCAGCAATCAAGCAAAATCACGGTCAAGCCTGAGTGTTTCCTCCCTGAGAAACTAGGGAGGGGGAGGGGAACGGAAGAGAGAAGGAAAAACAAAAGGAGTCAGACATAAAGTCCGGCGAGTCTAGTAACTTTTAGCCAGTAAATAAATAAAGGTAATCATGACAAGCATGAAGTGTATACATGTTTCACTAATAACTACTCTGCACTATTAGTAGTATACTTTAAAATGAGATGATCCCTTCCCCTATAAGTTGGTAGACTTAAGGCATACATCCCAGTGTACCCTAACCACTACCCTAATTGATTGGCTCCCTACTCTGTAGATACCCTGTGCTGGTCCCACAGTAGGGGGTATCACTTCCCTAAACTGGCAACTCAAGAGGTGCACAGTCATATCTACTGGTTTCACGGTCATCTTGTCCCCCTCTTCCCGGCCCATGCACACACATATCCCCGGTCGGTTTGCGCCATCTACACCACCCGACACGTTTTGGATCTCTTATAATCAATCATTAAGCGTGCCCCATCTCCGCTTAGTACGGAGTTCCCTACTCTGATACCGAATACAGGTTACTGACTGAAATGGGTCCCACACAATATGATACAAGCTCTCCCCTTTTGTCTTGTATCCCCACTAGGCTTTCCACTGACTATGTATACCCTAAAGGGAGATCTATAATTACATAGCCCTATACCAATTATGCTTACCCTAAAAGTGTGATTTTTATTTACATAATTTTACCGGGTTAAGATTGTGGGCCTATATATATAAATATTACTCACCCCCTTCATTTATACTTAACCCACCCACTATCCAATCCATTTTACTTAACCCTAACTTATGTTCATATTCATATAGTTCTTATGCATTAAATTAGGTTAAGTAGTCCTTTCTCGTTACTATGTCCAATTATGGTTATATTGGGCTAGATCTCCCACATTAGGCCTACAATGTGTGGATGCTGGATATGCCGGTCGGGTCCGAGCAGTCTTATTCCACAGTTGGGACTAACCTGGTGTCTTAGCCCCAATCGTATTTACACACCTAGACCTCTCACATTAGGTTCAACATTAGTGGCTGTTGGATATGTCGGTTGGGTCCGGGCAGACTTCCGCCACTAATGTAACCTAACCTCGTGTCATAAGTGTTAATATAATTCCTAATTATAGTTGCTAAACATTCCATTTATTAATTAATTAATTTACCAATTAATTAATCTTACCTTTTTGGGTGTTATTGCCCATTCTATCAACAAGTTGAATTACTAGTCCAAAAATGTTTATTTCCCAATTATGCTAATATTTACCTTTTCCCCCGTTTCTAACTAACGTCCTCACAAAGTTGACGGCATGCCTAGGCTAAATAATTAGCCTAGCCATAATCGATGAAAAGGAAAGCTAATAGGGATGTAACACAAGCGATCATCGAATATGATTTGGCATAACATAGATTAACATAGTCATAAGGTTGTCATATGAACTTGTGACAATTTCTATGATTTCAAAGTGAACAAAAATGAGGTCTAAACTAATCATTTAAATATCCAGCAAATCAGATCCAGCAAAGTAATGGTGACAAAGTAGCATGTTTAAATCTAAGGATAAATTCACATGTCCAATTTTATAACATATCCAAATTTATCACAATATGACAGGTGTAAGGTGATTTACATAAAGAACCAGATCTAATCAATGTCATAACTTGTCCAAATTAACATATTCACCTTTTCCATAATACAATTACAAGTCAATATCTACATAGGCAACATCGTAGAATAACCACAATTATTTCAGATCTAGAGAAATAGATCAATCATGATCTATATAGTTTAAGATTTAATACTGGCATAGATTCATACTTTACAACATATCCAATTCATTGTCTTTCACGATTCACAGTCATTTATTTAAACCTAAAAGTGACTAGAAACTCAGCGTTAGGCTTAGAGAATTGAGAGAGAATAGATCTGAATTCTGAATTTGATTAGTTAAACCGTTGTTGTAGGACTTGATTCGGTTTCAGTTTGCAACCCGACAGCATATGGCTCCCATGATCTCCAATGAAGAAAATAGAGAATAGGGGACCATATTTATAGCCTAGAACCAATGAATCAGACCCAGAATCAAGTCCAGGTACGTAAAACGAATTCTGCCTAGACCTGCCGGGAGGGGGGTCGATACCTCTATAGGGGGATCAACACCCCTGTCGACACCACCTAATGGGGGTCGACACCCATGTCGACACCCCCTGGGTGGGTCGACACCCACGAGCGGGAATTTTCCCGCTCATCCCGCTTTAGTTGGATTTTGATTTTTGAACTGTTTTGAAGGTTCTGGAATTATATATATATATATGTGTGTGTGTGTGTGTTCTTCCTTATGCGTATACAAACTTCTAAGGCTTATAACTTCTCCGTACGATATCATATTTACGCAAACCCCGACTCTATCCCAAGCAGAATTCCAAGATAAACGCAATGGCGCAGCCCGTTCCCCTTAATTCTTCTTCTAAAAATTAGGTATTCCTTAATCTTTTAATTTTAATATTTTAAAATTACGAGATGTTACATTCTCCCTTCCTTAAAGGATTCTGTCCCCGAAATCTTCGAGTTAAGAAGAACGTATCCTACCATCCATTATCCATTTAATCATCCATCATCCACAAGCATCCATTATCTTTAAAAGATTTATAATGCTTATATGAGTATATGCAGAGGTGTGTGTATATGTCCCAATACTAATGCGAAAATCAGGCGGTCTACTGATCCAATTGACCTCCTTAATGCGTTGTATGATTAGTGCCATGAATCCAATATTTATGCAAATAATCCAATTATAACATGTAAGTTCTATATGTGTGCACGTCCATTCATCCAAGTGCAACATCCATATGCTAACTCATCCATTTTCATCCATAAAAGAAAAGAAAATGCACACGCATCCATATGCAGTATGATAGAGTGATTGAGCCGATCTAGTGCCTAATGTGCGTGTATATGCATCCACAGGCAACCACTAGCAAACACTTGCATCCACTAGCATCCATCAAACATAACATGTTTCAAACACATGTTTTCATCCATAGGACTCCTATTTAAAGGTCGAAAACACTAGGGATAAGATATGCTCGATTGACAAAAATAAGCACAGATAAAGCTTTGGAAATAGGAGTTAAGAACATACCCTCAAAAAGGAAAGGGTACGAAGCATGAATTCTATCTTCGGTTTCCCAAGTTGCGTCTTCTGGGTTGTCTCCCCACTGAACTTTTACTAACTTGATTTCTTTGTTGCGCAGCTTCTTAACTTCCGATCCAAGAATACAGGTAGGGACTCATCTGACTATCGCCTCCTATTCCACCTCCACTTCTTCCAACATACTCGGCTCAACGACTTCTGTGGTGTCATGCAAGAACTTCCGCATATTAGAAACATGAAAAACATTATGAATACCGGACAAATTCTATGGGGGTTTTACTTTATAGGCCATTTGGCCAATTCTCTCAGTTATGGGAAAGGGTGCCACAAACCTAGGTGCCAACTTCCCTCCTGAAACGAGGCGGCCTACATTTCTCAGAGGCTCCCACTTCAAACTCGATGTCGGTTCTCCTCTTGTCTGCATAGGACTTCGTGCTATCTTGAGCTATTTTCATTCTCCGTCAAATAAGATCAATTTTCTCAGGCGTCTCCCTAACCATATCAGGCCCAAGTAATAATCTTTCTGTAGATTCCCACCAACAAGTTGGAGACCTACAAGGTCACCCATACAATGCTTCGAAGGGTGTCATACTAATGCTGGCTTGATAGCTATTATAGGCAAACTCTACTAGCGGAAGATGCTCTTCCCAAGTCCCTCCGAAGTCTAGGACGCACAGCCACAGAAGATCTTCTAGAATTCTGTTTACCCTCTCCGTCTGGCCATCGGTCCGAGGATGATTAGCCGTGCTCAAACACAACTGTGTACCCAATGCTTCTTGCAAACTCCTCTAAAATTCACTGGTAAAGATGGGGTCACGATCGCTCACGATGCTGGAAGGAACACCGTGGAGACGAACTATCTCACGAACATAAATTGTTGCCAACCATGGTGTCGTCCTTTTACTTTTAACTGGAATAAAGTGAGCACTCTTAGTGAGTCTGTCCACTATCACCCAAATACTGGTATTACCTTTCTTCAATCTAGGCAAACCATCTATGAAATCCATAGAGACGCTCTCCCATATCCACTGCGGGACCTCCAACGGATGAAGTAATCCACCGAGCTTCTTTTGCTCTGCCTTGACTTGCTGGCAAACTAAACATTGAGAAACAAATTCGGCCACGTCCCTCTTCATCCCAGCCTAAAAGAAAACCCTTTTCATGTCTCTATGCATCTTGTCACCACCTGGATGTATGGCACTACAACAAAAATACTCTATTACAATGTCCATTTTACAACAGGCATTTGCTGCCCGTTGTAATAGAATGATATTACAACGGTCATTTCATGACCGTTATAATAGATGTCATGTAAAACGCCCTTTTTACAACGGGCAAGGACTGCCCATTGTAATAGATTGCTATTACAACGGTCAATAAAAGCCCATTGTACTGGATATCAATTTTACAACGTTCACAGAGTGCCCATTGTAATATATATCTAATTTACAACGGTCACATAACGCCCATTGTAAGTGGTGTCAACTTTACAACGGGAAATGCCCATTGTAATATGTGCTAATTTTACAATGATCATAAAATGTCTGTTTTAACTGGTACCAATTTTACAATAATCATAAAATATCTATTACAAATTTTCGACAATCAATAATTAATAATTACAATACTTTCCTAAAATTAATATTGATTATTTTTATTATTATTTATTAATTAATCATTAATAACATTATATTAATCTTATGTTACTCATTACTAACTATTATATTATTTATTACTATTTAATAATTAATCATTTATAACTTATAATCATTAATGATTATGAATAAATAGTCATTAATTACTAATTATTGTATATAATCAGTATTCTAATAGGCTTAATTTTACTTTTGAGTTATCAATAAGTAATGTCGAGTAATTAGTATCAAATATATAATAATTTATAATTAAAAATAAATATTAATAATTTATAACTTACAATAATATTAATAATTTATTATTAATAATATTACTATTAAAAATAAAAAATTAATAGACTTAGTTTTACTTTCAGAAGTAATAATTGTATAATACTGATATTGGATGGTAGATTTCGATTTTTTATTTTTGAAATTTGGACGCAAATCAAATATTTGTCAGTTATAATAGAAATGTTACAACATTTTTTGCCTGTTATAATACAAATGTAATGTTAACAATTCTTCTTTTTAATTAGTTGTAATAGATTCTTATTATAACCTATACAAATGTTAATATTTAAAAACTATTTTTTTGTTAGTTGTAACACCTTTACAACCTTTTATTATGGCTGTAAACCAAATTTCGTTGGCTCCAAAATGAAACTTAAATGAAATTTCCCGTTGGCTCCAAAACCAATTATTTGGCTCCAGATTTGTTTATTGGCGTAAAATCACCGCTCACTTTCCACTCCTCCTTGGTAACTCCAATCCACCGTCTATCTCCAAAACATTTTTACACCAAACCCAAACCCGATAAGAACCCCAACGTCGCACGCAGCTCCATCCCTTCGTGAGCACCACAACGAAATTAGTAACATTTTTACAACGGACTAAAAATGCTCGTTGTAATAGGTGACAAACAATAATTGATAGCTACGATTAATAATTAACATTAAATTATAATTAATAATATAAAGTAACATTTAATAATTATTTTTTCTAATTAATAATAAAGAGTAATTAATTACGGAAAACAAATAAATAATAATATATACTTAATATTAAATAATTTATAATTAGTAATTTATTATAAGTGAAAATTCATAAATAATAATATTTCATTTTAGCGTTTTTTTGGAAAAGGACAAAAATACAATTTTGTTCTCTGATTTGAGAGTTCTAACTCCGAGCATACTTGGACACATGTATGGAATCTTAATTTGCAAGCAAGAACAATTTAGCAAGCCGACTAATCGTATTAGATTTTATATATTTTATTTTTCCTAATCTCATCGAAATATATTCATATTATAAAAATAATAATATTAAAGAAAATGCTGGAATGGGCTCATTGTTTTCATCCTCAGGCCCGTCCTCTTTTCATTTGTTGCTTGTTCTTTTTTACTAAACACATGAAAACCCTCGTTAATGGAGTTAGGGGTTACAGCCGCCGCTTAAGTCCTTCCGTCAATTCTCCTCTCCCTTCACCATTGCGATTTCTACTTCTCCTCCGTCGTCCCCATCTGCAATCTCTACGACCTCTCCTTGTGGATACGGAAATCGGGGTGCGGCAGGGACGAAGACGTAATTTGTTTATGCCTTCGAATAAAAGAACGATGCTTAGCAGATTAGTGAAATCGATCGATACTTTCAGTTTAGGGTTGGGATGGAGAGAGGGGATCGCGTGTAACATAGGGGACTGCCGGAACTCGACATCGACATGGAAAGAGGGCTTCAGGTGGGCGCGACTCCGATTTGGGGTTGGAGGACCTACTGCCTGCTAGTGCTAGGGCTGCGCGAGGGGGTAAGCACTCTGTAACTTTTTTCCCTTCTTCTTTTTGCGCTTTTGTTTGTCTCGTTTCTTCCTCCATCTCTATTCTGTTTTTTTCAAAAAAAAAATTCATTTTACACTCCTGCGCGTAAGTTAGATTTAGGGGATATTGTATCAAATTTTTCAAAATTGCTACAGTAACTACAGTCTAATTATGTGCAGTAGATGCTTTCAGTAGATGCGAGTCTTTATATTTGTTTTATTTTTTCGATTTCCAGTGAATCAATGACAGTTCCAGTAAATCAATGACAATTGATATATATTTATTTTTTCTTGGGTCAAATTTAAAACCTGAAACAAAGACATGACTATATTATGTCCATAACAAATACATGACCAGTAGCATGAGAAATCATATGAAAGTCATATATTATGGTAAAAGACACCTGCAATATAAAGTCCACATGAATGTAAACATAAATGGTTATTCCTTAATTGCCATATTTTGATTCAATGTAAAATTTCAACATGTAAATATTAAGAAAGCAGTTGGTTTTACTCGAATTGGTCCAGTCATCATTCAAGTACTTTTGGGCAACACCATCACAACGTTTACATCCTCTTCTTCATAATTATCTAGAACCAATGATTTTCTGCCATAAGAAAACATTAACTGGCCATTTTCTAATCGTCTTGATATAGAAAGATAGACGAATTATATAAAAAAAAAACCGATGCAATGTAGCACAATGGTTTGTTGTCAATCATGAGTATTAGTAAAAACAGAAACAATAGAAACAAATTATGCAGACCTTGAGCCTAAATTTTCATGTTCTTCTTTATGTGAAGGAAATACTGATTTTGCTACTGGAGTTTCAGAGTCAAAGCAAGGTAAATCTTCATGTAGCTTCTGGATCGAATCATTAACATACATGCCCATAGATAGATAAAGGACATGGAACAAAAAAAGTAAAAAATGATAGGATGGAATGATATAAAATCAACATACAAATCTAACCTTTCTAATTTGGCACTGTTTTCTTTCACAGTACTAATAATCCACTCATATTTTCTTATAAGCACATAACAGTAGAATAACATAAGAGTGCTTTTCTATAATATATTTTCTTATGAACAATGAAGCTTATCATTACCCATATTTACGTTCCTTCCGTCAATAAGCCATTAGGTATGTGCTTTTTTATGTTTACTACTACTTTTAACTGCGTATGAACTTAGTTTTGATTATCTATGAACCCAGATGTCGAGAACTAACTCATAACCTTCAAAAATTAAATCCTGGAACATCCAACTGTTCTGTATACCCAACTTAACCGTCAAAGTTTTGATTACCAATCTTTAGTACCTTTTATTATCTTACTGAGTTTCGATTCAAGTTTGATTATTGTAGCCGAGTTGCTTTAGTTCGCAAATAGAGTTACTGATAGGCATAACATGCACTAGGCTTTGATTTAGTCCGATTTTTACTTAAAGCATGATCTTCTCTTTTATTTGATTCTTAGATATAAAATACAACAAATGAATATTGAGTTCTATGTTTCTTGTTACATTATTGTTACTATAAAAAAAGGCTCTACATGACATGATATGTGTTTTATATACGGTATCGTACTTTAATATATTTTAAATGGTTTGCATATTCAATTTTATATTGACATTTCTACCAACTAGATTAGAGATGGGGATCAAATACTAAAAAGGCTCAAATTTGGGTCTGTTGTCCGAACTGAGCACCCTTTAAGATGTCATTTTAATACTAACATGTACATACTCCAGGAAGGTTTTTTATTTGCTCATTGTACAACATGCAAGGCTCCTTACTACCTGAGTGTTCAGGGCCATACAGAGAGAAAATGGAGAACATTGAAGTTCAGATTTTTTGTGACCCGTGATATATTAGTATCTTTGGTGCTGTTCAACTTGTAAGTCTGCTGTAGCATATTTTGTGCTTCAGTTTTATTTCAATTATGTATCATTTTCTGTACTGTGTATTTTAATACCCATGTATTTTCTCCATAGGCTGTTATTTCTTTCCTGTCCTATCTGGTTTATGTGCTTGATCGTCATGGACAATTTGGTTTGAGACATGCTTGGTGATTCGATAGTGGCATAAGCTTTTACTACATATGCGGTAAACCTTTAGCTATCATCACATTCACATGCACATGGTTTATATGAACATATTTATTATCAAGTTAAATGCAGTACCATTTCTACTATTAATGTTTAGATTAAGTTTGTTTCTGAAACTTGAATAGGCTTATGTGTCATCCTTTTTTCTGCACAAGGACATTAATATGAGAATCCTAAAAGTAATTTTGGAATTTCTGGAACTGTGCATGAATTTCCTATCACATTACTGAAGTAAATTTTTTTGGTGTAGGTTACAAAGGTTTTTTCCTTCTTTTTTTCCTCATGTTTTATATTTTTGTGTGTATAGAGCATGTAGATTTCAGTTATATTCCAATTTCTTTGTAGGGAGCTTGCAATTTATTTAAAATCTTAGAGAATTAAGGTCACGCTTGTATGCTGTTAAGAAGCACGCGCTGAATTCCTAATATATACTCTGGGTAAATCATGGGTTAATATTGACAACTATCTGTTGTGAAGTTCTAGCATGTTAAGTTTGATCAAGTGAGCTACGTAACGATTGGGTAACTCGTCGGGTTATAAGCTAGAGTAGTTATAATTGTTGGACTTACTTATTGTAGTTGTCTTTTAACATGCATACCATACGGCATATAAATTGGAGGACAACTTCACCGTGTTTTTGTTGACAGTGGCTCATTAAGGTAACCCACGTGACTGAATTTTTGCTCACTCACAAGGAAAATAAAATATATAGCCTTAGAACTGTGTTTCTTTTATAAACTGCCAACTCGGCATGCATCAAAATGTTTATATTGATTATGCTTACATTAACTATGCACTACATTCATTTCTAGGTACTTGTTTTTCGATTAGAGTACAAATTCGAAGAGCTTCATAGGCTTAGCAATTGGTTTTGGGTCAATCACTGAAGATGAAGACATTGAGAGTGAGTGTAACAGAGTGTATGTAGTGCGGCAATACTTATACAAATGAACATTTTGTATAGTTATTGTGTAACAAAGATAAGCAGAACTTTGTACTATTCAGAAGTATAATAAAATATTTATTTGATTTGAATAGTTATTGTGTAAAGTTGTTGGCTTGTTGTAAAACAGGTTTACCAAGTAGTATAGTAGTATATTACAAGCGGCTTTTCCCATCGTAACAGCTAATAAATTACAAATGGCTTTTGCCCGTTGTAATACAGTATATTACAACGGTCAAGGACCGTTGTAATATACTATATTACAATGGGCCAAAGCCGCTTGTAATTTATTAGCTATTACGACGGGTTTATAACCATTGTCATAGAGACATTGCACGTGACAGATCAAGTTATTACAACGGTCCTTTACAACAGTCATTGCCCGTTGTCAAATAGTTAGGACCTATTACGACGACGCATATTAAGATGGGCATATGCCCGTTGTGAAATGCATATTACAACGGTTTTTGCCCGTTGTAAAAGGACTGTTTTGTTGTAGTGGTCATCTTAGAATGGTGGGTTTCTTCTAGGACTGCCTTTATCAAGCTTCCAGCTTGAGGAACACAAAGTCTTCCATCTCGTCGCAACCACCCCTTTTCATCTATGGCATACCTACTGAGGTGACTAGAAGTCTCCCCTTTTTTAAGCTTATCCATGATGTCTAGAATCTGTGGGTCACCTTGTTGCGAAACTCCTATATGCTCGACAAGAGTGGGTCGTATCTCCAAGGATGCAAATAAATCAGGCAAAACTTCGATGGAGGGTCTAAAATCAAAAGCTGATATGAACTCCAAGTTCTTTCTTTCCACAAACAAAGGACTCACGGCCGCCCTCTGCGTACTTAGTGCGTATGCCACCACATTACCCTTGCCAGGGCATTAGAAATCTCAAAATCATATGAAGCTGAGAACTCCATCCACCGTTGTTGCCTTAAGTTGAGATCCTTCTGTGAGAATAGATACTTGAGAGATTTATGGTCGGTGTACAGCTTGAACCTTTCACCAAGCAAATAATGACGCCATGTCTTTAACGTGAATACTATGGCAGCTAGCTCTTGATCATGGGTGGGGTAGTTTTTTTTCATGAACCCGCAACTGCCTACCCCATAACATATTACCTTCCCCTCTTGCATTAGAACCGCATCAAGCCCTGTACCACACGCATCAGTGTAAACGGTAAATACTTTACTTCCATCGGGTAAGGCCAAGACTGGGGCTGTTGTCAGAGCCCTCTTTAGTCGTTGTAAAGCAACATCACAGTCTATATCCCGCGAAAACACCAAATTCTTCTTTGTCAGCCTGGTGACAGGGGCTGATATCTTCGCGAAGTCCTTAATGAACTTCCTATAGTAACCCACCAACCTAAGGAAGCTTCTCACCTTGGTTGCATTTTTAGGAATCTGCCAATCTTGCACTGCAACCACCTTCGTGGGATCTACAGCTATCCCTTCTTTGGAGACTATATGCCCCAAGAATCTCACTTCCTTTCTCCAAAAGTGGCATTTGGAGAACTTTGCTTTAAGCTGATGGTCACGGAGAGTTTTCAAGACTTCTCTCAGATGTTGGGCATGCTCTTCTTCGTTCTTGGAGAAGATCAAAATATCATCAACGAAGACTACGATAAATTTGTTTAGGAATTCCCAAAACACTCAACTCATTAAATCAACAAAATAGGCGGGTGCATTTGTCAGCCCAAAAGGCATCACTAGCCATTCAAAGAAACCGTCCAGAGTTCTAAAAGAAGTTTTATCTATGCTGTCTTCAGCCACCCTCAGTTAATGGAACCCAATAGCCAAATCTAACTGAGAAAACACCGAGGCACCAACAAGCTGATCAAATAAATCATCAATCCTCGAAAGCGGGTATCTATTCTCCTTGATGAGTTTATTTAACTCTCTATAGTCAACACACAAACAAAGCGAACCATCTGCCTTAGTTACGAATACTACTGGAGCAACCTATTCGGATATGCTTCGTCTGATAAACCCTTTCCCAAGCAGCTCCCTACTTGCTTACTCAGTTCCCTCCTTTCCCTCGTAGCCATGTGGAGCATGGGTAATGCAACTGGTTTTGCATTGTCCACCAGATATATACGAAAGTCGATCTCGTGCCTCGGAGGTAAACCCCGTACCTCATCAAAAACATCAGAAAAATCTTGGACTATTAGGAAAGATTGCAAATCCTCTATAGATGCATCTATAGATTCTAAGAAACTAAGCATAACAGACCCTTTTGGGTCACAAGAAACTTCGAGGGTCCTCCCATGACAAGTCAGGAGCTTAACAACCCTCCTCTCATAATCCAGAACGACCCTATACGTAGTAAGCCAGTCCATTCCTAGAATCAACCCATAGCCTATAAACCCCGACCACATAAGCATCACATTCAAATTCGACGCCTAACATAGATAATTTCAAACTCCGACAAATCATTGACAAATGAGCCGAACCACCAATTGAAACAACTATGGGATCTACTATGATACTAGTAATTAAGTGCAGAGATTCAACTACAGAACTAGGTATAAACGAGTGTGAAGCACCAGAATCAAAAAGTGTTCTAAGTAGATGATTTGAAAGAGAAACTAAACTTTCTACGGAAATATTTCTACCTCTTTTAGATGCACTGATCGCGAGAGCATGCACTTGCTCTCCAGAGGTTCCAGCTCTTTGACCTTGTCCCTGCGGTCCTTGTTTTTTTGGGCACTCTTTAGAGTAGTGTCCAAGCTCTCTACAATCAAAGCAACTGATCTTTCTATTCTTACAATCTTTAACCAAGTGACCTTCCTTCACACAATGGTGACATTTTCTCTTATCCCTGCCTTTTCCATTCTTCCCTCCCTTCTTCTGATGTTACATTGTTGTTGCTACCGTTGATGCTGCTGCTACCCCTTCTTATTATGCGATGACTCCTCAGCTTTCACTTCCTTCTTTTCCCCTTTGTCCTCCTCTTGCATTAGGGCCATATCAACAAGCTTTTAAAATGTGGCCCCCATTGGAAGATGGGACATACCTAAACCATGTAGAGGCTCATTCAGCCCTTTAACAAACCTCCAGGCCTTTTTGTGCGGTGTGTCTACCAACTCTATCCCAAACCTTGCGAGCTAGTTGAACTTGTTCAAATATTCCTTTACCATAAAATTTCCTTGTTTGAGTGCTAAGAACCTCTCCATCTGTATGCTTTGCTCCACTTGGGAAAGAAATTTCAATTTGAACCTCTGTCTAAAGTCTTCCCAAGTCTCTACCGGACGTCCAGCTTGGTTGACTTCCCACCAAAATGAGGCTTCGTCCTTTAACAGCTAAGCAGCTAATTGAATTTTCCTTTGGTCCTCCACTTCAAAGATTACGAATGAGCCCTTGTCTCCTTGAGGCAATTTCGAGCTTCTATGAATGTCTCGTTCCGTGGAATGGCTTCTCTCCCATAGCACGGAAGTCCTTGCAGATCTTGGCGAAGTAATCTGATCTTAGAGGGGGAGAAGGAGGAATAACCGGTGCAGTTGGGGGAGGATTGTCTCTTTGTCCTTCGGCTGGCGCCATGGCCTCCAAATACCTACGGAACCATCCGGGTATAGTGACGCCCTCTGGGATATTAGGGAGGTTTTGTTCCCCAGACATGCTAAAATAAGGAAAAGGAAGAAATTTAGATAGAGGACCGAGGGATGCTACATATGGCTTTTTGGGGAATGTTTTTCAAAACAGACTTTTCTTTTTGAAAATACTTTCTTTTAAAACTCATTTTGAAAATATTTTTCAAAAACTCTTATGTAATCTGGTAATCTTCAGCTCTGATACCAATTGTGACACCACACATACGTTAATATCACTCACAAAGGAAATGCATTCAGTTTCGTGAAGCGTTTAGGTAAACAGACACAGAATATTACAAGATACATATTAAAAAAATGCAGTGGAAATAAACAACTTTACTAATCATCAAAATACCGTGGTCTAAAGCATTATTTGTTTGAAATGTAAAAACCCATTACAACATAAAAACCACTGTCTTATACTTCAGAAATATCAGAGTACATAAAAGAACGAAAATTCCCCAATAACAAAATATAACCATTGCAACGAAAATAGGAGCTTGATCCATACATATCAACAACTCCATCAATCAAGCAAAATCACGGTCAATCTTGAGTGATTCCTCCTTGAGAACCTGGGGGGAGGGGGGAGGGAACGGAAGAGAGAAGGAAAAACAAAAGGGGTCGGACATAAAGTCTGGCGAGTATAGTAACTTTTAGCCAGTAAATAAATAAAGGTAATCATGACAGGCATAAAGTGGATAAGAGAGATCACTATACAAATGGCAGGTGTGACAAGGCAGATAAGGTAAGGTGTACGCATGCTTCATTAGTAACTACTCTGCACTATTACTAGTATAATTTAAAATGAGATGATCCATTCGACTATAAGTTGGTAGACTTAGGGCATACATCCCAGTGTACCCTAACCATTACCCTAATTGATCGACTCCCTACTCTGTAGATACCCTGTGCTGGTCCCATAGTAGGGGGTATCACTTCCCTGAAGTGGCAACCCAAGAGGTGCACAATCGTATCTACTGGTGTCACGGTCATCTTGTCCCCCTCTGCCCGGCCCATGCACGCACATGTCCCCAGTGGGTTCGTGTCGTCTACACCACCCGTCATGTTTTGGATCTCTTATAATCAATCAGTATGCTTGCCCGTTCTCCGCCTAGTACGGAGTTCCCTACTCTGATACCGAATACGGATTACTGACTAAAATGGGTCCCACATAATATGATACTAGCTCTCCCCTTTTGTTTGTATCCCCACTAGGTTTTCCACTGACTATGTATACCCTAAAGGGTGATCTTTAATTATATAGCCCTATACCAGTTATGCTTACCATAGAAGGGTGATCTTTAATTACATAACTTTACCGGGTTAAGTTTGTGGGCCTATATATATACAAATATTACCCACCTCCTTCAGTTATACTTAACTCATCCACTATCCAATCCATTTTACTTAACCCTAACTTATGTTCATAATCATACAGTTCTTATGGATTAAATTAGGTTAAGTAGTCCTTTCTCATTACCATGTCCAATTATGGTTATATTGGGCTAGACCTCCCACATTAGGCCTACAACATGTGGATGCTGGATATGCCGGTTGGGTCCGGGCAATCTTATTCCACAGTTGGTGTGACGACCCGGATTTTTGGTCGATCTATTTTAAATATTTAATATTGTTTTAAATATTAAGTGATAATATAAATCGATTTTATATTTAGTTACCAATTTAATAATCAAAATACGGTTTATTTCGAATATATAATTATCGAAATATGAGATCTAAAATAATTTAATTCGAAATTAAAACCAGAGTGTAAATGATTCAAATGGTTTTTAGAAATGGTATTTGAATACAAATGATGATAAAAATAATTTATTGTCAAAGAATCTGATTATTTCTGAATTTAAATTAATATTATATTAATTTAATATGGTATATACGTTTAAATCAAATTTCAAAATATATTCTGTTGAGCTCAGAATACCGTCATTTCATTTAAATTTCAGTATATATTTATATATATGCTAGAATAGTGGTTCGTGATTTCCAATTAATGGACCCTAAGATATTTGATTTTTGGATAGGCTTGAAATCAAATCGAAATCTATTTCAAAAGGATAAAAATCTCTGTACATCTAATAAAAATTTAATGTAAATCAAATCAAATTAAATTCCCTTATACTTCACCTACCCTAAACTATGAAAACGCAGACCTATTCCTTAACGAAGAAGTATTACTCTCTATTTAAATCTGTGACCCTCCCTCTTTGTTTTACTTTGCTCTTCAGAAAAGGAAATCGACCAATGCTTTGAAATGAAAATGGCCACGCCCCTTTTATTTTCAATTCGATTCCTAAAATAAAAATCATCAAGCTCGATTTCTTCTGGCGTTCGATGTTTTTCGTGGTTCTAGGGTTGCTGTTACTGTCGATTTGGGGATGGGTTGTCAGAAGGGTTTGGATTTTGTTGAGGAGTTCGCGATTTAGGATGGAGATTGGGTTCGACCTTGCATTCTGAAATAGGGAGGCTAGGATGAAGCGAGCATGTAGAGGATGAGGTCAAAAGTGATGTCTGGTGAATCACGTTATATTTTGGGCACAAATATAGTTCCCCATAGCAGTGCGAAGTCAACATAATCATTGTTAGTTGATTGAGCTTACTCTGTCATTTAAGGGAGGATTAAGCCTGAGAAGGTGAAATCGTTTCGAAGTTCTGCTCAGTACAGAAGTAGGATTGGAGGGAGGAAGATTTGATATTGATTGTTTGAAATACTGGAGCAGCACTTGGAAATGAAAATGGAATAGAAGTGTAACGACCCGGATTTTCGGCGACTTTGGTTATCGACATAAACTCGATGTCGATAACCAAAAGATCGAAAAATCCCGATAATTAATGAAAGAAATTAGAAGGTGAGAATAGATAAGATAGAAACTTAGAATAGAAGAAGAAGAAGAACACAACATCAAAGTAACACGAACCTCACAGCGGAACGAATAACATATAATAGATAACATAACTTTGAAATATAACAGTTATGTATACAATAGCACTTATCAGAGTACAACACTTACAACACAGTAGAAATAACTATAGCTATATGATCTTGAAGCCTCCTGCTCCAAGCTCTCTAAGTATATCTGTAAATTCGTGACTACTTGACTGCCCGTACAAAATTGGGCACCCAAGAGTTTAGGGAAAACAAAACAAAATAAACTTCGGGTCAGTCATGGGACTGGTATGAGTAAAACAGTTTAAAACAGTTCGAACAAGTAAATGATATCTCATAAGACCACGCCGTATAATGGAACGGGTTTTTCCCTTATGAGAATCCAAAATATCTTTATATCAAAAACCTTTTGATATTATAATAATGTCTGTCAACCACAATATAATAATCATCGAGCAGAAACGCTTACATCTCACGTTCTACATATATGGTATACAATCATAACCGCAAGCACGTATTGGGTAATGGATTTCCAACTATAACAAGGTACGGAACCACCTTCCAATCAATGTACTTTAGGAACGATACACTGGAGTTCAACAAGAACATCTTGTAACTCAGCCATACATGACCGACCACTCATTTGCTTGAGTGTATCGAATATATAACATCAACGGTTGGGATCAGCAACCGTTTTCCGTACATATATATGAGACAGCATTGATAGATTAAAGAAGCAAATGAATATTCTCTAGATAGGTGATTATACACCCTACTTCGGTGCGACCGACATAGCCATGCTGCCTGCCCGATTTCTGTCATTTACCGGATGATGAGGCTAGAAGTTACGCGTTATCATCACATCAGATTCACTTCAAATGTCACATCGTCAGATCCATCAGAATCACTAATTGACTTTCACAACAATACATTATGTGTTAGCTAAAAGAAGTTTCCTTCTCCGCTTCCACTCTTGGTACGGTTGAAGAAATCAATGTACGTGACCCTTCTGGAAATACTCTGTCAGACATTCATCCATACAAGTCATCCTCATTCACTTAGAATGTCACATCGTCATACCTGCCAAATCACAAATTGATTTCCTCAAAAATACAACGGGTATACAGCTAGGAGAAACGAATTCCTCCGCCACCAACGTATATACGTTTGAAGAGATCAACTTACGCGATCCATTGGATATACTCTGTCAGACCTTCTTCCATACACGTTGTCCTGGGACTGGACAAACCGAAGGCACTATTCAGTATATCCATCTTAGTCACTGTTATCTAAGACTTATACAACAGCCCTTGCACTTTACTCTTTCTTCAATTATCTTTGGCATATATGATTCGCAACGCTTATGCCAATACAGAGTGGTTCTTTGGATAATAATCCAACCGGTCTCTCCATATTAACAACGTTAAAATGGTCAAAACTTCGATAGTCTGTGGGTTAACTATCGAAGAAAAACAAGTGTGCAAACAACGATATTATTTCCAGGTGGAAATAATATCAATCAAATATCATTTAACTTTATTAACTCTTAAATTTATCCTATCGTTAATTTATTCTTTTCCTTATAAATAACATTTCATTTTCTAATTCATATTTTCAATTTCAAATCTTTGATTTCATTCAGATTCTGATTTGGAAAACATTTCCAAATACTTCTTTATTTGGATTTAAATGGATGTTTAAATCCACATCGCGATGACGACCCAAACCACTATACTCATTAACTAATTCCACTTAACTCCTTTCACTTTCGAACCTTAACCATTTCAAATTAAGAACGAAGTCAATCAAGTTAGGGTATAATTACCTCTCAGACCTTAACTGAACGACATCTTTAACCTCGAAATAAGATAAGTTTCCCCTTCCTAAATCTTTAACACTTCCTTACGTAATTCTCTTTCGAATATCTCTATTTGATAACTCCTCCCTTCGAATAACTATATTCGATACTCTCTCTTACAAATAACTAGATTCGATAATCTTTCTTCGAATAAACTATATTCGATTTAACTCTATTCAATTTACTCTTATCGATTAACCCTTATCAATTAACTCTATTGGACTAACTCTATTGGATCAACTCTATTTTATTTAACTCTATTTGATTTCACTCTAATCTATTAACTTTTTCCACTTAACTCCTTTCGAATAAACTATATTCGATAACCCCTTTAATTCTACTTGATTTGATAACTCCCCTTTTCGAATAACCAATATTCGATTAACTCACTTCGAATAACCAATATTCGATTAACTCACTTCGAATAACCAATATTAGATTAACTCACTTCGAATAACCAATATTCGATTAACTCACTTCGAATAAGTGATATTCGATAACTCTACTTGATTAACTCCACTGGTTAACTCTAGCTGGTCAATCCTAACTATTTAACTCCTTTGGGTTACTCTAATCGATTTAACTCCTTTGGATAAATTCTAACTCTAACTGTTTATCTCTAAATGATTTACTCACTTGGGTTAACTCTAATCGATTTACTCTAATTCTAATAACTCCTATTTGATAACGTTTTATTCATTTATAAAGATTTACTTTTAGTAACTGTAACACCCCGTGTATTCTATAGCTGTGAAATTAACAAATTAAAGTATAATTAATTCGAAATCAAAGAACTAAGGGAAACAGATTACGCCATTGCGTTCTTCTTGAAATTCTGCTTGAGATAGAGTCTGAGTTTGCGTAAATTGGACTCCGTATGAAAAAGATATCCTTAAATTAAAAATTGCAGCAAAACATGGAAAAAGAGGAATGAGAAAAGAATAATGTTTAGCATTGTTCTAACTTTTGTAAGCAAAAGGTTACCGGATTTGATAAAGAATTTTTGAAAACTATTTTCAAAAAGGTTTTGAAAAGGAAGTATTTTCAAAAGTAAAGCTTATTTTTAAAAACATAGTCCCCTAAGCCATATATCTATCTTTTGATCCTCTGCTTGAATCCTTGTTTCCTTCTTTCTTGAGTCTCTGGGGCTCCCGGTTTTCTGGGAGGTAACCTCATCGAAGGGCAAAGTAGTGCCCGACTTCCATCAATAGCTGTAGTAGTTTCACCTGCGGCTAGTTTTCTTTAGAGCTTTGAAGGATTTTTCCGGGCGATGGAGGCAGCTTTCGAGGGATTGGTCAACATGTTACAGTAACGGTTCTTCACTTTATAAATGTTCTCTTTAATAACGTTACTCCACTTATACAAGTGTTATGTACCCATTCTATTTAAAACTATCGGTGTTAAAACCAATATCTCTTATCTATATAAGTTCAGACTTATATATTCCATTTATCGAAGGATAAATATTTAATTTAATTTATAAACTGTTATTTATAAATTAATCTCTTCCATTTATCTGTTAAAACAGATATCCATTTTCTATTCATCTTCTGAATATTCTTTTGATTTAGTTCTATTTATTTCCCTAAATAAATATTCCTTTGATTTAAATCCTATTTATTTATCAAATAAATATTCCTTTTAATTCTATTAATTTAGCAAATAAATATCTTGTTTACTCTATTTATTTTTAACTCTTTATTTATTTCCTAAATAAATAAATCCTTTTACTTTTATTTATTTCCTAAATAAATAAAATCCTTTTACTTTTATTTATTTCCTAAATAAATAAAATCCTTTCTTATCTACTTGTAAATGTTCTACAAATATTCCTCTTCCTATTTGTTTGACAAATAATTTCCTTTATATTTGTTTTTACAAATATTTTCCTTTATATATGATTTCACAAATATATCTCCTCTATATTTGTTTTATAAATAAACCCCTTTATATTTGTTTAACAAATATAATTCCTTTATATTTGATTAACAAATATAATTGCTTTATATTTGATTAACAAATAAATTCCTTCTATATTTGATTAACAAATAATTTCGTTTATATTTGATTAATAAATAAATTCCCTTATATTTGATTAACAAATATATTTCCCTTATATTTGATTTAAAAATATAATTCCCTTATATTTGATTTACAAATATATTTCTTTTATAATATAAAATCCATTGATTTTATATAAATAAATTATTTTCAAAATATACTTTGAAAATCCCCTTTCCACATTCTGGTATTTCTTATGGTATTTAACACACCATATAACAACGATAAATATCGTCCAACACACATAATCACAACAGATTATATATCTATATCACATCATATATCACAATATACAAATCACAGAAAAATAAATGTTGAGGAATCTAGTTGGATTCCTCCAACCTGTTTCTCTGCATCACAGATGCTAAACAGTATAATCAATATCACTTTCAGTTCGATATGAAATATTCTGATAGCAGAATCAACATATAAATATTTAGCAGTATACATATATATATATATAATTTCCACTAACTGACTAGCAGTTCAATCAAACAATCAACACACAATCAAATAGACAATATTTAACAGTTCTAAGAATACTTTGTAAAAATAGAACTGTTCAGAGTTGGTGAGTTTTACTCACATTGACGCGTTAACCGTTAAATAATCGGTTTGCGTTATTTGATTGCGACGGACAATTTATTTCACCATAAATTGTAACGGACTCCAATTAATTCGCGGTCAGTTCCATTGTGTAGCTCCCATCCATACGATCCCAACGGATCTAACCGTTCAGAATTCTGATAACGTGTGGTGAAGTTACGATGTTCAGAATTTAATATTCATTTAAATAAAAATTAAACTTCACTTTTTAATTAAATAAAAGGCCTCAACCTTTTTAACCATGGCGGCCCATTTAGCCAAGCCCACCCGTTTCTTTGTCTTCCTCAAAACCGAATATGAGCTCCTGTAACCCAATGTCCCCATTTTCCCATCTTCAAACAAATCGTTCTCATCCTTTACTTCATAGAAACCCAAACCGAACTAAACATTCGCATCTACTTCCAATCCTCTTTCCTTCCATACCACTCAAGTGTACTTCGAACTCCCCCCACACAAAAAGCGTCGTCGGACATTTCTGTCTAGTCCCTGGTTTCGATCGACAGCTACAATCACCGGAGTCCACCAAAACAACGTACACCACTCTCCTTCATCCCTTCAACTCAAAAATGAACTCAAAACAAACCATAAATGCCTACATCATTCGAGAACCCAAACCCTAGCGTCACTGTGTTGACGTCGAACCCAGATTCTCAGCATCGAACCAGTTGAAATTCACACGAGGTCGAAGAGAATCCCGTCGTGAATTCAGATATATGAATATGAGGAATTTTAGCTTTTGATTCTATTTCTTTTGATTTTCTAAAGGATCGAACTTTTACTGTTGGTTTTCTTTTGAGGCTGCGCATTTTTCTATTGACCAAGGCAGTGGAAAATTTAGGTCTTAAGGGATGATAAAGGTTAGATATTTATAGGAAAAAATATCTAGATATTCTATTTTTGATTATTTTATTCATAAATAACCAACTGTTGTTTATATTTATCTTCTAAAAATTCGTATGATCACATACGATATTCAAAAATCACCAAACTGGACATGTAGCTAGAGTTCGACATTACGGTCCCAATGAAACTGGTTTCGTCGAATTCCGACTTCGTATGCTCACACAGCGTATTTTTAACTGTCAAAATACTGACTGTTTCTCACTCTAAAAATCCGTACGGCCACACACTGACTCTAAAAATCACGAAACTGGAAATCTAACATCTATTTGACATTGCGGATCCAACAAAATTAGTTTCGTCGAATTCCGACTTCGTTTGCAAAAGTAGCTATTTTTAAAGCTCTGGATGACCCATTTAAATATATAAATATATTTAAATTTAATTAAATTTAATATTTAAAAAAATAAATATTATCGTCTATATTCACAGTGGAATACCATGCAGCTCTACTAGGATTTATAACTTAATATTTCCAATCTGGGTCAACCCGAAATTCGATTTATATTGAAATTCCTTTTTAAATTATAAAAAAAAATCCTTTATAAATTATAAAGGAATTCCACAGCGACTTTTCTAAAATTTGATTTGTACATATCTCAAAATCTACACGACGAAATCCAGATTTTTCTCTTCCACTAGAAAGATATACTCCACCAGCTCCATACGTTTCTTGTTTCACAGAAATCCAGCTTAAAACGAATCCTGTACATTCAATGGAAGTTCGAATCGCCAATTCACGAACTGCAGCGCCATTTCAAGCTCGATTTTAATTATAATATAATTATACGTTCGAACTGTCGTTTATATAATATATTCGTTATTCAAATTCAAATTCCAAGCTGAATTAAATATCACGGATGATCCAGTTCACACCATATCGCCATTTCAGCCAATTCTGGTTATTTCAGAATTAAATATATTATTTAATTTATTATTTTAATTTATTATTTTAATTTAATATTTACCATTATTTAATCCCACGACCATTTAATTCACTATATCCCTATTTATATAATTAAATAAATTAATTATAATACCTCTACCAATGCGGGTCATTACATTCTTCCCCACTTAAAATAATTTCGTCCTCGAAATTGCTAAGTTAGAGGACGACCCTATCTATTTGGTAAAAGCTTATCTGTTTACTTCTTATCTCCGATTTCAACTGAACCAATTAATATTGACTAAAGTATTAATTCCTTCCGACTAACTAAAATTTTCAAAAAAATTCTAACACTTTAAATTTTCGGAAAATTTCGCCATAACCTCCTTTGTACAGCCCTATCAGTAAAACCACAACTCACCTCTCTAGGCCATCTCCAACCCAAAAGAAAATCAAACAGCCAAGCGGCTTGCCAATTCGGCTCCTAAATCTCATGCTTATATCAAATATAAACTTGTACCTTTTTGTCGGGCATATCACTATGTCCTTTGCATCTGTTACCAATTCAACATATACCAATGTCATTCCAACTTGATCTCAAATCAAATTATCTTTAACACAACCATTCACTTATACCTAAGTCGAATTTCATTTCAAACTCAAGCACTATTCTTGATTTCCAATCCATAACTCACCAGTCCAATATAATTCCAGATTATCTCTAATCAAGTCAAATTCCACTTGACATCAATCTATTTCAATACAATTTTTACTTAACTGGCTTTTAGTTCAATCTCCATTTTATTGGATTTTACAAATTCTACTCTAATTTGTTTTGATTCAAACAACCTTTTCTTCCTGGGAGCTTTTAAACAGTTTACCTCTTTCAAAAATCAAATTTTCCTTTTTGAAATTCAACACAACTTGTTTTACCAAAACAAATTCAAAACAAAATCCTTGGTAGTAATCCGTCACTTACATACTCGAAAATGAAGATCGATGATGTCATGATCAACATCCGAATCTATTTTCCAGCTACCGAAGTGAGTTCAATACTATAGCACTTTCAAAACCCATTTTTAAACATTTCCACCTTGAAATCAATTCCAAATATCCTTTTACAATGTTGTAAACAAATTTAAAATCTCCCAGGATCTTAAAATTCACATATATTAAATCCAGATTCATTTACAAACACCTTTCCCATTTCTGGGATTTTAAATTCCAATTCTGATCTAAATTCAGATTTAATTCATTTCAATTTCATATAATTCACTTGTATAAATTCTGATTGGTTATAAATTACCATTTCACATTTTTATAATCTTATCTGATTTTAATTACTACCAACACATCCTATATATGATAATATGTCACATATCCATACTATGTCGGTCCATCGTATTCAAGTGTTTATTTACTCCTACCAATACAGTGGATCAAACTGATCGACCAGAACTCATAAACAACCCAGCCAATGAATCTCCACAATATAAAACCATTTTTTATATCAAATACAAATACGCACTCGTATATATACACTCAACTCAATCAAGGGTATTACTAACCCTATCTCTACCGAGTCATGCCATAGAGCCAAGATAATTCTTAACTTATGCTCTGATACCAACTGTAACGACCCAGATTTTTGGCGACTTTGGTTATCGACATAAACTCGATGTCGATAACCAAAAGATCGAAAAATCCCGGTAATTAATGAAAGAAATTAGAGGGTGAGAATAGATAAGATAGAAACTTAGAATAGAAGAAGAAGAAGAACACAACATCAGAGTAACACGAACCTCATAGCGGAACGAATAACATATAATAGATAACATAACTTTGAAATATAACAGTTATGTATACAATAGCACTTATCAGAGTACAGCACTTACAACACAGCAGAAATAACTATAGCTATATGATCTTGAAGCCTCCTGCTCCAAGCTCTCCAAGTATATCTGTAAATTCCTGACTACTTGACTGCCCGTACAAAATTGGGCACCCAAGAGTTTAGGGAAAACAAAACAAAATAAACTCCGGGTCAGTCATGGGACTGGTATGAGTAAAACAGTTTAAAACAGTTCAAACAAGTAAATGATATCTCATAAGACCACGCCGTATAACGGAACGGGTTTTTCCCTTATGAGAATCCAAAATATCTTTATATCAAAAACCTTTTGATATTATAATAATGTCTATCAACCACAATATAATAATCATCTAGCAGAAACGCTTTCATCTCACATTCTACATATATGGTATACAATCAAAACCGCAAGCACGTATTGGGTAATGGATTTCCAACTATGACAAGGTATGGAACCACCTTCCGATCAGTGTACTTTAGGAATGATACACTGGAGTTCAACAAGAACATCTTGTAACTCAGCCACACATGACCGACCACTCATTTGCTTGAGTGTATCGAATGTATATCACCAACGGTTGGGATCAGCAACCGTTTTCCGTACATATATATGAGACAGCATTGATAGATTAAAGAAGCAAATGAATATTCTCTAGATAGGTGATTATACACCCTACTTCGGTGCGACCGACTTAGCCATGCTGCCTGCCCGATTTCTGTCATTTACCGGATGATGAGGCTAGAAGTTACGCGTTATCATCACATCAGATTCACTTCAAATGTCACATCGTCAGATCCATCAGAATCACTAATTGACTTTCACAACAATACATTATGTATTAGCTAAAAGAAGTTTCCTTCTCCGCTTCCACTCTTGGTACGGTTGAAGAAATCAATGTACGTGACCCTTCTGGAAATACTCTGTCAGACATTCATCCATACAAGTCATCCTCATTTACTTAGAATGTCACATCGTCATACCTGCCAAATCACAAATTGGTTTCCTCAAAAATACAACGGGTATACAGCTAGGAGAAACGAATTCCTCCGCCACTAACGTATATACGTTTGAAGAGATCAACTTACGCGATCCATTGGATATACTCTGTCAGACCTTCATCCATACACGTTGTCCTGGGACTGGACAAACCGAAGGCACTATTCAGTATATCCATCTTAGTCACTGTTATCTAAGACTTATACAACAGCCCTTGCACTTTACTCTATCTTCAATTATCTTTGGCATATATGATTCGCAACGCTTATGCCAATACAGAGTGGTTCTTTGGATAATATTCCAACCGGTCTCTCCATATTAACAACGTTAAAATGGTCAAAACTTCGATAGTCTATGGGTTAACTATCGAAGAAAAACAAGTGTGCAAACAACGATATTATTTCCAGGTGGAAATAATATCAATCAAACATCATTTAACTTTATTAACTCTTAAATTTATCCTATCGTTAATTTATTCTTTTCCTTATAAATAAACATTTCATTTTCTAATTCATATTTTCAATTTCAAATCTTTGATTTCATTCTGATTCTGATTTGGAAAACATTTCCAAATACTTCTTTATTTGGATTTAAATGGATGTTTAAATCCACATCGCGATGAAAACCCAAACCACTATACTCATTAACTAATTCCACTTAACTCCTTTCACTTTCGAACCTTAACCATTTCTAAATTAAGAACGAAGTCAATCAAGTTGGGGTATAATTACCTCTCAGACCTTAACTGAACGACATCTTTAACCTCGAAATAAGATAAGTTTCCCCTTCCTAAATCTTTAACACTTCCTTACGTAATTCTCTTTCGAATATCTCTATTTGATAACTCCTCCCTTCGAATAACTATATTCGATACTCTCTCTTACAAATAACTAGATTCGATAATCTTTCTTCGAATAAACTATATTCGATTTAACTCTATTCAATTTACTCTTATCGATTAACCCTTATCAATTAACTCTATTGGACTAACTCTATTGGATCAACTCTATTTGATTTAACTCTATTTGATTTCACTCTAATCTATTAACTTTTTCTACTTAACTCCTTTCGAATAAACTATATTCGATAACCCCTTTAATTCTACTATATTTGATAACTCCCCTTTTCGAATAACCAATATTCGATTAACTCACTTCGAATAACCAATATTCGATTAACTCACTTCGAATAACCAATATTAGATTAACTCACTTCGAATAACCAATATTCGATTAGCTCACTTCGAATAAGTGATATTCGATAACTCTACTTGATTAACTCCACTGGTTAACTCTAGCTGGTCAATCCTAACTATTTAACTCCTTTGGGTTACTCTAATCGATTTAACTCCTTTGGATAAATTCTAACTCTAACTGTTTATCTCTAAATGATTTACTCACTTGGGTTAACTCTAATCGATTTACTCTAATTCTAATAACTCCTATTTGATAACGTTTTATTCATTTATAAAGATTTACTTTTAGTAACGGTTCTTCACTTTATAAATGTTCTCTTTAATAACGTTACTCCACTTATACAAGTGTTGTGTACCCATTCTATTTAAAACTATCGGTGTTAAAACCAATATCTCTTATCTATATAAGTTCAGACTTAT
The DNA here is from genome assembly GCA_030737875.1 of Allium sativum. Taxonomy (NCBI): domain Eukaryota; kingdom Viridiplantae; phylum Streptophyta; class Magnoliopsida; order Asparagales; family Amaryllidaceae; genus Allium; species Allium sativum. The sequence continues at coordinate 204,767,079 of CM060916.1, forward strand.
ATATTCCATTTATCGAAGGATAAATATTTAATTTAATTTATAAACTGTTATTTATAAATTAATCTCTTCCATTTATCTGTTAAAACAGATATCCATTTTCTATTCATCTTCTGAATATTCTTTTGATTTAGTTCTATTTATTTCCCTAAATAAACATTCGTTTGATTTAAATCCTATTTATTTATCAAATAAATATTCCTTTTAATTCTATTAATTTAGCAAATAAATTTCTTGTTTACTCTATTTATTTTTAACTCTTTATTTATTTCCTAAATAAATAAATCCTTTTACTTTTATTTATTTCCTAAATAAATAAAATCCTTTTACTTTTATTTATTTCCTAAATAAATAAAATCCTTTCTTATCTATTTGTAAATGTTCTACAAATATTCCTCTTCCTATTTGTTTGACAAATAATTTCCTTTATATTTGTTTTTACAAATATTTTCCTTTATATATGATTTCACAAATATATCTCCTCTATATTTGTTTTATAAATAAACCCCTTTATATTTTTTAACAAGTATAATTCCTTTATATTTGATTAACAAATATAATTTCTTTATATTTGATTAACAAATAAATTCCTTCTATATTTGATTAACAAATAAATTCCTTTATATTTGATTAATAAATAAATTCCCTTATATTTTATTAACAAATATAATTCCCTTATATTTGATTTACAAATATAATTCCCTTATATTTGATTTACAAATATATTTCTTTTATAATATAAAATCCATTGATTTTATATAAATAAATTATTTTCAAAATATACTTTGAAAATCCCCTTTCCACATTCTGGTATTTCTTATGGTATTTAACACACCATATAACAACGATAAATATCGTCCAACACACATAATCACAACAGATTATATATATATATATATCACATCATATATCACAATATACAAATCACAGAAATATAAATGTTGAGGAATCCAGTTGGATTCCTCCAACCTATTTCCCTGCATCACAGATGTTAAACAGTATAATCAGTATCACTTTCAGTTCGATATGAAATATTCTGATAGCCGAATCAACATATAAATATTTAGCAATATATATATATAATTTCCACTAACTGACTAGCAGTTCAATCAAACAGTCAACACACAATCAAACAGACAATATTTAACAGTTCTAAGAATACTTTGTAAAAATAGAACTGTTCAGAGTTGGTGAGTTTTACTCACATTGACGCGTTAACCGTTAAATAATCGGTTTGCGTTATTTGATTACGACGGACAATTTATTTCGCCATAAATTGTAATGGACTCCAATTGATTCGTGGTCAGTTCCATTGTGTAGCTCCTGTCCATACGATCCCAATGGATCTAACCGTTCAGAATTCTGATAACGTGTGGTGAAGTTACGATGTTCAGAAGTTAATATCCATTTAAATAAAAATTAAACTTCACTTTTAATTAAATAAAAGGCCTCAATCTTTTTAACCATGGCGGCCCATTTAGCCAAGCCCACCCGTTTCTTTGTCTTCCTCAAAACCGAATATGAGCTCCTATAACCCAATGTCCCCATTTTCCCATCTTCAAACAAATCGTTCTCCTCCTTTACTTCATAGAAACCCAAACCGAACTCAACATTCGCTTCTACTTCCAATCCTCTTTCCTTCCATACCACTCAAGTGTACTTCGAACTCCCCCCCCCCCCACAAAAAGCGTCGCCGGACATTTCTGTCCAGTCCCTGGTTTCGATCGATAGCTACAATCACCGGAGTCCACCAAAACAACGTACACCACTCTCCTTCATCCCTTCAACTCAAAAATGAACTCAAAACAAACCATAAATGCCTACATCATTCGAGAACCCAGACCCTAGCGTCACTGTGTTGACGTCGAACCCAGATTCTCAGCATCGAACCAGTTGAAATTCACACGAGGTCGAAGAGAATCCTGTCGTGAATTCAGATATATGAATATGAGGAATTTTAGCTTTTGATTTTATTTCTTTTGATTTTCTAAAGGATCGAACTTTTACTGTTGGTTTTCTTTTGAGGCTGCACATTTTTCTATTGACCAAGGCAGTGGAAAATTTAGGTCTTAAGGGATGATAAAGGTTAGATATTTATAGGAAAAATATCTAGATATTCTATTTTTGATTATTTTATTCATAAATAACCAACCATTGTTTATATTTATCTTCTAAAAATTCGTATGATCACATACGATATTCAAAAATCACCAAACTGGACATGTAGCTAGAGTTCGACATTACGGTCCCAATGAAACTCGTTTCGTCGAATTCCGACTTCGTATGCTCACACAGCGTATTTTTAACTGTCAAAATACTGACTGTTTCTCACTCTAAAAATCTGTACGGCCACACACTGACTCTAAAAATCACGAAACTGGAAATCTAACATCTATTTGACATTGTGGATCCAACAAAATTAGTTTTGTCGAATTCCGACTTCGTTTGCAAAAGTGGCTATTTTTAAAGCTCTGGATGACCCATTTAAATATATAAATATATTTAAATTTAATTAAATTTAATATTTAAAAAAATAAATATTATCGTCTATATTCATAGTGGAATACCATGCAGCTCTACTGGGATTTATAACTTGATATTTCCAATCTGGGCCAACCCGATATTCGATTTATATTGAAATTCCTTTTTAAAATATAAAAAAAATTCCTTTATAAATTATAAAGGAATTCCACAGCGACTTTTCAAAAATTTGATTTGTACATATCTCAAAATCTATACGACGAAATCCAGATTTTTCTCTTCCACTAGAAAGATATACTCCACCAGCTCCACACGTTTCTTGTTTCACAGAAATCCGGCTTAAAACGAATCCTGTACATTCAATTGAAGTTCGAATCGCCAATTCACAAACTGCAGCGCCATTTCAAGCTCGATTTTAATTATAATATAATTATACGTTCAAACTGTCGTTTATATAATATATTCGTTATTCAAATTCAAATTCCAAGCTGAATTAAATATCACGGATGATCCAGTTCACACCATATCGCCATTTCAGCCAATTCTGATTATTTCAGAATTAAATATATTATTAATTTATTATTTTAATTTAATATTTACCATTATTTAATTCCACGACCATTTAATTCACTATATCCCTATTTATGTAATTAAATAAATTAATTATAATACCTCTGCCAATGCGGGTCATTACAAGAAGGGAGTGAAGTGGCATTGTGATGTCGCGATGTGGTGAAGGTCAGACTGTGCGGTGAGGTGAAAATCAGTGTGGGGACTGGTGAATGAAACTAGCAGGTGAAAAGGTCGGGGCTGAGGCAACTGGGAGTAGTGTGAAGGTATTTGGTGGAGTTCAAATGTACAGGTTTTGAATTGAGGGAAGAATTTAGGTATTGGTTGTGTTTCCAGTAAAGGTCCAAACTGTTCTTTTTGGCAACTGAAATTTGGTATGGAATAAGGGGAGCACATGCTTTGACTGAGGGGTGTTTGAGCACAAGGCTTGAGTTGGAGGATAAAAGGGGTAAGGCAGGTGGTTCTGGTGCGATGTTTTCGGTGTTTGAATACATTGTTGTGGAGTTCAAAAGATTAGCAAGGAGGAGAGGAGACTGTAGTGAGGTTGAGCAGATGTCGACAAGGATAACAACATGTTGGTTTAGGGAACGAAATACAAATTTGTGGGGCCGTTCCAAAGTTACATGGCTTAAGGTGATGGAGGACTTGGATTGTGATTTTCGCATTTAGTAATAAGGGATAGTTATAGAAAGAGATTAAGGTAAATTTAGTTGTTCGTTTGATTTTAATTAATGAGTAAGTTTTTATTTAAATTATATCAAAGCTTATATAATTTACATTTCGTTAGACGATGCCGGTTGAAATAAAACAATCAGCATCGAGATAATATCGTCCAATTTTACGAGCTCGAATGGGTTAGCAATTTTTCTGGATCAACGATGAATTTTAAATTAAATCGGACGTTGTTCGGTTTAATTTAAAATTGGAGTGAGCTACATTAAAAAACCCTGGTGAGTAATTCTCACTCAAGAATTTTATTTAAATTATTTTTATCATTTAAAATAATTTGTTGGTTTCTTGGTTGCAAATATTACTGTGGCTATAATATATATAGTTATATAGGATTGATGTTTGTGACTATTATTTATATATACATATATATATATATATATTAGTGATAGGATGGTTCCCACAGTACCATTAGCGAATGCCCGTAATATCATTAGCGAATGACTCTATACGCCCCACGCTATAATAGTGGATGACCTTCTATACCGCGATATCCTACCTCGAAGCAGGATGGGTATTATTTATGTTGCTAACATCTGTGGATGCAGGAAAAACAGGTTGGAGGAATCCAACTAGATTCCTCAAAATTTATTACTTTTGTTTTCACATATATATTATCATATATGATGTGTTATGAAACCCGTGATTTGATAATCGAGTGTTTTTGGATATTTAAATATCACTGGACTAAAATGTTGATATATAAAAATATTGTGAAAACGATATTTGAGATTTAAATGGAAAATTCTATTTTCTGAAAATAGAATTTGAAATTCCAAATGGACTAAAAATATTAACTTATTTGAATAAATAAAACAAGTATTAAATTTATAAACGATGTTTATAAAATAATCAGGGAATAGAAGTAAATTTATAAACGGTGTTTATAAATAAAATAGAACGGTTTTTATTTGATAATCAAGGAACTGAAATGAATTTATAAAAGGTGTTTATAAATGAAGTGGGAAAATTATCGTTCATAATTTGTATATTTAAATTCAAATGTGAATTTAAAAATAGAAATGGGGAATTCGTTTTAAAGAAATAAACGATGGAATTTATTCTGATGTTCAGAATATAAATTGAACTAAAATAAATCCGTAAGGATTTATGATTTGAATTCGATTAATTCGAATTTATTTAAATAGAAATTAAACTGAATATGGAAATAACTTGGGTGTTATATATATAGGAGTTATTATAAATAGAAATTTCCAAAATAAGATTTTGGTTTTAAATAGATTTCGAAATAGACCTATTTAAATATAAAACAAGGAAATTTATAAACTTGTGTTTATAAATACAACGAATTAATCATCAAGAGATAATTTGAATATTTAAATTCAAATATGAATTTAAAAATAGAATTTGAAATCATTCGAAAGGGAACAACTGTTTTTATTCCGTAATTCGGAATATTAAAGGGATGGACTTTCAAATAGAAATTTGAAAGGGGAACTTGTTTAAATATATGAAACAAGGAAGTTGAATTTATAAATAGTGTTATAAATTTGGTGAAATAAATTATCATTTGGATAATTTAAACCATTTAAATTCAAATATGAATTTAAAAGTAAATTGGGAAGTGTTTTGAAACAAAACGCTTGATTATATTTTGGAATTCAGAATATAAGCTGAATCGAGAAGAATTCAACGGGTTTATAATTGGAATTCGATTATATCGAATTTTATAAATAATTTATTTATAAAAGGAATTGGAATTAAATATAGAAGATTGAAGTATATATAAATATATTACCGAGTAAGGAAAAATCGACAATTATAGATAATCAAAAATATTATGTTGAATTGGGAAACTGATTTGATATATATTAAAAATACATCGGAATGGAGTTGAATTTATTATAAACGAAGTTTAAGCATTTTTATATAAATATAATTGAAATGAACTCGCCGCAGCGCGGTAGTTCGTAATTTGGCGTCTCGAACTTCAATTGAGTATACATAACTCAATTTAAGTCGGAATCATGTGAAACAAGAATCTTCAGGACCGATTGAATAATAGCTTTCTAATGGTCTGAATTTCGTCGTATATATTTTGAGTTATGGCAAAATTAAATTTTTAGAAAAACAGCTCCATAACCATTTAAAAAACATAACGGCTTATTCAAATAAATGAAAGGATTTTAAAGAAATAAAATCCGAATTGCCATTAGAGAAATCTAGACTGGAGATATAAAATAAATATGAACTCCAATGAAGTAAGTGAAATGATTTTTGAGACAAAAATCAGATTTTTATTTATTGAATAAAACTAACTAATTTGAATAATAAATAGTTAATCGAAATTTGATATGAAAATGGTCATTGAATAAGTAAAGGAGATTTGAGAATTCTTATTCGAAATCAAATATGGAACTTGAGTCGAAATGGAATTAAATTAATTCATAAGCAAGATAAAATGATAATTGAATATGATGTGTTCAAATATAAAGTGGAATGGGCAAAAGAGCTAATAAAAAGATTAATTAGTGAGTTGAGTAAAAAATGATCGGATTGAGTTGAAATAAGTTAGAAATGGACACATATGTGTTAGACAGGTATGGAATGAAGTATATGAAGTATGTGAAGATTATAATTTGTTTGCCCGATAAAAAGGTACACGTTTAAATTCCATATGAGATTTTATGCGCCGAATCTGCAAGCCACTTGGCTTTTTGATTTTTTTTTTGAATGGAAAGGGCCTAGAGAGGCGAGTTGAGGTTTGAACTATTTGTCGGTACAAAGGAGGTTATGGCGATTTTTTTGGGGAAATTTAAGGAGTTAGAATATTTTTAAGAAATTTTATAGTTAGAAATCAATGTATCGATATATATAGAATTTGATAAGGAAATGAACTTAAAAATAGAATATTATAAACAAAAAGGAAATCTATAAATTAGATTTGTTAAAAATAGAAAGAGAAGCGTATACGTGTTTTAGAAATGGAAAATTGGTTTAATATGGTGTTGATTATTCGAGTTAGCGGTCTTGTCTGTTTTGAAGTTAATAATATTTTCAGTCAAGGTCTGAGAGGTAATTATACCCAACTCGATTGATTTCATTATTAGCTGATAAATAGCAAGATTCAGTCTCGAAGAGAAATGTTTGAATAAGAATTAGTTGAATGAAGTGTTTTGGGTTGTTGTAACGATGTTTTACACAACATTCGTTTTAACCCAAGTAAGTGGAAATTTAGAAATATAATAAATAAATATTTCATTAGTGTAGAAATGAACGAGCGTGAAAGAGATAAGTAATTGGAATGTTTTCCAGTTATAAATAGAAGACATTTTCTACGTATAGAAATTAAAAGAAGGCGATATATGAAAATGTTATCCAAATAGCGAAAAGGGCCAAGATGATTGTTGAAAATATTTGGCTAACAAATATTGATAAGGAAATGGAGTAGTGATTTAATTAATGAACGAAATATCAATTAAATGGCCTGATGATTTGTTTGATGCTTTGATTGAATGTTTGTTTTTCTTCGATAGTTAAATAACCGACTATCGAAGTGTTTGCCAATATCGTTGTAAATATGGAGAGACCGGTTGGATTATTATCCGAGAGCCACTCTGTATTGGTAGTAGCATTGCAAATCAGATTATATGAAGATAATAAAAGACGGAGTAAAGTGCAAGGGCTTTTTCTATTAATAGAAATTGTGCCTTCGGTTTCGTTCAATCCCAGAACGAACATATATGGACGAATGTCTGATAGAGTAATTCCAATGATCGCATATCTTGGTCTGTATAGATCTATATGGTGGCGGAGAATTTATCCTCTTAGAGTAATATCTAGAGTATATTTGTGCAAATCAATTAATGATTTACGGATTTGACTATGTGACATTCAAGGCGATTATGCTATCAATGAATGATAAGAAATCATAGCCTCAGGCCTCAACAACCGGGGAATGACAAAATTCGGGCAGGCAACATGGCTATGTGGGTCGCTCCCATTAGGGTGTATAATCACCTATCTAGAGAAAGTCCATTTGCTTCTTTAATCTATCGATGTTGTCCCTTTTCGGGAAATGGTTGCTGATCCCAACCGTTGGTGATATACATTCGATACACTCAAGCGAAATGAGTGGTCGGTCATGTGTGGGTCGGGTTGCAAGATGTTCTTGTTGAACCCAGTGTATTCCCATCTAGAGATACACTATCGGAAGGTGGTTCCATACCTTGTCATAGTCGGAATCCAATCTCCAATAAGCGCCCTGCGGTTTTGATTTTATATTATATATGGAGTGTGAGATGCAAGTGTTCCGCTAGATTGTTATTTATTTGATTTAGACACTATTATATTATCATTGGATTTTCATATCAAAGTGTTTTAGTTTGTAGTAAGGTAAAAAAACCGTCCATGTTTATGTGTAGCTTGGTCTTACTATTGTCCTTTCTTTCGAAAGGATTTTGAAAGTTAAACAAATGGTTGGAGTTTACTCACACCAGTCCCATGACAGACCTAGAGTTTATGTTGTTTATTTTCCCTAAACTCTTGGGTGCCCAAATTTGTACAGGCAGTCAAGTGGTCGGGATTTTACAGATTCACTTGGAGGATTTTGAAGCAGGAGGCTTCACCAGTTAGCTATAGACTATCATATATTCCGCTGTGTACCATGTTTGTATCTAGAAACAGGTGTTTATAACTGTTCCAGAAATAACTGTTGTGCCCTGATGATGGTATGTATACAAAGTTGCTGAATTGTATTTCAAAGTTTATGTTACTTAATGTATTTTATTCGTTCCGCTGTGAGTTTGTGCTCTTCGTTTTCTTCTATTCTAATATTTCTTTCTTTCTATTTCTCATCCTCTAACTTCTTTCTAATAATGATTCGTATTTCTATGCAATTTGGGTTGGATGCGTGGTGTTATTAGTCAGCTCAGATAGTACGGATTTGGGGGCTGTTACAGTTCGTATCAGAGCATAGGTTGAGCTACCTAGGCTTGTTTGCATGTGCTCATTAGAGATATGGTCAGTAGTACCCTAGAATGAGTTGAGTGTATATATACGAGAGCACGTATTTGTAAATTTATATAAAAGATATTTTATATTGTGTTGACTAGTCTGTTGAGTGGTTTATGAATTATGATCAAATCGTGGGATGCCACGACGTCGATAAGAGTTTGTAAATACTTGAACAGAAGATTGGACATGATATTGTTTTTAAGTGGGTAAATGAAATAATTTTACTCAAAATTCTATTTTGATAGAAAAGGAATAATTTTCTGAAATTATTATAATATATAGATGTGTTGGATGTTAAAATTATAATCAAGTAAGATTATAAAATTGAAATGGTTATGTATAACCAGTTATAATTTGTATAAGAATCAAATATACAAATGAGATGAATTAAATTGAATTCGAACCAGAATTTGGAATATAAATCCTGGGTGTTTGGAAAAATATTTTTTTCCAAAGTATATTAAAAAAATATAGCTTTGTTTTGAAAAGGATTTTTGAATAAAAACCATTCTTTAATGGATTTTGAAAGTGATAAAGCACTGAACTCACTTCATTGGCTGGGAAATATTTCTGATGATGACTGCAGCATCATCGGTGCTCCTTTTCGGGTTTCTAAGTGATGGATTGCTACCTTAGAAGGGTTTTATGGAAATTTGTTTGAAAGAAAACAAGTTGATTTGAAAATTAAAATGTTTTGAATTTGTGATGGAAATAAATATATGTATATATTTATGGGATTTCAGGAGGATTTAAAATAAAAATCCGACAATTTGAATTCTGAAATTTAAATTTAACTTAATCAAGTTAAATAAATTGAAATAGATAAATTGATTTTGAATGAATCTAAACGAATTTGAATACATATGAATGGAATATGAATTGATGATAAATCATTCAGAATAAATGAATGTGAGTATAAATGATGTGCAATATGAATGAAAACCAAAAGTTTTGGTTGAACAAAAGTTATAGAAATATAAAAGGTTGAGATTCAATGTAAGCGAATTTTTGAAAAGTTAATAAGGTTTGAATCATTTTTCCTACCTTAGTAATTTTAGGGACGAAATTCTTTTAAGGGGGAAGAATGTAACGACCCAGATTTTTGGTCGATCTATTTTAAATATTTAATATTGTTTTAAATATTAAGTGAAAATATAAACCGATTTTATATTTAGTTACCAATTTAGTAATTAAAATACGGTTTATTTCGAATATATAATTATCAAAATATGGGATCTGAAATAATTTAATTAAAATAAAAACCGGAGTCAAAATGATTCAAATGGTTTTTAGAAATGGTATTTGAATATAAATGATAATAAAAATAATTTATTATTGAAGAATCTGATTATTTATGAATTTAGATTAATATTATATTAATTTAATATGGTATATACATTCAAATCAAATTTCAGAATATATTATGTTGAGCTCAGATTACCATTATTTCATTTAAATGTATATATATATACGCTAGAATAGCGGTTCATGATTTTCAATTAACGGACCCCGAGATATTTGATTTTTGGACAGGCTTGAAATAAAATCGAAATCTATTTAAAAAGGATAAAAATCTCTGTACATCTAATCAAAATTTAATGTAAACCAAATCAAATTAAATTCCCTTGTACTTCAACTACCCTAAACTATGAAAACGCAGACCTATTCCTTAACAATGAAGTATTCCTCTCTATTTAAATCCGTGACCTTCCCTCTTTGTTTTACTTTTCTCTTCAAAAAAGGAAATCGATCAATGCTTTGAAATGAAAATGGCTACGCCCCTTTTATTTTCAATTCGATTCCTAAAATAAAAATCATCAAGCTCGATTTCTTCTGGCGTTCGATGCTTTGTCGTGGTTCTAGGGTTGTTGTTACTGTCGATTTGGGGATGGGTTGTCAGAAGGGTTCGGACTTTGTTGAGGAGTTCTCGATTTAGGATGGAGATTGGGTTCGACGTCGCGTTCTAAAATGGGGAGGCTAGGATGAAGCGAGCATGTGGAGGATGAGGTCAAAAGTGATGTCTGGTGAATCACGTTGTATTTTGGGCACAAATATAGTTCCCCATAGCAGTGCGAAGTCAACATAATCATTGTTAGTTGATCGAGCTTACTCTGTCGTTCAAGCGTGGATTAAGCCTGAGAAGGTGAAATCATTTCGAAGTTCTGCTCAGTACAGAAATAGGATTGGAGGGAGGAAGGTTTGATATTGATTGTTTGAAGTACTGGAGCTGCACTTGGAAATGAAAATGGTATAGAAGGAAGCGAAGTGGCATTGTGATGTCGCGATGTGGTGAAGGTTAGACTGTGCGGTGAGGTGAAAATCAGTGTAGGGACTGGTGAACGAAACTAGCAGGTGAAAAGGTCGGTGCTGAGGCAACTGGGAGTAGTGTGAAGGTATTTGGTGGAGTTCAAATGTACAGGTTTTGAATTGAGGGAAGAATTTAGGTATTGGTTGTGTTTCCAGTAAAGGTCCAAATTGTTCTTTTTAGCAACTGAAATTCAGTATGGAATGAGGGGAGCACATGCTTTGATTGAGGGATGTTTGAGCACAAGGCTTGAGTTGGTGGGTTAAAGGGGTAAGGCAGGTGGTTCTGGTGCGATGTTTTCGGTGTTTGAATTCATTGTTGAGGAGTTCATAAGATTAGCAAGGAGGAGAGGAGACTGTAGTGAGGTTGAGCAGATGATGACAAGGGTAACAACATGTTGGTTCATGGAACGAAATACTAATTTGTTGTGCCGATCCAAAGTTACATGGCTTAAGGTGATGGAGGACTTGGATTGTAATTTTCGCATTTAGTGACAAGGGATAGTTATAGAAAGAGATTAAGGTAAATTTAGTTGTTCGTTTGATTTTAATTAATGAGTAAGTTTTTATTTAAATTATATCAAAGCTTATATAATTTACATTTCGTTAGATGATGCCGGTTGAAATAAAACAAGCAGGATCGAGATATTATCGTCCAATTTTACAAGCTGGGATGGGTTAGCAATTTTTCAGGATCAACGATGAATTTTAAATAAAATCGGACGTTGTTCAGTTTAATTTAAAATTGGAGTGAGCTACATTAAAAGACCCTGGTGAGTAATTCTCACTCAAGAATTTTATTTAAATTATTTTTATCGTTAAAAATAATTTGTTGGTTATTTGGTTGCAAATATTGTTGTGGCTATTACATACATACATATATATATATATATTAGTTATATAGGATTGATGTTTGTGGCTATTATATATATATATATATTGGTGATTGGATAGTTCCCGCAATACCATTAGCGGATGCCCGCAGTATCATTAGCGGATGACCCTATATGCCCCACGCTATGATAGTGGATGACCTTTTATACCGTGATATCCTGCCTCGAAGCAGGAGGGGTATTATTTATGTTACTAACATCTGTGGATACAGGAAAAACAGGTTGGAGGAATCCAACTGGAATCCTCAAAATTTATTAATGTTTGTTTTCACATACATATTATCATATATGATGTGTTATAAAACCCATGATTTGATAATCGAGTGTTTTTGGATATTTAAATATCACTGGACTAAAATGTTGATATATAAAAATATCGTGAAAACGATATTTGAGATTTAAATGGAAAATTCTATTTCTCTAAAAATAGAATTTGAAATTCGAATGGACTAAAAATATTAACTTATTTGAATAAATGAAACAAGTATTAAATTTATAAACGATGTTTATTAAATAATCAGGGAATTGAAATAAATTTATAAACGGTGTTTATAGATAAAATGGAATGATTTTTATAGGATAATCAGGGAATTGAAATGAATTTATAAACGGTGTTTATAAATGAAGTGGGAAAATTATCGTTGATAATTTGAATATTTAAATTCAAATGTGAAATTAAAAATAGAAATGGGGAATTCGTTTTAAAGAAATAAACGATGGAATTTATTCTGATGTTCAGAATATAAATTGAACTAAAATAAATCCGTAAGGATTTATGATTTGAATTTGATGAATTCAAATTTATTTAAATAGAAGTTAAATTGAATATGAAAATAAATTGGGTGTTATATATATAGGAGTTATTATATAGCGAAATTTCCAAAATAAGATTTTGGTTTTAAATAGATTTCGAAATAGACCTATTTAAATATAAAACAAGGAAATTAATAAAATGGTGTTTATAAATACAACGAAATAATCATCAAGAGATAATTTGAATATTTAAATTCAAATATGAATTTAAAAGTAGAATTTGAAATCATTCGAAAGGGAACAACTGTTTTTATTCCATAATTCGGAATATCAAAGGGATGGAGTTTCAAATAGAAATTTGAAAGGCGAGCTTGTTTAAATATATGAAACAAGGAAGTTGAATTTATAAATAGTGTTATAAATTTGGTGAAATAAATTATCATTTGGATAATTTAAACCATTTAAATTCAAATAAGAATTTAAAAGTAAATTGGGAAGTGTTTTGAAATAAAACGATTGATTATATTTCGGAATTCGGAATATAAGCTGAATTGAGAAGAATTCAACGGGTTATAATTGAAATTCGATTATATCGAATTTTATAAATAATTTATTTATAAAAGGAATTGGAATTAAATATAGAAGATCGAAGTATAAATAAATATATTACCGAGTAAGGAAAAATCTACAATTATAGATAATCAAATATATTATGTTGAATTGGGAAATTGATTTGATATATATTAAAAATATATCAGAATGGAGTTGAATTTATTATAAACGAAGTTTAAACGTTTATATATATAGATATAATTGAAACAAACTCGCCGTAGTGCGGTAGTTCTTAATTTGGCATTTCGAACTTTAATTGAGTATCCAGAACTCAACTTAAGTCGGAATCATGTGAAACAAGAATCGTCAGGACTGATTGAATAATAGTTTTCTAATGGAATAGAAAATTTTGAATTTCGTTGTATATATTTTGAGTTATGTCAAAATTAATTTTTCATAAAAATAGCGCCATAACCATTTAAATAGATAAAAGGATTTTAAAGAAATAAAATCCAAATTGCCATTAAAGAAATCCAGACTGGAGATATAAAATAAATATGAACTCCAGCGAAGTAAGTGTAAGTCGACCCGAACTTCCCCGTGAAGGAAAGCACGGATTTGATTGAGGACAAGCCCAATCAGAACACAAACAGAAGAGCATTTCATTGTTTATTACAACAATTCCATCAGAATACAAGAATATACAGAGTATGAATGAATATTATACATTCGATAAATATCAGAGATTTCAATAATTTACATAGCAGCGGAAAAACAATACAAAACACAACTGAAAGTAATACACGGTACAGAGCTTTCCGAGCATCGTTCCAACTGTAAATCAGGATCCTGTGAATATAAAATCTGCAAAACCAAAACAACTAGCTGCCTGTGTCGAAAATAAGGGCACCCAGAGTTTAGGTTAAAACAATAAACTCCAGGTCAGTCATGTGACTGGTGTGAGAACTAAAGCAGTCATTAAAACTTTACTTTAAAAGAGAGTAATTCAAGGGACCACGCCGTATAACACGAAACGGGTTTCCTCCCGAGGATACCAGTGCTTAGAATAAACAATGCAATGCTTTTTCGAAAAATGAAGCTATTATAACACCCAGGTCCCATCACACAATGCAACGCAAGCCGGAGGATAGGGTTTTCCCTTATAATAGTCAAACATGCTTGGTACATTTAAAACAAATCATTTGATACTATTATAAGTGTATAGTGTCAAAACAATTACAATCATAAATATCAATCCTAGGCGGCATAGGTACCATATATCATGTCGCCATACTAGGCTCTACAAATAAAACCGAAATATCTTGTATTGGAAATTGGATTTCCGTCATGAGTCGAGGTAAGTGGTAAGCTCCTCTCCGCTTCGAGAAACTCTAGCAAATATCTCAGGGTTACTCTCTCTGGGCAACCCTTGGAATCGGCTAGGCTGGTCCTCACTTACGTTTGAGGATTGGCAATTCTTGAACACACGTTTCCCGATCCTTACAGAACTATAATCGAGGAGCCTCGCAATCCAACATCCACATAGGTATAATAATCAACGATGCCAGGGCTAGTAAAACGCTGACACTACCCATAACTAGAAAGAAACGTCGTGTTCTCCCAGCGGTCCGTATCCCCTTTTTAACTCATACCGAGGTGTAAGGCTCGCGAATTCACGCTATACAAAAAGCTACACTGTATTAAAGCCGTGCTTTGATCATCAACCACAAGACTCTGCTTTTCAATAGAAGCCTTGTTCACTGCATCTCAGCGTGCCACACAGGCAATTCATGCCATGCGACTGATATCTATTGATACATAACCTCTGAGCTCGTATGTCTCAGAGAAGGGCGTTAAGCAAGAGAATAAATTCTCCGCCGCCAAACAAATATATATTTAACAGAAATCAATCAACACAGAATAAAATCCAATGTCAGACACACAATCCATTTACACGTCCGTTCTGGGTCTGAACGAAACCGGAGGCACTTTATACCTCGCATATCCATTGATCTCCAAATACGTCTGGACGATCACTAACTATTTCCATCTTCTTGGGTGTACAGCCCAATCAAGATCATCAGTAATTATCCAAACGATGTGAAGACCTCCGGTCTTCGACCACCGTCTTCATCTTCGACTTATCGTCAAAATAGTTATTCAGAATGGGTATAGACCCGGCCTTTCTGAATAACTCGCGTATATAATAAACAAGTGCCATAAAACACAACATACGCCTCATTCCAATCCATCAGTCACTAACCATAAATTAGTAAGAGAGCAATTGCCCAAATATTAACCCCGAAGGCCGAAACCAACAATCAGATCAATACCCAGGAAACCACTCTTCTTAGCTAACCTACAGCTAGTTTCTAAATTTCATATTCTTAGGGAAAAGTTCCCATTAATTTTATCAAAGATAAATTCTACTAAATTCATTCTTTAATCTTCCTTTGGATATCATTTCAAACCATATCATGGTTTTCCAAACTAGTCGGGATTATCGAACCACACCGAAGTAATTATTTATTTTATTTCCCAATCCTAACCTATTCATCCCATAGAGCAAAATTGGTAATACTCCATATCTAACACGGTGTGATCGGAAAAATTAATTATCATTTCACGTTCAAATCTAATTAAAGATTTAACTATCTCTTTGGAGCAAAACTGGTGATACTCCATTCTCGATCACTTTCCAAATTTGATAATTTAAATTATCAATTCACATTTAGATCTAACTACAGATTCATTAAAACTGCCCTTAGTTTTAATCTTCTCAAAAATCAATATACTGTCTTTAACTGGGTTAAAGATCCAATGTCATTTAAAACACGGTTCACGATAAACCCAAAATCACATTCCATTCTATCAGCCTCTAACCATAAATTAGCAAGAGAACAATTCCCCAAATATTAACCCCGAAGGCCGAAACCAACATCAGATCAATACGCAGGAAACCATTCAACTTAACTAACCTACAGTTAGTTTCTAATCCTCTTAACTCCATTGTTAATCGGGTTAAAGAACAAGTGTTATTTAAAATACCGTTCACGATAAACCCAAAAATCAATTTCAATTCAATTCCAATTAGATATTAATTAATTGGTATACTTCATTAAATCTAAATAAAATGATTTAATCTTTTCTCAACTGGATTCAAGAACAGTGTTCATGAAGACACCATTCACGACAAATCCAAAATCCAATTTGATATTAAATGCAAGGCTCTGAATAGAAAATATATCGGCTTATATTCAATATCAAATTCTGAAGTCAACAAATATCGTATTGGAAATAACGATATAAATATATCTTTCAAATTTCCATAACCATATCTGTATAATCACGAAATCCAACGTCGAAATATTCCGAAGATGATTTCGATTCAAATCCACTCCAATTCATATATTGGAAATTCTGGTTATTTTCAAAATCACTCCAAATCCAATTTTATTTATTTAAAAATATTGGATTATAATTCTAGTTCAAAACTAGTTCATTTCGATAAAATCTATTTTTATCCTTTCAAATGTGGAATTTTTCATCCCAGTTCTTTCCAATTCATATATTATGATTTTACACAAATTATTGATATTTTTAATAATTTTATCAAGGCCCGTACAGTTGGTTTTCAATAACTGCCACCGAACTGCACTTACAGCGACCTTTTCCAAACTTGATTTGGACATAATTCCAAATCCAACCGTTAGATTTCAAATTTCTAATATTCATCGGAAAGCTCTTTTCGATACGAACCCAATGGTTCTGGTTTTAGAAGAATCTGACAGTCGGATCTCCCGTAATGTCCATTCGAAGTCAATGGTCGAAATTCATGAGCTACCGCAGCGCGTTGCGTTCTATTCAGGCCATCATATATATATATATATATATAATATATATATATATTATATAGACTTTGTCGATTTCCTTTTAAAACGTATTTTATAAATCGTTTTAAATTCGTTTTCAAAATGATTTCAACTTCATATTCAATTTCAAATCAAAATTGAATATTCCATATCATTAACATATAAATGATAATATTTTCAAAACATTATAATTTGAAATCACTTCTTTTTCGATATTCGTTATAAAAAGGAATAAAATCGATATAAATATCGTTCGCGTCAAAATGGCGCAAATCTAACCAACACGGCTTCATATATTTCTATTTCAAATATTTATTTCAAATATTCCTTTTTCAAATATTCCTATTCAAATATTTCTGTTCAAATATTTCTCTTCAAATATTTCTATTCAAATATTTCTATTCAAATATTCCTATTCAAATATTTTAATTCAAATATTTCTATTCAAATATTTCTGTTCAAAACTGGAATGAGGCCCAATCAATTACCATAGATTTTTTTTTTCTATGGATTTCCATACAACACATGTATAAATCAACAGTGACAAATAATCAACCATCATTCAGAGTGCACTACTGAACTGTCTATCAACCTATCGATCGACATACAACTATACAATTGGGACTAGTGTACGTTAAATATCATCCCAATACCCGTGTGGGGTTTCAATCCACAAATACTGAATATTATTTGTCTAGTTGGGCAACGTGTAAAATTTATCGTCCCAATCAATATCAGTCAAATCAGTGTACATAAACAAATCGTCTGATTTGTAAATGAATATATTATTTTTATTCACCCGCACGTTAAAAATTATATTTTTAACGATAAAATATTTTATCTCAACACATGAATTTCTATTCAGCTTATTTATTAAATAAAATGATATCTTTATTTTTCTAACTTATTTTAGAAAATTTCGGCGGTATAACGGCACGATACTAGAAACGGGACAAGGCCTAGCCTTATCCCCGGTCTAATAATGGCCTACGCCATACACCTACCAATTTAATCAATCCCATTTCACATCCCAAACAAATTCAATCAAATTTATCAGCCAAACAAATAAATTAATCACCAAACATTCAACCAAACAAACAAGCCGTTCATGGTCTGTGGACGACGAGTGTCGGGTGCTACTAAGCACCGTCTACATCCTAGTATATATTTTTAACTAGAAAAGAAGAGTTAAAGTGAGAAGTTCTCACCGACTAGCTAAACCAAACGCCACGACTATGTAGAATTCTTCGTCATGCTCGCCTTTCGTCAATTTCGTTGCCCGTATTCACTACATATATAAAAATCACATTTTTATATTGTTGTTATGTATATAAAAATCACATTTTTAGACGGCTGCTATATAGATAAAAATTCTATTTTTACATCGCTACTATATAGATAAAAATTCTATTTTTACACTTTACATTATATAAAAATTATATTTTCATATCTTACTACTTGAATAAAAATTATATTTTTATCCTACTAATTGAACGATAAAAATCATAACTTTCCATAACAAAGATAGTATTTTCCTTTAAACGAAGATCATATTTTTATTTTCTTCTTTCTTTGCTTTCATATGATAAAGATCAAATTTTTATATGTTAAAAATATAAACAAATATCCAATTCTTTTTTTATAAAAAAAACAAACCTTCATATTCATTAAAAATCAAACCTTTATATTCTTTAAAAATCAAACTTTAATATTCTAAAACAAATATATAAAAACTAAAATTAAATTCAATAAAAAAAACTTACAGCAGCATTGGGGGAAAGGCTTGGCGTCGAGGTGGCGCAAGGGGAAGGTGGGGAGGCGGCCTTCAGTTGGTCGGGGTGCAGTGGTGCCAGAGGGGGGGGGGGGGGCGACGGCTGTTTATGGGTTGTGGGGGTGGGCACGTCGTATGGGGAGAGGAGGGAGGAACGAGGAGGCTGGATGGGAGAGGATCGGCGAGGGGGAAGAGGGAAGTTGGTGGCGCCTGTGGCGGCGCGAGGGGGGGCTGCGATGGTGGCGACGGCTAGGGTTCCGTCGCCCCTTTTCCTTCTTCCTTTTTTTAATCGCTGTTAGGGAGTGAGAAGACTGAGGGGTGGGGGTAAGTATAAGGGAATTATATATATTTTATTATTTATTTTAATTTCAAAAACTAACCTTTATTTTCGTACTCGAAATCCAACCCACCGACTGTCGTCCATAGCTAATTATCCCCATTCCAAACACAATGGCATATGTATCGTAGGCTGATTCGCCTGTTTCGACCAGTTCCCGTTCAAATCAAAATATAACTCTATTTATTGAATTTGAACGCGCATTTCAATTTACCGGGGCCACGTATGAACTCTAAAAATTCCCGAGAAATATTTTCTAGCTTCGTATTGACGATACGGTCCTAACAAAACTAATTTCGTCAAATTCCGAGACCGTTTGAAAAATGGCCATTTTCCAGTCGATTAAAATCAACTGAAACTGTCAAAACACGTTTTCCTTTGCCACGCTCACATATTGATTCGAAAAATTACAAATTTTTGAAATCTAGCAATATGTTGACATCACGGATCCAACAAAAGTGGTTTCGTCGAAACCGAGGTCGTTTGCAAAATTTCCATTTTTAAGGGCCAGAATTCCATAGGGACTATTTTGAATTTTCAACTGGAAATAACTTTTGATTCCCGCTATGAAATTTCAAATTTTTGGATTCGTTGGAAAGATATTCTCAATTAGATTCTAATATTTTTGGTTTTGCTAAAATCCGGTTTATTTTGCATCCTGCACATTCATTTGAATTTTGAAATTGAATTATCGAACTACCGCGCCATTTTCAATTCCTTTTATATTTAAAATAAATATATATATTCTAACGACGATTCGAATAAATATATACTTCTATTTCTATTCAAAATAAATTTCTTGTCGTTATTATTTAAAATATTCAAAATTCATTAAGATTGCCAAAATAAAAATTTTAAATTGGCTCAGAATTTCCGGGTTGTTACAATCTCCCTCACTTAAAATTTTTCGTCCCCGAAAAGGAACGAAGCTGAAAGTTGTTTTACTAACCAACTCAACTTCCATTATTTTCTTTACGGCTTAAGTTCTTCAACTTTTCAGTTTCTAAGAACTTTTCAAATTTTTCAAAAATTTGGCTGATACCCTAAATTTTCGAAATTTTTTGCCATAACCTCCCCTGCACCGGGGACTTCAGGATATTTCATATAGCCTCCCAAGGCCTTCTTCAACCAAAAAGAAAAAAGAAAAAGCCAATCGGCTCATAAAATCATCCAAAACCCAAGAAATACAATAAACATGTACCTAATTGTCGGGCAAACAATTTTATTCCTCTTCTCTAGCCTCCCTGCTATGACCTGTTCAATGTAAGTACATGTATATGCATGCAATTGTAAACAATTTTCAATACAGTTCAATATTTGGTTCAATTTGGCCTAAATTCACTGTTCATTCACAAAATGTTTTAAAGGAATAATCATACAACACGACCATTAATCAATTAGTGAATTAACGTTTCAAATTCATAATTTTGATATATATATATATATATATATATAGAAAATCATGTTTCTGATGCCAAATCACAATAATGTATTCTAGCTATATTTTGGGTTCTCACACCAGCCTAATGGAAATATATAGATATCACACCTTCGAAACTCGAACATAAATGCTGATGATGTTTCGAACCACCATCAGAACATCTCCGGGCTACTAGAGTGCGGTTCTATATCTATCCAGTATACTAAAACTTCGACTATACGTTCATGACGCGTATACGCGAAATCTTTATATACTCGATCGTTCAAATTCAAAATAAATAAATATTCAAATACGTATAAAACGATTTAAATTTCAAAACAAAATTAGTTTTCATTTTAAAAATATACTCTTCACACTCGTTCTAGGATACTACTAATCCCATCTCTAACGAGTTATTCTAATTGGATATTACTAATCCAATCTCTGATGAATTCTTTCGTATGGTTCTAATGTGTCTTGTTCTCGAGCTCTGTAAACCAGAGCTCTGATACCAAACTGAGACGACCTGAACTTCCCCATGAAGGAAAGCATGGATTGAATTGAGGACAAGCCCAATCAGAACACAAACAGTAGAACATTTCATTGTTTATTACAACAATTCCATCAGAATACAAGAATATACAGAGTATGAATGAATATTATACATTCGATAAATATCAGAGATTTCAATAATTTACATAGCAGCGGAAAAACAATACAAAACACAACTGAAAGTAATACATGGATACAGAGCTTTCCGAGCATCGTTCCAACTGTAAATCAGGATCCTGTGAATATAAAATCTGCAAAACCAAAACTACTAGCTGCCCATGTCGAAAATAAGGGCACCCAGAGTTTAGGTTAAAACAATAAACTCCAGGTCAGTCATGTGACTGGTGTGAGAACTAAAACAGTCATTAAAACTTTACTTTAAAAGAGAGTAATTCAAGGGACCACGCCGTATAACACGGAACGGGTTTCCTCCCGAGAATACCAGTGCTTAAAACAAACAACGCAATGCTTTTTGGAAAAATGAAGCTATTATAAGACCCAGGTCCCATCACACAATGCAACGCAAGCCGGAGGATAGGGTTGTAATAACCCAGAAATTCTGAACCAGTTTAAATTTTTTATTTTGGCAATTTTAGCGAATTTTGAATATTTAAAATGAATTACTTTAAATAAAAACGACGAGAAATTTATTTTGAATATAATTCGAACGTATATATTATATACGTCATCGTTAGAATATAAATAATTATATATAATTATAAAAAGGAATTGAAAATGGCGCGGTAGTTCGATAATTCGATTTCAAACTTCAATTGAATATACCGGGTGCAAAACAAACCGGATTTTAGTGAAACCAAAAATAATAGGATCTAATTGATAATATCTTTCCAACGAATCTGAAAAATCTAAATTTCATAGCGGGGATCAAAAGATATGTCCAGTTGAAAATTCTGAATGGTCGCTATGGAATTCAGGCCCTTAAAAATAGACATTTTGCAAACGACCTCGGATTTCGACGAAACCACTTTTGTTGGGTCTGTGATGTCAAATTAATGTTAGATTCCAAATTTCATAATTTTTTGAATCAATATGTGAGCGTGACAAAGGAAAACGTGTTTGACCAGTTTCAGTTGATTTTAATCAGCTGGAAAATGGCCATTTTTCCAACGGCCTCAGAATTCGACGAAACTAGTTTTGTTAGGACCGTATCATCAATACGAAGCTAGAAAATATTTTTTTGGAATTTTTCTAGTTAGTATGTGACCCCGGTAAATTGAAATGCGCGTTCAAATTCAATATATAGAGTTATATGTTGATTTTAACGGAAACTGATCGAAACAGTCGAATCAGCCTACGATACATATCCCATTGTGTTTGGGATGGGGGTAATACGCTATGGACGACAGGCGGTGGGCCTCGTTTAGAGGTCGTATGTAAAAGTAACTTTTTGAAATTTAAATAATAAAAAAATAAAAATAAAACCTTCCTCTCCTTTATTTCCTCTGCCCCCCCTTATTCTTCGATGCATCAGGAAAAAAAAAGAGACGCGATACACGATCTGGGAAGCCGCCGCCTGGCCTCCTTCGCGCCCCCCAGCAGCGTTGACGCTGACCATCTCCCTCCCCTAGTCGCGCTCTGGCGCAACTCCTCCTCGAAACCCGATCCAAACCCGAACCCTAACCCAAAGGGGCCCCACCGGTCAGCCCTAGCCCACCACCGACACCTCCGACCTGCGCCCCACCTCCATGCTCAGCCAAAGCCACCACCACTTCCCCCTTTCTCTCCTCAGTCCTCTCCTCTTCCATTCAAGACCCCTAGCACCCCTAAACCCCTCTGAAAAAGAAAAGTAAGCTTCTTTCTTTGTTTAATTATTTTTCTTGGGCTGTAATTAAATTGTTAGGAGGAAATAACGTTGTTTTTCATAGGAATGTGATTTCTAAGATATTAAAAATGTGATTTTTATATATTGAATAGCGAAGTAAAAATTCGATTTTTATATATTGAATAGCGAAGTAAAAATTCGATTTTCATATATTGAATAGCGAAGTAAAAATTCGATTTTTATATATTGAATAACAAAGTAAAAATTCGATTTTTATATATTGAATAGAAAAGTAAAAATTCAATTTTTAAATATATGAAGTGATTATAAAAATATGATTTTTAAATTGAAAGTGAACAAATAAAAATGTGATTTTTATTTTAAAGACATCAGTATATAAAAATGTGATTTTTATATATGTAGTGGCTACAGTCAACGAAGGAAAAAAAAGGCGAGAACGACGAAGACTTCTGCAAAAGAAGAGTCGAGAGGATTGGATAGCTATCGGTGAGAACTTCTCACTCTTCAATTTCTTTTTCTAGTTATATATATATACTAGGATGCAGACGGTGTTTAGTAGCACCCGACACCCGTCATCTACAGACCATGGATGGCTTGTTTGTTTAATTGTTTTGTTGTGTAGTTGGTTAGATTATTTGGTTGGAATTGAATTGTTTGGTGAAATGGAATAGATTTGATTGATGTGTGAATGGCGTGGGCCTTCACTAGACCGGGGATAAGGCTAGGCCTTGTCCCGTTTCTAGTATCGTGCCATTATGCCGCCGAAATTTTCTAAAATAAGTTAGAAAAATAAAAATATCATTTTTATTTTGTAAATGAACTGAATAAAAATCGATGTGTTAAAATAAAATATTTTATCGTTAAAAATATAATTTTTAGCGTGAATGTGAATAAATAAATATTTATAAACAAATCGACCGATTTGTTTATATACACTGATTTGACTGATATCGATTGGGTCGATAAATTTTACACATCGCCCAACTGCACAAATAAAATTTGTGCTTGATTGTTTGAAACCCCACACGGGAATTGGGATAAAATACGACATACACTAATCCCAATAATTAGTTGTTTGTCGATCGATCGATTGACAGGCTGTTATAAGCGTTAGATATCTATATTTGATGCTTATACAGTGTAGTGCACTTTGGATGATGGTTGATTATTTATCGTTGCTATTATGTACATGTGTTGTATGGAATCCATATAATTAACTTTATATGGTAATTGATTGGGCCTCATTCCAATTGGGCAAATAAAGAATATTATAAAATAAAGGTTCATGTGTTGACAGTACTCATCCGTTGAGATTAGTCATGTGTTGAACAAAATATTTTAACAATAAAACTTACATCTTTATCATATATAAGATTAGAAACTAATTGGAAAATAGATAAGAAGAGTGGTCTCCTGGATATTGATCTGATGTTGGTTTCGGCCTTCGGGGTTAATATTCAGGGAATCGTTCTCTTACTAATTTACGGTTGGAGTCTAATTTGATATCAAACGATAGATACCTTAATTTTCTTAAAATATATTAAATAACAAAAATAGTCACACGTGGACCGTACTCATTCGTTGAGATTAGTCATGTGTTGACAAGAATAAATATTCAATTATTGAATAGAATAACGGAATTATGGAAATATATAAAGCCGTATTGATTAGAGATGCGCTATTTTGACGCGAACGATATTTATATCGATTATATTCGTTTTTGAATTTGAATTGAATATAAAACGAATTCGAATTGAATATATAACGAAATGAATTCGAATTGAATATAAAACAAATTCGAATTGAATATATTACGAAATGAATTCGAATCGAATAGAAAACGAATTTGATTTCAATTGAATATATAACGAATTTAATTTGAATTGAATATATAACGAATTTAATTTGAATTGAATATATAACGAATTTGATTTGAATTGAACAGAAAACCAATTTGATTTGAATTGAATAAAAAACCAATTTGAATTCGAATCGAATAGAAAACGAATTTGATTTCAATTGAATATATAATGAATTGAATTTGAATTGAATAGAAAACCAATTTGAATTCGAATCGAATAGAAAACGAATTTGATTTCAATTGAATATATAATGAATTGAATTTGAATTGAATAGAAAACCAATTTGAATTGAATTGAATTGAAAACCAATTTGAATTGAATTGAATAGAAAACAAATTTGAATTGAATTGAATAGAAAACGGATTCGAATTGAATTGAAAACGAATTCCAATTGAATTGAAAACGAATTGAAATGAATTCAAATTGAATGGAAATTTGAATTGAAATGAAATGAATTTTAAAACGAATTTATAAGGAAAAATTCAATTTTGATTTGAATTGAAATGGAAGTTGAAATTGTTTTTGAAACGAATTTAAAACTATTTACAAAATTGGTTTTAAATAGAAATCGACAAAATATATATTATATATATTATATATATAATATAATGGCCTGAATAGAACGCGCGCGCCGCGACAGTTCGTGAATTTCGACCATTTATTTCAAACGGACATTACGGGAGATCCGACCGTCGGATTCTCCTAAAACTGGAACCGTTGGGTTCGTATCGAAAAGAGCTTTCTAAAGAATATTAGAAATTTGATATCTAATGGTTGGATTTGGAGATATGTCCAAATCAATTTCAGAAAAGGTCGCTGTAAGTGCAGTTCGATGGCCGTTGATGGAAATCGACTGTACGGGCCTTGATAAAATTATTAAAAATATCAATAATTTGTGTAAAATCATAAGAAATGATTTGGGAAAAATTGGGATGAAAACTCCATATTTGAAAAGATAAAAATAGTTTTTTATCGAAATAAACTAGTTTGAACTAAAATTAAACCCGTTTATTTTTAAATAGATAAACTGGATTTGAAAT
The DNA here is from genome assembly GCA_030737875.1 of Allium sativum. Classification (NCBI taxonomy): domain Eukaryota; kingdom Viridiplantae; phylum Streptophyta; class Magnoliopsida; order Asparagales; family Amaryllidaceae; genus Allium; species Allium sativum. The sequence goes on from CM060916.1 coordinate 204,792,993, forward strand.
GGGTTTAAATAGAATGGATTCATGGGTTTATCGTGAACTGTGTTTTAAATAACACTTGTTCTTTAACCCGATAATAAATATAATGAGATTTGGGTTTGTCGTGAACTATGTTTTAAATGACACTATTTCTTTAACCCAATAAAAGGAGTTTTAATGAATCTGCAATTAGATTGAAATGTGAATTGATAATCTAAATTATCAAATTTAGAAATTGAGCGAGAATGGAGTATCACCAGTTTTGCTCCAAAGCGATAGTTAAATCTTTAATTAGATTTGAACGTGAAATGGTAATTAAGTTTACCGATAACACCGTGGTGTTAGATATGGAGTATTACCAGTTTTGCTTCATGGGATGAATAGGTTGGGATTGGGAAATAAAATAAATAATTACTTCGGTGTGGTTCGCTAATCTCAACTAGTTTGGAAAAGCATAATTTGGTTTGAAATGACATCCAAAGGAAGATTAAAGAATAAATTTTAAAGAATTTATCTTTGATAAAATTAATGGGAACTTTTCCCAAAAGATGTGAATATTTAAATAACAGAATATTCAGAATTGGAATGAGGCGTATGTTGTGTTTGTGTAACATTTGTTTTAATATACGCGGGTTGTTCGGAAAGTCCGGGTTTATACCCATTCTGAATAACCGATTCGACGATATGTCGAAGATGAAGACGGTGGTCGAAGACCGGAAGTCTTCACATCGTTTGGATAATTACTGACGATCCTGATTGGGCTGTACACCCAAGAGGATGGAAATAGTTGGTGGTCGTCCAGACGTACTTGGAGATCGATGGATACGCGAGGAAAGTGCCTCCGGTTTCGTTTAGACCCAGAACGAACTTGTAAATGGATTGTGTGTCTGACATTGGATTTTATTCTGTGTTGATTGATTTCTGTTAAATATATATCTGTTTGGCGGCGGAGAATTTATTCTCTTGCTTAACGCCCTTCTCTGAGACGTACGAGCTTAGAGGTTATATATCGATAGATATCAATCGCATGGCATGAATTGCCTGTGTGGCACGCTGAGTTGCATGGATCAAGGCTTCTGTTGAAAAGCAAAGTCTTGTGGTTGATGATCAAAGCACGGCCTTTGTGGCGTAGCTTTGTGTTTAGCGTGGATTCGCGAGCCTCACACCTCGGTATGAGTTAAAAACGGGATACGGACCGTTGGGAGAACACGACGTTTCTTTCTAGCTTTGGTGGTGTCAGTGACTTACCAGCCCTGACATTTATATACTTTTCACCAATGTGGTTGTTGGAATGAGGCGCCTCGATTATAGGTCTGTAAGGACCGGGAAACGTGTGTTCAGGCATAACTAATCCTCTAACGTAAGTGAGGACCGGCCCAGCCGAATCCAGGATTGCCCAGAGTGTGTAGTCCTGAGACATTTGCTAGAGTGTCTCGAACGCGGAGAGGAGCTTGCCCCTTGCCTCGACTCATGACGGAAATCCAATTTCCAATACGTGTATTACGGTTTTAATTGTAGAACTAGTATGGCGACATGATATATGGTACCCATGCCGTCTATGATTTATATTTATGATTGAAATTGTTTTGACACTATGCACTTGTTATAGTATCAAATGATTTGTTTTAAACGTACCAAGCATGTTTGGCTATTATAAGGGAAAACCCTATCCTCCGGCTTGCGTTGCATTGTGTGATGGGACCTGGGTCTTATAATAGCTTCATTTTTCGAAAAAGCATTGCGCTGTTTATTGATATGCACTGGTATTCTTGGGAGGAAACCCGTTCCGTGTTATACGGCGTGGTCCCTTGAATTACTCTCTTTTAAAGTAAAGTTTTAAATAACTGTTTTAGTTCTCACACTAGTCACATGACTGACCTGGAGTTTATTGTTTTAACCAAAACTCTGGGTGCCCCTATTTTCCCGCACGTGCAGCTAGTAGTTTTGGTTTTGCTGATTTATATTCACAAGATCCTGGTTTACAGCTGGAATGATATCCGGAAAGCTCTGTATCCGTATATCACCTTCAGTTGTGCTTTGTATTATTTTCCGCTGCTATGTAATTTATTGTAATCTCTGATATTTATCGAATGTAATTTATTCATTATACTCTGTATATTCTTGTATCTGATGGAATTGTTGTAATATACAATGAAATGTTCTTCCGTCTGCGTTCTATTTTGTCCTGTTCTCAAAACGATCAGGGATTTCGAACGGTCTAGATCGGTTTAACGACTGATTCGGATCGAGCGAAATTCCCGACCGTCACATTTGGTATCAGAGCTTTGGTTTACAGAGCTCGAGAACAAGGCACATTAGAACCATACGAAAGAATTCATCAGATATTGGATTAGTAATATCCAATTAGAATGACTCGTTAGTGATAGGATCAGTAGTATCCTAGAACGAGTGTGAAGAGTATATTTTTCAAATAAAAACAATTTTGTTTTGAAAATTTAAACCATTTTATACGTATTTGAATATTTATTTATGTTGAATTTGGACAATCCAATATATAAAGGTTTTGCATATACGCGTCATGAACGTATATTCGAAGTTTTAATATACTGGATAGATATAGGATCACATTCTAGACACCCGGAGATGGTTCTGATGATTGATATATCATTATCAGAATTTGTGTTCGTGTTTCGAAGGTGTGATTTTCAATATATTTCCATTAGACTGGTGTGAGAACCAAAACTTATATAGATAGATTTATTTGTTGTGAATTGGCATCAAAAACATGATTTTTGTATATGTATCAAATTATGAATTTGAAATTCTAATTCACTAATTGATTGATGATTGTGTTGTTTGATTATTGTTGCCTAATTGAATTTTGAACCATTTAGCCTAATTGAATCAAATATTGAACTATATTGAAAATTGGTCGCATTTGCTTGCATTTACATGTACTTACATTGAACAGGTCATAGCAAGGAGGCTAGAGCAGAGAATAAAATTTGTTTGCCCGACAAATAGGTACATGTTTATCATAATTTACCATTTTGTTTGGGTGATGATGATTTTATGAGCCTATTGGCTAGCCGCTTGGCTTTTTCTTTTTCTTTTTGAGATCAGAAGGCATATATGGCAATTTCGGGATTTTCCCGTGGCTCCCGGTGCAGGGGAGGTTATGGCGAAATTTTTCGAAAATTTAGGGTGTTAGCCAAATTTTTGAAGAATTTGAAAATTCTCAGAAACTGAAAAGTTGGAGAATGGAAGCCAGATAGAACGTAGAGTTGATTAATCAAACCACTTTCGACTTTGTTCCTTTTCGGAGACGAAAAGTTTTAAGTGGGGCAGATTGTAATAACCCGGAAATTCTGAACTAGTTTAAAATTTTTATTTTGGCAATTTTAGCGAATTTTGAATATTTAAAATTTATTATTTTAAATAAAAACGACGAGAAATTTATTTTGAATATAATTCGAACGTATATATTATATACGTCGTTGTTAGAATATAAATAATTATATATAATTATAAAAAGGAATTGAAAATGGCGCGGTAGTTCGATAATTCGATTTCAAACTTCAATTGAATATACCGGGTGCAAAACAAACCAGATTTTAGTGAAACCAAAAATAATAGGATCTAATTGATAATATCTTTCCAACGATTCTGAAAAATCGAAATTTCATAGCGGGGATCAAAAGATATGTCCAGTTGAAAATTCTGAATAGTCACTATGGAATTCAGGCCCTTAAAAATAGACATTTTGCAAGCAACCTCGGATTTCGACGAAACCACTTTTGTTGGGTCCGTGATGTCAAATTATTGTTAGATTCCAAATTTCATAATTTTTCGATTCAATATGTGAGCGTGGCAAAGGAAAACGTATTTGACCAGTTTCAGTTGATTTTAATCGGCTAGAAAATGGCCATTTTTCCAACGGCCTCAGAATTCGACGAAACTAGTTTTGTTAGGACCGTATCGTCAATACGAAGCTAGAAAATATTTTTCTGGAATTTTTCTAGTTAGTATGTGACCCTGGTAAATTGAAATACGCGTTCAAATTCAATATATAGAGTTATATGTTGATTTTAACGGAAACTGATCGAAATAGTCGAATCAGCCTACGATACATATCCCATTGTGTTCGAGACGGGGGTAATACGCTATGGACGACAGGCGGTGGGCCTCGTTTAGAGGTCGTATGTAAAAGTCAACTTTTTGAAATTTAAATAATAAAAAAATAAAAATAAAACCTTCCTCTCCTTTATTTCCTCTGCCCCCCCCCTTTATTCTTCGATGCATCAGAAAAAAGAAAAAAAAGAGGCGCGATACACTATCTGGGAAGCCGCCGCCTGGCCTCCATCACGCCCCCCAGCGGCGTTGACGCTGACCATCTCCATCCCCTAGTCGCGCTCTGGCGTAACTCCTCCTCGAAACCCGATCCAAACCCGAACCCTAACCCAAAGGGGCCACCACCGGTCAGCCCTAGCCCACCACCGCCACCTCTGACTTGCGCCCCACCTCCATGCTCAGCCAAAGCCACCGCCACTTCCCCCTTTCTCTCCTCAGTCCTCTCCTCTTCCATTGAAGACCCCTAGCACCCCTAAACCCCTCTGAAAAAGAAAAGTAAGCTTCTTTCTTTGTTTAATTATTTTTCTTGGGCTGTAATTAAATTGTTAGGAGGAAATAACGTTGTTTTTCATAGGAATGTGATTTCTAAGATATTAAAAATGTGATTTTTATATATTGAATAGCGAAGTAAAAATTCGATTTTTATATATTGAATAGCGAAGTAAAAATTCGATTTTTATATATTGAATAGCGAAGTAAAAATAGGATTTTTATATATTGAATAGTGAAGTAAAAATTCGATTTTTATATATTGAATAGCAAAGTAAAAATTCGATTTTTAAATATATGTAGTGATTATAAAAATATGATTTTTAAATTGAAAGTGAACAAATAAAAATGTGATTTTTATTTTAAAGACATCAGTATATAAAAATGTGATTTTTATATATGTAGTGGCTACGGTCAACGAAGGAAAAAAAAAGGCGAGAACGACGAAGACTTCTGCAAAAGAAGAGTCGAGAGGATTGGATAGCTATCGGTGAGAACTTCTCACTCTTCAATTTCTTTTTCTAGTTATATATATATACTAGGATGCAGACGGTGTTTAGTAGCACTCGACACCCGTCATCCACAGACCATGGATGGCTTGTTTGTTTAATTGTTTGGTTGTGTAGTTGATTAGATTATTTGGTTGGAATTGAATTGTTTGGTGAAATGGAATAGATTTGATTGATGTGTGAATGGCGTGGGCCTTCACTAGACCGGGGATAAGGCTAGGCCTTGTCCCGTTTCTAGTATCGTGCCATTATGCCGCCGAAATTTTCTAAAATAAGTTAGAAAAATAAAAATATCATTTTTATTTTGTAAATGAACTGAATAAAAATCGATGTGTTAAAATAAAATATTTTATCGTTAAAAATATAATTTTTAGCGTGAATGTGAATAAATAAATATTTATAAACAAATCGACCGATTTGTTTATATACACTGATTTGACTGATATCGATTGGGTCGATAAATTTTACACATCGCCCAACTGCACAAATAAAATCTGTGTTTGATTGTTTGAAACCCCACACGGGTATTGGGATAAAATACGACATACACTAATCCCAATAATTAGTTGTTTGTCGATTGATCGATTGACAGGCTATTATAAGCGTTAGATATCTATATTTGATGCTTATACAGTGTAGTGCACTTTGGATGATGGTTGATTATTTATCGTTGCTATTATATACATGTGTTGTATGGAATCCATATAATTAACTTTATATGTAATTGATTGGGCCTCATTCCAATTGGGAAAATAAAGAATATTATAAAATAAAGGTTCATGTGTTGACAGTACTCATCCGTTGAGATTAGTCATGTGTTGAACGAAATATTTTAATAATAAAATTTACATCTTTATCATATATAAGATTAGAAACTAATTGGAAAATAGATAAGATGAGTGGTCTCCTGGATATTGATCTGATGTTGGTTTCGGCCTTCGGGGTTAATATTCAGGGAATCGTTCTCTTACTAATTTACGGTTGGAGTCTAATTTGATATCAAACGATAGATACCTTAATTTTCTTAAAATATATTAAATAACAAAAATAGTCACACGTGGACCGTACTCATTCGTTGAGATTAGTCATGTGTTGACAAGAATAAATATTCAATTATTGAATAGAATAACGGAATTATGGAAATGTATAAAGCCGTATTGATTAGAGATGCGCTATTTTGACGCGAACGATATTTATATCGATTATATTCGTTTTTGAATTTGAATTGAATTGAATATAAAACGAATTCGAATTGAATATACAACGAAATGAATTCGAATTGAATATAAAACGAATTCGAATTGAATATATAACGAAATGAATTCGAATCGAACAGAAAACGAATTTGATTTCAATTGAATATATAACGAATTTAATTTGAATTGAATATATAACGAATTTAATTTGAATTGAATATATAACGAATTTGATTTGAATTGAATAGAAAACCAATTTGATTTGAATTGAATAGAAAACCAATTTGAATTCGAATCGAATAGAAAACGAATTTGAATTCAATTGAATATATAATGATTTGAATTTGAATTGAATAGAAAACCAATTTGAATTCGAATCGAATAGAAAACGAATTTGATTTCAATTGAATATATAATGAATTGAATTTGAATTGAATAGAAAACCAATTTGAATTGAATTGAATAGAAAACCAATTTGAATTGAATTGAATAGAAAACGAATTTGAATTGAATTGAATAGAAAACGAATTGAATTGAAAACGAATTCGAATTGAATTGAAAACGAATTGAAATCAATTCAAATTGAATTGAAATTTGAATTGAATTGAAATGAATTTTAAAATGAATTTATAAGGAAAAATCCAATTTTGATTTGAATTGAAATGGAAGTTGAAATTGTTTTTGAAACGAATTTAAAACTATTTACAAAATTCGTTTTAAATAGAAATCGACAAAATATATATTATATATATTATATATATAATATAATGGCCTGAATAGAACGCGCGCGCCGCGACAGTTCGTGAATTTCGACCATTTATTTCAAACGGACATTACGGGAGATCCGACCGTCGGATTCTCCTAAAACCGGAACCGTTGGGTTCGTATCGAAAAGAGATTTCTAACGAATATTAGAAATTAGAAATCTAATGGTTGGATTTGGAGATATGTCCAAATCAATTTCAGAAAAGGTCGCTGTAAGTGCAGTTCGATGGCCGTTGATGGAAATCGACTGTACGGGCCTTGATAAAATTATTAAAAATATCAATAATTTGTGTAAAATCATAAGAAATGATTTGGGAAAAATTAGGATGAAAAACTCCATATTTGAAAAGATAAAAATAGATTTTTATCGAAATAAACTAGTTTGAACTAAAATTAAACCCGTTTATTTTTAAATAGATAAATTGGATTTGAAATGGGTTTAAATGGAATGGATTCATGGGTTTATCGTGAACTGTGTTTTAAATAACACTTGTTCTTTAACTCGATAATAAATAGAATGAGATTTGGGTTTGTCGTGAACTATGTTTTAAATGACACTAGTTCCTTAACCCAGTAAAAGGAGTTTTATTGAATCTGCAATTAGATTGAAATGTGAATTGATAATCTAAATTATCAAATTTAGAAATTGAGCGAGAATGGAGTATCACCAGTTTTGCTCCAAAGCGATAGTTAAATCTTTAATTAGATTTGAACGTGAAATGGTAATTAAATTTACCGATAACACCGTGGTGTTAGATATGGAGTATTACCAGTTTTGCTTCATGGGATGAATAGGTTGGGATTGCGAAATAAAATAAATAATTACTTCGGTGTGGTTCGCTAATCTCGACTAGTTTGGAAAACCATAAATTGGTTTGAAATGACATCCAAAAGAAGATTAAAGAATAAATTTTAAAGAATTTATCTTTGATAAAATTAATGGGAACTTTTCCCAAAAGATGTGAATATTTAAATAACAGAATATTCAGAATTGGAATGAGGCGTATGTTGTGTTTGTGTAACATTTGTTTTAATATACGTGGGTTGTTCGGAAAGTCTGGGTTTATACCCATTCTGAATAACCGATTCGACGATATGTCGAAGATGAAGATGGTGGTCGAAGACCGGAAGTCTTCACATCGTTTGGATAATTACTGACGATCCTGATTGGGCTGTACACCCAAGAGGATGGAAATAGTTGGTGGTCGTCCAGACGTACTTGGAGATCGATGGATATGTGAGGAAAGTGCCTCCAGTTTCGTTCAGACCCAGAACAAACTTGTAAATGGATTGTGTGTCTGACATTGGATTTTATTCTGTGTTGATTGATTTCTGTTAAATATATATCTGTTTGGCGGCGGAGAATTTATTCTCTTGCTTAACGCCATTCTCTGAGACATACGAGCTTAGAGGTTATATATCGATAGATATCAATCGCATGGCATGAATTGCCTTTGTGGCACGCTGAGTTGCATGGATCAAGGCTTCTGTTGAAAAGAAAATGTAACACCCCGAATTTTAGTTAATACTAAAATTCACTAATTACAGGATAAATAATCTCAGACGTGGGAATTGGGGGTAACGGGCTGCGTTATTGCGTTCGTCTCGGAAAAATACGCGAAATAGAGTCCGAGTTTTCGAGAATCGGAGTCCGTATGGCCCAGTTATGGCCCGATGAAGTTTGCAGAAAATTCAAAACTAAAACAGATTTAATAATTTCAAATACTCAGATTTGGAATGGGCCAGGCGGGGTCAGGCGGGAAGCTTCCCGCCTAACCCATGTCGACAGGGGTGTCGACAGGCCTGTCGACAGGGGTGTCGACATGCCTGTCGACTTGCCTGTCGACAGGGTGGCACCGTCCAGTGAACCTGGGTGCACCAGGTTGCACCAGGTTGGGTCTTGGGCTGGCTTGGAGGGCTGGTTCTGGAAGCTTCTTGGATCTGATGGTCCTAAATTAATCTAGGGTTAATCTAAGGGTCTAAAATGCAACCTAATCCTATAAATAACACCCTAACCCTACCCTAATTCATTCATAATTAAACCTAGTAACTAAACTATGGCAAAATGAAACTTGGTCATGGCCTCCACAAATCAATGAAGAGGAAAGCAAGCTCTAATCAATCTCTAATCCATTCTAAGTATCTTAATCTTCTTCATTAGCTTGCTAATTGTGTTTTGGTGAGTTTCTATGGCTTTAATAATCAATTGTTAAATTGATTATGGTAGGATGTGATAAGACATGGCTATGTTTGTGGATAAATGTATTTATGCAAGTTTGTATGATATGTGATTTGCAAGTTTTATGTTAAATGCAAGTTTAAGGCCATGTTTTATGATGCAAAACACCATGTTAAACATTTATGCATATGTGATATGTTATGCAAACTATATGTGAGAATATATGCAAGTTATATGTAACATGATATGCAAGTTATGCATGTGATTTTATGCATGCTAAGTAGTTGGTGTTATGCATGTTAAGTATTTGATGTTGTGCATGCTAAGTATTTGATTGTATGCATGTTAAGTATTGGGTTTTATGCATGCTAAGTGTTTGGGTTTATGCAAGTTAAGTGGTATGTTTATGCATAATAAGAAATTGGTTCTATGCACGCTAAGTAGGTGGTTTTATGCATGCTAAGTGTTTGGTATTATGCATAAATCATGACATGCAAGTTTACCCTCTTAAATGTGATGCATACATATGTGAGATAACATTTTTTATATGCTATGCATGTTTACCCTCTTTTAAGATGCAAGTCATATATGCAAGTTCAACATGTTAAGCAAGTTATGTGTATGCTTATATGCAAGATCAACATGTTATGCAAGTATGTGTATGATGTTATGTAAGTTATGTGCATGTTGTTGTGCAAGTTCATATGCAAGTTAGGTGTATGAGATTATGCAAGTTATATGCATGATGTTATGTAAGTTATGTGTATGTTGATATGCAAGTTATGTTTATGATATCATGCAAGTTATGTGTATGATGTTATGCAAGTTAACATGTAACATGTTGTGCAAGATCACACCTTTAAGACACATGCAAGTTCATCTTTGTATAACCTATGAACACTTATGCAAGTTGCCTTTAGATATGACATATGTATGTTCATGCAAGTTGGGTTATTTAGCAATGCTAGTTGGGTTAATATTATGATGTGAGTAGACACCTTTTAACCCATGTTAATGCTATTGTGTGCTAAGTGAAACCCATGTTAAGTATGAGAGAATCTTCTCTTGGAAATATGTCGTGTTAGCATAAGTGCGTGGGGAAACGATGGGGTTAATAGACATGTAAATGAATGGTGTGAAATGGTTATGATTAAGCATACCATAAAATGATTAAGCATAAATGGGAATTTACCTATTGAGTTAGGTCTACCCCATGGGAATTTACCTATTGAGTTAGGTCTACCCATGTTATGAAAACTTGATATTAATTAGGGATAATTAATATGGGGGTGATTAATTAGGTGTAATTAATCAACTAAGACACGAGGTTGGACCCTTTTGTAGCGGAAGTCTGCCCGGAACCGACCGGCCATCCAGCGGCTACAAATGATTGGCCCAATGTGAGAGGTCTTAGTCATAAATTAAATACATGATTAAAGTAAAGACACGAGGTTAGACCCTTTTGATGACAGAAGTCTGCCCGGAACCAACCGGCATATCCAGCAGTCATAAAAGACGGTCTAATGTGAGAGGTCTTTATGAGGTCATGATCTTAATTAATGAATTAAGAAACACTTAACCATATTAGCATGTAGTGGGACATGAGGGGTTAAGTGGGTGCCTTGGGGTGGCATGATGAGACTATTGGGTTGCCTTGGGTGGCAATAGAAAAATACGATTAGAATACTTAACCAAAGTCAAACATGTAATTAAACATGATTAAAGGGTTAAGTAAGTGCCATGGGTGGCATGTGAAAATACGATTAGAATACTTAACCAAAGTGGAACATGTAATTAAGCATGATTAAAGGGTTAAGTAAGTGCCTTGGGTGGCATGTGGGAATCAAGTAAGTGCTTTAGGTGGCATGTGGAAATCTAGTGGGTGCCCTTAGTGGCAATTTGAAATATGATTGATGACTTAACCAAAACTTAACATGTAAGTGGGCATGATTATAAAGAGGGGTTAAGTGGGATGCACTAGATAAAATTGCAAGCTTAGGTGGTAGCTTGTGGGGGCCCATTTCAACCAATATCCCAAACGTATCTTTGTGGGCTCGACTCAAGTCGAGTGACGGGACACGCATATTGGGCTTGACTATAAGTGGCCAAAACGGGTTAGCGGTGGCAACGCAGGATCAACGGGTTTCATATGCGTGTGTGGACCCGGGCTGGTTGGTAAGTCGTTGTTGCATCGTGTAGATATAAAGCCGTGCACAGTGATATTATCTGGTAGCCACTTTGGGGAATGATACACCCCCTTTTGTGGGACCAGCACGGGTATCTACGGTAGGGAGCCGATCGATGGGGAGTAGTGGGTACACCTAATAAAGATAGGGGCAGACGGCACCTATGTAGGGGTACACGAAACTACTGGGTAAGAATTACTGAGTACACCTAGTGGAGATAGGGGCAGACGGCACCTATGTAGTGGGCTAGGAGTACCTGAAATTATTGGGGAAATTTTCTAAGTCCTTGGAAGGGATCAACCTTTAAGTAGGAATGACTGGTGTGGTGCAGTTAGTAATTATCCTTGGGTGGGTAGATGCGTCCTGACGGTTATCTTAGTTCATCCTATGTTGTTGGCTACTTAGTGTAGTCATTATCCCCAAAGGTACCATACCGAGTTCATGTCATACCCTAATTACTTTAATAATTGTATTGTTAAGGTTATAGGGCTCACTCAGACTTATGTCTGACCCCGTTGTTTTTATCTTTTTCCCAACCCTCAGGTCCTACGGTGGATCCTAGCGGTAGTAGAGCTTGATCGGATTGCTGTTCCAGCCTTTGGGAGCTTGGGTAGATGTAAAGCTCCAGTTATCCAGTTACCTTTTCTTTTGTCATGGCTATTGTATGAGAGAGTGGGATTATGTATTTCTCTATTTTGACAGATATTGTACTTGACTTTTATCATGGCTTTATGGTGTAACCAGACATGTTTATTTCCGCTGTTATGAGATGATGTTTTAAATTTCAAGCACTATTTATATCTGTCTTGGTGTAATTTTTCTGTTCTATATTCACTAAAATACTCCACCGATGCTATGGCATTCCCTTAGTGAGTGACCATAGCGGGTGTGGGGTGTTACACGTGGTATCAGAGCTTAAGGTTACCAGAACAGATAAAATTTTTAGAAAAACTATTTTTTTCTAAGAAAATTTTTGAAGGAGTATTTTCAAAAACATGTCTTTTAAGAGAAAAGTTTTTGAGAGAAAAGCATAATCCCCGATAGCCATATCTTTATCTTTCGAATTCACCGTTTGAATCTCTTTCTCTCTCGTTTTGAGTTTTCCCTCCGTGAGTAGATGATCTTTCTAAGATAGATAAGAATGGAAAACCGCTTCAAGGGAATTAGGCGTAAATCAGATTAGAAGTTGGTTCAAGGAGGAGGAGGACTTGTAAGTACTTATTGGATGGACGATGGGAGGAAGGCTCTAATAGTTGTTTGGTTAATAAAGGATGAAACCTCATTGGTGGGAGGTTACGAGTGGAGAATGGGAAGAAGAAGAAGGTTAGTAGTTATCCTTTGGGGAGGAATAGGACACCTTATTAGGATTGTCCAAAGAAGCAAGGGCAAGGTATGGAATCTTCTGGAGGGTAGTTGTATTCCCTCACGACTAGGGTACCAGATGGGGATAGGACCGTCTAGGTTGGAATTTGGATTTCTTTGTTATCCGATCCAAACTTTATTTGATACTGATGTATCGAGTTTGTTTATCTCATCATTGTTAGTTGAGTCACTGCACTTAGACACCAGTTTAGTAGATGATCCCTTAGTTGTTTCAAACCCAATTGGGCTCCATGATGTGTTTGGGTTTGAAAGTTTCTATACTTAGCGTTGAGTTTGGATGTGATGCTTGTTGGGATTCACGGGCTATGGGTTAGTTTTGGGCATGAACTGGTTATCCAGTAGGGGTGCCGTTCTTGATTTTGAAGGGAGAGTTGTTAGGCTTATGACCCGCTTGGGTAACACTCTCGAGATCTCTTGTAATCCCATAGAATCTGTTATGCTAAGTTATCTAGAATCGCTTGACACGTCGGTCGAGGGTTTGCGATCTGTTAGAAGTGGTCCGGAAATACTCGGATGTGTTTGAGAAGGTGAAGGGCTTACCTCCGGAGCGGGAGATTGACTTCCGAATATATCTGGTAAACAATGCCAAACCAGTGACTTGGCCAGTGTGCCACAAGGCTCCTCGTGAGAGGAGAGAACTCCATAAGTAAGTAGGTGATTGCTTGAGAAGGGGTTCATAAGAGGAAGTATATCGGAATGGGGTGCTCCAGTAGTTTTCGCCATGAAGGCGGATGGGTCCCTCAGACTTTGTGTAGGCTAAAGAGAACTAAATAAACTCACAAAGAAGAATAGACACCCATTGCCAAAGATTGATGATCTCTTTGATCAGTTGGTTGGCGCCTCAGTATTTTCGCAGTTGGACTAAGCCACATGGTTTCGTCAGTTGAGAGTGGCTGACGATAGTATAGAGAAGATTGCCTTTAGGACTCCGGATGGTTTTATGAGTGGCTGGTGATGCTATTTGGTTTGACGAACGCCCCCGCATACTTTGTTGATTGGAAGAGAAGGGTGTTCAGGGAGTACCTAAATAAGTTTGTGATGGCCTTTGTAAATGACATCTTGGTCTTTTCAAGGAGCGTAATAAGTTTTCATATGTGCTCAATAGGGTGAGCAAAGCCAGTTATAGGATAAACGGTGGTTTTGGAGCGAGACTGGCGAGGACATCCAAAGTTGGTCAAAGGCTTAATTGTTTAGCCATTATTATTATTATTTTTAGTATCATCTCACGTAGGTTGCCTGAACTCGAAGGAGATGTCCCTTGGGTGTTTGTCTGATATTGGTTTCGGCCTTTGGGGCTTGCATTTGGGGGATGTCGAATTCGCCTAGGGTGGTCTGCGTGAGAGATGGACAGTTGTGACGATTTTGGATAGGATTCTTAGCATCTTATGAGTTGAGATAGCGTATACCCCTAACAAGGGAAACATGGTAGCAGACGCCTTAAGAAGAAAAAGGTTGTCCTTGAGTTCATTGATTCGTTAAACGACGGAGCTTAGGGCTTATTTCTATATTTGACTTTAGACCTTCCGTTGACTTTGTATCCGGTTTGCTAGCCTCCTTGGAGGTTAGGCCTACTCTTTTGGGGTGTATTGGCAGAGCACAGCGGGACGACCCACAATTGGTTGAGTTAGTAGAGAAGCTCATAAGGAGGGGAGTCGTCCAGCCATTTGAGTAGGTACACCCTAGATGGTAAGAGGTGGTTGCGTAGAGACGGTAGACTTTGAGTAACGCAAGACGAGAGTTTGAGGAAGGTTATACTTGATGATATACATCGGTCGGAGATAACCATTCATCCCGGTAGGGACAAGATGTACCAAAACATAAAGTGAGTTTTCTTTTTGGCCAATCTGAAGAAAGACGCGGCCAAGTATGTCGCTAGATGCTTGGTGTGCTAACAAGTAAAAGCGGAACAGAAGAAACCCGGAGGGTTGCTTCATCCGTTAGAAGTTCCGTAATAGGAAGTGGGATAGTGTCTCATTGGATTACCGAAATCAAGGAAGGGTAATACGGGGATTGGGCTTACAAAATGTGCCCATTTCATACCCGTGAAGAGCAAGAGGACTATTCCATGTCTAGCTTCAGTTTACCTTCGAGAGATTATTAGATTGCATGGTGTACCCTCCAGTATAGTGAGCGATCGAGATCCTATCTTCACTAGTGAGTTTTGGAAGAGTTTGCAAGAGGCGGTAGGGACTCAGTTGTGTTTGAGCACCGCATATCATCCTCAGACGGACAGTTAGACCGAGAGGGTGAACCGTATCTTAGAATATCTTTTGAGGTTATGTATTATGGATTTTGGAGGTACATGGGAAGAGCATCTTCCATTGGTGGAGTTCGCATATAATAGCAGCTTTCAGTCCAGTATTGGTATGGCTCCTTTCGAAGCTCTTTATGGAAGGCCTTGTCGATCTCCTACATGTTGGTGGGAATCTACGGATAAGATCTTGCTTGGGCCAGATATGGTTAGAGAGTCTTCAGGGAAGATTGGTTTGATTCGAAGAAGGATGAAAGCGGCGGAATCTTATGTGGACAAGAGGAGAACAGAGCTTGAGTTTGATATTAGGACATGCTTTTTATCAAGGTATCTCCGTTACGGAATGTGGTTCACTTTGGATCTGTTAGGAAGTGAGTACCAAGGTTTGTAGGGCCATTTCCCATTAAGGAAAGAATTGGACGGATGGCATATAGAGTGGAGTTGCCTGACAGACTTAGTGGTGTACCGGATGTATTTCATGTGTCACATCTGAGGAAATGCTTACATGAGACCGCAGAGGTGGTAGAGCCGAGCTTGCTTAGAGATATAGAGATAGAGCGTGATGCGACTATTAGACGAGCTCCTACTCGCATCCTTGGGTCAGAAACTAGGAAGTTAAGAAACAGAGAGGTTCAACTAGTCAAGGTGCAATGGGGAGAAGATGAGAGCAACGCAACTTGGGAGACGGAAGCGAAGATGCGTTCATTGTACCCATTTCTTTTTGAGGGTATGTCTTTACTTTCTCCTTTATCGTTTGTCTAGTACTTATCTTATCTTTGGTATGTCCTCTCGTTAGTACCTTTGACCTTTAGATAGGGTAAACCTATGGTTGAAACATGTGTTTGAGACATGTTATGGTTGATGGATGCAAGTGGATGCAAGTGTTTGCTAGTGGTTGCTCGTGGATGCATATACACACACTCTAGGCACTAGATCGGCTCAGTCACTTCATATTGCATATTGCATAAAATTGTGTGTAGGAAAATATATTTATGGATGTATAATGGTTGTGTTATCACATGGATGATGCATTTTGGTGAATGATTGTGCACTCATGTAGATATTGTATGTGTCGATAGGGTTTTCTCGCATACATAATGGATGCATGGCACTATCATGGTTTGCATATGTTCATACATTAGATAGGGAACATATACACACACTCTTTGCATATGCTCATACATCATTAGAAATTGTTCTAAGGACAATGGATGCCCGTGTTTGATGGATTGAGTAGATGGCTGTTTGGATTGTAGGATATGCATTCTCCTTAGCTTAGAGATTTCGGGGACGAAATCCTTTAAGGAGGGGAGAATGTAACACCCCGAATTTTAGTTAATACTAAAATTCACTAATTACAGGATAAATAATCTCAGACGTGGGAATTGGGGGTAACGGGCTGCGTTATTGCGTTCGTCTCGGAAAAATACGCGAAATAGAGTCCGAGTTTTCGAGAATCGGAGTCTGTATGGCCCAGTTATGGCCCGATGAAGTTTGCAGAAAATTCAAAACTAAAACAGATTTAATAATTTCAAATACTCAGATTTGGAATGGGCCAGGCGGGGTCAGGCGGGAAGCTTCCCGCCTAACCCATGTCGACAGGGCTGTCGACAGGCCTGTCGACAGGGGTGTCGACATGCCTGTCGACTTGCCTGTCGACAGGGTGGCACCGTCCAGTGAACCTGGGTGCACCAGGTTGCACCAGGTTGGGTCTTGGGCTGGCTTGGAGGGCTGGTTCTGGAAGCTTCTTGGATCTGATGGTCCTAAATTAATCTAGGGTTAATCTAAGGGTCTAAAATGCAACCTAATCCTATAAATAACACCCTAACCCTACCCTAATTCATTCATAATTAAACCTAGTAACTAAACTATGGCAAAATGAAACTTGGTCATGGCCTCCACAAATCAATGAAGAGGAAAGCAAGCTCTAATCAATCTCTAATCCATTCTAAGTATCTTAATCTTCTTCATTAGCTTGCTAATTGTGTTTTGGTGAGTTTCTATGGCTTTAATAATCAATTGTTAAATTGATTATGGTAGGATGTGATAAGACATGGCTATGTTTGTGGATAAATGTATTTATGCAAGTTTGTATGATATGTGATTTGCAAGTTTTATGTTAAATGCAAGTTTAAGGCCATGTTTTATGATGCAAAACACCATGTTAAACATTTATGCATATGTGATATGTTATGCAAACTATATGTGAGAATATATGCAAGTTATATGTAACATGATATGCAAGTTATGCATGTGATTTTATGCATGCTAAGTAGTTGGTGTTATGCATGTTAAGTATTTGATGTTGTGCATGCTAAGTATTTGATTGTATGCATGTTAAGTATTGGGTTTTATGCATGCTAAGTGTTTGGGTTTATGCAAGTTAAGTGGTATGTTTATGCATAATAAGAAATTGGTTCTATGCACGCTAAGTAGGTGGTTTTATGCATGCTAAGTGTTTGGTATTATGCATAAATCATGACATGCAAGTTTACCCTCTTAAATGTGATGCATACATATGTGAGATAACATTTTTTATATGCTATGCATGTTTACCCTCTTTTAAGATGCAAGTCATATATGCAAGTTCAACATGTTAAGCAAGTTATGTGTATGCTTATATGCAAGATCAACATGTTATGCAAGTATGTGTATGATGTTATGTAAGTTATGTGCATGTTGTTGTGCAAGTTCATATGCAAGTTAGGTGTATGAGATTATGCAAGTTATATGCATGATGTTATGTAAGTTATGTGTATGTTGATATGCAAGTTATGTTTATGATATCATTCAAGTTATGTGTATGATGTTATGCAAGTTAACATGTAACATGTTGTGCAAGATCACACCTTTAAGACACATGCAAGTTCATCTTTGTATAACCTATGAACACTTATGCAAGTTGCCTTTAGATATGACATATGTATGTTCATGCAAGTTGGGTTATTTAGCAATGCTAGTTGGGTTAATATTATGATGTGAGTAGACACCTTTTAACCCATGTTAATGCTATTGTGTGCTAAGTGAAACCCATGTTAAGTATGAGAGAATCTTCTCTTGGAAATATGTCGTGTTAGCATAAGTGCGTGGGGAAACGATGGGGTTAATAGACATGTAAATGAATGGTGTGAAATGGTTATGATTAAGCATACCATAAAATGATTAAGCATAAATGGGAATTTACCTATTGAGTTAGGTCTACCCCATGGGAATTTACCTATTGAGTTAGGTCTACCCATGTTATGAAAACTTGATATTAATTAGGGATAATTAATATGGGGGTGATTAATTAGGTGTAATTAATCAACTAAGACACGAGGTTGGACCCTTTTGTAGCGGAAGTCTGCCCGGAACCGACCGGCCATCCAGCGGCTACAAATGATTGGCCCAATGTGAGAGGTCTTAGTTATAAATTAAATACATGATTAAAGTAAAGACACGAGGTTAGACCCTTTTGATGACAGAAGTCTGCCCGGAACCAACCGGCATATCCAGCAGTCATAAAAGACGGTCTAATGTGAGAGGTCTTTATGAGGTCATGATCTTAATTAATGAATTAAGAAACACTTAACCATATTAGCATGTAGTGGGACATGAGGGGTTAAGTGGGTGCCTTGGGGTGGCATGATGAGACTATTGGGTTGCCTTGGGTGGCAATAGAAAAATACGATTAGAATACTTAACCAAAGTCAAACATGTAATTAAACATGATTAAAGGGTTAAGTAAGTGCCATGGGTGGCATGTGAAAATACGATTAGAATACTTAACCAAAGTGGAACATGTAATTAAGCATGATTAAAGGGTTAAGTAAGTGCCTTGGGTGGCATGTGGGAATCAAGTAAGTGCTTTAGGTGGCATGTGGAAATCTAGTGGGTGCCCTTAGTGGCAATTTGAAATATGATTGATGACTTAACCAAAACTTAACATGTAAGTGGGCATGATTATAAAGAGGGGTTAAGTGGGATGCACTAGATAAAATTGCAAGCTTAGGTGGTAGCTTGTGGGGGCCCACTTCAACCAATATCCCAAACGTATCTTTGTGGGCTCGACTCAAGTCGAGTGACGGGACACGCATATTGGGCTTGACTATAAGTGGCCAAAACGGGTTAGCGGTGGCAACGCAGGATCAACGGGTTTCATATGCGTGTGTGGACCCGGGCTGGTTGGTAAGTCGTTGTTGCATCGTGTAGATATAAAGCCGTGCACAGTGATATTATCTGGTAGCCACTTTGGGGAATGATACACCCCCTTTTGTGGGACCAGCACGGGTATCTACGGTAGGGAGCCGATCGATGGGGAGTAGTGGGTACACCTAATAAAGATAGGGGCAGACGGCACCTATGTAGGGGTACACGAAACTACTGGGTAAGAATTACTGAGTACACCTAGTGGAGATAGGGGCAGACGGCACCTATGTAGTGGGCTAGGAGTACCTGAAATTATTGGGGAAATTTTCTAAGTCCTTGGAAGGGATCAACCTTTAAGTAGGAATGACTGGTGTGGTGCAGTTAGTAATTATCCTTGGGTGGGTAGATGCGTCCTGACGGTTATCTTAGTTCATCCTATGTTGTTGGCTACTTAGTGTAGTCATTATCCCCAAAGGTACCATACCGAGTTCATGTCATACCCTAATTACTTTAATAATTGTATTGTTAAGGTTATAGGGCTCACTCAGACTTATGTCTGACCCCGTTGTTTTTATCTTTTTCCCAACCCTCAGGTCCTACGGTGGATCCTAGCGGTAGTAGAGCTTGATCGGATTGCTGTTCCAGCCTTTGGGAGCTTGGGTAGATGTAAAGCTCCAGTTATCCAGTTACCTTTTCTTTTGTCATGGCTATTGTATGAGAGAGTGGGATTATGTATTTCTCTATTTTGACAGATATTGTACTTGACTTTTATCATGGCTTTATGGTGTAACCAGACATGTTTATTTCCGCTGTTATGAGATGATGTTTTAAATTTCAAGCACTATTTATATCTGTCTTGGTGTAATTTTTCTGTTCTATATTCACTAAAATACTCCACCGATGCTATGGCATTCCCTTAGTGAGTGACCATAGCGGGTGTGGGGTGTTACAGAAAATTCTTGTGGTTGATGATCAAAGCACGGCCTTTGTGGCGTAGCTTTGTGTTTAGCATGGATTCGCGAGCCTCACACCTCGATATGAGTTAAAAACGGGATACGGACCGTTGGGAGAACACGACATTTCTTTCTAGCTTTGGTGGTGTCAGTGACTTACCAGCCCTGACATTTATATACTTTTCACATATATGGTTGTTGGAATGAGGCACCTCGATTATAGGTCTGTAAGGACCGGGAAACGTGTGTTCAGGCATAACTAATCCTCTAACGTAAGTGAGGACCGGCCCAGCCGAATCCAGGATTGCCCAGAGTGTGTAGTCCTGAGACATTTGCTAGAGTGTCTCGAACGCGGAGAGGAGCTTGCACCTTGCCTCGACTCATGACGGAAATCCAATTTCCAATACGTGTATTGCGGTTTTAATTGTAGAACTAGTATGGCGACATGATATATGGTACCCATGCCGTCTATGATTTATATTTATGATTGAAATTGTTTTGACACTATGCACTTATTATAGTATCAAATGATTTGTTTTAAACGTACCAAGCATGTTTGGCTATTATAAGGGAAAATCCTGTTCTCCGGCTTGCGTTGCATTGTGTGATGGGACCTGGGTCTTATAATAGCTTCATTTTTCGAAAAAGCATTGCGCTGTTTATTGATATGCACTGGTATTCTTGGGAGGAAACCCGTTCCGTGTTATACGGCGTGGTCCCTTGAATTACTCTCTTTTAAAGTAAAGTTTTAAATAACTGTTTTAGTTCTCACACCAGTCACATGACTGACCTGTAGTTTATTGTTTTAACCTAAACTCTGGGTGCCCCTATTTTCCCGCACGGGCAGCTAGTAGTTTTGGTTTTGCAGATTTATATTCACAGGATCCTGGTTTACAGCTGGAATGATATCCGGAAAGCTCTGTATCCGTATATCACCTTCAGTTATGCTTTGAATTTTCCGCTGCTATGTAATTTATTGTAATCTCTGATATTTATCGAATGTAATTTATTCATTATACTCTGTATATTCTTGTATCTGATGGAATTGTTGTAATATACAATGAAATGTTCTTCCGTCTGCGTTCTATTTTGTCCTGTTCTCAAAACGATCAGGGGTTTCGAACGGTCTAGATCGGTTTAACGACTGATTCGGATCGAGCGAAATTCCCGGCCGTCACAAGGGTTTTCCCTTATAATATCCAAACATGCTTGGTACGTTTAAAACAAATCATTTGATACTATTATAAGTGTATAGTGTCAAAACAATTACAATCATAAATATCAATCCTAGGCGGCATGGGTACCATATATCGTGTCGCTATACTAGGCTCTACAAATAAAACCGAAATATCTCGTATTGGAAATTGGATTTCCGTCATGAGTTGAGGCAAGGGGTAAGCTCCTCTCCACTTCGAGACACTCTAGCAAATGTCTCAGGACTACTCTCTCTGGGCAATCCTTGGAATCGGCTGGGCCGGTCCTCTCTTACGTTTGAGGATTGGCAATTCCTGAACACACGTTTCCCGGTCCTTACAGACCTATAATCGAGGAGCCTCGCAATCCAACATCCACATAGGTATAATAATCAACGATGTCAGGGCTAGTAAAACGCTGACACAACCCATAACTAGAAAGAAACGTCGTGTTCTCCCAGCGGTCCGTATCCCGTTTTTAACTCATACCGAGGTGTGAGGCTCGCGAATTCACGCTATACACAAAGCTACACTGTATTAAAGCCGTGCTTTGATCATCAACCACATGACTCTGCTTTTCAACAGAAGCCTTGTTCACTACATCTCAGCGTGCCACACAGGCAATTCATGCCATGCGACCGATATCTATCAATATATAACCTCTGCGCTCGTACGTCTCAGAGAAGGGCGTTAAGCAAGAGAATAAATTCCCCACCGCCAAACAGATATATATTTAACAGAAATCAATCAACACAGAATAAAATCCAATGTCATACACACAATCCATTTACACGTCCGTTCTGGGTCTGAACGAAACCGGAAGCACTTTATACCTCGCATATCCATTGATCTCCAATACGTCTGGACGATCACTAACTATTTCCATCTTCTTGGGTGTATAGCCCAATCAAGATCATCAGTAATTATCCAAACGATGTGAAGACCTCCGGTCTTCGACCACCGTCTTCATCTTCGACTTATCGTTGAAACAGTTATTCAGAATAGGTATAGACCCGGTCTTTCCGAATAACTCGCGTATATAATAGACAAGTGCCAGAAAACACAACATACGCCTCATTCCAATCCATCAGTCACTAACCGTAAATTAGTAAGAGAGCAATTCCCCAAATATTAACCCTGAAGGCCGAAACCAACATCAGATCAATACCCAGGAAACCACTCTTCTTAGCTAACCTACAGCTAGTTTCAAAATTTCATATTCTTAGGGAAAAGTTCCCATTAATTTTATCAAAGATAAATTCTTCTAAACTCATTCTTTAATCTTCCTTTGGATATCATTTCAAACCATATCATGGTTTTTCAAACTAGTCGGATTAGCGAACCACACCGAAGTAATTATTTATTTTATTTCCCAATCCTAACCTATTCATCCCATGGAGAAAAACTGGTAATACTCCATATCTAACACCACGGTGTTATCGGTAAAATTAATTACCATTTCACGTTCAAATCTAATTAAAGATTTAACTATCGCTTTGGAGCAAAACTAGTGATACTCCTTTCTCGATCACTTTCCAAATTTGATAATTTAAATTATCAATTCACATTTCAATCTAATTACAGATTCATTAAAACTCCCCGTAGTTTTAATCTTCTCAAAAATCAATATACTGTCTTTAACTGGGTTAAAGAACCAATGTCATTTAAAACACAGTTCACGATAAACCCAAAATCACATTCCATTCTATCAGTCTCTAACCGTAAATTAGCAAGAGAACAATTCCCTAAATATTAACCCCGAAGGCCGAAACCAACATCAGATCAATACCCAGGAAACCATTCAACTTAACAAACCTACAGTTAGTTTCTAATCCTCTTAACTCCGTTGTTAATCAGGTTAAAGAACAAGTGTTATTTAAAATACCGTTCACGATAAACCCAAAAATCAATTTCAATTCAATTCCAATTAGATATTAATTAATTGGTATACTTCATTAAATCTAAATAAAAAGATTTAATCTTTTCTCAACTGGATTCAAGAACAGTGTTAATGAAGACACCATTCACGACAAATCCAAAATCCAATTTGATATTAAATGCAAGGCTCTGAATAGAAAATATATCGGCTTATATTCAATATCAAATTCTGAAGTCAACAAATATCGTATTGGAAATAACGATATAAATATATCTTTCAAATTTCCATAACCATATCTGTATAATCACGAAATCCAACGTCGAAATATTCCGAAGATGATTTCGATTCAAATCCACTCCAATTCAAATATTGGAAATTCTGGTTATTTTTAAAATCACTTCAAATCCAATTTTATTTATTTAAAAATATTGGATTATAATTCTAGTGCAAAACTAGTTCATTTCGATAAAATCTATTTTTATCCTTTCAAATGTGGAATTTTTCATCCCAGTTCTTTCCAGTTCATATATTATGATTTTACACAAATTATTGATATTTTTAATAATTTTATCAAGGCCCGTACAGTCGGTTTTCAATAACTGCCAACGAACTGCACTTACAACGACCTTTTCCAAATTTGATTTGGACATAATTCCAAATCCAACTGTTAGATTTCAAATTTCTAATATTCATCGAAAAGCTCTTTTTGATACGAACCCAACGGTTCTGGTTTTAGGAGAAGGCGACGGTCGGATCTCCCGTAATGTCCATTCGAAGTCAATGGTCGAAATTCACGAACTGCCGCAGCACGGCGCATTCTATTCAGGCCATCATATATATATATAATATATTATATAGACTTTGTCGATTTCCTTTTAAAACGTATTTTATAAATCGTTTTAAATTCGTTTTCAAAACGATTTCAACTTCATATTCAATTTCAAATCAAAATTGAATATTCCATATCATTAACATATAAATGATAATATTTTCAAAACATTATATTTTGAAATCACTTCTTTTTCGATATTCGTTATAAAAAGGAATAAAATCGATATAAATATCGTTCGCGCCAAAATGGCGCAAATCTAACCAACACGGCTTCATATATTTCTATTTCAAATATTTATTTCAAATATTCCTTTTTCAAATATTTCTATTCAAATATTTATTTCAAATGTTCCTATTCAAATATTTCTGTTCAAATATTTCTCTTCAAATATTTCTATTCAAATATTTTTATTCAAATATATCTATTCAAATATTCCTATTCAAATATTTCTATTCAAATATTTCTGTTCAAAACTGGAATGAGGCCCAATCAATTACCATAGATTTTTATTTCTATGGATTTCCATACAACACATGTATATATCAACAGTGACAGATAATCAACCATCATCCAGAGTGCACTACTGAACTATCTATCAACCTGTCGATCGACATACAACTATACAAATGGGACTAGTGTACGTTAAATATCATCCCAATACCCGTGTGGGGTTTCAATCCATAAACACTGAATATTATTTGTCTAGTTGGGCGACGTGTAAAATTTATCGTCCCAATCAATATTAGTCAAATCAGTGTACATAAACAAATCGTCTGATTTGTAAATGAATATCTTATTTTTATTCACACGCACGTTAAAAATTATATTTTTAACGATAAAATATTTTATCTCAGCACATGAATTTCTATTCAGCTTATTTATTAAATAAAATGATATCTTTATTTTTCTAACTTATTTTAGAAAATTTCGGCGGTATAACGGCACGATACTAGAAACGGGACAAGGCCTAGGCTTATCCCCGGTCTAATAATGGCCCACGCCATACACCTACCAATTTAATCAATCCCATTTCACATCCCAAACAAATTCAATCAAATTTATCAGCCAAACAAATAAATCAATCACCAAACATTCAACTAAACAAACAAGCCGTCCATGGTCTGTGGACAACGGGTGTCGGGTGCTACTAAGCACCGTCTACATTCTAGTATATATTTTTAACTAGAAAAGAAGAGTTAAAGTGAGAAGTTCTCACTGACTAGCTAAACCAAACGCTACGACTCTTCATATGTAGAATTCTTCGTCGTGCTCGCCTTTCGTCAATTTTGTTGCCTGTATTCACTACATATATAAAAATCACATTTTTATATTGTTGCTATGTATATAAAAATCACATTTTTATATTGTTGCCAGGTATATAAAAATCACATTTTTATATTGTTGCTATATATATAAAAATCACATTTTTATACGGCTACTATATAGATAAAAATTCTATTTTTACATCGCTACTATATAGATAAAAATTCTATTTTTTTACACTTTACTTTATATAAAAATTATATTTTCATATCTTACTACTTGAATAAAAATTAAATTTTTATCCTACTAATTGAACGATAAAAATCATAACTTTCCATAACAAAGATAGTATTTTCCTTTAAACAAAGATCATATTTTTATTTTATTCTTCTCTTCGCTTTCATATGATAAAGATCAAATTTTATATGTTAAAAATATAAACAAATATCCAATTATTTTAACAAAATAAAAAAAAACCTTCATATTTATTAAAAATCAAACCTTTATATTCTTTAAAAATCAAACTTTTATATTCTAAAACAAATATATAAAAAATAAAATTAAATTCAATAAAATAAAATAAAAAAACTTACAGCAGCGTTGGGGGAAAGGCTTGGTGTCGAGGTGGCGCAAGGGGAAGGTAGGGAGGCGACCTTCAGTTGGTCGGGGTGCGGTGGTGCAAGAGGGGGGCGACGGCTGTTTATGGGTTGTGGGGGAGGGCGCGTCGTATGGGTAGAGGAGGGAGGAACGAGGAGGCTGGAGGGGAGAGGATCGGCGAGGGGGAAGGGGGAAGTTGGTGGTGCCTGTGGCGGCGCGAGGGGGGCTGCGATGGTGGCGACGGCTAGGGTTTCGTCGCCCCTTTTCCTTCTTCCTTTTTTTTAATTGCTGTCGGGGAGTGAGAAGACTGTGGGGTAAGTATAAGGGAATTATATATATTTTATTATTTATTTTAATTTCAAAAAGTAACCTTTATTTTCGAACTCGAAATCAAACCCACCGACTTTCGTCCATAGCGAATTATCCCCATTCCAAACACAATGGCATATGTATCGTAGGCTGATTCGCCTGTTTCGACCAGTTCCCATTCAAATCAAAATATAACTCTATTTATTGAATTTGAACGCGTATTTCAATTTACCGGGGGCCCGTATGAACTCTAAAAATTCCCGAGAAATATTTTCTAGCTTCGTGTTGACGATACGGTCCTAAAACTAATTTCGTCACTTTCCGAGACCATTTGAAAAATGGCCATTTTCCAGTCAATTAAAATCAACTGAAACTGTCAAAACACGTTTTCCTTTGCCACATTCACATATTGATTCGAAAAATTATGAATTTTTGAAATCTAGCAATATGTTGACATCACGGATCCAATAAAAGTGGTTTCGTCGAAAACCGAGGTCGTTTGCAAAATTTCCATTTTTAAGGGCTAGAATTCCATAGCGACTATTCTGAATTTTCAACTGGACATAACTTTTGATTCCCGCTATGAAATTTCAATTTTTCGGATTCGTTGGAATGATATTCTCAATTAGATTCTAATATTTTTGGTTTTGCTAAAATCCGGTTTATTTTGCATCCTGCACATTCATTTGAATTTTCAAATCGAATTATCGAACTACCGTGCCATTTTCAATTCCTTTTATATTTAAAATAAATATATATATTCTAACGACGATTCGAATAAATATATACTTCTATTTCTATTAAAAATAAATTTCTCGTCGTTATTATTTTAAATAATCATTTTAAATATTAAAAATTCATTAAGATTGCCAAAATAAAAAATTTAAATTGACTCAGAATTTCCGGGTTGTTACAATCTCCCCCACTTAAAACTTTTCGTCCCCGAAAGGAACGAAGCTGAAAGTTGTTTTATTAACCAACTCAACTTCCATTATTTTCTTTACGTCTTAAGATCTTCAACTTTTCAGTTTCTAAGAACTTTTCAAATTTTTTAAAAATTTGGCTGATACCCTAAATTTTCGAAAAATTTCACCATAACCTCCCCTGCACCGGGGACTTCGGGATATTTCATATAGCATTCTTCAACCAAAAAGAAAAGGAAAAAGCCAATCGGCTCATAAAATCATCCAAAACCCAAGAAATACAATAAACATGTACCTATTTGTCGGGCAAACAATTTTATTCCTCTTCTCTAGCCTCCTTGCTATGACCTGTTCAATGTAAGTACATGTATATGCATGCAATTGTGAACAATTTTCAATACAGTTCAATATTTGGTTCAATTTGGCCTAAATTCACTGTTCATTCACAAAATGGTTTAAAGGAATAATCATACAACACGACCATCAATCAATTAGTGAATTAACGTTT
Organism: Allium sativum; assembly: GCA_030737875.1. Taxonomy (NCBI): domain Eukaryota; kingdom Viridiplantae; phylum Streptophyta; class Magnoliopsida; order Asparagales; family Amaryllidaceae; genus Allium; species Allium sativum. Next base: position 204,820,604 of record CM060916.1, read on the forward strand.
CAAATTCATAATTTTGATATATATATAGAAAATCATGTTTCTGATGCCAAATCACAACAATGTATTCTAGCTATATTTTGGGTTCTCACACCAGTCTAATGGAAATATATAGATATCACACCTTCGAAGCTCGAACATAAATGTTGATGATGTTTCGAACTACCATCAGAACATCTCTGGGCTACTAGAGTGCGGTTCTATATCTATCCAGTATACTAAAACTTCGACTATACGTTCATGATGCGTATACGCGAAATCTTTATATACTCGATTGTCCAAATTCAAAATAAATAAATATTCAAACACGTATAAAACGATTTAAATTTCAAAACAAAATTTGTTTTCATTTTAAAAATATACTCTGCACACTCGTTCTAGGATACTACTGATCCCATCTCTAACAAGTTATTCTAATTGGATATTACTAATCCAATCTCTGATGAATTCTTTCGTATGGTTCTAATGTGTCTTGTTCTCAAGCTCTGTAAACCAGAGCTCTGATACCAAACTGAGACGATCTGAACTTCCCCGTGAAGGAAAGCACGGATTGAATTGAGGACAAGCCCAATCAGAACACAAACAGAAGAACATTTCATTGTTTATTACAACAATTCCATCAGAATACAAGAATATACAGAGTATGAATGAATATTATGCATTCGATAAATATCAGAGATTTCAATAATTTACATAGCAGCAGAAAAACAATACAAAACACAACTGAAAGTAATACACGGATACAGAGCTTTCTGTAAAAACCCGAAAATCTGGGCCAGTTTAAAAATTTTATTTTAGCGAATTTTGAACATTTAAAATGGATTATTTTAAATAATATCGACGAGAAATTTATTATGAATATAATTCGAACGTATATATTTATATACGTCGTCGTTAGAATATAAATAATTATATATAATTATAAAAGGAATTGAAAATGGCGTGGTAGTTCGATAATTCGATTTCAAACTTCAATTGAATATACCGGGTGCAAAACAAACCGGATTTTAGCTAAACCAAAAATATTAGAATCTATTTGTGAATACCTTTCCAACGAATCCGAAAAATCGAAATTTCATAGCGGGGATCAAAAGATATGTCCAGTTGAAAATTCTGAATAGTCGCTATGGAATTCAGGCCCTTAAAAATGGAAATTTTGCAAACGACCTCGGATTTCGACGAAACCACTTTTGTTGGATCCGTGATGTCAAATTATTGCTAGATTCCAAATTTCATAATTTTTCTAATCAATATGTGAGCGTGGAAAAGGAAAACGCGTTTGACCAGTTTTAGTTGATTTTAATCGACTGGAAAATGGACATTTTTCCAACGGTCTCAGAATTCGATGAAATTAGTTTTGTTAGGACCGTATCATCAATACGAAGCTAGAAAATATTTTTCTGGATTTTTTCGAGTTAGTATGTGGCCCTGGTAAATTGAAATGTGCGTTTAAATTGAATATATAAAGATTTATATTTTAAATTCAACAAAAACTGATCGAAACAGTCAAATCAGCTTACGATACATATCCAATTGTGTTCGGAATGGGGGTAAAACGCTACAGACGACAGGCGGTGGGCCTCGTTTAGAGGTCGTATGAAAAAGTCAACTTTTTGAAATTAAAATAATAAATAAATAAAAACCTCTCTCCTCCACCCCTTACTTCCTCTCTGCCCCACCCCCCCTTCGTTCATTCAAATTAAAAAAAAGGAAGAAACGGGAGGAGCGCCGCCGCTCCTCCGACGAGCGCGCCACCGCGCCCCGACGAGCGCGCCACCACGCAGCAGGCGCAGCAGCCTCCCCCTTCCCCTCCTCCTCCTCTCTCGTCTTCATCTCCTCCTTCTTCTTCTGCATAAAACCGCCGCCTCCCTAAACCCTGAGCCGTCGCACCCCCTCCCTCCTGAAACCCTGCGCCGCCCCCGCTACCACCAGCACCCCCTCCTGCCGACGTCCAGCACCTCCTTCGACCAAATCGGTGAGCTTCCCCCTTTCTTTCTTTTCTTTTATTTATTGTTCCATGTTTTTTTTAACTGAAATTAGCTAATGATCTTTGAATTAACAAATGTATGATTTTTAATTTGAACAAAGACATATAGTGGCGAATATAAAGATTTGATTTTTATATTATAGAGAGTTCAAAATATAATGTTTATTATATGTAGAAGTTAAAAATATAATTTTTATCGCATGTAAAGGTTGAGAATTTAATTTTCATATTATATGGATAATAAAAATATCATCTTTTATATTGTAGGAGTATAAAAATATAATTTTTATATAGGTAGGATAGTAAAAATATCATCTTAATAGTGATGAAATTGAAAAGGCGAAATATTTATTTTTGAAAAGGCGAAATATTTATTTTTGAAAAGGCGAAATCTTTATAATAGAAAAGGCGAAATCTTTATAATAGAAAAGGCGAAATTTTTATATAGAGAGTAACGATGTAAAAATAGAATTTTTATCTATATAATAGCGATGTAAAAATAGAATTTTTATCTATATAGTAGCGATGTAAAAATAGAATTTTTATCTATATAGTAACGATGTAAAAATAGAATTTTTATCTATATAGTAGCGATGTAAAAATAGAATTTTTATCTATATAGTAGCGATGTAAAAATAGAATTTTTATCTATATAGTAGCGATTGAAAAATAGAATTTTTATCTATATAGTAGCAATGTAAAAATAGAATTTTTATCCATATGGAGTGATTATAAAAATATGATTTTTATATACATAGCAACAATATAAAAATGTGATTTTTATATATGTAGTGGCTACGGGCAACGAAAGTGACAAAAGGCGAGAACGACAAGATTTTCTACATAGGAAGTGTCGTGGAGTTGGGATAGCTATTGGTGAGGACTTCTCACTCTAAATTCCTTTTTCTAGTTATATATATATATATATACTAGGATGCAGACGGTGTTTAGCAGCACCCGACACCCGTCATCCACAGACCATGGATGGCTTGTTTGTTTGATTGATATGTTGTGAAAATTTGTTTGTGAAGTTGATGTGAAATAGATAATGAAATATATTCATGTGTTGAAATAAATTAATTATCGTTAAAAATATAATTTTTAACGTGAAAGTGAATAAATGAATATTTATAAACAAATCGGCCGATTTGTTTATATGCACTGATTTGACTGATATTGATTGGGTCGATAAATTTTACACATCGCCCAACTGCACAAATAAAAATCTGTGTTTGTTGATTTGAAACCCCACACGGGTGTTGGGATGATATTTGAGTACACTTATCCCAATTATTTAATTGAATGTCGATCGATTGGTCGACAGGCTGTGTAAGCGTTAATTATTTTTATTTGATGCTTATGCAGTTGTGTGGTGCACTTTGGATGATGGTTGATTGTTTGTCGTTGCTATTATATACATGTGTTGTATGGAATCCATATAATTAACGTTATATGGTAATTGATTGGGCCTCATTCCAATCGGGAAAATAATGAATATTATAAAAGAAAATTCATGTGTTGAATAACAAAAATAGTCATGTATTGACGATGTTCATGTGTTGAAACTATTCATGTGTTGAGTAAAATATTTTATATAATATAATCTACATCTTTATCGTATTTAAAATTAGAACTACTTTACAGTAGGAGCCTAATTAAAATCAAACGATAGATACCATAGTTTTATAAAATATTTTACATAACAAAAATGGTAATGTGTTGACAGTACTCATGTGTTGAGATTAGTCGTGTGTTGAAAGAAATATATATTCATGTGTTGAATAGAATAAATATTCATTTGTTGAATAGAATAACGAATTTATTGAAATATATAAAGCCGTGTTGATTAGAGTTGCGCCATTTTGACGTGAACGATATTTATATCGATTATATTCGTTTTTATAATGAATATTGAAAAGGAAGTGATTTCAAAATATAACGTTTTGAAAATATTATCATTTATATAGTAATGATATGAAATATTCAATTTTGATTTGAAATTGAATATAGAGTTGAAATGGTTTAGAAAACGATTTATAAAATACGTTTTAAAAGGAAATCGATGAAATATATATATTATATATATTATATATATATAATGGCCTGAATAGAACGCGCCGCGCCGCGGCAGTTTGTGAATTTCGACCATTGACTTCGAATTGACGTTGCGGGAGATCCGACCGTCGGATTCTCCTAAAACCGGAACCGTTGGGTTCGTATCGAAAAGAGATTTCCAATGAATATTAGAAATTTGAAATCCAACGGTTGGATTTGGAATTATGTCCAAATCAAATTTGAAAAAGGTCGCTGTAAGTGCAGTTCGATGGCCGTTGATGGAAATCGACTGTACGGGCCTTGATAAAATTATTAAAAATATCAATAATTTGTGTACAATCATAAGAAATGATTTGGGAAAAATTGGGCTGAAGAATTCCACATTTGAAAAGATAAAAATAGATTTTTATCGAAATGAACTAGTTTTGAACTAGAATTAAAATCAATTTATTTTTGAAATAAATAAATTGAATTTGAAAGTGATTTTAAAAATAATCAATATTCCCAATACGTGAATTGGACTGGAGTTGAATCGAAATTATCTTCGGAATATTTCGATGTTGATTTCATGACTATACAGATATTGTTATGGGAATTTGAAAGATATATTTTATATCGTTATTTCCAATACGATATTTGTTGGTTTCAGGATTTGATATTGAATATAAGCCGGTATATTTTCTATTCAGAGCCTTGTATTTAATATCAAATGTGATTTGGGGTTTATCGTGAATCGTGTTTTAGATGAAATTGGTTCTTTAACCCAGTTAAAGGCAGGATGTTGATTTTTGAAAAGATTAAAACTAAGTGGAGTTTGAATGAATCTTTAATTAGATTGAAATGTGAATTGATAATTTAAATTATCAAATCTGAAAGGTGATCGAGAATGGAGTACCACCAGTTTTGCTCCAATGCGATAGTTAAATCTTTAATTAGATTTGAACGTGAAATGGTAATTAATTTTACCGATAACACCATTGTGTTAGATATGGAGTATTACCAGTTTTGCTCCATAGGATGAATAGGTTGGGATTGGGAAATAAAATAAATAAATAATTACTTTGGTGTGGTTCGCTAATCCCGACTAGTTTGAAATGATATCCAAAGGAAGATTAAAGAATAAATTTAGAAGAATTTATCTTGGATAAAATTAATGAGAACCTTTCCCTAAGAATGTGATTTTGTGAATAAAAGAATATTCTGAATTGGAATGAGGCGTTTGTGTGTTTGTGTAACATTTGTTTATTATATACGTGGGGTATTCAGAAAGGCCGGGTTTATACTCATTCTGAATAACCGATTCGACGAGATGTCGAAGATGAAGACGGTGGTTGAAGACCGGAAGTCTTCACATCGTGTGGGTGATTACTGATGATCTTGATTGGGCTGTACACCCAGGATGAGGGAAACAGTTGGTGATCGTCCAGACGTACTTGGAGATGGATGGATATGCGAGGAAAGTGCCTCCGGCTTCGTTCAGACCCAGAACGAACTTGTAAATGGATTGTGTGTCTGACATTGGATTTTATTCTGTGTTGATTGATCTCCATTAAATATACATCTGTTTGGCGACGGAGAATTTATTCTCTTGCTTAACGCCCTTCTCTGAGACGTACGAGCTCAGAGGTTGTATATCGATGGACATTAGTCGCATGGAGTGAATTGCCAGTGTGACACGCGTAAGTGGCAATTCAACAGGGCTTCTGTTGAAAAGCAAATTCTTGTGGTTAATGATCAAAGCACAGCCTGTGTGGCGTAGCTTTGTGTATAACGTGAATTCGCGAGCCTCACACCTCGGTATGAGTCAAAAACGGGAGACGGACCGCTGGGAGAGAAAGACGTTTCTTTCTAGCTAGGGTGGTGTCAGTGACCTACCAGCCCTGACATTTATATACTTTTCACCTGTGTGGTTGTTGGAATGCGAGGCGCCTCAGATATAGGTCCGTAAGGACTGGGAAACGTGTGTTCAGGAATAACTAATCCTCAAAAGTAAGAGAGGACCGGCCCAGCCGATTCCAAGGATCAAAGTGGGGTCCTGGGACATTTGCTAGAGTGTCTCGAACGCGGAGAGGAGCTTGCCCCTTTCCTCGACTCATGACGGAAATCCAATTTCCAATACGTGATATTGCGGTTTTAATTGCAGAACTAGTATGGCGACATGATATATGGTACCCATGCCGTCTATGATTGATATTTATGATTGAAAATGTTTTGACACTATTCACCTATGATAGTATCAAATGATTTGTTTTAAAAATATCAAGCATTATTTGGCTATTATATGGGAAAACCCTATCCTCCGGCTTGCGTTGCATTGTGTGATGGGACCTGGGTCTTATAATAGCTTCATTTTTCCAAAAAGCATTGCGTTGTTTTGTTATATGCACTAGTATTCTTGGGAGGAAACCCATTCCGTGTTATATGGCGTGGTCCCTTGAATTACTATCTTTAAAGTAAAGTTTTAAATAACTGTTTTAGTTCTCACACCAGTCACATGAATGACCTGGAGTTTATTGTTTTAACCTAAACTCTGGGTGCCCTTTATTTCGACACGGGCAGCTAGTAGTTTTGGTTTTGCAGATTTATATTCATAGGGTCCTGATTTACAGTTGGAACGATGCTCGGAAAGCTCTGTATCCGTGTATCTCTTCAAGTTGTGTTTTGTATATTTTTCCGCTGCTATGTAATTTATTGTAATATCTGATATTTATCGAATGTATATTTATTCATACTCTGTATATTCTTGTATCTTATGGAATTGTTGTAATAACAATGAAATGTTCTTCTGTTTGCGTTCTATTTTTTCTTGTCCTCAACGCCATCCGTGCTTTCCTTACCCAGGAAGTTCGGGTCGTGTCACTTTCCGAGCATCGTTCCAGCTGTAAATCAGGATCCTATGAATATAAAATCTGCAAAACCAAAACTACTAGCTGCCCGTGTCGAAAATAAGGGCACCCAGAGTTTAGGTTAAAACAATAAACTCCAGGTCAGTCATGTGACTGGTGTGAGAACTAAAACAATCATTAAAACTTTACTTTAAAAGAGAGTAATTCAAGGGACCACGCCGTATAACACAGAACGTGTTTCCTCCCGAGAATACCAGTGCTTAGAACAAACAACGCAATGCTTTTTCGAAAAATGAAGCTATTATAAGACCCGGGTCCCATCACACAATGCAACGCAAGCCGGAGGATAGGGTTTTCCCTTATAATAGCCAAACATGCTTGGTACGTTTAAAACAAATCATTTGATACTATTATAAGTGTATAGTGTCAAAACAATTACAATCATAAATATCAATCCTAGGCGGCATGGGTACCATATATCATGTGCCATACTAGGCTCTACAAATAAAACTGTAATAACCCGGAAATCTGAGCCAATTAAAAAATTTTATTTTGGCAATTTTAGTGAATTTTGAATATTTAAAATGAATTATTTTAAATAATAATGACGAGAAATTTATTTTGAATAGAATTCGAACGTATATATTATATAGATCGTCGTTAGAATATAAATATTTATTTTAAATTATAAAAGGAATTGAAAACGGCGCGGTAGTTCGATAATTCGATTTCAAAATTCAAATGAATGTACCAAGTGCAAAATAAACCGAATTTTAGTGAAACCAAAAATATTTGAATCTAATAGAGAATATCTTTCCAACGAATCCGAAAAATCGAAATTTCATAGCGGGGATAAAAAGATATGTCCAGTTGAAATTTCAGAATAGTCGCTATGGAATTTCGGCCCTTAAAAATAGCCATTTTGCAAACGACCTCGGATTTCGACGAAAATCATTTTGTTGGATCCGCGATGTCAAATTATTGTTAGGTTTCAAGATTCCTAATTTTCTGAATCAATGTGTGAGCGTGGCGCAAGAAAACGCGTTTGACCAGTTTCAGTTGATTTTAATCGACTGGAAATTGGCCATTTTTCAAACGGTCTCAGAATTCGATGAAATTAGTTTCTTTTAAGGACCGTATCGTCAATACAAAGCTAGAAAATATTTTTTGGAATTTTTATAGTTAGTATGTGGCCCCAGTAGATTGAAATGCGCGTTCAAATTCAATATATAGAGTTATACGTTGATTTTGACGAAAACTGATCAAAACGATCGAATCATCCTACGATACATATCCCATTGTGTTCGGAATGGGGGTAATTAGCTATGGACGACAGGCGGTGGGTTTGATTTCGAGTTGAAAATAAAAAGTTGCTTTTAAGGAATTTAAAATAATAAAATTAAATTTATATATAGCCCCCCACCTTCTTTCTCTCTCCCCGACTTTCTTTCTGAGATAAAAAAAGGGAAACGAAGCCCTAGCTCAGCCGCCGCCTGCGTCGCCCCCACCCTTGTCGCGCCGCCGTTCGCCGAAGCCCCCCTCCCGTCGTCGCCCCCTCGAACCTCCCCTCTTATCCGATTAAAGGCCTTCCTCCCCAATCCTTCAGCACACCGACGCGCGAGCACCACCAGACCCACCGCCCCGTGCCCCATGACCTGCGACGCCCCCTGATGGTCCACCGACACCAACTCCGACGCAAACACCACCCCCCTTCACCATTTACTGTAAGTCCTTTTATTATTATTTTTATTAATATAAAATCTAGTTTATTTTATTTATTTAAATCAGTTTAGATCTTTGTTTAATCAAGTTTAGATTTTTCTTCACCTAAAGATTAGACCTTCGAATATAGAAAAGACTGGATTTTTGTTCATAGTTGCTGCAGAAAAAAATGTGATTTTTTCTCATATGAAGTAGCGAAGGAAAAATAGGATTTTTATTATATATACATCGTTGTAAAAGTGTGATTTTCACCTATATAATGGCGACGTTTATAATATAAAGAAGGGATTTTTAATTAAATAAAAATATAATTTTTATATAAGGTAGAGATTTGAAATATGATTTTTATCTAGTAGGGATTATAAAAATATGATTTTTATAATATAGAAAGAATTAAAAATATGATTTTTATAAAGTAGAAGTAATAAAAAATATGATTTTTATATTATATAGATAGTAAAAATATTATCTTTTTATATGTAGCGAAATAAAAATCCGATTTTTATTATAGATATGTTGAAATAAAAATGTAATTTTTATAGAGATGAAATAAAAATTCGATCTTTATAGAAGAATTAGAAATATAGAAATATAAATTTTATATATAAATAAGCATTGTAAATATATATGAAGTGAAATAAAAATAGAATAAAAATATAATTTTTATTGTGAACAGCGTGAAAAGAACTACATTGGAATTTCAAACCGATCCAGACGGTTCAGCAGTTCAACAGCAAAGCGCGACGGAGTGGAACCCCAATGTGAGAACTTCTCACCTTTAATTTAAATTTCTAGTTAAAATATATACTAGGATGCAGACGGTGTTTAGTAGCACCCGACACCCGTCGTCCACAGACCATGGACGGCTTGTATGCTTGTTTGTTGGATTTTGATGTGTAGTTGATTGTGTGATGTGATGTGAGATGAAATAAAATATTTATATAGTTAAAAATATTTTATAGTTCAAAATAGAATTTTTAATGTGTATATGAAAGGAAATAAAAATAAACAAATTGGACGATTTGTTTATATACACACATTTAACTGATATTGATTGGGACGATAAATTTTACACATCGCCCAACTGCGCAAATAAAATCTGTGTTTGATTGTTTGGAACCCCACACGGGTATTGGGATGATATTTAACGTACACTAATCCCGATTGTTTAGTTGTATGTCGATCATTTGATTGACAGACTGTTATAAGCGTTGAATATTTATATTTGATGCTTATACAGTGTAGAATGCACTTTGGATGATGGTTGATTATTCATCGTTGTTATTGTATACATGTGTTGTAGAAAATCCATATAATTAACATTAAATGGTAATTGATTGGGCCTCATTCCATATTTGAAAAAGAAATATTTGAAATAGAAATATTTGAAATAGAAATATTTGAAATAGAATATTTGAAAATAGAAATATATGAAGCCGTGTTGATTAGATTGATGCCATTTTGACGTGAACGATATTTATATCGATTTTATTCATTTTATAATGAATATCAAAAGTGATTTCAAAATCTGATATTTTGAAAAGAATTGAAATTCGAACTGAAACTAGATAGAAATGAATTCGAATTGAAATTGAATAGAAATGAATTCGAATTGGAATTGAATAGAAAGGAATTCGAATTGAAATTGAATTGAATTGACAACGAACTGAAATTGAAATAAAAATCGATTTGAATTGAAATCAATTTGAAATGAATTTAAAACGAATTTATAAGGAGAAATTCAATTTTGGATTTGAATTTGAAAGGAAGTTGAAATAGTTTTGAAAACGAATTTAAAGCGATTTATAAAATACGTTTTTAAAAGGAAATCGACGAAGTATATATTATATATATTATATATATAATATAATGGCCTGAATAGCGCCGCGCCGCGGCAGTTCGCGAATTTCGACCATTGACTTCGAACGGATATTGCGGGAGATCCGACCGTCGGATTCTCCTAAAACCGGAACCGTTAGGTTCGTATCGAAAAGAGCTTTCTAATGAATATTAGAAATTAGAAATCTAACAATTGGATTTTGAATTATGTCTAAATCAAATTTGGAAAAGGCCGCTGTAAGTGCAGTTCGATGGCCGTTAATGGAAATCGACTGTACGGGCCTTGATAAAATTATTAAAAATAGTAATAATTTGTGTAAAATCATAAGAAATGATTTGGGAAGAATTGGAATGAAAAACTCCATATTTGAAGAGATAAAAATAGATTTTTATCGAAATGAACTAGTTTTGAACTAGAATTATAACGCATTTATTTTTGAAATAAATAAAGTGAATTTGAAATGGTTTTAAAAGAAACCAGGATTTCCAATAATTATATTGGAATGGATTTGAATCGAAATTGTCTTTGGAATATTTCGATGTTGGATTTCGTGATGATACAGATATTGTTATGGGAATTTGAAAGATATATATATATATATATATATCGTTATTTCCAATACGATATTTGTTGGTCGTAGAATTTGATATTGAATATAAACCGGTATATTTTCTATTCAGAGCCTTGTATTTAATATCAAATGTGATTTAGGTTTGTCGTGAACGGTGTCTTTATTAACACTGTTCTTGAACCCAGTTGAGAAAAGATTAAATCTTTTTATTTAGATTTAATGAAGTGTACCAATTAAATAATATTTAATTGGAATTGAATTGGTATTGATTTTTGGGTTTATCGTGAACAGTGTTATAAATAACACTTGTTCTTTAACCCGAAAATTGATGGAATGTGATTTTGTGTTGTCGTGAACGGTATCCTCAATAATACTGTTCTTAGACACAAAGGAGTTAAGAAAATCCAAAACTAACTGGAGATTAGTTAAGTTGAATAGTTTCTGGGGTATTGATCTGATGTTGGTTTCGGCCTTCGGGGTTAATACTTAGGGAATTGCTCACATCCTGATTTACGGTTAGGGACTGATTGAAATGTGATATGATTTTGAGGTTTATCATGAACCGTGTTTTAAATGACACTGATTCTTTAACCCAGTTAAAGATTAAAACTAAGTGGAGTTTTAATGAATCTTTAATTAGATTGAAATGATCAAGAATGGAGTATCACCAGTTTTGCTCCAGGCGATAGTTAAATCTTTAATTAGATTTGAACGTGAAATGGTAATTGAATTTACCGATAATGCCTTGGTGTTAGATATGAAGTATTACCAGTTTTACTTCATGGGATGAATAGGTTGGGATTGGGAAACAAAATAAATGATTACTTCGGTGTGGTTCGCTAATCCCGACTAGTTTGAAGTGAAATTCAAAAGGAAGATTAAAGAATAAATTTAAAAGAATTTATCTTTGATAAAATTAATGGGAACCTTTCCCTAAGAATGTAAAATTTAGAAACTAACTGTAGGTTAGCTAAGTAGAACGGTTTCCTGGGTATTGATCTGATGTTGGTTTCGGCCTTTGGGGTTAATATTTGGGGAATTATTCTCTTGTTAATTTACGGTTAGTGAATGATGAATTGGAATGAGGCGTATGTTGTGTTTGTGTAACACATGTTTATTATATACGCGAGTTATTCAGAAAGACCGGGTTTATCCCATTCTGAATAACTGATTCAATGTGGTGTAGAAGATGAAGACGGTGGTCGAAGACCGGAGGTCTTCACGTCATTTGGATAATTACTGATGATCTTGATTGGGCCGTATACCCAAGAGGAGGGAATCAGTTGGTGGTCGTCCAGACGTATTTGGAGATCGATGGGTATGCGGGGTACTAGGTGCCTCCGGTTTCGTTTAGACCCAGAACGGACTTGTAAATGGACTGTGTGTCTGACAATGGATTTCATTCTGTGTGACTGATATCGGTTGCATATAGTGGTTTGCCTATGTGGCATGCTAAGATGCAAATGATCAAGGCTTCTGTTGAAAAGAAGAGTCTTGTGGTTGATGATCAAAGCACGTCATTTGTGGCATCACTTTGTGTAGCGTTGATTCGCGAGCCTCACACCCCGATGTGAACCAAAAAGGGGAGACGGACCTCAGGGAGGACTTGCGTTTTCTTCTAGCTTAAAGTGGCGTCAGTGGTTTTACACGCCCTGACGAGTTTGATTTATGTGGTTGTTGCTGTTGCGAGGCGCCTCGGATATATCGGTGACTTTGTGAAGCCGATGGAGTCATTCGTTGGCTCATTGACACCCCAAAGGGTGGGGAAACGCAGTGTTCAGGAATTTTAATCTACATCGGTGGACCGGCCCTGTCGCTCCAAGGCTTGACTGAGTACTTTCCTGAGACACGGGCTAGAGCGTCTCGAATCGGTGAGGACTATCTTTTGCCTCGGTTCACAGACGGAAATCCAATTTCCAAATACGTGACATTTGCGGTTTTAATTGTAGAGCCTAGTATGGCGACATAATATATGGTACCCATGCCGTCTAGGATTGATACTTATGATTTGAAATTGTTTTGACACTATACACCTATAATAGTATCAAATGATTTGTTTTAAAACGTACTAAGAATGTTTTGCTATTATAAGGGAAAACCCTATCCCCCAGCTTGCGTTGCATTGTGTGATAGGACCTGGGTCTTATAATAGCTTCATTTTTCCAAAAAGCATTGCGTTGTTTTGTTATATGCACTGGTATTCTTGGGAGGAAACCCGTTCCGTGTTATACGGCGTGGTCCCTTGATATATCTGATTTAAAGTAAAGTTTTAAATAACTGTTTTAGTTCTCACACCAGTCCCATGGCTGACCTGGAGTTTATTGTTTTAACCTAAACTCTGGGTGCCCTTATTTTGACACGGGCAGCTAGTAGTTTTGGTTTTGCAGATTTATATTCACAGGATCCTGGTTTACAGCTGGAACGATATCCGGAAAGCTTTGTATCTGTATATCTCTTCTAGTTCTGTATTGTATTATTTTCCGCTGCTATGTAATGTATTGTAATCTATGATATTTATCGGATGTGTATTATTGATTTATACTCTGTATAATCTTGTATTCTGATGGAATTGTTGTAATTAACAATGAAATGTTCTTCCGTCTACATTCTGTTGTGGCTTGTCCTCGACTCAATCCGCGATTTCCCGTAAGGGGGATTTCGGATCGTTTCATCGTGGTATCAGAGCTTTTGTTTACAAAGCTCAGAGAATAAGACACATTAGAACCATACGAAAGAATTCATCAGAAATTGGATTAGTAATATCCAATTAGAATGACTCATTAGAGATGGGATCAGTAGTATCCTAGAACGAGTGTGAAGAGTATATCTTTGAAAGTGAAAACAAAGTTTTGTTTTGAAATTTAAATCAATTATTCGTATTTAATTATTTATTTATATGAATTTGGACAATCCAATATATAAAGATTTTGCATATATGTCTTGCAAACGTGTATTCGAAGTTTTAATGTAATGGATAGTTATAGAATCGCACTCTAGTGCCCGGGGATAATTCTGGTGACGGGGCACCATCGCTAGTATTTATTTTCGAGTTTAGAAAGTGGGATTTCTATATATTTCCAATTGACTGGTGTGAGAACCGAAACTAGATAGAGCTTATTGTTATGATTTGGCATCAAAAATCTGATTTTTGACTATGTATCAAAGTTATGAATTTCAAAAGCTAATCAACTAATTGATTGCTGATTATGTTGTTTGATTATTGGTTGAGTAATTAAAATTTGAACCATATAGCCAATTTGAACCAAATAGTAAATTGTATTGAAAATTTGGTCGCATTTGCTTGCATATACATGTACTTACATTGAACAGGTCATAGCAAGGAGGCTAGAGCAGAGAAATAAAACTGTTTGCCCGACAAATAGGTAAATGTTTACCATAATTTACTGTTTTGTTTGGGTGATGATGATTTTATGAGCCGATTGGCTTTTCCTTTTTCTTTTTGAGATTAGAGGGCCTGTATGGCAATTTCGGGATTTTCCCGGTGCTCCCGATGCAGGGGAGGTTATGGCAAAAAATTTCGAAAATTTTGGGTGTTAGCCAAATTTTTGAAAAATTTGAAAAGTTCTTAGAAACTGAAAAGTTGAAGAACTTAAGCCATAATGAAAATAGAGAAAGTTGAGTTGATTGTTAAACAACTTTCGGCTTCGTTCCTTTTCGGGGACAAAAAGTTTTAAGTGGGGGAGATTGTAATAACCCGGAAATCCGAGCCAATTTAAAATTTTTATTTTGGCAATTTTAGTGAATTTTGAATATTTAAAATGAATTATTTTAAAAAATAACGACGAGAAATTTATTTTGAATAGAATTCGAACGTATGTATTATATAGATCGTCGTTAGAATATAAATATTTATTTTAAATTATAAAAGGAATTGAAAACGGTGTGGTAGTTCGATAATTCAATTTCAAAATTCAAATGAATGTACTGGGTGCAAAATAAACCGGATTTTAGTGAAACCAAAAATATTTGAATCTAATTGAGAATATCTTTCGGACGAATCCGAAAAATCGAAATTTCATAGCGGGGATAAAAAGATATGTCCAGTTGAAATTTCAGAATAATCGCTATGGAATTTTGACCCTTAAAAATAGCCATTTTGCAAACAACCTCGGATTTCGACGAAACCACTTTTGTTGGATCCACGATGTCAAATTATTGCTAGGTTTCAAAATTCATAATTTTCTGAATCAATATGTGAGCGTGGCGCAAGAAAACGCGTTTGACCAGTTTTAGTTGATTTTAATCGACTGGAAATTGGCCATTTTTCAAACGGTCTCAGAATTCGATGAAATTAGTTTTGTTAGGACCGTATCGTCAATATGAAGCTAGAAAATATTTTTATGGAATTTTTCTAGTTAGTATGTGGCCCCAGTAGATTGAAATGCGCGTTCAAATTCAATATATAGAGTTATACGTTGATTTTGATGAAAACTGATCGAAACGATCGAATCAGCCTACGATACATATCCCATTGTGTTCGGAATAGGGGTAATTAGCTATGGACGACAGGCGGTGGGTTTGATTTCGAGTTGAAAATAAAAAGTTGCTTTTAAGGAATTTAAAATAATAAAATTAAATTTATATATAGCCCCCCCACCTTCTTTCTCTCTCCCCGACTTTCTTTCTGAGATAAAAAAGGGGAAACGAAGCCCTAGCTCAGCCGCCTCCTGCGTCGCCCCCACCCTTGCCGCACCGCCGTTCACCGAAGCCCCCCCTCCCGTCGTCGCCCCCTCAAACCTCCCCTCTTCTCCGATTAAAGGCCTTCCTCCCCAATCCTTCAGCACACCGACGCGCGAGCACCACCAGACCCACCGCCCCGTGCCCCATGACCTGCGCCGCCCCCTGATGGTCCACCGACACCAACTCCGACGCAAACACTACCCCCCCTTCACCGTTTTACTGTAAGTCCTTTTATTATTATTTTTATTAATATAAAATCTAGTTTATTTTATTTATTTAAATCAGTTTAGATCTTTGTTTAATCAAGTTTAGATTTTTCTTCACCTAAAGATTAGACCTTCGAATATAGAAAAGACTGGATTTTTGTTCATAGTTGCTGCAGAAAAAAATGTGATTTTTTCTCATATGAAGTAGCGAAGGAAAAATAGGATTTTTATTATATATACATCGTTGTAAAAGTGTGATTTTCACATATATAATGGCGATGTTTATAACATAAAGAAGGGATTTTTAATTAAATAAAAATATAATTTTTATATAAGGTAGAGATTTGAAATATGATTTTTATCTAGTAGGAATTATAAAAATATGATTTTTATAATATAGAAAGAATAAAAAATATGATTTTTATAAAGTAGAAGTAATAAAAATATGATTTTTATATATAGATAGTAAAAATATTATCTTTTTCTATGTAGCGAAATAAAAATCTGATTTTTATTATAGATATATTGAAATAAAAATGTAATTTTTATAGAGATGAAATAAAAATGTAATTTTTATAGAGATGAAATAAAAATTCGATCTTTATAGAAGAAGTAGAAATATAGAAATATAATTTTTATATATAAATAAGCGTTGTAAATATATATGAAGTGAAATAAAAATAGATTTTTTATTTATTGAATGAAGGATAAAAATATAATTTTTATTGTGAACAGCGTGAAAAGAACTACATTGGAATTTCAAACTGATCCAGACGGTTCAGCAGTTCAACAGCAAAGCACGGCGGAGTGGAACCCCAATGTGAGAACTTCTCACCTTTAATTTAAATTTCTAGTTAAAATATATACTAGGATGCAGACGGTGTATAGTAGCACCCGACACCCGTCGTCCACAGACCATGGACGGCTTGTATGCTTGTTTGTTGGATTTTGATGTGTAGTTGATTGTGTGATGTGATGTGAGATGAAATAAAATATTTATATAGTTAAAAATATTTTAAAGTTAAAAATAGAATTTTTAACGTGTATATGAAAGGAAATAAAAATAAACAAATCGGACGATTTGTTTATAAACACACATTTGACTGATATTGATTGGGACGATAAATTTTACACATCGCCCAACTGCACAAATAAAATCTGTGTTTGATTGTTTGAAACCCCACACGGGTATTGGGATGATATTTGACGTACAATAATCCCGATTGTTTAGTTGTATGTCGATCGATTGATTGACAGACTGTTATAAGCGTTGAATATTTATATTTGATGCTTATACAGTATAGAATGCACTTTGGATGATGGTTGATTATTCATCGTTGTTATTGTATACATGTGTTGTAGAAAATCCATATAATTAACATTATATGGTAATTGATTGGGCCTCATTCCATATTTGAAAAAGAAATATTTGAAAAAGAAATATTTGAAATAGAAATATTTGAAATAGAATATTTGGAAATAGAAATATATGAAGCCGTGTTGATTAGATTGACGCCATTTTGACGTGAACGATATTTATATCGATTTTATTCATTTTATAATGAATATCAAAAGTGATTTCAAAATCTGATATTTTGAAAAGAATTGAAATTCGAACTGAAACTGAACAGAAATGAATTCGAATTGAAATTGAATAGAAATGAATTCGAATTGAAATTGAATAGAAAGGAATTTGAATTGAAATTGAATTGAATTGAAAACGAACTGAAATTGAAATAAAAATCGATTTGAATTGAAATCAATTTGAAATGAATTTAAAACGAATTTATAAGAAGAAATTCAATTTTGGATTTTGAATTTGAAAGGAATTTGTAATAGTTTTGAAAACGAATTTAAAACGATTTATAAAATACGTTTTTAAAAGGAAATTGACGAAGTATATATTATATATATTATATATATAATATAATGGCCTGAATAGAACGCGTCGCGCCGCGGCAGTTCGCGAATTTCGACCATTGACTTCGAACGGATATTGCGGGAGATCCGACCGTCGGATTCTCCTAAAACCGGAACCGTTGGGTTCGTATCGAAAAGAGCTTCCTAATGAATATTAGAAATTAGAAATCTAACGGTTGGATTTGGAATTATGTCCAAATCAAATTTGTAAAAGGTCGCTGTAAGTGCAGTTCGATGGCCGTTGATGGAAATCGACTGTACGGGTCTTGATAAAATTATTAAAAATAGTAATAATTTGTGTAAAATCATAAGAAATGATTTGGGAAGAATTGGGATGAAAAACTTCATATTTGAAGAGATAAAAATAGATTTTTATCGAAATGAACTAGTTTTGAACTAGAATTATAATGCATTTATTTTTGAAATAAATAAAGTGAATTTGAAATTGTTTTAAAAGAAACTAGGATTTCCAATAATTATATTGGAATGGATTTGAATCGAAATTGTCTTCGGAATATTTCGATGTTGGATTTCGTGATGATACAGATATTGTTACGGGAATTTGAAAGATATATATATATATATATATTGTTATTTCCAATACGATATTTGTTGGTCGTAGAATTTGATATTGAATATAAGCCGGTATATTTTCTATTCAGAGCCTTGTATTTAATATCAAATGTGATTCGGGTTTGTCGTGAATGGTGTCTTTATTAACACAGTTCTTGAACCCAGTTGAGAAAAGATTAAATCTTTTTATTTAGATTTAATTAAGTGTACCAATTAAATAATATTAAATTGGAATTGAATTGGTATTGATTTTTGGGTTTATCGTGAACAGTGTTATAAATAACACTTGTTCTTTAACCCGAAAATTGATGGAATATGATTTTGGGTTGTCGTGAACGATATCCTCAATAATACTGTTCTTAGACCCAAAGGAGTTAAGAAAATCAGAAACTAACTGGAGATTAGTTAAGTTGAATAGTTTCTGGGGTATTGATCTGATGTTGGTTTCGGCCTTCGGGGTTAATACTTAGGGAATTGCTCACTTGCTAATTTACGGTTAGGGACTGATTGAAATGTGATATGATTTTGGGGTTTATCGTGAACTGTGTTTTAAATGACACTGATTCTTTAACCCAGTTAAAGATTAAAACTAAGTGGAGTTTTAATGAATCTTTAATTAGATTGAAATGATCAAGAATGGATTATCACCAGTTTTGCTCCAGGCGATAGTTAAATCTTTAATTAGATTTGAACGTGAAATGGTAATTGAATTTACCGATAACGCCGTGGTGTTAGATATGAAGTATTACCAGTTTTACTTCATGGGATGAATAGGTTGGGATTGGGAAACAAAATAAATGATTACTTCGGTGTGGTTCGCTAATCCCGACTAGTTTGAAGTGAAATTCAAAAGGAAGATTAAAGAATAAATTTAAAAGAATTTATCTTTGATAAAATTAATGGGAACCTTTCCCTAAGAATGTGAAATTTAGAAACTAACTGTAGGTTAGCTAAGAAGAACGGTTTCCTGGGTATTGATCTGATGTTGGTTTCGGCCTTCTGGGTTAATATTTGGGGAATTATTCTCTTGTTAATTTACGGTTTGTGAATGATGGATTGGAATGAGGCGTATGTTGTGTTTGTGTAACACATGTTTATTATATACGCGAGTTATTCAGAAAGACCGGATTTATCCCATTCTGAATAACTGATTCGACGTGGTGTCAAAGATGAAGACGGTGGTCGAAGACCGGAGGTCTTCACGTCGTTTGGATAATTACTGATGATCTTGATTGGGCCGTACACCCAAGAGGAGGGAATCAGTTGGTGGTCGTCCAGACGTATTTGGAGATCGATGGGTATGCGGGGTACTAGGTGCCTCCGATTTCGTTCAGACCCAGAACGGACTTGTAAATGGACTGTGTGTCTGACATTGGATTTCATTCTGTGTGACTGATATCGGTTGCATAGAGTGGTTTGCATGTGTGGCATGCTAAGATGCAAACGATCAAGGCTTCTGTTCAAAAGCAGAGTCTTGTGGTTGATGATCAAAGCACGACCTTTGTGGCATCGCTTTGTGTAGCGTTGATTCGCGAGCCTCACACCCCGGTGTGAACCAAAAACGGGAGACGGACCACAGGGAGGACATGCGTTTTCTTCTAGCTAAAAGTGGAGTCATTGGTTTTACATGCCCTGACGAGTTTGACTTATGTGGTTGTTGCTATTGCGAGGCGCCTCGGATATATCGGTGACTTTGTGAAGCCGATGGAGTCATTCGTTGGCTCATTGACACCCCAAAGGGTGGGGAAACGCAGTGTTCGGGAATTTTAATCCACATCGGTGGACCGGCCCTGTCGCTCCAAGGCTTGACTGAGTACTTGCCTGAGACACGGGCTAGAGCGTCTTGAATCGGTGAGGACTATCTTTTGCCTCGGTTCACAGACGGAAATCCAATTTCCAAATACGTGACATTTGCGGTTTTGATTGTAGAGCCTAGTATGGCGACATGATATATGGTACCCATGCCGTCTAGGATTGATACTTATGATTTGAAATTGTTTTGACACTATACACCTATAATAGTATCAAATGATTTGTTTTAAAACGTACTAAGCATGTTTGGCTATTATAAGGGAAAACCCTATCCCCCGGCTTGCGTTGCATTGTGTGATAGGACCTGGGTCTTATAATAGCTTCATTTTTCCAAAAAGCATTGCGCTGTTTTGTTATATGCACTGGTATTCTTGGGAGGAAACCCGTTCCGTGTTATACGGCGTGGTCCCTTGATATATCTGATTTAAAGTAAAGTTTTAAATAACTGTTTTAGTTCTCGCACTAGTCCCATGACTGACCTGGAGTTTATTGTTTTAACCTAAACTCTGGGTGCCCTTATTTTGACACGGGCAGCTAGTAGTTTTGGTTTTGCAGATTTATATTCACAGGATCCTGGTTTACAGCTGGAACGATATCCGGAAAGCTTTGTATCCGTATATCTCTTCTAGTTGTGTATTGTATTATTTTCCGCTGCTATGTAATGTATTATAATCTATGATATTTATCGAATGTGTTTTATTGATTTATACTCTGTATATTCTTGTATTCTGATGGAATTGTTGTAATTAACAATGAAATGTTCTTCCGTCTATGTTCTGTTATGGCTTGTCCTCGACTCAATCCGCGATTTCCCGTAAGTGGGATTTCGGGTCATTTCAAAAACCGAAATATCTCATCTTGGAAATTGGATTTCCGTCATGAGTCGAGGCAAGGAGCAAGCTCCTCTCCACTTCGAGACACTCTAGTAAATGTCTCAGGACTACTCTCTCTGGGCAACCCTTGGAATCGGCTGGGCCGGTCCTCTCTTACGTTTGAGGATTGGCAATTCCTGAACACATGTTTCGCGGTCCTTACAGACCTATAATCGAGGAGCCTCGCAATCCAACATCCACATAGGTATAATAATCAACGTTGTTAGGGCTGGTAAGACGCTGACACCACCCATAACTAGAAAGAAACGTCGTGTTCTCCCAGCGGCCCGTATCCCGTTTTTAACTCAAACCGAGGTGTGAGGCTCACGAATTCACGCTATACACAAAGCTACGCTGTATTAAAGCCTTGCTTTGATCATCAACCACAAGACTCTGCTTTTCAACAGAAGCCTTGTTCATTGCATCTTAGCGTGCCATACAGGCAATTCATGCCATGCGACTGATATATATCGATATATAACCTCTGAGCTCGTACGTCTTAGAGAAGGGCGTTAAGCAAGAGAATAAATTCTCTGCCGCCAAACAAATATATATTTAACAGAAATCAATCAACACAGAATAAAATCCAACGTCAGACACACAATCCATTTACATGTCCGTTCTGGGTCTGAACGAAATCAGAGGCACTTTATACCTCGCATATCCATTGATCTCCAAATACGTCTGGACGATCACTAACTATTTCCATCTTCTTGGGTGTACAGCCCAATCAAGATCATCAGTAATTATCCAAACGATGTGAAGACCTCCGTTCTTTGACCACCGTCCTCATCTTCGATTTATCGTCGAAACAGTTATTCAGAATGGGTATAGACCCGGCCTTTCCGAATAACTCGCGTATGTAATAAACAAGTGCCAGAAAACACAACATACGCCTCATTCCAATCCATCAGTCACTAACCATAAATTAGTAAGAGAGCAATTCCCCAAATATTAACCCCGAAGGCCGAAACCAACATCAGATCAATACCCAGGAAACCACTCTTCTTAGCTAACCTACAGCTAGTGTAACGACCCGCATTTTGCCCGACCTTAATCGATCGCAAAATCGACCAAGACCGTTCAAAATCCGCATACGTTAACTTTGGGAATACAATACATTAGAACAAAAAACAGCAGACTTTTATTATATCATGAGAATATAACATCAGAGTACATAATATATCAGAGTACATCGAAATTAAAATACAGCGGAAGAAAATTTTACAATAAATTTAATTCAATACAGTGCAGTGGAAATAGAATAGATACAGCGGAAGACAACTATGCTCTGGACACAGCTTTAAGCTTCAATCCAGAAACCTGCTCAAGAAGTAAATATCTGCAAAAAGCTACTCGACTGCCCGTGTGGAAAAAGAGGGCACCCAAGTTTGCAAAGGTGGAAACAAACAACGGGTCAGTCATGGGACTGGTGTGAGAATTCTTAACTAATTTAACTAATAGTAATAAAGCAAATCCAAGGACCACGCCGCTAACGCGGAACGAGTTTACTCCAATGGGTTGTCGTGCATAACTTAAAGTGACAAAACAAACAATAAGTAAATCGTAAAACAACGCTATGCTTTTGAGAAAAATGGAATCACCATAAGACCCAAGTCCCATCACACAATGCAACGCAAACCAGAGGATAGGGTTTTACCTTATGGTGATTAAACATGCTTGGTACGATAAAAACGAATTTGATATTATTATTAGTGTATATAAGTTTTCAAAAACAGTTCAATCATAATTTATCAATCCTAGGACACATAGATACCATAATACTATGCTTCCATACTAGTAATACAATCAAATCTGCATGAGGTCGTATTGGAAATTAGGTTTCCATCATGAGTCAAGGATAGGGAGAACCTCCTTACCGATTCGAGACACTCTAGCTAATGTCTCAGGATTCCCCGCAGTTAACCCTCAGATCCTGCAGGGCCGGTCCACCATACGAGTTGCGGATTAGTTATTCCTGAACACACATTTCCCGATCCTATAGGACCTATCATCTGAGGCGCGCCACATTCCATCATCCACATAAGTAAATATCAGCCAGTTTAATCACCGACACCACTTCTAGCTAGAAAGAAACGTGTTGCTCTCCCTGCGTTCCCTTCTCCCGTTTTAGACTCAACCGGGTTGTGAGGCTCGCGAAGTCACGCTATACACAAAGCTTCGCCTAAACAGGCCGTGCTTTGATCATCAACCACAAGGCCTGCTTTTCAACAAGAACCTTGATCTTTGCATCTTAGTATGACACATTGTCAATCCATATCATACTATTAATCTTTTGCCAAAATATACAAAAGGGTGTTAAGCAAGAGAATAAATTCTCCGCCATCAATCATTCATACATTCGGCAGAAAATCAATAAGTACAATATATAAAGGAGTACAATGTCAGACACACATTTCATTTATACTTATGCTCTGGGTCTGAGCGAAAGCCAAATCCGTACAAATCAACACTACGTCCGGATAACTACCATCTCAGCCCTGTCTTGGGAGCAAATAAATCAAGGGCCTCAACACTAGTTACCCATTCGATGTGAAGATCGTCGGTCTTCAATCGCCGTCTTCAATTCTTTGAATGTCGTATCATTATTTGGAATGAGAGTAAACTCGGACTTTCCAAATAACTCTCGCATATATAAATTTGAAAACCATTTCATACCGTCATTAATAATTTATAACGATCTATCGCTATTTTCATTTTACTTTACATACACATCCTAAACATAACAATGTATATTTTCTTCTTCCATCCTTCAATTTACACAAAATGTATATTTGGTTTCATTATTCTTTTCCTAATGAAAATCTATTCCCTAGAAATGTAAATTTCTAATCTTATTATTTACATTGAAAAATGTAAATTTCTATTCCTATTTTATTTACATTAAGAAATGTAAACTTATACTTCAATATATTATTATATTGAAAATGTAACTTTTATTTCATATTCTATTTACATTGGGAAATATAAATTCCTAACCATTCCTTTATTTCCTTTGATTACATTGAAAAATGTAAATCCTTTTATTTGCATATAAAAGATATAATTTCTATTTCATCCTTATTTACATTGAAAAATGTAAGTTTCTATATTTTTCTAATTACATATAAAGATGTAACTTCCTATTTTTCTTTTATTTATATTGAAAATTGTGACTTATTTTTTTACCGCCTCTAAAATGATGATAAAAATATATAATTTTTATTCTATTCTTTTATCGCATCTAAAGTGACGATAAAAATATACATTTCATTTCTATTATTTTTATTCACGTTAAAAATGTAAACTTTTCTTTTTAATATAATCTACATTAAAAATGTTAGTTATTTCTATAATCTAATTACATTAAGAATGTAAACTTCTTTTACCTTAACTTGATTACATAAGATGTAATTTTTCTCCTTTACCTTAATTTACATGATAAACGTAAATTTTCCACTTTCAATCTAATTCACATGTAAATTGCCTTAATTACACAAAAATGAAATTTTATGTTCTCTAACTTAATTACATAAAAAATGTAATTTTCTTCTAATTCTTATTTACATTAAGAAAATGTAAAACTTTTCTAATCCTTATCTTATTACATTAACAATGTAACTTTCTTTTATAACAAACTTGGAGGTGAAAATATTTATTTCATTATTAACACATGACGGTGTGAAAATAACGTCAATTTCTAATTTATCCATTTATATTTTAATATGGGTCAGACCTCTCACATTAGGCCTGCAGCTTGTGGATGCTGGATAGGCCGGTTGGTTCCGGGCAGACTTATCCCACAAGTTGGGCTTAACCTCGTGTCTTGGCCCAATTTGTATTTGCGCACTTGGACCTCTCACATTAGGCCCAACATTTGTGGCTGCTGGATATGTCGGTCGGTTCCGGGCAGACTTCCACCACAAATGTAACCTAACCTCGTGTCCAAGCACAATTATAATTTATAATTATAATTATTTCATTGGGAATTATTATTTTAAAACATTCTAATTGAGTATTAGATTAAAATATTTTTTTTAATCCTAAATTGGAATGAGACCCAAATCAAATACCATTAATTAATGAATTTCATACAACGCATTTGTGAAATAATGATAAACATTCCTTTATCACCAAAATAACATTCCAATAACATTCAGATAACATTCACACAACATTCAAATGACATTCAAACAAAATCCAAATAATAATATATTATTTGTGCACTTGGGCGATGTGACGAAAAGGAATTTCGCTCGGTCCGAACCAGTCGCTAAACCGACCCAGACCGTTCGAAACGCCCTATCGTTTGAGAACACGACAAATCAGAACGCAGACAAAAGAACATTTCCTTGTATATTACAACAATGCATCAGATTACAAGAATATACAGAGTATAATAGAATATTACACAGAAATATCAGAGATTACAATACATTTAAATACATCGCAGCGGAAAATAATACAATACACAACTAGAAGGAGATATACAGATACAAAGCTTTCCGGATATCGTTCCAGCTGTAAACCAGGATCCTGTGAATATAAATCTGCAAAACCAAAACTACTAGCTGCCCGTGTCAAAATAAGGGCACCCAGAGTTTAGGTTAAAACAATAAACTCCAGGTCAGTCATGGGACTGGTGTGAGAACTAAAGCAGTTATTAATCTTTATTTTAAATCATTAGGTAAATCAAGGGACCACGCCGTATAACACGGAACGGGTTTCCTCCCAAGAATACCAGTGCATAAAACAAACAGCGCAATGCTAAATAAAGAAAAATGAAGCTGTTATAAGACCCAGGTCCTATCACACAATGCAACGCAAGCCGGGGGATAGGGTTTTCCCTTATAACAGCCAAAGAATGCTTGATACGTTTAAAACAAATCGTTTGATACTATTATAAGTGCATAATGTATAAAACAACTTCAAATCATAAGTATCAATCATAGGCGGCATGGGTATCATATATCATGTCGCCATACTAGTTCTACAATTAAAACCGCAAAGTCACGTATTTGGAAATTGGGTTTCCATCTATGAACCGAGGCAAAAGATAGTCCTCAACCGATTCGAGACAATCTAGCCCATGTCTCAGGATCAGAACGCATCAACCCTTTAGATCGTCAGGGCCGGTCCACCGATGTGGATTATTATGCCTGAACAATACGTCTCTCCGCCCTTTGGGGCGTAAATGAGCCAACGAATGACACAATCGGACCCGGATCGTCCGATCAAACCGAGGCGCCTCGCAATAGCAACAACCACACAGGTGAAAAGTATATAAATGTCAGGGCTGGTAGGTCACTGACACCACCCTAGCTAGAAAGAAACGCATGCCCTCCCTGATGTCCTCTCCCGTTTCTGGTTCACAACCGGGGTGTGAGGCTCGCGAATTCACGTTACACAAAGCTGTGCCACACAGGCTGTGCTTTGATCATCACCACAAGACTTTGCTTTTCAACAGAAGCCTTGATCACTTGCCACTTAGGCATGCCACACAGGCAATTCACTCCATGCGATTGATATCCATCAATATATAACCCCTGAGCTCGTACGTCTCAGAGAAGGGCGTTAAGCAAGAGAATAAATTCTCCGCCGCCAAACAGATATATATTTAATAGAGATCAATCACACGGACTAAAATCCAATGTCAGACACACAGTCCATTTACAAGTCCGTTCTGGGTCTGAACGAAACCGGAGGCACCTAGTACCCCGCATATCCATCGATCTCCAAGTACGTCTGGACGATCACCAACTGTTTCCATCTTCTTGGGTGTACAGCCCAATCAAGATCATCAGTAATTATCCAAACGACATGAAGACTTCCGGTCTTCGACCACCGTCTTCATCTTCGACTTATCGTCGTATCAGTTATTCAGAATGGGATAAACCCGGTCTTTCCGAATAACTCGCGTATATTTTAAATAAGTGTTACACAAACACAACATACGCCTCATTCCAATTCATCAGTCACTAACCGTAAATTAATCAAGAGAATAATTTCCCAAATATTAACCCCGAAGGCCGAAACCAACATCAGATCAATATCCAGAAAACCATTCTGCTTGGCTAACCGACAGTTAGTTTCTAAATTTCACGTTCATAGGGAAAGGTTCCCATTAATTTTATCCAAGATAAATTCCTTGAATTTATTCTTTATTCTATTCTTTTGAATTTCGATCCAACTAGCCGGGATTAACGAAACTTACCCAAGTAATCATTTGTTCTAATTTCCCAATCCCAACCTATTTATCCCATGAAGTAAAACTGGTAATACTTCATATCTAACACCACAGTGTTATCGGTAAATTCAATTACCATTTCACGTTCAAATCTAATTAAAGATTTAACTATCGCCTGGAGCAAAACTGGTGATACTCCATTCTCGATTATTTCAATCTAATTAAAGATTCATTAAAACTCCACTTAGTTTTAATCGTTAACTGGGTTAAAGAATCAGTGTCATTTAAAACACGGTTCACGATAAACCCAAAATCACATTCCATTAATTATCGGGTTAAAGAACAAGTGTTATTTAAAACACTGTTCACGATAAACCCAAAAATCAATACCAATTCAATTCCAATTAAATATCATTTAATTGGTACACTTCATTAAATCTAAATAAAAAGATTTAATCTTTTCTCAACTGGGTTCAAGAACAGTGTTAGTGAAGACACCATTCACGACAAACCCAAATCACATTTGATATTCAATATAAGGCTCTGAATAGAAAATATATCGGCTTATATTCAATATCAAATTCTACGATTAACAAATGTCGTATTGGAAATAACGATATAAATATATATCTTTCAAATTTCCATAACAACATCTGTATAATCACGAATTCCAACATCGAAATATTCCGAAGACAATTTCGATTCAAATCCACTCCAATGCAATCATTGGAAATTCTGGTTATTTTTAAAACCCTTTTCAAATTCAATTTATTTATTTAAAAATAAATAAAATTATATTTCTAGTTCAAAACTAGTTCATTTCGATAAAAATCTATTTTTATCTTTTCAAATATGGAGTTTTTCATCCCAATTCTTTCTAAATCATTTTCTATGATTTTACACAAATTATTACTATTTTTAATAATTTTATCAAGGCCCGTACAGTCGATTTCCATCAACGGCCATCGAACTGCACTTACAGCGACCTTTTTCAAATTTTATTTGGACGTAACTCCAAATCCAACCGTTAGATTTCAAATTTCTAATATTCGTTAGAAAGCTCTTATCGATACGAACCCAACGGTTCCGGTTTTAGGAGAATCCGACGGTCGGATCTCCCGTAATGTCCGTTTTAAATAAATGGTCGAAATTCACGAACTGCCGCGGCGCGGCGCGTTCTATTCAGGCCATTATATTATATATATAATATATATAATATATATTTCGTCGATTTCTATTTAAAACGAATTATATAAATAGTTTTAAATTCGTTTCAAAAACAATTTCAACTTCCATTTCAATTCAAATCAAAATTGAATTCTTCTTTATAAATTCGTTTTAAAATTCATTTCTATTCAATTCAAATTTCAATTCAATTTGAATTCATTTCAATTCGTTTTAAATTCAATTCGAATTCGTTCTATATTCAATTCATTTCGAAATCGTTTTCAATTCAATTCGAAATCGTTTTCAGTTCAATTCATTTCGAAATCGTTTTCAATTCAATTCATTTTGAAATCGTTTTCAATTCAATTTGAATTCGTTTTCAATTCAATTCATTTCAAAATGAATAAAATCGATATAAATATCGTTCACGTCAAAATGGCGTCAATCTAATCAACGCGGCTTCATAAATTTCTATTTTCAAATATTCTATTTCAAATATTTCTTTTTCAAAATAGTTGTTATTATCAAAATATTTCGTTCAACACATGACCAATCTCAATGGATGAGTACTGTCAACACATGAACCTTTATTTTATATTGATAAGGATATAAATTTTATTACTAAAATATTTCGTTCAACACATGACCAATCTCAATGGATGAGTACTGTCAACACATGAACCTTTATTTTATATTGTTCTTTATTTTCTAAACTGGAATGAGGCCCAATCAATTACCATATAAAGTTAATTATATGGATTTTCATACAACACATGTATATAATAGCATTGAAAAATAATCAACCATCAACCAAAGTGCACTACACTATATAAGCATCAAATATAGATATCTAACGCTTATAACAGCCTGTCAATCAATCGATCGACATATTTAATCAATCAGGATGAGTGAACTTCATATTTCACCCTAACACCCGTGTGGGGTTTCAAACAATCAAACAAATATTTTATTTGTGCAGTTGGGCGATGTGTAAAATTTATCGTCCCAATCAATGTCCTTCAAATAGGTGTACATAAACAAACCGTCTGGTTTATAAATGAATATTTTATTTTATTCACTTCGCGTTAAAAATCATATTTTTAACGATAAAACATTTATTTCAACATATGAATTTCTATTCAATTCATTTATTCTATAAAATGATATTTTTATTTTTCTAACACATTTTAGAAAATTTCGGCGGCATAACGGCACGATACTAGAAACGGGACAAGGCCTAGCCTTATCCCCGGTCTAGTGAAGGCCCACGCCATTCACACATCAATCAAATTCACCAATCAACCAAATTCAAATCAAATCATATAACTAATCTATGCAACCAAACAAACAAGTCCATGGTCTGTGGACGGTTGTGTCGGGTGCTACTAAACACCGTCTGCATCCTAGTATATATATATAACTAGAAAAGAAATTGAAGAGTGAGAAATTCTCACATATAGCTATCCCATTATCTTGACTCTTCTTTGATAGAAATCTTCGCCATTCTCGCCCTTTGTCGTTTTCATTGTCCGCTTTCACTACCTATGTAAAAATCGAATTTTTACTTCGCTGTTCAATATATAAAAATCATATTTTTATTTCGAAGTTCCATATATAAAAATCATATTTTTACTTTCGAAGTTCAACATATAAAAATCATATTTTTCTTTAGAAGTTCCATATATAAAAATCATATTTTTACTTTCGAAGTTCCATATATAAAAATCATATTTTTACTTTCGAAGTTCCATATATAAAAATCATATTTTTACTTTCGAAGTTCCATATATAAAAATCATATTTTTACTTTCGAAGTTCCATATATAAAAATCATATTTTTACTTTCGAAGTTCCATATATAAAAATCATATTTTTACTTCGAAGTTCCATATATAAAAATCATATTTTTATTTCTTCTACTTTATAAAAATTATACTTTCCTAAGTAAAAAAAAAATTAAACTTAAACAAATCAAGATCTCGTCTTTCCTTTATATAAAAATCCTATCTTTGTGTGGTAAAAATCTAAACTTTATATTCATAAAAATCTAAACTTTATACTTTTAAAAGTGTAATCTTTTTATTTAGAAAAACAAAATCTTTTCATATAGAAAATATAATCTCTTCACTAAACAAAAATCATATGATTTTTGTAAACAAAATTCTTAACACTTATATATAAATTCCAATTTATTTCAGTAGGCTAAAAGATGATTTTTATGCTTTAAAACTAATTACCCTAAAGAAACCAAAATAAGTAACCAAAGAAAAGCACTTACATTGGTATTTTTGGGGAATGGGGAATCGGTGGTCGGAGTCAGGAGTGCTGGGGGGTTTGGCGGTAGGAGATCGCGGTTAGGGTTCGGGTAAGGACGGCGGTGGTTTTGAGCGGGCTTGGGCGGGATTCGAAAGGGAAGAGGGAGGAGAAACGAGAGAAAGGAGGGGTGGCCGGAAGGGGTTGATCCGAGAGGGGCGGTGGCGCGCGCAGGCGATGGGGCGGTGGGCTGAGCGGCTCCGTCGGTCGGCGCTTCCTCCCACTCTCTTTCTTTTTTTTTTTTTTCGATCCTGCTTTGAAATGAAACGAACGGGGGGGCCAGAGAGAAATAAGGGGAGGGAGAGAGAATATTTTTTTTTATTATTATTATTTTAATTTGTAAAAAGTTGACTTTTACTTACGATCCCTGAACGAGGTCCACCGCCTGTCGTCCATAGCGTATTACCCCCATTCCGAACACAATGGGATATATATCGTAGGCTGATTCGGCTGTTACAATCAGTTTCCGTTAAATTTACATTTAAATCATTATATTGAATTTTAAACGTACATTTCAAATTACCGGGGTCACATTCTAACTCTAAAAATTCTCGAAAAATATTTTCTTGCTTCGTATTTACGATACGGTCCTAACAAAACTAGTTTCGTCGAATTCTGAGACCGTTGGAAAAATGGCCAATTTCCAGTCGATTAAAATCAACTGAAACTGGTCAAACGCGTTTTCATCAGCCACGCTCACATATTGATTCAAAAAATTATGAAATTTGGAATCTAACAATAATTCGACATCACGGACCCAACAAAAGTGGTTTCGTCGAAATCCGAGGTCGTTTGCAAAATGTCCATTTTTAAGGGCATGAATTCCATAGCGACTATTCAGAATTTTCAATTGGACATATCTTTTGATTCCCGCTATGAAATTTTGATTTTCCGGATTCGCTGGAAAGATATTATCAAATAGATCCCAATGTTTTTGGTTTCACTAAAATCCGGATTGTTTTGCACCCGGTACATTCAATTGAAGTTTGAAATCGAATTATCGAACTACCGCGCCATTTTCAATTCTATTTATAATTATATATAAATATTTATATTCTAACGACGACGCGTATAATATATACGTTCGAATTCTATTCAAAATAAATTTTCCGGTCGATATTATTTAAAATAATCTATTTTAAATGTTCAAACTTCACTAAAATTGCCAGAATAAAAATTTTAAACTGGCCCAGATTTTCGGGTTATTACAATCTCCCCCACTTAAAACTTTTCATCCCCGAAAAGGAACAAAGTCGAAAGTGGTTTGATCGATCAACACTACGTTCGATCTGGCTTTCATTCTCCAACTTTTCAGTTTCTGAGAATTTTCAAAATCTTCAAAAATTTGGCTAACACCCTAAATTTTCGAAAAATTTCGCCATAACCTCCCCTGCACCGGGAGCATCGGGGAATTTCAAATAGCTTCCCCGGTCCTTCAGATCTCAAAAAGGAAAAGAAAAAGCCAAGCGGCTAGCCAATAGGCTCATAAAATCATCATCACCCAAACAAAACAGTAAATTATGTAGTAAACATGTACCTATTTGTCGGGCAAATAAATTTTATTCTCAGCTCTAGCCTCCTTGCTATGACCTGCTCAATGTAAGTACAAGTATATGCAAGCAAATGCGACCAATTTTCAATATAATTCAATATGTGATTCAATTAGGCTAAATGGCTAAAAATTAGCAAACAAATAAACAAACAACCCAAACATCAATCAATTAGTTGATTAGCTTTTCAAATTCATAACTTTGATACATATCCAAAAAATCATGTTTTTGATGCCGAATCACAACAATAGGCCCTATCTAATTTTTGGTTCTCACACCAGTCAATAGGAAATATATAGATTTTACACGTTCGTCACTCGAACATAAATTCTAATGATGGAGCTCCATCATCAAAATCATCTTCGGGCGATTAGAGTGTAATTCTATATCTATCCAGTATATTAAAATTTCAAATACACGTGGATCAGACGTATACGCAAAATCTTTATATACTGGACTGTCCAACCCAATATAAATAGATAATCAAATACGAATAATTGATTTAAATTTTCAAAACCAAAATTTGTTTTCACTTTCAAAAATATACTCTTCACACTCATTCTAGGATACTACTGATCCCATCTCTAACGAGTCATTCTCGTTGGATATTACTAATCCAATATCTGATGAATTCTTTCATATGGTTCTAAGGTGTCTTGTTCTCTAAGCTTTGTAAACCAAAGCTCCGATACCAACTGTGACGAAAAGGAATTTCGCTCGGTCCGAACCAATCGCTAAACCGACCCAGACCGTTCGAAACGCCCTATCGTTTGAGAACACGACAAATCAGAATGCAGACAAAAGAACATTTCCTTGTATATTACAACAATGCATCAGATTACAAGAATATACAGAGTATAATAGAATATTACACAGAAATATCAGAGATTACAATACATTTAAATACATCGCAGCGGAAAATAATACAATACACAACTAGAAGGAGATATACGGATACAAAGCTTTCCGGATATCGTTCCAGCTGTAAACCAGGATCCTGTGAATATAAATCTGCAAAACCAAAACTACTAGCTGCCCGTGTCAAAATAAGGGCACCCAGAGTTTAGGTTAAAACAATAAACTCCAGGTCAGTCATGGGACTGGTGTGAGAACTAAAGCAGTTATTAATCTTTATTTTAAATCATTAGGTAAATCAAGGGACCACGCCGTATGTAACACCCCGAATTTTAGTTAATACTAAAATTCACTAATTATAGGATAAATAATCTCAGATGTGGGAATCGGGGGTAACGGGCTGCGTCATTGCGTTCGTCTCGGAAAGATACGCGAAATAGAGTCCGAGTTTTCGAGAATCGGAGTCCGTATGGCCCGGTTATGGCCCAAAGAAGTTTTCAGAAAATTCAAAGATAAAAATAGATTTAAAAATTAAAATACAGAATTTGAAATAGAAGCAGCGGGTCAGGCGGGAGAAATTCCCGCCCTAGCCATGTTGACAGCGCTGTCGACAGGGCTGTCGACTGCCCTGTCGACTTGCCTGTCGACAGGGGTGCGACGCCCAGTAAAACTGGGTGCACCAGTTTAGGTTCTTGGGCTGGCTTGGAGGGCTGGTTCTGGAAGCTTCTTGGATCTGACGGGTCTAAACCAATCTAGGGTTAATCTAAGGGTCTAAAATGCAACCTAATCCTATAAATAAGACCCTAGCCCTATCCTAATTCATTCATAATTAGGTTTTGTAACTAAACTATGGCAAAATGAAATTTGAGCATGGCCTCCACAAATCAATGAAGAGAGTTGCAAGCTAATCAACATCTTCTTCAATTAAAGCCACTAATTCCACTTCATAAGTTTGCTAATCTTGGTTTTGGTGAGTTTCTATGGCTTTAATAATCAATTGTTAAATTGATTATGGTAGGATGTGATAAGACATGGCTATGTTTGTGGATAAATGTATTTATGCAAGTTTGTATGATATGTGATTTGCAAGTTTTATGTTAAATGCAAGTTTAAGGCCATGTTTTATGATGCAAAACACTATGTTAAACATTTATGCATATGTGACATGTTATGCAAACTATATGTGAGAATATATGCAAGTTATATGTAACATGATATGCAAGTTATGCATGTGATTTTATGCATGCTAAGTAGTTGGTGCTATGCATGTTAAGTATTTGATGTTATGCATGTTAAGTATTTGATGTTATGCATGCTAAAGTATTTGACGTTATGCATGTTAAGTATTTGATTGTATGCATACTAAGTATTGGGTTTTATGCATGATAAGTGTTTGGGTTTATGCAAGTTAAGTGGTGGGTTTATGCATAATAAGTATTTGATTTCATGCATGATAAGTAAGTGGTTTTATGCATGCTAAGTGTTTGGTATTATGCATAAATCATAACATGCAAGTTTACCCTTTTAAAAATGATGCATACATATGCAAGATGATACCCTTATATGCTATGCATGTTTACCCTCCTTTAAGATGCAAGTTCATATGCAAATGGTGTTATGCAAGCTATGTGTATGAGATTATGCAAGTTATGTGCATGATGCTATGCAAGTTATGTATATGCTTAAATGCAAGTTTAATGTGATATGCAAGTTATGCATGTTCATGCAAGTATGTGAATGCTCATGCAAGTATGTGAATGCTCATGCAAGTATGTGAATGCTTATGCAAGTATGTGAATGCTTATGCAAGTATATGAATGCTTATGCAAGTTATGTGTATGCTTAAATGCATGTTTAACATGTTATGCAAGTTATGAGAATGCTTATATGCAAGTTCAACATGTTATGCAAGATATGTGTATGATAATATGCAAGTTTGGGTTATATGTAGTTGGGTTAATATATGTTCATATATGCAAGTTGACATCCTCTTAACCCATGACAAAGTTGTATGCTAAACCCATGATATTTGTGATGATCTTCCCCTTATTTATGTCATGAAATGAGAACGATTTACGTGGGGAACGATGGGGTTGGTAAATATGTTAATAAAAGTATGATTGGGTATGATTAAGCATACCATAAAAATAAATTAACATAAGTGGGAATTTACCTATTGAGTTAGGTCTACCCCATGGGAATTTACCTATTGAGTTAGGTCTACCCATGTTATGAAAAATGTGTAATTAATTAGGGATAATTAATTGTGGGGGGGGGGGGGGGGTGATTAATTAGGCGTAATTAATCAACTAAGACACGAGGTTGGACCCTTTTGTAGCGGAAGTCTGCCCGGAACCGACCGGCCATCCAGCGGCTACAAATGATTGGCCCAATGTGAGAGGTCTTAGTCACAAACTAAATACGTGATTAACGTAAAGACACGAGGTTAGACTCGGTTATGACGTAAGGCTGCCCGGACCCAACCGGCTTAACCAGCGGTCATAAAAGATAGTCTAATGTGAGAGGTCTTTAGGAGGATCACGGTCTTAATTAATTAAGAAACACTTAACCAAATTAGCATGTAGTGGGACATGAGGGTTAAGTGGGTGCCTTGGGTGGCATGTAGTAACTAGTGGGGGTGCCTCGGGTGGCATGAGGAAACTAGTGGGTTGCCTTGGGTGGCAATAGAAAATACGATTAGAATACTTAACCAAAGTGGAACATGTAATTAAACATGATTAAAGGGTTAAGTAAGTGCCTTGGGGTGGCATGTGGGAATCAAGTAAGTGCTTTGGGTGGCATGTGGAAATCTAGTGGGTGCCCTTAGTGGCAATTTGAATATGATTGATGACTTAACCAAAACTTAACATGTAAGTAGGCATGATTATAAAGAGGGATTAAGTGGGATGCACTAGATAAAATTGCAAGCTTAGGTGGTAGCTTGTGGGGGCCCATTTCAACCAATATCCCAAACGTATCTTTGTGGGCTCGACTCTGGTCGGGTGACGGGACACGCATATTGGGCTTGACTATAAGTGGCCAAAACGGGTTAGCGGTGGCAACGCAGGATCAACGGGTTTCATATGCGTGTGTGGACCCGGGCTGGTTGGTAAGTCGTTGTTGCATCGTGTAGATATAAAGCCGTGCACAGTGATATTATCTGGTAGCCACTTTGGGGAATGATACACCCCTTTTGTGGGACCAGCACGGGTTTCTACGGTAGGGAGCCGATCGCTTGGGGGTAGTGGGTACACCTAGTAAAGATAGGGGCAGACGACACCTGTGTAGGGGTACAAGAAACTACCGGGTAAAAATTACTAAGTACACTTAGTGGGATCAACCTTTAAGTAGGAATTACTCTTGGTGGGTAGAACTGGTGTGGTGCAGTGTAGGAATTACCCTTGGGTGAATAAGTCTGGGGTGGCGTAAGAATTATCCTTGGGTGGATAAATGCGTCTTTCCGGTTATCGTAGTACATCCGATGTTTAGTTGGCTACTTAGTGTAGTCATTATCCCCAGAGGTACCGTACCTTATTTATGTCATACCCTAATTACTTTAATGGTTGTATTGTTAGGGTTATAGGACTCACTCAGACTTATGTCTGACCCCGTTGTTTTTATCTTTTTCCCAACCCTCAGGTTATCAGAGTGGGCCTAGCACTAGTGGGCTTGGATCAGACCGCTATATCTATCTTTTGGGCTTGGATCGTAGAAGTAAAGCTCGGTTTATCTTTTCTATTATGGCTATTGTCTATGTAGTGGGATTATGTACTTTTAGTTATCAAGATGGATATTATGTACTTGACTCTTGTTATGGTTTTGTGATGTAACCAAGCATGTTTTACTTTCCGCTGAAATGAAATGATGATTTAAATTTTCAAGTATTACTTATATCTGTCTTGTTGTAATTTTTCTGTTCTATATTCACTTAAAATACTCCACTAATGTTATGGCATTCCCTTAGTGAGTGACCGTAGCGGGTGTGGGGTGTTACACGTGGTATCAGAGCTTAAGGTTACCGGAACAGATAAAATTTTTAGAAAAACTATTTTCTAAGAATATTTTTGGAAAGGAGTATTTTCAAAAACATGTCTTTTGAGAGAAAAGTTTTTGAAAGAAAAGCGTAATCCCCAATAGCCATATCTTTATCTTTCGAATTCTCCATTTTGAATCTCTTCCTTTCTCTCATTTTGAGTTTCCCCTCCGCGTATAGATGATCTTTCTAAGATAGATAAGGATGGAAAACCACTTCAAGGGACTTAGACGTTAGTCGGATTAGAAGTTGGTTCAAGAAGGAGGAGGACTGGTAGGTATCTATTGGATAGACAATGGGAGGAAGGCTCAAATAGCTGTTGGGTTAATGAAGGATGAAATCTCATTGGTGGGAAGTTACGAGTGGGGAATAGGGAAGAGGAAGGCAAGTGGTTATCCTTTTGAGAGGAATAGGACACCTTATTAGGATTGTCCAAAGAAGCAAGGGCAAGATATGGAATCTTCGGGAGGGTAGTTGTATTCCCTCGCGACTAGGGTACCAGATGGGGATAAGACCGTCTAGATTGGAGGTTGGATTTCTTTATCATCCAATTCGAACTTTATTTGGTTCTGACGCATCGAGTTCGTTTATCTCATCATTGTTAGTTGAGTCACTGCACTTAGACACCAGTTTGGTAGATGATCCCTTAGTTGTTTCAAACCCAATTGGGCTCCATGATGTGTTTGGGTTTGAAAGTTTCTATACTTAGCGTTGAGTTTAGATGTGATGCTTGTTGTGCTTCACGGGCTATGGGCTAGTTTTGGCATGGACTGGTTATCCAGTAAAGGTGCCGTTCTTGATTTTGAAGGGAGAGAGTTGTTAGGCTTATGACCCGCTTGGGTAACACTCTCGAGATCTTTTGTAATCCCATAGAATCTGTTATGCTAAGTTATCTAGAATCGCTTGACACGTCGGTCTCGAATTTGCGATCAGTTAGAGCGGTCCGGGAATACCCGGATGTGTATAAGGAGGTGAAGGGCTTACCTCTGGAACGGGAAATTGACTTCCAAATATATCTGGTGGGTAATGCTAAACCAGTATCTTGGCCAGTGTGCCACATGGCTCCTCGTGAGAGGAGGGAACTCCATAAGTAAGTAGGCGATTTGCTTGAGAAGGGGTTCATAAGATGAAGTATATCGGAGTGAGGTGCTCCAGTAGTTTTTGTCACGAAGGTGGATGGGTCCCTCAGACTTTGTGTAGGCTAAAGAGAACTAAATAAACTCACAAAGAAGAATGGACACCCATTGCCGAGGATTGATGATCTCTTTGATCAGTTGGCTGGCGCCTCAGTATTTTTGTAGTAGGACTCAGCCACGGAAGTTCATCAGTCGGGAGTGGCTGAGGATTGCATAGAAAAGACTACCCTTAGGACTCCGGATGTTTTTTTAGGAGTGGCTGGTGATGCCATTCGGTTTGACGAACGCCCCCGCATACTTTGTTGATTTGATGAGAAGGGTGTTCAGGGAGTACCTAAATAAGTTCGTGATGGTCTTTGTGGATAACATCTGGGTCTTTTCTAGGAGCGAAATAAGTTTTCGTATGTGCTCAATGGGGTGAGCAAAGCCAGTTATGGGAAAACGGTGGTTTTGGAGCGAGACTGGGGAGGACATCCAAAATTGGTCAAGGGCTTAATTATTTAGCCATTTTTATTAGTATCATCTCACGTAGGTCGTCTGAATTCGAAGGAGGTATCCCTTGGGTGTTTGTCTGATATTGGTTTAGGCCTTTGGGGCTTGCATTTGGGGGATGCCGAATTCGACTAGGGTGGTCTGCGTGGGAGACAGTTATGATAATTTTGGATGATATCCTGGTGGAGAAGAACATGCCCTACATCTTAGGGAAGTGTTGGAGACTCTTCGAGCGCATAGTCTTGGGACAGCAAAAGTGGATGGGATCCTTAGCATCCTATGAGTAAGGGTAACATGGTAGCGGACGCCTTAAGTAGAAAAAGGTTGTCCTTGAGTTCATTGTTCGTTGAACGACGGAGCTTAGAGTTTGTTTCTAAGTTTGACTTTAGACCTTCCGTTGACTTTGTACCCGGTTTGCTAGCCTCCTTGGAGGTTAGACCTACTCTTTTGGGGCGGATTGGAAGAGCACAGAGGGACGACCCACAGTTGGTTGAGTTGGTAGAGAAGCTCATAAGGGGGGAGGTCGTCCAGCCATTTGAGTAGGAACACCCTAGACGATAGGGGCGTTTGCGTAGAGACGGTAGACTTTGTGTACCGCAAGACGAGGGTTTGAGGAAGGCTATTCTTGATGACGCACACCGTTCTAGGATGACCATTCATCCCGGTGGGTATAAGATGTACCAAGACATGAAGAGGGTTTTCTTCTGGGCCGGTATGAAGAAAGATGTGGCCGAGTATGTCGCTCGATGTTTGGTGTGCCAGCAAGTGAAGGCGGAGCAAAGGAAACCAGGTGGGTTGCTTCACCCATTGGAGGTTCCGCAATGGGAGTGGGATAGCGTCTCGATGGATTTTATTGACGGGTTACCCAGGTCGAGGAAGGGTAATACAGGAATTTGGGTGGTGGTAGATAGACTTACTAAGAGCGCCCATTTCATACCTGTGAAGAGCAAGAGGACTGCTCCATGGCTAGCTTCAGTATATCTTCGAGAGATAGTTCGATTACATGGGGTACCCTCTAGCATAGTAAGTGATCGAGATCCTATCTTCACTAGCGAGTTCTGGAAGAGTTTGCAAGAGGCGGTAGGGACTCAGTTGTGTTTGAGTACCGCATATCATCCTCAGACGGACGGCCAGACCGAGAGGGTGAATCATGTCCTAGAAGACCTTTTGAGGCTTTGTATCTTAGATTTTGGAGGAACATGGGAAGAGCATCTTCCATTGGTGGAGTTCGCGTATAGTAATAGCTTTCAGTCCAGTATTGGTATGGCACCTTTCGAAGCTCTTTATGAAAGGCCTTGTCGATCACCTACACGTTGGTAGGAATCTACGGATGAGATCTTGCTTGGGCCGATAAGGTTAGAAAGACTTCGAGAAAAGATTGATTTGATTCAAAGAAGGATGAAAGCGACGCAGGATAAACAGAAATCTTATGCGGACAAGAGGAGAACAGAGCTTGAGTTTGATATTAGGACATGCTTTTTATCAAGATATCTCCGTTACGGAATGTGGTTCACTTTGGATCTGTTGGGAAGTGAGTACCAAGGTTTGTTGGACCGTTTCCTATTAAGGAAAGGATTGGACAGATGTCATATAGAGTGGAGTTGCCCGACAGGCTTAGTGGTGTACATGATATATTCCATGTGTTACATTTGAGGAAGTTCCTACATGAGACCGCAGAGGCGGTAGAGCCGAGCCTGCTTAGAGAAGTGGAAGTAGAGCGTGATGCGACGATTCGACGAGCTCCTACTTGCATCCTTGGGTCAGAGATTTGGAGGTTGAGAAACAGATAGGTTCAACTAGTCAAAGTACGGAGGGGAGATGGAGAGAGCGACGCTACCTGGGAGACGGAAGCGAAGATGCGTTCGAGGTACCCTTTTCTTTCGGAGGGTATGTCCTTTTGCTTCTCCTTCATTGCATATCTTGTGCTTATCTTATTCTTAGTATGTCCTCTCGTTAGTACCTTTGACCTTTAGATAGGGTAAACCTATGGTTGAAACATGTGTTTGAGACATGTTATGGTTGATGGATGCAAGTGGATGCAAGTGTTTGCTAGTGGTTGCTCGTGGATGCATATACACACACTCTAGGCACTAGATCGGCTCAGTCACTTCATATTGCATATTGCATAAAATTGTGTGTAGGAAAATATATTTATGGATGTATAATGGTTGTGTTATCACATGGATGATGCATTTTGGTGAATGGTTGTACACTCATGTAGATATTGTATGTGTCGATAGGGTTTTCTCGCATACATAATGGATGCATGGCACTATCATGGTTTGCATATGTTCATATATTAGATAGGGAACATATACACACACTGTTTGCATATGCTCATACATCATTAGAAACTGTTTAAGGACAATGGATGCCCGTGGTTGATGGTTTGAGTAGATGGTTGTTTGGATGGTAGGATATGCATTCTCCTTAGCTTAGAGATTTCGGGGACGAAATCCTTTAAGGAGGGGAGAATGTAACACCCCGAATTTTAGTTAATACTAAAATTCACTAATTATAGGATAAATAATCTCAGATGTGGGAATCGGGGGTAACGGGCTGCGTCATTGCGTTCGTCTCGGAAAGATACGCGAAATAGAGTCCGAGTTTTCGAGAATCGGAGTCCGTATGGCCCGGTTATGGCCCAAAGAAGTTTTCAGAAAATTCAAAGATAAAAACAGATTTAAAAATTAAAATACAGAATTTGAAATAGAAGCAGCGGGTCAGGCGGGAGAAATTCCCGCCCTAGCCATGTCGACAGCGCTGTCGACAGGGCTGTCGACAGGGGTGTCGACTGCCCTGTCGACTTGCCTGTCGACAGGGGTGCGACGCCCAGTAAAACTGGGTGCACCAGTTTAGGTTCTTGGGCTGGCTTGGAGGGCTGGTTCTGGAAGCTTCTTGGATCTGACGGGTCTAAACCAATCTAGGGTTAATCTAAGGGTCTAAAATGCAACCTAATCCTATAAATAAGACCCTAGCCCTATCCTAATTCATTCATAATTAGGTTTTGTAACTAAACTATGGCAAAATGAAATTTGAGCATGGCCTCCACAAATCAATGAAGAGAGTTGCAAGCTAATCAACATCTTCTTCAATTAAAGCCACTAATTCCACTTCATAAGTTTGCTAATCTTGGTTTTGGTGAGTTTCTATGGCTTTAATAATCAATTGTTAAATTGATTATGGTAGGATGTGATAAGACATGGCTATGTTTGTGGATAAATGTATTTATGCAAGTTTGTATGATATGTGATTTGCAAGTTTTATGTTAAATGCAAGTTTAAGGCCATGTTTTATGATGCAAAACACTATGTTAAACATTTATGCATATGTGACATGTTATGCAAACTATATGTGAGAATATATGCAAGTTATATGTAACATGATATGCAAGTTATGCATGTGATTTTATGCATGCTAAGTAGTTGGTGCTATGCATGTTAAGTATTTGATGTTATGCATGTTAAGTATTTGATGTTATGCATGCTAAAGTATTTGACGTTATGCATGTTAAGTATTTGATTGTATGCATACTAAGTATTGGGTTTTATGCATGATAAGTGTTTGGGTTTATGCAAGTTAAGTGGTGGGTTTATGCATAATAAGTATTTGATTTCATGCATGATAAGTAAGTGGTTTTATGCATGCTAAGTGTTTGGTATTATGCATAAATCATAACATGCAAGTTTACCCTTTTAAAAATGATGCATACATATGCAAGATGATACCCTTATATGCTATGCATGTTTACCCTCCTTTAAGATGCAAGTTCATATGCAAATGGTGTTATGCAAGCTATGTGTATGAGATTATGCAAGTTATGTGCATGATGCTATGCAAGTTATGTATACGCTTAAATGCAAGTTTAATGTGATATGCAAGTTATGCATGTTCATGCAAGTATGTGAATGCTCATGCAAGTATGTGAATGCTCATGCAAGTATGTGAATGCTTATGCAAGTATGTGAATGCTTATGCAAGTATATGAATGCTTATGCAAGTTATGTGTATGCTTAAATGCATGTTTAACATGTTATGCAAGTTATGAGAATGCTTATATGCAAGTTCAACATGTTATGCAAGATATGTGTATGATAATATGCAAGTTTGGGTTATATGTAGTTGGGTTAATATATGTTCATATATGCAAGTTGACATCCTCTTAACCCATGACAAAGTTGTATGCTAAACCCATGATATTTGTGATGATCTTCCCCTTATTTATGTCATGAAATGAGAACGATTTACGTGGGGAACGATGGGGTTGGTAAATATGTTAATAAAAGTATGATTGGGTATGATTAAGCATACCATAAAAATAAATTAACATAAGTGGGAATTTACCTATTGAGTTAGGTCTACCCCATGGGAATTTA
The DNA here is from genome assembly GCA_030737875.1 of Allium sativum. Lineage (NCBI taxonomy): Eukaryota > Viridiplantae > Streptophyta > Magnoliopsida > Asparagales > Amaryllidaceae > Allium > Allium sativum. Next base: position 204,863,815 of record CM060916.1, read on the forward strand.
CCTATTGAGTTAGGTCTACCCATGTTATGAAAAATGTGTAATTAATTAGGGATAATTAATTGTGGGGGGGGGGGGGTGATTAATTAGGCGTAATTAATCAACTAAGACACGAGGTTGGACCCTTTTGTAGCGGAAGTCTGCCCGGAACCGACCGGCCATCCAGCGGCTACAAATGATTGGCCCAATGTGAGAGGTCTTAGTCACAAACTAAATACGTGATTAACGTAAAGACACGAGGTTAGACTCGGTTATGACGTAAGGCTGCCCGGACCCAACCGGCTTAACCAGCGGTCATAAAAGATAGTCTAATGTGAGAGGTCTTTAGGAGGATCACGGTCTTAATTAATTAAGAAACACTTAACCAAATTAGCATGTAGTGGGACATGAGGGTTAAGTGGGTGCCTTGGGTGGCATGTAGTAACTAGTGGGGGTGCCTCGGGTGGCATGAGGAAACTAGTGGGTTGCCTTGGGTGGCAATAGAAAATACGATTAGAATACTTAACCAAAGTGGAACATGTAATTAAACATGATTAAAGGGTTAAGTAAGTGCCTTGGGGTGGCATGTGGGAATCAAGTAAGTGCTTTGGGTGGCATGTGGAAATCTAGTGGGTGCCCTTAGTGGCAATTTGAATATGATTGATGACTTAACCAAAACTTAACATGTAAGTAGGCATGATTATAAAGAGGGGTTAAGTGGGATGCACTAGATAAAATTGCAAGCTTAGGTGGTAGCTTGTGGGGGCCCATTTCAACCAATATCCCAAACGTATCTTTGTGGGCTCGACTCTGGTCGGGTGACGGGACACGCATATTGGGCTTGACTATAAGTGGCCAAAACGGGTTAGCGGTGGCAACGCAGGATCAACGGGTTTCATATGCGTGTGTGGACCCGGGCTGGTTGGTAAGTCGTTGTTGCATCGTGTAGATATAAAGCCGTGCACAGTGATATTATCTGGTAGCCACTTTGGGGAATGATACACCCCTTTTGTGGGACCAACACGGGTATCTACGGTAGGGAGCCGATCGCTTGGGGGTAGTGGGTACACCTAGTAAAGATAGGGGCAGACGGCACCTGTGTAGGGGTACAAGAAACTACCGGGTAAAAATTACTAAGTACACTTAGTGGGATCAACCTTTAAGTAGGAATTACTCTTGGTGGGTAGAACTGGTGTGGTGCAGTGTAGGAATTACCCTTGGGTGAATAAGTCTGGGGTGGCGTAAGAATTATCCTTGGGTGGATAAATGCGTCTTTCCGGTTATCGTAGTACATCCGATGTTTAGTTGGCTACTTAGTGTAGTCATTATCCCCAGAGGTACCGTACCTTATTTATGTCATACCCTAATTACTTTAATGGTTGTATTGTTAGGGTTATAGGACTCACTCAGACTTATGTCTGACCCCGTTGTTTTTATCTTTTTCCCAACCCTCAGGTTATCAGAGTGGGCCTAGCACTAGTGGGCTTGGATCAGACCGCTATATCTATCTTTTGGGCTTGGATCGTAGAAGTAAAGCTCGGTTTATCTTTTCTATTATGGCTATTGTCTATGTAGTGGGATTATGTACTTCTAGTTATCAAGATGGATATTATGTACTTGACTCTTGTTATGGTTTTGTGATGTAACCAAGCATGTTTTACTTTCCGCTGAAATGAAATGATGATTTAAATTTTCAAGTATTACTTATATCTGTCTTGTTGTAATTTTTCTGTTCTATATTCACTTAAAATACTCCACCAATGTTATGGCATTCCCTTAGTGAGTGACCGTAGCGGGTGTGGGGTGTTACACCGTATAACACGGAACGGGTTTCCTCCCAAGAATACCAGTGCATAAAACAAACAGCGCAATGCTAAATAAAGAAAAATGAAGCTGTTATAAGACCCAAGTCCTATCACACAATGCAACGCAAGCCGGGGGATAGGGTTTTCCCTTATAACAGCCAAAGAATGCTTGATACGTTTAAAACAAATCGTTTGATACTATTATAAGTGCATAATGTATAAAACAACTTCAAATCATAAGTATCAATCATAGGCGGCATGGGTACCATATATCATGTCGCCATACTAGTTCTACAATTAAAACCGCAAAGTCACGTATTTGGAAATTGGGTTTCCATCTATGAACCGAGGAAAAAGATAGTCCTCAACCGATTCGAGACAATCTAGCCCATGTCTCAGGATCAGAACGCATCAACCCTTTAGATCGTCAGGGCCGGTCCACCGATGTGGATTATTATGCCTGAACAATATGTCTCTCCGCCCTTTGGGGGCGTATATGAGCCAACGAATGACTCCATCGGACCCTGATCGTCCGATCAAACCGAGGCGCCTCGCAACAACAACAACCACACAGGTGAAAAGTATATAAATGTCAGGGCTGGTAGGTCACTGACACCACCCTAGCTAGAAAGAAACGCATGCCCTCCCTGATGTCCTCTCCCGTTTCTGGTTCACAACCGGGGTGTGAGGCTCGCGAATTCACGTTACACAAAGCTGTGCCACACAGGCTGTGCTTTGATCATCACCACAAGACTTTGCTTTTCAACAGAAGCCTTGATCACTTGCCACTTAGGCATGCCACACAGGCAATTCACTCCATGCGATTGATATCCATCAATATATAACCCCTGAGCTCGTACGTCTCAGAGAAGGGCGTTATGCAAGAGAATAAATTCTCCGCCGCCAAACAGATATATATTTAATAGAGATCAATCACACGGACTAAAATCCAATGTCAGACACACAGTCCATTTACAAGTCCGTTCTGGGTCTGAACGAAACCGGAGGCACCTAGTACCCCGCATATCCATCGATCTCCAAGTACGTCTGGACGATCACCAACTGTTTCCATCTTCTTGGGTGTACGGCCCAATCAAGATCATCAGTAATTATCCAAACGACATGAAGACTTCCGGTCTTCGACCACCGTCTTCATCTTCGACTTATCGTCGTATCAGTTATTCAGAATGGGATAAACCCGGTCTTTCCGAATAACTCGCGTATATTTTAAATAAGTGTTACACAAACACAACATACGCCTCATTCCAATTCATCAGTCACTAACCGTAAATTAATCAAGAGAATAATTTCCCAAATATTAACCCCGAAGGCCGAAACCAACATCAGATCAATATCCAGAAAACCATTCTGCTTGGCTAACCGACAGTTAGTTTCTAAATTTCACGTTCATAGGGAAAGGTTCCCATTAATTTTATCCAAGATAAATTCCTTGAATTTATTCTTTATTCTATTCTTTTGAATTTCGATCCAACTAGCCGGGATTAACGAAACTTACCGAAGTAATCATTTGTTCTAATTTCCCAATCCCAACCTATTTATCCCATGAAGTAAAACTGGTAATACTTCATATCTAACACCACAGTGTTATCGGTAAATTCAATTACCATTTCACGTTCAAATCTAATTAAAGATTTAACTATCGCCTGGAGCAAAACTGGTGATACTCCATTCTCGATTATTTCAATCTAATTAAAGATTCATTAAAACTCCACTTAGTTTTAATCGTTAACTGGGTTAAAGAATCAGTGTCATTTAAAACACGGTTCACGATAAACCCAAAATCACATTCCATTAATTATCGGGTTAAAGAACAAGTGTTATTTAAAACACTGTTCACGATAAACCCAAAAATCAATACCAATTCAATTCCAATTAAATATCATTTAATTGGTACACTTCATTAAATCTAAATAAAAAGATTTAATCTTTTCTCAACTGGGTTCAAGAACAGTGTTAGTGAAGACACCATTCACGACAAACCCAAATCACATTTGATATTCAATATAAGGCTCTGAATAGAAAATATATCGGCTTATATTCAATATCAAATTCTACGATTAACAAATGTCGTATTGGAAATAACGATATAAATATATATCTTTCAAATTTCCATAACAACATCTGTATAATCACGAATTCCAACATCGAAATATTCCGAAGACAATTTCGATTCAAATCCACTCCAATGCAATCATTGGAAATTCTGGTTATTTTTAAAACCCTTTTCAAATTCAATTTATTTATTTAAAAATAAATAAAATTATATTTCTAGTTCAAAACTAGTTCATTTCGATAAAAATCTATTTTTATCTTTTCAAATATGGAGTTTTTCATCCCAATTCTTTCTAAATCATTTTCTATGATTTTACACAAATTATTACTATTTTTAATAATTTTATCAAGGCCCGTACAGTCGATTTCCATCAACGGCCATCGAACTGCACTTACAGCGACCTTTTTCAAATTTTATTTGGACGTAACTCCAAATCCAACCGTTAGATTTCAAATTTCTAATATTCGTTAGAAAGCTCTTATCGATACGAACCCAACGGTTCCGGTTTTAGGAGAATCCGACGGTCGGATCTCCCGTAATGTCCGTTTTAAATAAATGGTCGAAATTCACGAACTGCCGCGGCGCGGCGCGTTCTATTCAGGCCATTATATTATATATATAATATATATAATATATATTTCGTCGATTTCTATTTAAAACGAATTATATAAATAGTTTTAAATTCGTTTCAAAAACAATTTCAACTTCCATTTCAATTCAAATCAAAATTGAATTCTTCTTTATAAATTCGTTTTAAAATTCATTTCTATTCAATTCAAATTTCAATTCAATTTGAATTCATTTCAATTCGTTTTAAATTCAATTCGAATTCGTTCTATATTCAATTCATTTCGAAATCGTTTTCAATTCAATTCAATTCGAAATCGTTTTCAGTTCAATTCATTTCGAAATCGTTTTCAATTCAATTCATTTTGAAATCGTTTTCAATTCAATTTGAATTCATTTTCAATTCAATTCATTTCAAAATGAATAAAATCGATATAAATATCGTTCACGTCAAAATGGCGTCAATCTAATCAACACGGCTTCATAAATTTCTATTTTCAAATATTCTATTTCAAATATTTCTTTTTCAAAATAGTTGTTATTATCAAAATATTTCGTTCAACACATGACCAATCTCAATGGATGAGTACTGTCAACACATGAACCTTTATTTTATATTGATAAGGATATAAATTTTATTACTAAAATATTTCGTTCAACACATGACCAATCTCAATGGATGAGTACTGTCAACACATGAACCTTTATTTTATATTGTTCTTTATTTTCTAAACTGGAATGAGGCCCAATCAATTACCATATAAAGTTAATTATATGGATTTTCATACAACACATGTATATAATAGCATTGAAAAATAATCAACCATCAACCAAAGTGCACTACACTGTATAAGCATCAAATATAGATATCTAACGCTTATAACAGCCTGTCAATCAATCGATCGACATATTTAATCAATCAGGATGAGTGAACTTCATATTTCATCCTAACACCCGTGTGGGGTTTCAAACAATCAAACAAATATTTTATTTGTGCAGTTGGGCGATGTGTAAAATTTATCGTCCCAATCAATGTCCTTCAAATAGGTGTACATAAACAAACCGTCTGGTTTATAAATGAATATTTTATTTTGTTAAAAATCATATTTTTAACGATAAAACATTTATTTCAACATATGAATTTCTATTCAATTCATTTATTCTGTAAAATGATATTTTTATTTTTCTAACACATTTTAGAAAATTTCGGCGGCATAACGGCATGATACTAGAAACGGGACAAGGCCTAGCCTTATCCCCGGTCTAGTGAAGGCCCACGCCATTCACACATCAATCAAATTCACCAATCAACCAAATTCAAATCAAATCATATAACTAATCTATGCAACCAAACAAACAAGTCCATGGTCTGTGGACGGTTGTGTCGGGTGATACTAAGCACCGTCTGCATCCTAGTATATATATATAACTAGAAAAGAAATTGAAGAGTGAGAAATTCTCACATATAGCTATCCCATTATCTTGACTCTTCTTTGATAGAAATCTTCGCCATTCTCGCCCTTTGTCGTTTTCATTGTCCGCTTTCACTACCTATGTAAAAATCGAATTTTTACTTCGCTGTTCAATATATAAAAATCATATTTTTATTTCGAAGTTCCATATATAAAAATCATATTTTTACTTTCGAAGTTCAACATATAAAAATCATATTTTTCTTTCGAAGTTCCATATATAAAAATCATATTTTTACTTTCGAAGTTCCATATATAAAAATCATATTTTTACTTTCGAAGTTCCATATATAAAAATCATATTTTTACTTTCGAAGTTCCATATATAAAAATCATATTTTTACTTTCGAAGTTCCATATATAAAAGTCATATTTTTACTTTCGAAGTTCCATATATAAAAATCATATTTTTACTTCGAAGTTCCATATATAAAAATCATATTTTTATTTCTTCTACTTTATAAAAATTATACTTTCCTAAGTAAAAAAAAATCAAACCTTTAAACAAATCAAGATCTCGTCTTTCCTTTATATAAAAATCCTATCTTTGTGTGGTAAAAATCTAAACTTTATATTCATAAAAATCTAAACTTTATACTTTTAAAAGTGTAATCTTTTTATTTAGAAAAACAAAATCTTTTCATATAGAAAATATAATCTCTTCACTAAACAAAAATCATATGATTTTTGTAAACAAAATTCTTAACACTTATATATAAATTCCAATTTATTTCAGTAGGCTAAAAGATGATTTTTATGCTTTAAAACTAATTACCCTAAAGAAACCAAAATAAGTAACCAAAGAAAAGCACTTACATTGGTATTTTTGGGGAATGGGGAATCGGTGGTCGGAGTCAGGAGTGCTGGGGGGTTTGGCGGTAGGAGATCGCGGTTAGGGTTCGGGTAAGGACGGCGGTGGTTTTGAGCGGGCTTGGGCGGGATTCGAAAGGGAAGAGGGAGGAGAAACGAGAGAAAGGAGGGGTGGCCGGAAGGGGTTGATCCGAGAGGGGCGGTGGCGCGCGCAGGCGATGGGGCGGTGGGCTGAGCGGCTCCGTCGGTCGGCGCTTCCTCCCACTCTCTTTCTTTTTTCTTTTTTTTTTCGATCCTGCTTTGAAATGAAACGAACGGGGGGGCCAGAGAGAAATAAGGGGAGGGAGAGAGAATATTTTTTTTTATTATTATTATTTTAATTTGTAAAAAGTTGACTTTTACTTACGATCCCTGAACGAGGTCCACCGCCTGTCGTCCATAGCGTATTACCCCCATTCCGAACACAATGGGATATATATCGTAGGCTGATTCGGCTGTTACAATCAGTTTCCGTTAAATTTACATTTAAATCATTATATTGAATTTTAAACGTACATTTCAAATTACCGGGGTCACATTCTAACTCTAAAAATTCTCGAAAAATATTTTCTTGCTTCGTATTTACGATACGGTCCTAACAAAACTAGTTTCGTCGAATTCTGAGACCGTTGGAAAAATGGCCAATTTCCAGTCGATTAAAATCAACTGAAACTGGTCAAACGCGTTTTCATCAGCCACGCTCACATATTGATTCAAAAAATTATGAAATTTGGAATCTAACAATAATTCGACATCACGGACCCAACAAAAGTGGTTTCGTCGAAATCCGAGGTCGTTTGCAAAATGTCCATTTTTAAGGGCATGAATTCCATAGCGACTATTCAGAATTTTCAATTGGACATATCTTTTGATTCCCGCTATGAAATTTTGATTTTCCGGATTCGCTGGAAAGATATTATCAAATAGATCCCAATGTTTTTGGTTTCACTAAAATCCGGATTGTTTTGCACCCGGTACATTCAATTGAAGTTTGAAATCGAATTATCGAACTACCGCGCCATTTTCAATTCTATTTATAATTATATATAAATATTTATATTCTAACGACGACGCGTATAATATATACGTTCGAATTCTATTCAAAATAAATTTTCCGGTCGATATTATTTAAAATAATCTATTTTAAATGTTCAAACTTCACTAAAATTGCCAGAATAAAAATTTTAAACTGGCCCAGATTTTCGGGTTATTACAATCTCCCCCACTTAAAACTTTTCATCCCCGAAAAGGAACAAAGTCGAAAGTGGTTTGATCGATCAACACTACGTTCGATCTGGCTTTCATTCTCCAACTTTTCAGTTTCTGAGAATTTTCAAAATCTTCAAAAATTTGGCTAACACCCTAAATTTTCGAAAAATTTCGCCATAACCTCCCCTGCACCGGGAGCATCGGGGAATTTCAAATAGCTTCCCCGGTCCTTCAGATCTCAAAAAGGAAAAGAAAAAGCCAAGCGGCTAGCCAATAGGCTCATAAAATCATCATCACCCAAACAAAACAGTAAATTATGTAGTAAACATGTACCTATTTGTCGGGCAAATAAATTTTATTCTCTGCTCTAGCCTCCTTGCTATGACCTGCTCAATGTAAGTACAAGTATATGCAAGCAAATGCGACCAATTTTCAATATAATTCAATATGTGATTCAATTAGGCTAAATGGCTAAAAATTAGCAAACAAATAAACAAACAACCCAAACATCAATCAATTAGTTGATTAGCTTTTCAAATTCATAACTTTGATACATATCCAAAAAATCATGTTTTTGATGCCGAATCACAACAATAGGCCCTATCTAATTTTTGGTTCTCACACCAGTCAATAGGAAATATATAGATTTTACACGTTCGTCACTCGAACATAAATTCTAATGATGGAGCTCCATCATCAAAATCATCTTCGGGCGATTAGAGTGTAATTCTATATCTATCCAGTATATTAAAATTTCAAATACACGTGGATCAGACGTATACGCAAAATCTTTATATACTGGACTGTCCAACCCAATATAAATAGATAATCAAATACGAATAATTGATTTAAATTTTCAAAACCAAAATTTGTTTTCACTTTCAAAAATATACTCTTCACACTCGTTCTAGGATACTACTGATCCCATCTCTAACGAGTCATTCTCGTTGGATATTACTAATCCAATATCTGATGAATTCTTTCATATGGTTCTAAGGTGTCTTGTTCTCTAAGCTTTGTAAACCAAAGCTCCGATACCAACTGTGACGAAAAGGAATTTCGCTCGGTCCGAACCAATCGCTAAACCGACCCAGACCGTTCGAAACGCCCTATCGTTTGAGAACACGACAAATCAGAATGCAGACAAAAGAACATTTCCTTGTATATTACAACAATGCATCAGATTACAAGAATATACAGAGTATAATAGAATATTACACAGAAATATCAGAGATTACAATACATTTAAATACATCGCAGCGGAAAATAATACAATACACAACTAGAAGGAGATATACGGATACAAAGCTTTCCGGATATCGTTCCAGCTGTAAACCAGGATCCTGTGAATATAAATCTGCAAAACCAAAACTACTAGCTGCCCATGTCAAAATAAGGGCACCCAGAGTTTAGGTTAAAACAATAAACTCCAGGTCAGTCATGGGACTGGTGTGAGAACTAAAGCAGTTATTAATCTTTATTTTAAATCATTAGGTAAATCAAGGGACCACGCCGTATGTAACACCCCGAATTTTAGTTAATACTAAAATTCACTAATTATAGGATAAATAATCTCAGATGTGGGAATCGGGGGTAACGGGCTGCGTCATTGCGTTCGTCTCGGAAAGATACGCGAAATAGAGTCCGAGTTTTCGAGAATCGGAGTCCGTATGGCCCGGTTATGGCCCAAAGAAGTTTTCAGAAAATTCAAAGATAAAAATAGATTTAAAAATTAAAATACAGAATTTGAAATAGAAGCAGCGGGTCAGGCGGGAGAAATTCCCGCCCTAGCCATGTCGACAGCGCTGTCGACAGGGCTGTCGACTGCCCTGTCGACTTGCCTGTCGACAGGGGTGCGACGCCCAGTAAAACTGGGTGCACCAGTTTAGGTTCTTGGGCTGGCTTGGAGGGCTGGTTCTGGAAGCTTCTTGGATCTGACGGGTCTAAACCAATCTAGGGTTAATCTAAGGGTCTAAAATGCAACCTAATCCTATAAATAAGACCCTAGCCCTATCCTAATTCATTCATAATTAGGTTTTGTAACTAAACTATGGCAAAATGAAATTTGAGCATGGCCTCCACAAATCAATGAAGAGAGTTGCAAGCTAATCAACATCTTCTTCAATTAAAGCCACTAATTCCACTTCATAAGTTTGCTAATCTTGGTTTTGGTGAGTTTCTATGGCTTTAATAATCAATTGTTAAATTGATTATGGTAGGATGTGATAAGACATGGCTATGTTTGTGGATAAATGTATTTATGCAAGTTTGTATGATATGTGATTTGCAAGTTTTATGTTAAATGCAAGTTTAAGGCCATGTTTTATGATGCAAAACACTATGTTAAACATTTATGCATATGTGACATGTTATGCAAACTATATGTGAGAATATATGCAAGTTATATGTAACATGATATGCAAGTTATGCATGTGATTTTATGCATGCTAAGTAGTTGGTGCTATGCATGTTAAGTATTTGATGTTATCCATGTTAAGTATTTGATGTTATGCATGCTAAAGTATTTGACGTTATGCATGTTAAGTATTTGATTGTATGCATACTAAGTATTGGGTTTTATGCATGATAAGTGTTTGGGTTTATGCAAGTTAAGTGGTGGGTTTATGCATAATAAGTATTTGATTTCATGCATGATAAGTAAGTGGTTTTATGCATGCTAAGTGTTTGGTATTATGCATAAATCATAACATGCAAGTTTACCCTTTTAAAAATGATGCATACATATGCAAGATGATACCCTTATATGCTATGCATGTTTACCCTCCTTTAAGATGCAAGTTCATATGCAAATGGTGTTATGCAAGCTATGTGTATGAGATTATGCAAGTTATGTGCATGATGCTATGCAAGTTATGTATATGCTTAAATGCAAGTTTAATGTGATATGCAAGTTATGCATGTTCATGCAAGTATGTGAATGCTCATGCAAGTATGTGAATGCTCATGCAAGTATGTGAATGCTTATGCAAGTATATGAATGCTTATGCAAGTTATGTGTATGCTTAAATGCATGTTTAACATGTTATGCAAGTTATGAGAATGCTTATATGCAAGTTCAACATGTTATGCAAGATATGTGTATGATAATATGCAAGTTTGGGTTATATGTAGTTGGGTTAATATATGTTCATATATGCAAGTTGACATCCTCTTAACCCATGACAAAGTTGTATGCTAAACCCATGATATTTGTGATGATCTTCCCCTTATTTATGTCATGAAATGAGAACGATTTACGTGGGGAACGATGGGGTTGGTAAATATGTTAATAAAAGTATGATTGGGTATGATTAAGCATACCATAAAAATAAATTAACATAAGTGGGAATTTACCTATTGAGTTAGGTCTACCCCATGGGAATTTACCTATTGAGTTAGGTCTACCCATGTTATGAAAAATGTGTAATTAATTAGGGATAATTAATTGTGGGGGGGGGGTGATTAATTAGGCGTAATTAATCAACTAAGACACGAGGTTGGACCCTTTTGTAGCGGAAGTCTGCCCGGAACCGACCGGCCATCCAGCGGCTACAAATGATTGGCCCAATGTGAGAGGTCTTAGTCACAAACTAAATACGTGATTAACGTAAAGACACGAGGTTAGACTCGGTTATGACGTAAGGCTGCCCGGACCCAACCGGCTTAACCAGCGGTCATAAAAGATAGTCTAATGTGAGAGGTCTTTAGGAGGATCACGGTCTTAATTAATTAAGAAACACTTAACCAAATTAGCATGTAGTGGGACATGAGGGTTAAGTGGGTGCCTTGGGTGGCATGTAGTAACTAGTGGGGGTGCCTCGGGTGGCATGAGGAAACTAGTGGGTTGCCTTGGGTGGCAATAGAAAATACGATTAGAATACTTAACCAAAGTGGAACATGTAATTAAACATGATTAAAGGGTTAAGTAAGTGCCTTGGGGTGGCATGTGGGAATCAAGTAAGTGCTTTGGGTGGCATGTGGAAATCTAGTGGGTGCCCTTAGTGGCAATTTGAATATGATTGATGACTTAACCAAAACTTAACATGTAAGTAGGCATGATTATAAAGAGGGATTAAGTGGGATGCACTAGATAAAATTGCAAGCTTAGGTGGTAGCTTGTGGGGGCCCATTTCAACCAATATCCCAAACGTATCTTTGTGGGCTCGACTCTGGTCGGGTGACGGGACACGCATATTGGGCTTGACTATAAGTGGCCAAAACGGGTTAGCGGTGGCAACGCAGGATCAACGGGTTTCATATGCGTGTGTGGACCCGGGCTGGTTGGTAAGTCGTTGTTGCATCGTGTAGATATAAAGCCGTGCACAGTGATATTATCTGGTAGCCACTTTGGGGAATGATACACCCCTTTTGTGGGACCAGCACGGGTATCTACGGTAGGGAGCCGATCGCTTGGGGGTAGTGGGTACACCTAGTAAAGATAGGGGCAGACGGCACCTGTGTAGGGGTACAAGAAACTACCGGGTAAAAATTACTAAGTACACTTAGTGGGATCAACCTTTAAGTAGGAATTACTCTTGGTGGGTAGAACTGGTGTGGTGCAGTGTAGGAATTACCCTTGGGTGAATAAGTCTGGGGTGGCGTAAGAATTATCCTTGGGTGGATAAATGCGTCTTTCCGGTTATCGTAGTACATCCGATGTTTAGTTGGCTACTTAGTGTAGTCATTATCCCCAGAGGTACCGTACCTTATTTATGTCATACCCTAATTACTTTAATGGTTGTATTGTTAGGGTTATAGGACTCACTCAGACTTATGTCTGACCCCGTTGTTTTTATCTTTTTCCCAACCCTCAGGTTATCAGAGTGGGCCTAGCACTAGTGGGCTTGGATCAGACCGCTATATCTATCTTTTGGGCTTGGATCGTAGAAGTAAAGCTCGGTTTATCTTTTCTATTATGGCTATTGTCTATGTAGTGGGATTATGTACTTTTAGTTATCAAGATGGATATTATGTACTTGACTCTTGTTATGGTTTTGTGATGTAACCAAGCATGTTTTACTTTCCGCTGAAATGAAATGATGATTTAAATTTTCAAGTATTACTTATATCTGTCTTGTTGTAATTTTTCTGTTCTATATTCACTTAAAATACTCCACTAATGTTATGGCATTCCCTTAGTGAGTGACCGTAGCGGGTGTGGGGTGTTACACGTGGTATCAGAGCTTAAGGTTACCGGAACAGATAAAATTTTTAGAAAAACTATTTTCTAAGAATATTTTTGGAAAGGAGTATTTTCAAAAACATGTCTTTTGAGAGAAAAGTTTTTGAAAGAAAAGCGTAATCCCCAATAGCCATATCTTTATCTTTCGAATTCTCCATTTTGAATCTCTTCCTTTCTCTCATTTTGAGTTTCCCCTCCGCGTATAGATGATCTTTCTAAGATAGATAAGGATGGAAAACCACTTCAAGGGACTTAGACGTTAGTCGGATTAGAAGTTGGTTCAAGAAGGAGGAGGACTGGTAGGTATCTATTGGATAGACAATGGGAGGAAGGCTCAAATAGCTGTTGGGTTAATGAAGGATGAAATCTCATTGGTGGGAAGTTACGAGTGGGGAATAGGGAAGAGGAAGGCAAGTGGTTATCCTTTTGAGAGGAATAGGACACCTTATTAGGATTGTCCAAAGAAGCAAGGGCAAGATATGGAATCTTCGGGAGGGTAGTTGTATTCCCTCGCGACTAGGGTACCAGATGGGGATAAGACCGTCTAGATTGGAGGTTGGATTTCTTTATCATCCAATTCGAACTTTATTTGGTTCTGACGCATCGAGTTCGTTTATCTCATCATTGTTAGTTGAGTCACTGCACTTAGACACCAGTTTGGTAGATGATCCCTTAGTTGTTTCAAACCCAATTGGGCTCCATGATGTGTTTGGGTTTGAAAGTTTCTATACTTAGCGTTGAGTTTAGATGTGATGCTTGTTGTGCTTCACGGGCTATGGGCTAGTTTTGGCATGGACTGGTTATCCAGTAAAGGTGCCGTTCTTGATTTTGAAGGGAGAGAGTTGTTAGGCTTATGACCCGCTTGGGTAACACTCTCGAGATCTTTTGTAATCCCATAGAATCTGTTATGCTAAGTTATCTAGAATCGCTTGACACGTCGGTCTCGAATTTGCGATCAGTTAGAGCGGTCCGGGAATACCCGGATGTGTATAAGGAGGTGAAGGGCTTACCTCTGGAACGGGAAATTGACTTCCAAATATATCTGGTGGGTAATGCTAAACCAGTATCTTGGCCAGTGTGCCACATGGCTCCTCGTGAGAGGAGGGAACTCCATAAGTAAGTAGGCGATTTGCTTGAGAAGGGGTTCATAAGATGAAGTATATCGGAGTGAGGTGCTCCAGTAGTTTTTGTCACGAAGGTGGATGGGTCCCTCAGACTTTGTGTAGGCTAAAGAGAACTAAATAAACTCACAAAGAAGAATGGACACCCATTGCCGAGGATTGATGATCTCTTTGATCAGTTGGCTGGCGCCTCAGTATTTTTGTAGTAGGACTCAGCCACGGAAGTTCATCAGTCGGGAGTGGCTGAGGATTGCATAGAAAATACTACCCTTAGGACTTCGGATGTTTTTTTAGGAGTGGCTGGTGATGCCATTCGGTTTGACGAACGCCCCCGCATACTTTGTTGATTTGATGAGAAGGGTGTTCAGGGAGTACCTAAATAAGTTCGTGATGGTCTTTGTGGATAACATCTGGGTCTTTTCTAGGAGCGAAATAAGTTTTCGTATGTGCTCAATGGGGTGAGCAAAGCCAGTTATGGGAAAACGGTGGTTTTGGAGCGAGACTGGGGAGGACATCCAAAATTGGTCAAGGGCTTAATTATTTAGCCATTTTTATTAGTATCATCTCACGTAGGTCGTCTGAATTCGAAGGAGGTATCCCTTGGGTGTTTGTCTGATATTGGTTTAGGCCTTTGGGGCTTGCATTTGGGGGATGCCGAATTCGACTAGGGTGGTCTGCGTGGGAGACAGTTATGATAATTTTGGATGATATCCTGGTGGAGAAGAACATGCCCTACATCTTAGGGAAGTGTTGGAGACTCTTCGAGCGCATAGTCTTGGGACAGCAAAAGTGGATGGGATCCTTAGCATCCTATGAGTAAGGGTAACATGGTAGCGGACGCCTTAAGTAGAAAAAGGTTGTCCTTGAGTTCATTGTTCGTTGAACGACGGAGCTTAGAGTTTGTTTCTAAGTTTGACTTTAGACCTTCCGTTGACTTTGTACCCGGTTTGCTAGCCTCCTTGGAGGTTAGACCTACTCTTTTGGGGCGGATTGGAAGAGCACAGAGGGACGACCCACAGTTGGTTGAGTTGGTAGAGAAGCTCATAAGGGGGGAGGTCGTCCAGCCATTTGAGTAGGAACACCCTAGACGATAGGGGCGTTTGCGTAGAGACGGTAGACTTTGTGTACCGCAAGACGAGGGTTTGAGGAAGGCTATTCTTGATGACGCACACCGTTCTAGGATGACCATTCATCCCGGTGGGTATAAGATGTACCAAGACATGAAGAGGGTTTTCTTCTGGGCCGGTATGAAGAAAGATGTGGCCGAGTATGTCGCTCGATGTTTGGTGTGCCAGCAAGTGAAGGCGGAGCAAAGGAAACCAGGTGGGTTGCTTCACCCATTGGAGGTTCCGCAATGGGAGTGGGATAGCGTCTCGATGGATTTTATTGACGGGTTACCCAGGTCGAGGAAGGGTAATACAGGAATTTGGGTGGTGGTAGATAGACTTACTAAGAGCGCCCATTTCATACCTGTGAAGAGCAAGAGGACTGCTCCATGGCTAGCTTCAGTATATCTTCGAGAGATAGTTCGATTACATGGGGTACCCTCTAGCATAGTAAGTGATCGAGATCCTATCTTCACTAGCGAGTTCTGGAAGAGTTTGCAAGAGGCGGTAGGGACTCAGTTGTGTTTGAGTACCGCATATCATCCTCAGACGGACGGCCAGACCGAGAGGGTGAATCATGTCCTAGAAGACCTTTTGAGGCTTTGTATCTTAGATTTTGGAGGAACATGGGAAGAGCATCTTCCATTGGTGGAGTTCGCGTATAGTAATAGCTTTCAGTCCAGTATTGGTATGGCACCTTTCGAAGCTCTTTATGAAAGGCCTTGTCGATCACCTACACGTTGGTAGGAATCTACGGATGAGATCTTGCTTGGGCCGATAAGGTTAGAAAGACTTCGAGAAAAGATTGATTTGATTCAAAGAAGGATGAAAGCGACGCAGGATAAACAGAAATCTTATGCGGACAAGAGGAGAACAGAGCTTGAGTTTGATATTAGGACATGCTTTTTATCAAGATATCTCCGTTACGGAATGTGGTTCACTTTGGATCTGTTGGGAAGTGAGTACCAAGGTTTGTTGGACCGTTTCCTATTAAGGAAAGGATTGGACAGATGTCATATAGAGTGGAGTTGCCCGACAGGCTTAGTGGTGTACATGATATATTCCATGTGTTACATTTGAGGAAGTTCCTACATGAGACCGCAGAGGCGGTAGAGCCGAGCCTGCTTAGAGAAGTGGAAGTAGAGCGTGATGCGACGATTCGACGAGCTCCTACTTGCATCCTTGGGTCAGAGATTTGGAGGTTGAGAAACAGATAGGTTCAACTAGTCAAAGTACGGAGGGGAGATGGAGAGAGCGACGCTACCTGGGAGACGGAAGCGAAGATGCGTTCGAGGTACCCTTTTCTTTCGGAGGGTATGTCCTTTTGCTTCTCCTTCATTGCATATCTTGTGCTTATCTTATTCTTAGTATGTCCTCTCGTTAGTACCTTTGACCTTTAGATAGGGTAAACCTATGGTTGAAACATGTGTTTGAGACATGTTATGGTTGATGGATGCAAGTGGATGCAAGTGTTTGCTAGTGGTTGCTCGTGGATGCATATACACACACTCTAGGCACTAGATCGGCTCAGTCACTTCATATTGCATATTGCATAAAATTGTGTGTAGGAAAATATATTTATGGATGTATAATGGTTGTGTTATCACATGGATGATGCATTTTGGTGAATGGTTGTACACTCATGTAGATATTGTATGTGTCGATAGGGTTTTCTCGCATACATAATGGATGCATGGCACTATCATGGTTTGCATATGTTCATATATTAGATAGGGAACATATACACACACTGTTTGCATATGCTCATACATCATTAGAAACTGTTTAAGGACAATGGATGCCCGTGGTTGATGGTTTGAGTAGATGGTTGTTTGGATGGTAGGATATGCATTCTCCTTAGCTTAGAGATTTCGGGGACGAAATCCTTTAAGGAGGGGAGAATGTAACACCCCGAATTTTAGTTAATACTAAAATTCACTAATTATAGGATAAATAATCTCAGATGTGGGAATCGGGGGTAACGGGCTGCGTCATTGCGTTCGTCTCGGAAAGATACGCGAAATAGAGTCCGAGTTTTCGAGAATCGGAGTCCGTATGGCCCGGTTATGGCCCAAAGAAGTTTTCAGAAAATTCAAAGATAAAAACAGATTTAAAAATTAAAATACAGAATTTGAAATAGAAGCAGCGGGTCAGGCGGGAGAAATTCCCGCCCTAGCCATGTCGACAGCGCTGTCGACAGGGCTGTCGACTTGCCTGTCGACAGGGGTGCGACGCCCAGTAAAACTGGGTGCACCAGTTTAGGTTCTTGGGCTGGCTTGGAGGGCTGGTTCTGGAAGCTTCTTGGATCTGACGGGTCTAAACCAATCTAGGGTTAATCTAAGGGTCTAAAATGCAACCTAATCCTATAAATAAGACCCTAGCCCTATCCTAATTCATTCATAATTAGGTTTTGTAACTAAACTATGGCAAAATGAAATTTGAGCATGGCCTCCACAAATCAATGAAGAGAGTTGCAAGCTAATCAACATCTTCTTCAATTAAAGCCACTAATTCCACTTCATAAGTTTGCTAATCTTGGTTTTGGTGAGTTTCTATGGCTTTAATAATCAATTGTTAAATTGATTATGGTAGGATGTGATAAGACATGGCTATGTTTGTGGATAAATGTATTTATGCAAGTTTGTATGATATGTGATTTGCAAGTTTTATGTTAAATGCAAGTTTAAGGCCATGTTTTATGATGCAAAACACTATGTTAAACATTTATGCATATGTGACATGTTATGCAAACTATATGTGAGAATATATGCAAGTTATATGTAACATGATATGCAAGTTATGCATGTGATTTTATGCATGCTAAGTAGTTGGTGCTATGCATGTTAAGTATTTGATGTTATGCATGTTAAGTATTTGATGTTATGCATGCTAAAGTATTTGACGTTATGCATGTTAAGTATTTGATTGTATGCATACTAAGTATTGGGTTTTATGCATGATAAGTGTTTGGGTTTATGCAAGTTAAGTGGTGGGTTTATGCATAATAAGTATTTGATTTCATGCATGATAAGTAAGTGGTTTTATGCATGCTAAGTGTTTGGTATTATGCATAAATCATAACATGCAAGTTTACCCTTTTAAAAATGATGCATACATATGAAAGATGATACCCTTATATGCTATGCATGTTTACCCTCCTTTAAGATGCAAGTTCATATGCAATTGGTGTTATGCAAGCTATGTGTATGAGATTATGCAAGTTATGTGCATGATGCTATGCAAGTTATGTATACGCTTAAATGCAAGTTTAATGTGATATGCAAGTTATGCATGTTCATGCAAGTATGTGAATGCTCATGCAAGTATGTGAATGCTCATGCAAGTATGTGAATGCTTATGCAAGTATGTGAATGCTTATGCAAGTATATGAATGCTTATGCAAGTTATGTGTATGCTTAAATGCATGTTTAACATGTTATGCAAGTTATGAGAATGCTTATATGCAAGTTCAACATGTTATGCAAGATATGTGTATGATAATATGCAAGTTTGGGTTATATGTAGTTGGGTTAATATATGTTCATATATGCAAGTTAACATCCTCTTAACCCATGACAAAGTTGTATGCTAAACCCATGATATTTGTGATGATCTTCCCCTTATTTATGTCATGAAATGAGAACGATTTACGTGGGGAACGATGGGGTTGGTAAATATGTTAATAAAAGTATGATTGGGTATGATTAAGCATACCATAAAAATAAATTAACATAAGTGGGAATTTACCTATTGAGTTAGGTCTACCCCATGGGAATTTACCTATTGAGTTAGGTCTACCCATGTTATGAAAAATGTGTAATTAATTAGGGATAATTAATTGTGGGGGGGGGTGATTAATTAGGCGTAATTAATCAACTAAGACACGAGGTTGGACCCTTTTGTAGCGGAAGTCTGCCCGGAACCGACCGGCCATCCAGCGGCTACAAATGATTGGCCCAATGTGAGAGGTCTTAGTCACAAACTAAATACGTGATTAACGTAAAGACACGAGGTTAGACTCGGTTATGACGTAAGGCTGCCCGGACCCAACCGGCTTAACCAGCGGTCATAAAAGATAGTCTAATGTGAGAGGTCTTCAGGAGGATCACGGTCTTAATTAATTAAGAAACACTTAACCAAATTAGCATGTAGTGGGACATGAGGGTTAAGTGGGTGCCTTGGGTGGCATGTAGTAACTAGTGGGGGTGCCTCGGGTGGCATGAGGAAACTAGTGGGTTGCCTTGGGTGGCAATAGAAAATACGATTAGAATACTTAACCAAAGTGGAACATGTAATTAAACATGATTAAAGGGTTAAGTAAGTGCCTTGGGGTGGCATGTGGGAATCAAGTAAGTGCTTTGGGTGGCATGTGGAAATCTAGTGGGTGCCCTTAGTGGCAATTTGAATATGATTGATGACTTAACCAAAACTTAACATGTAAGTAGGCATGATTATAAAGAGGGGTTAAGTGGGATGCACTAGATAAAATTGCAAGCTTAGGTGGTAGCTTGTGGGGGCCCATTTCAACCAATATCCCAAACGTATCTTTGTGGGCTCGACTCTGGTCGGGTGACGGGACACGCATATTGGGCTTGACTATAAGTGGCCAAAACGGGTTAGCGGTGGCAACGCAGGATCAACGGGTTTCATATGCGTGTGTGGACCCGGGCTGGTTGGTAAGTCGTTGTTGCATCGTGTAGATATAAAGCCGTGCACAGTGATATTATCTGGTAGCCACTTTGGGGAATG
Organism: Allium sativum; assembly: GCA_030737875.1. Lineage (NCBI taxonomy): Eukaryota > Viridiplantae > Streptophyta > Magnoliopsida > Asparagales > Amaryllidaceae > Allium > Allium sativum. The sequence continues at coordinate 204,883,925 of CM060916.1, forward strand.
ATACACCCCTTTTGTGGGACCAACACGGGTATCTACGGTAGGGAGCCGATCGCTTGGGGGTAGTGGGTACACCTAGTAAAGATAGGGGCAGACGGCACCTGTGTAGGGGTACAAGAAACTACCGGGTAAAAATTACTAAGTACACTTAGTGGGATCAACCTTTAAGTAGGAATTACTCTTGGTGGGTAGAACTGGTGTGGTGCAGTATAGGAATTACCCTTGGGTGAATAAGTCTGGGGTGGCGTAAGAATTATCCTTGGGTGGATAAATGCGTCTTTCCGGTTATCGTAGTACATCCGATGTTTAGTTGGCTACTTAGTGTAGTCATTATCCCCAGAGGTACCGTACCTTATTTATGTCATACCCTAATTACTTTAATGGTTGTATTGTTAGGGTTATAGGACTCACTCAGACTTATGTCTGACCCCGTTGTTTTTATCTTTTTCCCAACCCTCAGGTTATCAGAGTGGGCCTAGCACTAGTGGGCTTGGATCAGACCGCTATATCTATCTTTTGGGCTTGGATCGTAGAAGTAAAGCTCGGTTTATCTTTTCTATTATGGCTATTGTCTATGTAGTGGGATTATGTACTTCTAGTTATCAAGATGGATATTATGTACTTGACTCTTGTTATGGTTTTGTGATGTAACCAAGCATGTTTTACTTTCCGCTGAAATGAAATGATGATTTAAATTTTCAAGTATTACTTATATCTGTCTTGTTGTAATTTTTCTGTTCTATATTCACTTAAAATACTCCACCAATGTTATGGCATTCCCTTAGTGAGTGACCGTAGCGGGTGTGGGGTGTTACACCGTATAACACGGAACGGGTTTCCTCCCAAGAATACCAGTGCATAAAACAAACAGCGCAATGCTAAATAAAGAAAAATGAAGCTGTTATAAGACCCAAGTCCTATCACACAATGCAACGCAAGCCGGGGGATAGGGTTTTCCCTTATAACAGCCAAAGAATGCTTGATACGTTTAAAACAAATCGTTTGATACTATTATAAGTGCATAATGTATAAAACAACTTCAAATCATAAGTATCAATCATAGGCGGCATGGGTACCATATATCATGTCGCCATACTAGTTCTACAATTAAAACCGCAAAGTCACGTATTTGGAAATTGGGTTTCCATCTATGAACCGAGGAAAAAGATAGTCCTCAACCGATTCGAGACAATCTAGCCCATGTCTCAGGATCAGAACGCATCAACCCTTTAGATCGTCAGGGCCGGTCCACCGATGTGGATTATTATGCCTGAACAATATGTCTCTCCGCCCTTTGGGGGCGTATATGAGCCAACGAATGACTCCATCGGACCCTGATCGTCCGATCAAACCGAGGCGCCTCGCAACAGCAACAACCACACAGGTGAAAAGTATATAAATGTCAGGGCTGGTAGGTCACTGACACCACCCTAGCTAGAAAGAAACGCATGCCCTCCCTGATGTCCTCTCCCGTTTCTGGTTCACAACCGGGGTGTGAGGCTCGCGAATTCACGTTACACAAAGCTGTGCCACACAGGCTGTGCTTTGATCATCACCACAAGACTTTGCTTTTCAACAGAAGCCTTGATCACTTGCCACTTAGGCATGCCACACAGGCAATTCACTCCATGCGATTGATATCCATCAATATATAACCCCTGAGCTCGTACGTCTCAGAGAAGGGCGTTATGCAAGAGAATAAATTCTCCGCCGCCAAACAGATATATATTTAATAGAGATCAATCACACGGACTAAAATCCAATGTCAGACACACAGTCCATTTACAAGTCCGTTCTGGGTCTGAACGAAACCGGAGGCACCTAGTACCCCGCATATCCATCGATCTCCAAGTACGTCTGGACGATCACCAACTGTTTCCATCTTCTTGGGTGTACGGCCCAATCAAGATCATCAGTAATTATCCAAACGACATGAAGACTTCCGGTCTTCGACCACCGTCTTCATCTTCGACTTATTGTCGTATCAGTTATTCAGAATGGGATAAACCCCGTCTTTCCGAATAACTCGCGTATATTTTAAATAAGTGTTACACAAACACAACATACGCCTCATTCCAATTCATCAGTCACTAACCGTAAATTAATCAAGAGAATAATTTCCCAAATATTAACCCCGAAGGACGAAACCAACATCAGATCAATATCCAGAAACCCATTCTGCTTGGCTAACCGACAGTTAGTTTCTAAATTTCACGTTCATAGGGAAAGGTTCCCATTAATTTTATCCAAGATAAATTCCTTGAATTTATTCTTTATTCTATTCTTTTGAATTTCGATCCAACTAGCCGGGATTAACGAAACTTACCGAAGTAATCATTTGTTCTAATTTCCCAATCCCAACCTATTTATCCCATGAAGTAAAACTGGTAATACTTCATATCTAACACCACAGTGTTATCGGTAAATTCAATTACCATTTCACGTTCAAATCTAATTAAAGATTTAACTATCGCCTGGAGCAAAACTGGTGATACTCCATTCTTGATTATTTCAATCTAATTAAAGATTCATTAAAACTCCACTTAGTTTTAATCGTTAACTGGGTTAAAGAATCAGTGTCATTTAAAACACGGTTCACGATAAACCCAAAATCACATTCCATTAATTATCGGGTTAAAGAACAAGTGTTATTTAAAACACTGTTCACGATAAACCCAAAAATCAATACCAATTCAATTCCAATTAAATATCATTTAATTGGTACACTTCATTAAATCTAAATAAAAAGATTTAATCTTTTCTCAACTGGGTTCAAGAACAGTGTTAGTGAAGACACCATTCACGACAAACCCAAATCACATTTGATATTCAATATAAGGCTCTGAATAGAAAATATATCGGCTTATATTCAATATCAAATTCTACGATTAACAAATGTCGTATTGGAAATAACGATATAAATATATATCTTTCAAATTTCCATAACAACATCTGTATAATCACGAATTCCAACATCGAAATATTCCGAAGACAATTTCGATTCAAATCCACTCCAATGCAATCATTGGAAATTCTGGTTATTTTTAAAACCCTTTTCAAATTCAATTTATTTATTTAAAAATAAATAAAATTATATTTCTAGTTCAAAACTAGTTCATTTCGATAAAAATCTATTTTTATCTTTTCAAATATGGAGTTTTTCATCCCAATTCTTTCTAAATCATTTTCTATGATTTTACACAAATTATTACTATTTTTAATAATTTTATCAAGGCCCGTACAGTCGATTTCCATCAACGGCCATCGAACTGCACTTACAGCGACCTTTTTCAAATTTTATTTGGACGTAACTCCAAATCCAACCGTTAGATTTCAAATTTCTAATATTCGTTAGAAAGCTCTTATCGATACGAACCCAACGGTTCCGGTTTTAGGAGAATCCGACGGTCGGATCTCCCGTAATGTCCGTTTTAAATAAATGGTCGAAATTCACGAACTGCCGCGGCGCGGCGCGTTCTATTCAGGCCATTATATTATATATATAATATATATAATATATATTTCGTCGATTTCTATTTAAAACGAATTATATAAATAGTTTTAAATTCGTTTCAAAAACAATTTCAACTTCCATTTCAATTCAAATCAAAATTGAATTCTTCTTTATAAATTCGTTTTAAAATTCATTTCTATTCAATTCAAATTTCAATTCAATTTGAATTCATTTCAATTCGTTTTAAATTCAATTCGAATTCGTTCTATATTCAATTCATTTCGAAATCGTTTTCAATTCAATTCAATTCGAAATCGTTTTCAGTTCAATTCATTTCGAAATCGTTTTCAATTCAATTCATTTTGAAATCGTTTTCAATTCAATTTGAATTCGTTTTCAATTCAATTCATTTCAAAATGAATAAAATCGATATAAATATCGTTCACGTCAAAATGGCGTCAATCTAATCAACACGGCTTCATAAATTTCTATTTTCAAATATTCTATTTCAAATATTTCTTTTTCAAAATAGTTGTTATTATCAAAATATTTCGTTCAACACATGACCAATCTCAATGGATGAGTACTGTCAACACATGAACCTTTATTTTATATTGATAAGGATATAAATTTTATTACTAAAATATTTCGTTCAACACATGACCAATCTCAATGGATGAGTACTGTCAACACATGAACCTTTATTTTATATTGTTCTTTATTTTCTAAACTGGAATGAGGCCCAATCAATTACCATATAAAGTTAATTATATGGATTTTCATACAACACATGTATATAATAGCATTGAAAAATAATCAACCATCAACCAAAGTGCACTACACTGTATAAGCATCAAATATAGATATCTAACGCTTATAACAGCCTGTCAATCAATCGATCGACATATTTAATCAATCAGGATGAGTGAACTTCATATTTCATCCTAACACCCGTGTGGGGTTTCAAACAATCAAACAAATATTTTATTTGTGCAGTTGGGCGATGTGTAAAATTTATCGTCCCAATCAATGTCCTTCAAATAGGTGTACATAAACAAACCGTCTGGTTTATAAATGAATATTTTATTTTGTTAAAAATCATATTTTTAACGATAAAACATTTATTTCAACATATGAATTTCTATTCAATTCATTTATTCTGTAAAATGATATTTTTATTTTTCTAACACATTTTAGAAAATTTCGGCGGCATAACGGCATGATACTAGAAACGGGACAAGGCCTAGCCTTATCCCCGGTCTAGTGAAGGCCCACGCCATTCACACATCAATCAAATTCACCAATCAACCAAATTCAAATCAAATCATATAACTAATCTATGCAACCAAACAAACAAGTCCATGGTCTGTGGACGGTTGTGTCGGGTGATACTAAGCACCGTCTGCATCCTAGTATATATATATAACTAGAAAAGAAATTGAAGAGTGAGAAATTCTCACATATAGCTATCCCATTATCTTGACTCTTCTTTGATAGAAATCTTCGACATTCTCGCCCTTTGTCGTTTTCATTGTCCGCTTTCACTACCTATGTAAAAATCGAATTTTTACTTCGCTGTTCAATATATAAAAATCATATTTTTATTTCGAAGTTCCATATATAAAAATCATATTTTTACTTTCGAAGTTCAACATATAAAAATCATATTTTTCTTTCGAAGTTCCATATATAAAAATCATATTTTTACTTTCGAAGTTCCATATATAAAAATCATATTTTTACTTTCGAAGTTCCATATATAAAAATCATATTTTTACTTTCGAAGTTCCATATATAAAAATCATATTTTTACTTTCGAAGTTCCATATATAAAAGTCATATTTTTACTTTCGAAGTTCCATATATAAAAATCATATTTTTACTTCGAAGTTCCATATATAAAAATCATATTTTTATTTCTTCTACTTTATAAAAATTATACTTTCCTAAGTAAAAAAAAATCAAACCTTTAAACAAATCAAGATCTCGTCTTTCCTTTATATAAAAATCCTATCTTTGTGTGGTAAAAATCTAAACTTTATATTCATAAAAATCTAAACTTTATACTTTTAAAAGTGTAATCTTTTTATTTAGAAAAACAAAATCTTTTCATATAGAAAATATAATCTCTTCACTAAACAAAAATCATATGATTTTTGTAAACAAAATTCTTAACACTTATATATAAATTCCAATTTATTTCAGTAGGCTAAAAGATGATTTTTATGCTTTAAAACTAATTACCCTAAAGAAACCAAAATAAGTAACCAAAGAAAAGCACTTACATTGGTATTTTTGGGGAATGGGGAATCGGTGGTCGGAGTCAGGAGTGTTGGGGGGTTTGGCGGTAGGAGATCGCGGTTAGGGTTCGGGTAAGGACGGCGGTGGTTTTGAGCGGGCTTGGGCGGGATTCGAAAGGGAAGAGGGAGGAGAAACGAGAGAAAGGAGGGGTGGCCGGAAGGGGTTGATCCGAGAGGGGCGGTGGCGCGCGCAGGCGATGGGGCGGTGGGCTGAGCGGCTCCGTCGGTCGGCGCTTCCTCCCACTCTCTTTCTTTTCTTTTTCTTTTTTTTTCTTTTTTTTTTCGATCCTGCTTTGAAATGAAACGAACGGGGGGGCCAGAGAGAAATAAGGGGAGGGAGAGAGAATATTTTTTTATTATTATTATTATTTTAATTTGTAAAAAGTTGACTTTTACTTACGATCCCTGAACGAGGTCCACCGCCTGTCGTCCATAGCGTATTACCCCCATTCCGAACACAATGGGATATATATCGTAGGCTGATTCGGCTGTTACAATCAGTTTCCGTTAAATTTACATTTAAATCATTATATTGAATTTTAAACGTACATTTCAAATTACCGGGGTCACATTCTAACTCTAAAAATTCTCGAAAAATATTTTCTTGCTTCGTATTTACGATACGGTCCTAACAAAACTAGTTTCGTCGAATTCTGAGACCGTTGGAAAAATGGCCAATTTCCAGTCGATTAAAATCAACTGAAACTGGTCAAACGCGTTTTCATCAGCCACGCTCACATATTGATTCAAAAAATTATGAAATTTGGAATCTAACAATAATTCGACATCACGGACCCAACAAAAGTGGTTTCGTCGAAATCCGAGGTCGTTTGCAAAATGTCCATTTTTAAGGGCATGAATTCCATAGCGACTATTCAGAATTTTCAATTGGACATATCTTTTGATTCCCGCTATGAAATTTTGATTTTCCGGATTCGCTGGAAAGATATTATCAAATAGATCCCAATGTTTTTGGTTTCACTAAAATCCGGATTATTTTGCACCCGGTACATTCAATTGAAGTTTGAAATCGAATTATCGAACTACCGCGCCATTTTCAATTCTATTTATAATTATATATAAATATTTATATTCTAACGACGACGCGTATAATATATACGTTCGAATTCTATTCAAAATAAATTTTCCGGTCGATATTATTTAAAATAATCTATTTTAAATGTTCAAACTTCACTAAAATTGCCAGAATAAAAATTTTAAACTGGCCCAGATTTTCGGGTTATTACAATCTCCCCCACTTAAAACTTTTCATCCCCGAAAAGGAACAAAGTCGAAAGTGGTTTGATCGATCAACACTACGTTCGATCTGGCTTTCATTCTCCAACTTTTCAGTTTCTGAGAATTTTCAAAATCTTCAAAAATTTGGCTAACACCCTAAATTTTCGAAAAATTTCGCCATAACCTCCCCTGCACCGGGAGCATCGGGGAATTTCAAATAGCTTCCCCGGTCCTTCAGATCTCAAAAAGGAAAAGAAAAAGCCAAGCGGCTAGCCAATAGGCTCATAAAATCATCATCACCCAAACAAAACAGTAAATTATGTAGTAAACATGTACCTATTTGTCGGGCAAATAAATTTTATTCTCTGCTCTAGCCTCCTTGCTATGACCTGCTCAATGTAAGTACAAGTATATGCAAGCAAATGCGACCAATTTTCAATATAATTCAATATGTGATTCAATTAGGCTAAATGGCTAAAAATTAGCAAACAAATAAACAAACAACCCAAACATCAATCAATTAGTTGATTAGCTTTTCAAATTCATAACTTTGATACATATCCAAAAAATCATGTTTTTGATGCCGAATCACAACAATAGGCCCTATCTAATTTTTGGTTCTCACACCAGTCAATAGGAAATATATAGATTTTACACGTTCGTCACTCGAACATAAATTCTAATGATGGAGCTCCATCATCAAAATCATCTTCGGGCGATTAGAGTGTAATTCTATATCTATCCAGTATATTAAAATTTCAAATACACGTGGATCAGACGTATACGCAAAATCTTTATATACTGGACTGTCCAACCCAATATAAATAGATAATCAAATACGAATAATTGATTTAAATTTTCAAAACCAAAATTTGTTTTCACTTTCAAAAATATACTCTTCACACTCGTTCTAGGATACTACTGATCCCATCTCTAACGAGTCATTCTCGTTGGATATTACTAATCCAATATCTGATGAATTCTTTCATATGGTTCTAAGGTGTCTTGTTCTCTAAGCTTTGTAAACCAAAGCTCCGATACCAACTGTGACGAAAAGGAATTTCGCTCGGTCCGAACCAATCGCTAAACCGACCCAGACCGTTCGAAACGCCCTATCGTTTGAGAACACGACAAATCAGAATGCAGACAAAAGAACATTTCCTTGTATATTACAACAATGCATCAGATTACAAGAATATACAGAGTATAATAGAATATTACACAGAAATATCAGAGATTACAATACATTTAAATACATCGCAGCGGAAAATAATACAATACACAACTAGAAGGAGATATACGGATACAAAGCTTTCCGGATATCGTTCCAGCTGTAAACCAGGATCCTGTGAATATAAATCTGCAAAACCAAAACTACTAGCTGCCCGTGTCAAAATAAGGGCACCCAGAGTTTAGGTTAAAACAATAAACTCCAGGTCAGTCATGGGACTGGTGTGAGAACTAAAGCAGTTATTAATCTTTATTTTAAATCATTAGGTAAATCAAGGGACCACGCCGTATGTAACACCCCGAATTTTAGTTAATACTAAAATTCACTAATTATAGGATAAATAATCTCAGATGTGGGAATCGGGGGTAACGGGCTGCGTCATTGCGTTCGTCTCGGAAAGATACGCGAAATAGAGTCCGAGTTTTCGAGAATCGGAGTCCGTATGGCCCGGTTATGGCCCAATGAAGTTTTCAGAAAATTCAAAGATAAAAATAGATTTAAAAATTAAAATACAGAATTTGAAATAGAAGCAGCGGGTCAGGCGGGAGAAATTCCCGCCCTAGCCATGTCGACAGCGCTGTCGACAGGGCTGTCGACTGCCCTGTCGACTTGCCTGTCGACAGGGGTGCGACGCCCAGTAAAACTGGGTGCACCAGTTTAGGTTCTTGGGCTGGCTTGGAGGGCTGGTTCTGGAAGCTTCTTGGATCTGACGGGTCTAAACCAATCTAGGGTTAATCTAAGGGTCTAAAATGCAACCTAATCCTATAAATAAGACCCTAGCCCTATCCTAATTCATTCATAATTAGGTTTTGTAACTAAACTATGGCAAAATGAAATTTGAGCATGGCCTCCACAAATCAATGAAGAGAGTTGCAAGCTAATCAACATCTTCTTCAATTAAAGCCACTAATTCCACTTCATAAGTTTGCTAATCTTGGTTTTGGTGAGTTTCTATGGCTTTAATAATCAATTGTTAAATTGATTATGGTAGGATGTGATAAGACATGGCTATGTTTGTGGATAAATGTATTTATGCAAGTTTGTATGATATGTGATTTGCAAGTTTTATGTTAAATGCAAGTTTAAGGCCATGTTTTATGATGCAAAACACTATGTTAAACATTTATGCATATGTGACATGTTATGCAAACTATATGTGAGAATATATGCAAGTTATATGTAACATGATATGCAAGTTATGCATGTGATTTTATGCATGCTAAGTAGTTGGTGCTATGCATGTTAAGTATTTGATGTTATGCATGTTAAGTATTTGATGTTATGCATGCTAAAGTATTTGACGTTATGCATGTTAAGTATTTGATTGTATGCATACTAAGTATTGGGTTTTATGCATGATAAGTGTTTGGGTTTATGCAAGTTAAGTGGTGGGTTTATGCATAATAAGTATTTGATTTCATGCATGATAAGTAAGTGGTTTTATGCATGCTAAGTGTTTGGTATTATGCATAAATCATAACATGCAAGTTTACCCTTTTAAAAATGATGCATACATATGCAAGATGATACCCTTATATGCTATGCATGTTTACCCTCCTTTAAGATGCAAGTTCATATGCAAATGGTGTTATGCAAGCTATGTGTATGAGATTATGCAAGTTATGTGCATGATGCTATGCAAGTTATGTATATGCTTAAATGCAAGTTTAATGTGATATGCAAGTTATGCATGTTCATGCAAGTATGTGAATGCTCATGCAAGTATGTGAATGCTCATGCAAGTATGTGAATGCTTATGCAAGTATGTGAATGCTTATGCAAGTATATGAATGCTTATGCAAGTTATGTGTATGCTTAAATGCATGTTTAACATGTTATGCAAGTTATGAGAATGCTTATATGCAAGTTCAACATGTTATGCAAGATATGTGTATGATAATATGCAAGTTTGGGTTATATGTAGTTGGGTTAATATATGTTCATATATGCAAGTTGACATCCTCTTAACCCATGACAAAGTTGTATGCTAAACCCATGATATTTGTGATGATCTTCCCCTTATTTATGTCATGAAATGAGAACGATTTAAAATTTTATATGGAAGTGTAACATATTTGAATTATCATAAATAATAATAAATTAAAATTAATTAGCATGCTACCTATTTTCAAAATTCAAACATTGTGTCACATCCAAACATCAATTCACAACATATCATGCGTGCCACAGAAATAATTCTAAGTTTTTATTCACATCTAAAATGTGAATAAAATATACTTTCTTAATTCATGTCTTTTACTTAGACCATACATTTCTAACATTAATGATATTTTTATTTAGACCATTCATTTCTAACATTAATGATTTATATCTAGAGAATACATTTCTAATATTAATGATAATTATATTTAGACAATACATATCTAACATTAATGATATACATATTTAGACAATACATATTTAACCTTAATGATATACATATTTAGATAATACATATCTAACATTAATGATATTCATATTTAGACAATACATATCTAACATTAATGATATTCATATTTAGACAATACATATCTAACATTAATGATATTCATATTTAGACAATACATATCTAATATTAATGATATTCATATTTAGACAATACATATCTAACATTAATGATATACATATTTAGACAATACATATTTAACCTTAATGATATACATATTTAGACAATACATATTTAACCTTAATGATATACATATTTAGATAATACATATCTAACATTAATGATATTCATATTTAGACAATACATATCTAACATTAATGATATTCATATTTAGACAATACATATCTAACATTAATGATATTCATATTTAGACAATACATATCTAATATTAATGATATTCATATTTAGACAATACATATCTAACATTAATGATATTCATATTTAGACAATACATATCTAACATTAATGATATTCATATTAGTGAGACATCTTAACAAAAATGATATTTTTATACTAATGTGACATTTTTAACAAAAATGTAACTTTATTCCTAACGCAACAATTTTGACTAAAAATGTTATTATTTTTCTAATGCAACATTTTTGACTAAAAATGTAATTCTTTTTCCAATGCCACATTTTACACTAAAATTGTTAATTCTTTTAAATGCAACATTTTATAAAATAAAAATGTTACTTTTCTATGCTAACATTTCATATAATAAAAATGATCTTTTCTAATGCTAACATCTTAAAGAGAAAAAAAATGATGATTTTATAATGTTAACATTTCATACATAAAATGAGATTTTTCTAATCTTAACATTTTATAAAATAAAAAATGTTACTTTTTCCTATGTTAATATTTTATACATAAAAAAATGAGATTTTATTATGTCAATTTTTCATACGCTAAAAATGTTACTTTTCTAATGACATAACTTGACACTAAAAATAATATTCATTTTTAGTGAATTAACATATCACTAAATTTATGTTTCATTTTTGATGATTCTACATAACACTAAATTTATGTTACATTTTTAATGACATAACTTGACACTAAAAATAATGTCCATTTTTAATGAATTAACATATCGCTAAATTTATGTTTCATTTTTGATGAAACTTAATGGCAGTAAAATTATGTTCATTTTTCATAAAACTTAGTTACACTAAAAATTATATTCACTTTTCATGAAACTTAACGACGCTAAAGATATGTTTATTTTATGTCAATTTCATATCACCTTCATATTTCTACATATGATATCAACTAATATTTTCGTGTCAATGTTTCCATAACGATTCCTACATATGGCAACAACTAATATTTTGGTGTCAATATTTTCATGACAATTCCATATTACTACCTATGACAACAACTAATATTTTGGTGTCAATATTTTCATGACAATTCCAACATATGGTGTAAATTCCATAATACTACATGTAACAATATTCTAAATCTTGATGTCGACATTCACAATATAACTCACATCAACACATACTAGTCCATTAAAAAAATTGAATCTTTTTAATAGAAACAATCTTGTGTAAACATCATAATTTCTACAACAATAAATTGAATCAACACATACTATTCCATTTTATTTTCAACTAAATTTAACATTGAAAATTTCCCTTTTTAATTTCTATAACAATAATGGTTTTATTGTTGACAAATCAATCCTCAACAAAAGGGTATATTTTGATTTAACAATTGTGTTTCAACAAATATCATCACCTCAACACATCCACAGAACAACATCAATCAATTCGGATTTCATAGCAATCAACAAAATGAATTTCATAATATACATATATAGAATTCACATGGCGAGGGATAATAATTAAATATAGATATCTCACATTGATCGGGTTTCAGAAATCGTTTGTTGTGACGATCCCAAAACCCCATGACACGGTGTTAAGGATAATCATGGGAAATAACACATTAATCATCATTAGCAAATCACAGATAATAGCATAAACAGGAAATAGGATAATTTACACACATATGACAGCGGAATCATAAAGATATCATCACATCAGAGAAGCACAGTACAGGATACAACTTAGTGCATAATGATACATAATCAGTCACCATCGCCTGAGGCGGAATCATACATAAAGAGTACACAAAAGGAATATCAGTCTACATCGCCAATGGCGGAATCATAATATAGATACAATAATGGCGGAGAAAATCCAAGTCAGCACGGTGTAGTCAAGCCTCGCCATGAGCCAAAAGGTGCGTCAGAAACCTGTAACTAGGCTGCCCGTGTGAAAATGAGGGCACCCGAGTTTGCAAGGTGAAACAAACTACGAGTCAGTCATGGGACTGGTATGAGAAATCCACTTAACTTATTAACAACAATAATAATAAGGCAAATCAAAGGACCACGCCACTTTCGCGGAACGGGTTTACTCCAATGAGTGCTAGTGCATGAAATAAAGTAAATGATTAAATCATCGCAATGCTTTTTATAAAATGAAGCCATTATAAGACTCAGGTCCCATCACATAATGCAACGCAAGCCGGAGGATAGAGTTTTCCCTTATAATGGCCAAAAATGCTTCATACGTATAAAACAAAAGTGTTTGATATTATTACTAGTGCATATATGTTTCAAAAGCAATTTCAATCATAAATATCAGTCCTAGACGGCATGGGTACCATATATCATGTCGCCATACTAGTAATACAATCACATTCGCATATTTCGTATTGGAAATTGGATTCCTTCATGAGTCGAGGCAAGGGGCAAGCTCCTCTCCGATTCGAGACACTCTAGCAAATGCCTCGGGACCGCACACAGCAATCCCCTGGATCCTCCAAGGCCGGTCCTCTCTTACTTTTGAGGATTAGTTATTCCTAAACACACGTTTCCCGGTCCTTACAGACCTATAATCGAGGCGCCTCGTATTCCAACAACCACACAGGTGAAAAGTAGATATAAATGTCAGGGCTGGGAGGTCACTGACACCACCATAGCTAGAAAGAAACGTCATGCACTCCTTGGGTCCTTCTCCCGTTTTTGACTCATACCGGGTTGTGAGGCTCGCGAATTCACGTTATACACAAAGCTACGTCGCACAGACCATGTTTTGATCATCAACCACAAGACTTTGCTTTGCAACAGAAGCCTTGACCATATGCCACTTAGGCGCACCACACAGGCAATCCACTCCATGCGACTGATTTCTGTCAATACATAACCTCTGAGCTCGTACGCCTCAGAGAAGGGCGTTAAGCAAGAGAATAAATTCTCCGCCGCCAAACAGATATATATTTAACAGAGATCAATCCACACAGAACAAAATCCAATGTCAGACACACAGTCCATTTACAAGTCCGTTCTGGGTCTGAACGAAACCGGAGGCACCAATTCCTCGCTTATCCGTACAATCAACAGTATGTTTGGACGGCTACTACTTCAATTCCTTCATGGTAGCTACTCCAATCACGAGCATCAGTAGCGCCCATCCATCCAATGTAGAGATCGTCGGTCTTCAGCCGTCTTCGACTCTTCGACTTCTCAACGTCGATTGATTATTTGAAATGAGATAAACTCGGCCTTTTCAAATAACCCACGTATATTTAGATTTTTAAATCAATTAATCACATGGTTGGACCATTCAACATTCACTTTTCAGTTATTTAGGTTTAATTTTCATGTCAAATACATTCAACCATCACATATCAAGCAAACACAACAAAATTGGTTTATTTCTACTCTATATCGTCTATAGTATTTTATAACGATATATCGCCATTTTTATTTAATTTAAAACGGCCATATTTAACCAAACGACGTTTCGGGTCGTGTCGATGCACTGGCGCTGCTTTTCACTAATTTTGTTTTACACATATCTCAAAATCTAACCGTTGGATCTTCACAAATTTTACATCATTAGGAACGTCATTTCAAAACGAATCCAACGGTTTCAGTTTTGGGAAAATCCGACGGTCGGATCTTCCACACTAGCCATTTGAAGTTACGATTTCAATTTACGAACTGCAGCGTCGTTATTCGATTTTATTTAATTATATTTATATATATATATAAATATAATCGTTTCTGGCGCTGTTTTTCTTCAGTTTTGAATTAAACATTCCAGACAATCCAACCGTCGGATCTTCACAAAGTTGGTGCCGTTGGAAAGATATTTCCAAGGCGAACCCAACGGTTGCGGTTTCGGGAAAATCCAATGGTCGGATTTCCCGCACTAGTCGTTTGAAATCACGGTTTCAAAACACGAACTGCACGGCCATGTTTCGTTTTAATTCTATTTATATTTATATATTTATATAAATATAGTTCATTCAAAAATTCCTATATCGTTTCCACTTCAATTATTTCACTAACGCCTTTAAATTTCGGAAAATTTCGCCATAACCTCCTTTGTACGGGAGGGTCTGGGAAAATTCCCAAATAGCCACACGGGCGTCTTATATCGAAAAGAAAAAGAAAAAGCCAAGCGGCTAGCCAACAGGCTCATAAAATCATCACCCAAACAAAGCAGTAAATGTGTACCTATTTGTCGGGCACAAAATTTTATTTCTCTTCTCTAGCCCCTTTGCTTTAACCTGTTCAATAGATATGCATGTACATATATACAATTTCTAACACTTATCATTTTCCATTCAATTTCATATTTGATTTACTTTGGTTTAAAAACACCATTTATTCTAATGTTGCATGCATAGGCTAAAATCATATCATTAGCTAATTAATGTATATTTCAACTCATGCACGTTTATTTGAACAAGTGGCTACTTTTAACACTTCACATTTCAAAGATGATAATTTTGGCGAACTAAAATATATTTCAACACATGACTATTTTATTTAGTTCCTATGCATGTTAAAAATAATATTTCTTTCACAAATATTTATTTCAACGTCCGCATATCTTTAGCATATCACACATATGATAAAAATGATATTTTTATCATTTAAAATATTTATTCGACAAATAGATGTTTCAACACTTCATAGTTTCAATAAAAATGTAATTTTTATTGTTCGATCTTTTTATTCAACACATGAACTTTTCCACTACACACACTTCTCAACAAATGAGCATTTCCACACATGGACATTTTTTTTATGTTGTTCATATTGGAAAGATGGGATTTTTGTTGTTGAAACTATTTATATAAGGCGAATATTTTTCATACTTCATATATATATAAAAATGTGATTTTTATTGTTTAAACACTTCATTCATTCACAAATGAATTTAATTTTCACACAACACTTTTCAACACATGAATATTTTCCACACATGGATATAGTTTCAACATATGGCTTTAATTTCTACGCATGAAAATTATTTCAACATATGAAAATAATTCTAACACACAAAGATTATTCAAAATTTCGGCAGCATAACGGCAGGGTAGTTAAAACCGGCACCGTCCCTAGTACGGCTCCTCGCTCTACCTTAAAACCTCGCGGTTTTTGACAATGGGGATTCATGCATCTAATTCGCACGCATGCGGCATGTTTATTTTTATTTCCACAAATATTTCCAATTCATTTCAATCACCGATGGGTATTTTTCAACCACAACCAAACAATATCAACCACAAACAATTATTCAACCATTCGTATTTTTCATCCAATATTTCACACCAATTCACCACAATAAATATCGTCCATGGTTTGTGGACGAGGGGAGTATATATATATATAATTGCTATATTTCACTTGCATTTCAACACATATATCAATTATTCTATGCATGTAAAATTCGTACTTCGCTTATATAGCTTACACTACGTATGTACATGAGGTATACAACATGTATGTAATTTATATTTCGCTAATATAAATTATACACGACATTTTCCATTCAATTTCACGTTAATTTAGATTTCTCACTTTGGTTTTCGGAGCGCTAAAAATCGATACGATGTCAGAAAAATCCGCGGCTTCTTCTATTGGGTAGAGAGCTTCCTTGCGGTCCCGATGTTTCTTGTTTCATCGAATTTCGTCAACACACCAAAAAGATATGATTTTTCAAAGTGTAAGGATCAAAGAAAAACTCACTTTCACGAAGCTTCAAAACTAGGTTTACAGTTTTCGCGAAAATCGAGGCACGAGGGGATGATCGGCGAGTTGGACGTGGAAGAGGGAAGAGAGGGCTTCCAGTCGGTGGTGGTTTGGTGGCGTTCGGTGGTCTAGATCGGCGGCGGCGGCGGTGGAAAGGTCGGGACTTTGGGGCTTCGATACGGGCGGCACAGGCGATGAGGGGTGGCGATGGTCTGCCGGATTTAAAGAGGGGACGGAGGCGCGTCGAGGGGTGGCGGTGGCGAAAGCTGTAGGTGGCGGTAGCGGCGGCGATCGGGGCTGGAAGGTTGGGAGCTCGGGTCGCCGTTCGTTCGAGGGGATTTTCTTTTTTTTTAATTTTTAAAATTTATGAATGGAAAATTCTGATTGGCCGAGGACTATATTAAATTTTTAAATAGTGTTTTCTCAAACGAACTCCTTTTTAAACCCAACGACTATCGCCCCTAGCTAAATACCCCCATTCCGGACATAATGGAATATGTTTCGTAGGCCAATTCGACTGTTATAGTCAGTTATTTTTCAAATTAATGTATAAAACATTTAATTTTTAACTTTCAACGTACATTTCAATTTGCCAGGGCCACAAACTGATTCGAAAAATTCCAGAAAAATAAATCTAGCTATGTTTTGACGCTACGGTCCCAACAAAACTAGTTTCGTCGAATTCTGAGGTCGTTCGAAAAATGGCCATTTTCTGGTCGATCCAATTTAACAGAAATTGACCAAACACATTTTCTTTTTCCACGCTCACATACTAGCTTCAAAAATTATGAAATTTGAAATCTAGCAATAGTTTAACATCCCGGACCCAACAAAAGTGGTTTCGTCGAATTCCGAGGTCGTATGCAAAATATCAATTTTCCAGGGCTATATATTATATATACTGACCCTTCAGAAAATTCATTCGGCCATAACTTTTGATTCCCGTTATGAAACTTCGATTTTTCAGATTCGTTAGAAAGGTATTGACTAACAGATTTAAATAGTTTCAGTTTCGCTAAAATCCGTTATATTTTCCACCCTGCACAGTCAGTCAAAGTTTGAATTCAAATTTTCAAACCGACTCACTATTTCTAATTCCCTATTTTATTGAAATATTCTATTTCAATTGTTCAAATCCCTTTGAAATCACCATTTTAAAAAAATTTAAATTGGCTCGTATTTTCCGGGTTATTACATTTGTGTTCAAATTTGGTTGGATTTTCAAAGTGCCCTGTTCTGGTCCTGGTCAGTTCCATCATGTAGATCTCGTTTCTGCGATTCTAACGCAACTGGAATTTCTGAATTTTGTTTTCAAACGAACAAGTTATGGTTTTTTACAAAATTGAATTACATAAATAGTATTATTAATTTTATAATTGCAATATATCATATATCCTTCCTCTTCCTCGTTTATACTTCCAGAAAACATTCGACCCATCGTTCACCAGAAAAACGCCGCTTTTGCAAACCCGCCATAGTCGAACGGAGCCACCAGAGATGATCATGGCCGCTGAATATATTGATCTTGACGTGCTCTTTTATTTTTGTTTTATAGAATTCATGAAATCATTTGTGGATTGAGAGAAAATGTGGAATCAAAATTGGAGATCGCTGGCCTTCCATTAGAAATGGGCGGCGGCCATTGATTTAGTTTAGGGCAGCGGCTGATAAGAAATGGGATTTGGGTTAAGGAAGTAAAAATGATATTATATAGTAGAGGAAATTATTATCTTTTTTCCTTTATTTAATTAATATTTTTATTTATTTACATATGAAGTCTGAAGATTATAAATATATAAAAAGAAGAGAGAACAAAAGGGGAATAAAAGGAATAGTTTCATATCTTAAAATGAATTTGAATGGTAAATAGAAGAAGAGAGAGAGTAGAGAATAAATGCACAAGTTATTTCCCCTATATGCCTCTTTGTATTTATAACAAATTAAATGCTTGCCTTTTTTTCTAATTGTTTAAGTTATGCAACCTTTTAAATTTCAAAACATGCAATATTAAACGTAATGACATGTTTACATATTATAACATAATGACATGGTCATAATTTATTTAGAATCTACATATTATTTCAAATCAACCTATTCAATGCTTATGCAAGAATAAATAAATGAATATACATAAATGGAGTTGATTTGTTTTTTAGGAGAGATAATAGTTAAATTGAGTAAGCAATCAATTAAGAAAAATTAATTATGAAATGAATGACATTAATTAATAAATTGAGTGGTTTAAGATACATACGTTTTGAAATTGGAATTATGTAATGTGTGAATATAAAAAGGAAACATAATAATGGAGAAATAGGGATGGACCATTTTATATATATATATATATATATATAATGTTCCAATCCCTTAATCACATTAAAGACCCATTAAACCACTTTCTCCTATTCAGGCCCAATTCATTTTAATTCACAAAAGTTGTAATTTTATGTGTCATTTACTATTCAACAAAATGGATATTTTGTGCGTCATTCTAATCCTAACAAAAATGAATATTTTATTTTGCAACAAAAATAATACTTTTTTTCTTTTAAACATTTTAATATAAATAAAAATTATACATTTCATTCTCTTTATTGTAAACAAAAATTACAACGCACACTTTTTAATGTAAACGAAATGATACATTATATTTCAATTGTGTAAATTAATGCGACACAACAATGGTTTTATTTTGCCTACATGACAAAAATGCAAACTTGTTTATATGACAAAAATGCAAACTTTTATTACCTTGAAAATGAAATCTTTTCATTTCAACAAAAAGACAATGTAACTTTTTAATTTAAGCCCCCTTTTTTTATTTTGTAAAATATCAACTCTAAAATTGTATTTTTACTGTCAAACTTTTTATTCAAATTATATATATATATTCTTCTATTGTTTAATAATTATTTAAAATTAGAAATTTTAAATCTGGACTCATTTTCAATAAAATTTCTAAAAAAATAAAAATTTTAATTGTTATTATTTAAAATAAATTATTTTAATTAACCAAAACTCATTAAAATAACTTAAAATAAAATTTTAAATTGGCCCCAAAATTCAGGGTTGTTACAAGCTAGTTTCTAAATTTCATATTCTTAGGGAAAGTTCCCATTAATTTCATCAAAGATAAATTCTTCTAAATTCATTCTTTAATCTTCCTTTGGATATCATTTCAAACCATATCATGGTTTTCCAAACTAGTCGGGATTAGCGAACCACACCGAAGTGATTATTTATTTTATTTTCCAATCCTAACATATTCATCCCATGGAGCAAAACTGGTAGTACTCCATATCTAACACCACGATGTTATCGGTAAAATTAATTACCATTTCACGTTCAAATCTAATTAAAGATTTAACTATCGCTTTGGAGCAAAACTGGAGATACTCCATTCTCGATCACTTTCCAAATTTGATAATTTAAATTATCAATTCACATTTCAATCTAATTACGGATTCATTAAAACTCCCCTTAGTTTTAATCTTCTCAAAAATCAATATACTGTCTTTAACTAGGTTAAAGAACCAATGTCATTTAAAAAACGGTTCACGATAAACACAAAATACATTCCATTCTATCAGTCTCTAACCGTAAATTAGCAAGATAACAATTCCCCAAATATTAACCCCGAAGGCGGAAACCAACATCAGATCAATACCCAGGAAACCATTCAACTTAACTAACCTGCAGTTAGTTTCTAAGCCTCTTAACTCCATTGTTAATCGGGTTAAAGAACAAGTGTTATTTAAAACACCATTCACGATAAACCCAAAAATCAATTTCAATTCAATTCCAATTAGATATTAATTAATTGGTATACTTCATTAAATCTAAATAAAAAGATTTAATCTTTTCTTAACTGGATTCAAGAACAATGTTAATGAAGACACCATTCACGACAAACCCAAAATCCAATTTGATATTAAATGCAAGGCTCTGAATAGAAAATATATCGGCTTATATTCAATATCAAATTCTGATGTCAACAAATATCGTATTGGAAATAACGATATAAATATATCTTTCTAATTTCCATAACCATATCTGTATAATCACGAAATCCAACGTCGAAATATCCCGAAGATGATTTCGATTCAAATCCACTCCAATTCATATATTGGAAATTCTGGTTATTTTTAAATCACTTCAAATCCAATTTTATTTATTTAAAAATATTGGATTATAATTTTAGTTCAAAACTAGTTCATTTCGATAAAATCTATTTTTATCCTTTCAAATGTGGAATTTTTCATCCCAGTTCTTTCCAATTCATATATAATGATTTTACACAAATTATTGATATTTTTAATAATTTTATTAAGGCCCATACAGTCGGTTTTCAATAAATGCCATCGAACTACACTTACAGCGACCTTTTCCAAATTTGATTTGGACATAATTCCAAATCCAACCGTTAGATTTCAAATTTCTAATATTCATCAGAAAGCACTTTTCGATACGAACCCAACGGTTTTTGTTTTAGGAGAATCCAACGGTCGGATCTCCCGTAATGTCCATTCGAAGTCAAGAGGTCGAAACTCACGAACTACCGCAGCGCGGCGCGGTCTATTCAGGCCATTATATAATATATATATATATATATATATTATACTTCATTGATTTCCTTTTAAAACGTATTTTATAAATCGTTTTAAATTCGTTTTCAAAACGATTTCAACTTCATATTATATTCCATTTCAAATCAAAATTGAATATTCCATTTCATTAACATATAAATGATAATATTTTCAAAACATTATATTTTGAAATCACTTCTTTTTCGATATTCGTTATAAAAAGGAATAAAATCGATATAAATATCGTTCACGTCAAAATGGCGCAAATCTAACCAACACGGCTTCATATATTTCTATTTCAAATATTTATTTCAAATATTCCTTTTTCAAATATTTCTATTCAAATATTTATTTCAAATATTCCTATTCAAATATTTATGTTCAAATATTTCTCTTCAAATATTTCTATTCAAATATTTCTATTCAAATATTCCTATTCAAATATTTCTATTCAGATATTTCTATTCAAATATTTCTGTTCAAAACTGGAATGAGGCCCAATCAATTACCATAGATTTTTATTTTTTATGGGTTTCCATACAACACATGTATATATCAACAGTGACAAATAATCAACCATCATCCAGAGTGCACTACTTAACTGTCTGTCAACTTATCAATTGACATACAACTATACAATTGGGATTAGTGTACGTTAAATATCATCCCAATACCAGTGTGGGGTTTCAATCCACAAACACTGAATATTATTTGTGCAGTTGGGCGACATGTAAAATTTATCGTCCCAATCAATATCAGTCAAATCAGTGTACATAAACAAATCGTCTGATTTGTAAATGAATATCTTATTTTATTCACACGCACGTTAAAAATTATATTTTTAATGATAAAATATTTTATCTCAACACATGAATTTCTATTCAGCTTATTTATTAAATAAAATGATATCTTTATTTTTCTAACTTATTTTAGAAAATTTCGGTGGCATAACGGCACGATACTAGAAACGGGACAAGACTAGCCTTATCCCCGGTCTAATAATGGCCCACACCATACACCTACCAATTTAATCAATCCCATTTCACATCCCAAACAAATTCAATCAAATTTATCAACCTAACAATTAAATCAATCACCAAACAATCAACTAAACAAACAAGCCGTCCATGATCTGTGGACGACGGGTGTCGGGTGCTACTAAACACCGTCTACATCCTAGTATATATTTTTAACTAGAAAAGAAGAGTTAAAGTGAGAAGTTCTCACCGACCAGCTAAACCAAACGCCATGACTCTTCATATGTAGAATTCTTCGTCGTGCTCGCCTTTCGTCAATTTCGTTGCCCGTATTCACTACATATATAAAAATCACATTTTTATATTGTTGTTATGTATATAAAAATCACATTTTTATACGGCTACTATATAGATAAAAAATTTATTTTTACATCGTTGCTATATAGATAAAAAATCTATTTTTACACTTTACATTATATAAAATTTATATATTCATATCTTACTACTTAAATAAAAATTATATTTTTATCCTACTAATTGAACGATAAAAATCATAACTTTCCATAACAAAGATAGTATTTTCCTTTAAACGAAGATCATATTTTTATTTTCTTCTTCTCTTCGCTTTCATATGATAAAGATCAAATTTTTATATGTTAAAAATATAAACAAATATCCAATTCTTTTAACAAAAAAAACCTTCATATTCATTAAAAATCAAACCTTTATATTCTCTAAAAATCAAACTTTTATATTCTAAAACAAATATATAAAAATTAAAATTAAATTCAATAAAATAAAATAAAAAAAACTTACAGCAGCGTTGGGGGAAGGCTTGGCGTCGAGGTGGCGCAAGGGGAAGGCGGCGGAGGCGGCCTTCAGTTGGTCGGGGTGCGGTGGTGCAAGAGGAGGGGGCGACGGTTGTTTATGGGTTGTGGGGGAGGGTGCGTCATATGGGGAGAGGAGGGAGGAACGAGGAGGCTGCAGGGGAGAGGATCGACGAGGGAGAAGGGGGAAGTTGGTGGCGCCTGTGGCGGCGCCAGGAGGCTGCGATGGTGGCGACGGCTAGGGTTCCGTCGCCCCTTTTCCTTCTTCCTTTTTTTTATTTTAATCGCTGTCGGGGAGTGAGAAGACTGAGGTGGAGGGGGAAGTATAAGGGAATTATATATATTTTATTATTTATTTTAATTTCAAAAAGTAACCTTTATTTTCGAACTCGAAATCAAACCCACTGACTGTCGTCCATAGCTAATTACCCCCATTCCGAACACAATGGGATATGTATCGTAGGTTGATTCGACTGTTTCGACCAGTTACCATTCAAATCAAAATATAACTCTATATATTGAATTTGAACGCACATTTCAATTTACCGGGGCCACGTATGAACTCTAAAAATTCCGGAGAAATATTTTCTAGCTTCGTATTGACGATACGGTCCTAACAAAACTAATTTCGTCAAATTCCGAGACCGTTTGAAAAATGGCCATTTTCCAGTCGATTAAAATCAACTGAAACTGTCAAAACACGTTTTCCCTTGCCACGCTCACATATTGATTCGAAAAATTATGAATTTTTGAAATCTAGCAATATCTTGACATCACGGATCCAATAAAAGTGGTTTCGTCGAAAACCGAGGTCGTTTGCAAAATTTCCATTTTTAAGGGCCAGAATTCCATAGCGACTATTCTAAATTTTCAACTAGACTTAACTTTTGATCCCCGATATGAAATTTCAATTTTTCAGATTCATTGGAAAGATATTCTCAAATAGATTCTAATATTTTTGGTTTCGCTAAAATCCGGTTTATTTTGCATCCTGCACATTCATTTGAATTTTGAAATCGAATTATCGAACTACCGCGCCATTTTCAATTCCTTTTATATTTAAAATAAATATATTTATTCTAACGACGATTCGAATAAATATATACTTCTATTTCTATTCAAAATAAATTTCTTGTCGTTATTATTTAAAATAATCATTTTAAATATTCAAAATTCATTAAGATTGCCAAAATAAAAAATTTAAATTGGCTCAGAATTTCCGGGTTGTTACAAAGTGAAATTATTTTTGAGACAAAAATCAGATTTTTAGTTATTGAATAAAACTAACTAATTTGAATAATAAATAGTTAATCAAAATTCGATATGAAAATGGACCTTGTATAAGTAAAGGAGACTTGAGAATTATTATTCGAAATCGAATATGGAACTTGAGTCGAAATGGAATTAAATTAATTCATAAGCAAAATAAAATGATAATTGAACATGATATGTTCAAATATAAATTGGAATGGGCAAAAGAGCTAATAAAAATATAAATTAGCGAGTTGAGTAAAAAATGACTGGATTGAGTTGAAATAAATTAGAAATGGACACATATGTGTTAGACAGGTATGGAATGAAGTATATGAAGATTATAATTTGTGTGCCCGACAAATAGGTACACGTTTAAATTCCATATGAGATCTTATGCACCGAATCATCAAGCCACTTGGTATTTTGATTTTCTTTTTGAATGCAAAGGGCCTAGAGGGGCGAGTTGAGGTTTGAACTATTTGCCGGTACAAAGGAGGTTATGGCGAATTTTTTTGGGAAATTTAAGGAGTTAGAATATTTTTAAGAAAATATGATAGTTAGAAATCAATGTATCGATATATATAGAATTCGATAAGGAAATGAACTTAAAAATAGAATATTTGTAACGACCCAGAAATTTTTGATCTTGGTTATCCGATATACAACACATATCGAACATCCAAGGATCGAAAATAACCGAATAGTTATTGAAAGAAGTTGGAGGGTGAGGAAAGATAAGATAGAAACTTAGAATAGAAGAAGAAGAAGAAGAACACAACATCAGAGTAACACGAACCTCACAGCGGAACGAATAACATATAATATATATATAACATAACTTTGAAATATAAATCTGTACTTGAATATACATCATTATCACAGTACAACACTTACAACATAGTGGAAATAAACAATAGCCATATGATCCTGAAGCCTCCTTCTCCAGCTCTTCAAGTATCTGTAAATCCCGACTACTTGATTGCCCTTACAAAATTGGGCACCCAAGAGTTTAGGGAAAACAAAACAAAATAAACTCCGGGTCAGTCATGGGACTGGTATGAGTAAAACAGTATAAAACAGTTTGAACAAGTAAACGATATCTCATAAGACCATGCCGTATAACGGAACGGGTTTTTCCCTTATGAGAATCCAAAATATCTTTATATCAAAAACCTTTTGATATTATAATAATGTCTATCAACCACAACATAATAATCATCTAGCAGAAACGCCTTCATCTCATGTTCTACATATATAGTATACAATCAAAACCGCAAGCACGTATTGGGTAATGGATTTCCAACTATGACAAGGTATGGAACCACCTTTCGCTAGTGTACCTCTAGAAAGGAATACACTGGGTTCAACAAGAACATCTTGCAACACGGCCACACATGACCGACCACTCATTTCGCTTGAGTGTATCGAATGTATATCACCAACGGTTGGGATCAGCAACCGTTTCCCGAATGGGACAGCATCAACAATAGATTTTTAGAAGTAAATGAAACTCTAGATCAGGTGATTATACACCCTAATAGGTGCGACCTACATAGCCATGCTGCCTGCCCGATTTTTGTCATTTCTCGGTTGATGAAGCTTGAGGTTACGCTTTATCATCACGTTAGATTCACTTCGAATGCCACATTGTCAGATCCATCGAAAATCACTAATTGACGTCTACAACAGTACATTACGTGTTAGCTAAAGTAGTTTCCTTCTCCGCTTCCACTCTTGGTACGGTTGAAGAAATCAATGTACGTGACCTTTCTGGAAATACTCTGTCAGACATTCATCCATACAAGTCATCCAGGAACAGGATGAACCGAAGGCACTATTCAGTACATCCATCGTAGGCACTATTATCTAACACTTACACAGTAGCCCTTGCACTTTACTCCGTCTTCAATTATCTTTCGCATATATGATTCGCAACGCTTATGCCAATACAGAGTGGTTCTTTGGATAATAATCCAACCGATCTCTCCATATTAACAACGTTAAAATGGTCAAAAACTTCGATAATCGGTGAGTTAACTATCAAAGAAAAATACATGTGCAAACAATGATATTATTTCCAGATGGAAATTCTATCAAATCAATCATCAATCATATATATATATATATTCATATATCCCTTATTTTCTATGTTTAGAAAATATACGTTAACGCTGGAAAACATTTCCATAACTTATTTACGTATCACTATTCTTCTACAACTATCAGTCTCTGATTGTAAACTAGTATAAGAACAATTCCCTAAATACCAATCCTGAAGGTCGAAACCAACATCAGACAGACACTTTGGAAACCATTCAACTTAACAAGTCTCCAGTCAAATTCTGATTTAGCTTAACTCCATTTCTTAAATCCTTATACATGAACACTTCCTTTTCTAATTCATATTTCAAATTTCAATATTTGATTACGTTTCTGATTCTATTTGGAAAACATTTCAAAATCTTCTTTACTTGGATTTAAACAGACGTTTAAATCAACATCGCGACGACAACTCAAACCACTATACTTATTTACAAAAATCACTTAACCACTTTCACTCTCGAACCTTAACCATTTCTAAATTAAAAACGAAGCCAATCAAGTTGGGGTATAACTACCTCTCAGACCTTAACTGAACAACATTTCAAATCTCAAAATAGGGTAAGTTCATCTTTTAACCCTTTAACACTTCCTTACGAACCCTCGGATTCTATTTATGAACCCACTTCTTTTACAAGTTTACGTGATTATAACAATGGTGTTATAATCTCCTGCATCTGAAATATATTATCTTTAATATGACTTTTATTTCCCAACTCGAATAATATAACGAAAACTAATTTATCAACTCCTATTTGGTTAACTCTTATTCTATAACTCTTATTCGAATAATTCCAATCTAATAACTCTTATTCGGTTAACTTTAACTCTATTTAATTCTTATTGGATTAACTTTTATTCAAATAACTTACATCCGAATAACTTATATTCGATTTGCTTACTTTCGAATACTTATATTCGATAATCTCTTTCTTCGAATAAATCTTATTCGATTTAACTCCTGTCGAATAACTAGATTCGATCAGCTCACTTCGAATATTTCTGATTCGATTATCTCACTTCGAATATCTCTGATTCGATTATCTCACTTCGAATATCTACTATTCGATTATCTCATTTCGAATATCTACTATTCGATTATCTCACTTCAACTCTATTCGAATAAACTAAATTCGATTAACTCCATTTGAATAACTCTAGTTCGATTTAACTCTATTCAATAACTCTAGTTTGATTTAACTCTATCGATTAACTCTAACTGATTAACCCTAATGGTTTTACTCTAACTGGTTAACCCTAACTGATTATCTCTTTGTCCTTATTCAGTTCAAACATCGATTTTTTACTTCTTTATATAAGTCTTCGCTTATATATTCTATTTATCCAAATGGTAAATATTTAACTTAATTTATAAATATCATTTATAAATTAATCTGCTCCTTTTATTTGTTTTCTCCATATATAAGTCCTGACTTATATATATATTTATTTATTTATCCAAGATAAATATTTCCTTTATAATCTATTTATTTCTAAATGCCTTTACCAATATTTCCTTTATAATCTATTTATTTCTAAATGCCTTTACCAATATTTCCTTTTTAATCCTATTTGTAAATGGTTTACAAATATTTCCTTTTCAAATTCTATTTGCAAATATTCCCTTTATTAAACTTATTTGTTTATCCTAAGTATTTCCTTTATTAATATCTTATTTATTTAACAAATAAATATCTCCTTTTCTTATTCTATTTATTTAACAAATAAATAACCCTTTTAATACTTTATTCTGTTTCCTAAGTCAATATCTCTTTTATAACTTATTTACTTAACAAATAAGTATCTCGTTTAACATCTCCTATTTATTTAACCAATAAATATCTCATTTATAAAATCTTATGATTTTATAAATATTCCCTTTTCTTTATAAATATTTCATTTATAAATATTTCCCTTTCTATATAATTTCACCTATAAAGATTTCTATTTATAAATATTTCATTTATAAAACCCTTTTGATTTTATAAATATTTTATTTTCAAATACCATTTGAAAATTCCCCTTTTTCACATTCCGGTATGTTATGGTGTTTAACATATCAAGTCATGATGTCAAATATCGTCCATACACATATAATCAACAACAATTTATAAACCACGTCATATATCACAATATATGAAAATAATAAAATAGCTGTTGAGGAATCCAGTCGAATTCCTCCAATCTGTTTCCCTACATCCACAGATGTTACACAATAAAATCAATATCACTTTCAGTTCTATATGATATATTCTGATAAACAGAATCAATATAGAAATTCAACTAACTGACTAGCAGTTCAATCAAACAGTCAACACATAGTCAATCAACCAATATTTAACAGTTCTAAAAATGCAACATGAAATTTATAAACTGTTCAGAGTTAGTGAGATTTACTCACATTGGACGATCATCGTTAATAATGGTAACCATTGCTTGATTCAGACGGATAATTTATTTTGCAATAAATTGCAACGAGCTTCGATCCACTCCCAGTCACTTCCATGTTGTAGTGGCCGTCCATACGATCCCAACGGATCTTGTTTTGTGAAATTCTGATTACGTATGACAAATATATTTAGGTTACAAGTTTATATGTTATTTATTTTTTTAAATTAAAACCAACTAAATTCCTATTTAAAAGTTTGGGCCTCACTTGTTTTTTTTCTTGGCCCAACAACCATATACGGTACCCGCTATCTCCTTCCTCTCCCTCTTTCTAAATCCCATAACCTCCAATTGCTCACGCTTCAGGCAAAACTTCGAACTACATTTCTCAACTCAACTCCAACTCGTAGCTACGATACTTCATGATTTCAACAACTGGAAAACACCCTTACTCCTCTCTTCGTCATCTCCTTCAACTACAGGGGAGGAACCACGCCTAGGAAACCCATCCACTTCCGACATATATGAACTGCTGTCGCCATCACTCTGATAAACCCTCCTTCGATCAGTCAACACCCGGTTGAGTGCCTCTCCACCACCTTTGTTTTCCCCTTGGTCCTTGGTTCCAGCGACGCCTATATCTCCTCGAATCAAACCAAAACTGCACATCGTTCAACTAGCTCAACCACCAACCGTCGACGTCCATACATCACCAGACCGCCACCCCGACTTCTGCCGCCCTACAAGCTTCCACCTCGCACCAACCTCACACCCTCTGATGATTCACAAATCACCAACGACTTCAAAAACCACAACCCTAGCTTTTCTATTCCATTTCCCAACACACGACAGCAGCATCGAACAGAGCAAAAATGATATGAGGATGGAGAGAATCATGAGAGGATTCCATATATATATATATATATTTGATTTGTGATTTATAGTTTTTAGTTTGATTTTCTACCATTTTTCATTGAAGTGGATAAGTTCGGTCGAACTGCTGTGTATTTAGCTTGGTTTGTGCGCATGAAAACAAAGGAGACATGGTCTCGTTTTGACCAAGTAACAATGAGGTTTAGAGATAAGGGGAGGAGATATTTTCTATTTATTTTATTTTATTGATTTTCTATTCGTCTTTGGTCCTTAAAAATTCCTGTGACCACATACCATACCCAAAAATCATAAAAATTGACATGCAGCTAGAGTTCGACATTACGGTCCCATCGAAACTGGTTTCATCAAATTTCAACTTCGTTTGCAAAAGTGGCTATTTTTAAAGCTCTAAATAACCCATTTAAATATATAAATATATTTAAATAGAATTAAATTAAATATAAATAAATTTATATTATCGCATATATTCACAGTGGAATACCATACAGCTCCAGAATATTCCTATATGAATTTCTAGCTTGATATTTCAAATCCCGATTAAATCGATATTCGATTTATATTGAAATTCCTTTTATAAATATAAATAAATATTTATAAATTATAAAGGAATTCCACAGCGACTTTTCTAAAATTTGATTTGGACATAAATCAAAATCTACACGACGAAATCCCGATTTTTCTCTTCCACTAGAAAGATATACTCCACCAGCTCCTAACGTTTCTTATTTCACAGAAATCATATTAAAAATGGCTTCTGTGTATTCAGTTGAAGTTCAAATCACCAAATAGCGAACTGCCGCGCCATTACGGGCTTGATTATAATTATAATATAATTCTATATTCAAACTGTCGTTTATATAATATATTCGTTATTCAAATTCAATTATAAATTGAATTATATAATTTGAATTGCCCAGTTCACACCATATCGCCATTTCAGCCCAAATCTGATTATTTCAAAATTAAATATATTATTTAATTATTATTTTAATTAAATATTCACTCTTATTTAATTAAACGACCATTAAATCCTCTAAACTCTATTTAAATAATTAAATAAATTAATTATTACAACGTCGAAAAATGCGGTCATTACAATATTATAAACAAAAAGGAAATCTATAAATTAGATTTATTAAAATAGAAAGAGAAGCGTATACGTGTTTTAGAAATGGAAAATTTGTTTAATGTGGTGTTGATTATTCGAGTTAGCGGTCTTGTCTGTTTTGAAGTTAAAAATATTTTCAGTCAAGGTCTGAGAGGTAAATATACCCCAACTCGATTGATTTCATTATTAGCTGATAAATAGCAAGATTCAGTCTCGAAGAGAAATGTTTGAATAAGAATTAGTTGAATGCAGTGTTTTGGGTTGTTGTAACGATGTTTTACACAATATTTGTTTTAACCCAAGTAAGTGGAAATTTAGAAATATAATAAATAAATATTTTCTGAGTGTAGAAATGAACGGGAATGAAAGAGATAAATAATTGGAATGTTTTCCAGTTATAAATAGAAGATATTTTCTACATATAGAAATTAAAAGAAGGCGATATATGGAAATTTTTTCCAAATAGCGAAAAGGGCCAAGATGATTGTTGAAATATTTGGCTAACAAATATTGATAAGGAAATGGATTAGTGATTTAATTAATGAATGAAATATCAACTAAACGGCCCGGTGATTTGTTTGAAGCTTTGATTGAATGTTTGTTTTTCTTCGATAGTTAAATAACCGACTATCAAAGTGTTTGCCAATATGGTTGTCAATATGGAGAGACCAGTTGGATTATTATCCAAGAACCACTCCATATTGGTAGTAGCGTTGCGAATCAGATTATATGAAGATAATCGAAGACGGAGTAAAGTGCAAGGGCTTTTTCTATTAATAGAACTTGTGCCTTCAGTTTCGTTCAATCCCAGAACCAACATATATGGACGAATGTCTGACAGAGTATTTCCAATGATCGCATATGTTGGTCTGTATAGACATATATGATGGCGGAGAATTTATTCTCCTAGCATAATATCTAGAATATATTTGTGCAAATCAATTAATGATTTACGGATCTGACAATGTGGCATTCAAAGTGATTATGCTATCAATGAATGATAAGAAATCGTAGCCTCAAGCCTCAACAACCAAGGAATGACAAAATTCGGACAGGCAGCATGGCTATGTGGGTTGCTCCCACTAGGGTGTATAATCACCTATCTAGAGAAATTCCATTTGCTTCTTTAATCTATCGATGCTGTCCCTTTTCGGGAAACGGTTGCTGATCCCAACCGTTGGTGATATACATTCGATACACTCAAGCGAAATGAGTGGTCGGTCATGTGTGGGCCGGGTTGCAAGATGTTCTTGTTGAACCCAGTGTATTCCACTCTAGAGATACATTATCGGCAGGTGGTTCCATAGCTAGTCATAGTCGGAACCCAATCTCCAATAAGCGCCCTGTGGTTTTTGATTTTATATTATATATGGAGCGTGAGATGCAAGCGTTCCGCTAGATTGTTATTTATTTGATTTAGACACTATTATAATATCACTGGATTTTCGTATCAAAGTATTTTGGGTTATAGTAAGGTAAAAACCGTCCATGTTTATGTGTGGGCTGGTCTTACTATTATCATTTCTTTCGAAAGGATTTTGAAAGTTAAACAAATGGTTGGAGTTTACTCACACCAGTCTCATGACTGACCTAGAGTTTATTTTGTTTGTTTTCCCTATCTCTTGGGTGCCCAAATTTGTATGGGCAGTCAAGTAGTCGGGATTTTACAGATTCACCTGGAGGAGTTTGAAGCAGGAGGCTTCACCAGTTAGCTATAGACTATCATATATTCCGCTGTGTACCATGTTTGTATTTAGAAACAGGTGTTTATAACTGTTCCAGAAATAGTTGTTGTGCTATAATGATGGTACAAAGTTATTGAATTGTATTACAAAGTTTATGTTACTTAAGGTATTTTATTCGTTCCGCTGTGAGTTTGTGATCTTCGTTTTCTTCTATTCTAATATTTATTTATTTCTATTTCTCATCCTCAAACTTCTTTCTAATAATGATTCGTATTTATGTGCAATTTGGGTTGGACGTGTGGTGTTATTAGTCAACTCAGATAGTACGGATTTGGGGGTCGTTATAGTTGGGCCTAACCTCGTGTCTTAGCCTGAGTCGTATTCACACACTTAGACCTCTCGCATTAGTTTCAACATTAGTGGCTGCTGGATATGCCGGTCGGGTCCGGGCAGACTTCCGCCACTAATGTAACCTAACCTCGTGTCATAAGTGTTAACATAATTTCTAATTATAGTTGCTAAACATTCCATTTATTAATTAACTAATTTACCAATTAATTAATCTTACATTTTTGGGTGTTATTGCCTATTCTATCAACAATTTGAATTACTAGTCCAAAAATGTTTTTTTCCCAATTATGCCAATATTTACTTTTTCACCCGTTTCTTACTAACATCCTTACAAAATTGATGGCATGCCTAGGCTAAATAATTAGCCTAGCCATAAGCGATGAAAAGGAAAGCTAATAGGGATGTAACACAAGTGATCATTGAATATGATTTGGCATAACATAAATTAACATAGTCATAAGGTTGTCATATGAACTTGTGACAATTTCTATGATGTCAAAGTGAACAAAAATGAGGTCTAAACTAATCATTTAAATATCCAGCAATTCAGATCCAGCATAGTAAGGGTGACACAGTAGCATGTTTAGATCTAAGGATAAATTCACATGCCCAATTTTATAATATATCCAAATTTATCATAATATGACAGGTGTAAGGTGATTTACATAAAGAACCAGATCTAATCAATGTCATAACTTGTCCAAATTAACATATTCACCTTTTCCCTAATACAATTACAAGTCAAGATCTACATAAGCAACATCATAGAATAACCACAATTATTCCAGATCTAGAAAATAGATCTACCAAGATCTACCTAGTTTAAGATTTAATACTGGCATAGATTCATACTTTACAACATATCCAATTAATTGTCTTTCACGATTCACTGTCATTTATTTAAACCTAAAAGTGACTAGAAACTCACAGCGTTAGGTTTCGAGAATTGAAAGAGAATAGATCTGAATTCTGAATTTGATTAGCTAAACTGTTGTTGTAGGACTTGATTTTATTTCAGTTTGCAACCCGATAGCATATGGCTCCCATGATCTCCAATGAAGAAAATAGGAGAATAGGGGACCATATTTATAGCCTAGAACCAATGAGTCAGACCCAGAATCAAGTCCAGGTACGTAAAATGAATTCTGCCCAGATCTGCCCGGGGGGGTCGACACCCCTATAGGGGGGTAGACACCCCTGTTGACACCCCTTAAGGGGGGTCGACACCCATGTCGACACCCCTTGGGAGGGTCGACACCCACAAGCGGGAATTTTCCCGCTCAGCCCACTATGGGTGGATTTTGATTTTTGAACTGTTTTGAAGGTTCTAGAATTATTTTATATATATATATATATATATGTTCTTCCTTATGCGTATACGAACTTCTAAGGCTTATAACTTCTCCATACGATATTCGATTTACGCAAACCCAAACTCTATCCCAAGCAGAATTCTGAGACGAATGCAATGGCTTAGCCCGTTTCCCTTAATTCTTCTTCTAAAAATTAAGAATTCTTTAATCTGTTAATTTTAATATTTTAAAATTACGAGGTGTTACATTAGCCGCCTTAAACATCTGAATTGAGAAAAATTCCATCGCAATACAAAACAAATACGGTGAAAGGGGGTCAACTTTTCTTAAAACCCTGTTGCTAAAAATAAAACCCTTTGGGCTTCCCTGAATCAGTATGGAGAAAGTAGGGGTGGTAATACATGTTTTAATGACTTTAATAATGTAACTAGGAAAACCTATCATATTTAACACATGTTAAGTAAAATCCCTACTAATCATATTGTATGTTTTCTGTAGATCAATCTTTATACAGAGTTTACCACAACCTTTCTGATTGAAATGTCTGATTTGTTCATGAGCAAGTAGGATATTTTCTGCAATGAATCTACCTGGTATAAAGGCCGATTGATTTTTCGAGACTAAATGTGTAAGATATGGTTTGATTCTATTGCAAATAACCTTGGAGATAATCTTGTAAATAACATTACAACATGAAATAGGTCGATATTCATTAATATTAGTCGGCCTATCAACTTTGGGAATAAGCGTAATAAATGCATGATTAATCCCTTTTAGTCATTTCATTCATTTTTAGTCAAAGTACAATGGCAAGAATCATAGTTTTATCTGAATATATTGGCAATGGTGGAAAGTAATTCTGTAAGGTCTAAAATGAAATCCAACTCCTTCCTGAAATGCCCATGTTATCCAAAATGTCCAAGTGTTCGAAAAGAGGTAAATTTCTTTTTCTCGGACTGATAGAGTAAGCTTGGGGGTCAAGGAGGCAATATCTTTTTCCAAAAGTGTCAAATGAGCAAGGTTTCAACCAATAAAACCTCTTTCTCACAGTAGAATGATAGGTACTTATAGGAGGAAAGAGAAGGTGGGAGTAGATAGGAGCAATGGGTGATAGGCGTGTGCCATAAATTTTCGTATGGCGGGATCGATATTGACCCCAAGGTTAGTACGTATCCCGGGGACTTAGATTTAATTTCTACTTTGCATCTTTGTTGCTTTATTGATCTCGTGATACGAAGGTAGTTGCATCAATATTGGAACTTGGTGGAAATTCGGGTGAACTTCAGTGATACGAAAATCATTGAACCAACCCGGGGAGTTAAAGGCAGGGGATGCAATTTTAGTGAAGAGGTTTATACCGATCTCGAGAATCGTATTTTATGGATACGAATTGTTGGTGAATAGGCATACCGACCCCTGAACACTTAGATGTTGAAGTGCAAAATTACGATTCCGTATTCGAGAATATGAATTGTCTTTTCATGCCCTGACAATTAGCCATTTTTGAGAGTTGAATTCCATGGTGGCAAATTCTTGAGCATGTGGGGATCCGAAAACTTATGCAATTTTTCTGACTTCAGAACTCGACTTCGCAAATTCAAGTTTCTTCGCAATGTCCTGCGATTGGGTTGAGAATAAAATGAACCTATCATCGTGTAACGCACTATTGCTCGAACGACAAACCTGTTTAGATTGATAATTTGAACATGCACATAGTTTAGAGCATAAACTCAAACTATGGACATATGAATGAACTTTCAATCCCTCGGCTTGACTTCTACCCCCATCGCGATGTAATCGTGACTAGACGTGAATTCAATGACCTTAATTAGTGACAACGATGGTTTAAGTTTATGGAATTGGAAATCGTCATTACGTTCCGACATGTTCTACTTTAATTGCATCGGCATGCACGACACTCCATGTTTCATGTTAGTTTAGCAACCATGGGTACGAATTTCAGTGTGCTTACTAACGTAACTATCTTGATAGTATAGTTTGCAATGGCACAAAAAGGCTCTAGACAACTTCAAGACTTGGCAGCTGAAACCGCAGAAAAATCATCGGGTTCTTCCGAATCTTCATACCATTCCAGACCTACATGCAGTGAGGCTAAGACTACAATGGATTTCACTCCTTCCAAACTAATGATCCCTCATGACACACATGACTAGGGTAAGCAACCGAAAGGGCCGCGATATTCGGGCGAGTATGCAGATAAGTCAATTATCCAAGGATGCCGCTATTCTACATGTCAGAAATGGGAATTACGTAGAAAGTAAATAAAACAATATTTTATAGTGGTTCAAACTACGAGAAC
The DNA here is from genome assembly GCA_030737875.1 of Allium sativum. NCBI lineage: Eukaryota > Viridiplantae > Streptophyta > Magnoliopsida > Asparagales > Amaryllidaceae > Allium > Allium sativum. The sequence goes on from CM060916.1 coordinate 204,920,459, forward strand.
TAACATCCACTATGAAGGTTTTGCTCATTTTTTACATTTTAGTCAAAGTACAATGGCGGGAACCATAATTCCATATGAATACAATGACAATGGTGGCAAGTAAGTTCTACAAGGTCCAAAAAATGCCCAAGTCCTTCTTGAAATTTAAATATTGTCCAAAAAGTCCAAGTGTTTGAAAAAATGTAAGTTTCTTTTTCCCAGAGTGATGGGGCAAGATTGAAGGTCAAAAAGGTAATATCTTCTTGCAAAAGTGTCAAATGAGCAAGGTTTCAACCAATCTAACCCTTTTCTTATTGAAGAATGAGGGGTATTTATAGGAGGAAGGAGTAGGTGGGAGTAAGTGGAGCAGGGTGTGGCAGGCACGTGCCATAAAGTTTCGTGCCTTGGGATCGGTATCGACCCCGAGGTTGGTACATATCCCAAGGACTAAGCTTTTATTTCTGCTCTGCGTCTTCGTTGCTTTGTTAATTTTGTACCCCGTGATACGAAGGCGGTTGCACTGATCCTTGAACTTGGTGGAAATTCGGTGAACTTCAAGGATACAAAGGACATTGAACCGACTCGGTGAGTCGAAGGACAGGGATATGAATTTGGTAAAGAGGTCTATACCAATCCCGGGAGTCATGTTTTAGGGATACAAATTGTTGATGAAGTGGCATACCGACCCCTGAACACTTAGGCGATTTTGGCATTTTTGACGAGCTGTGATGACTGTACTTTTACTACTTCATCCGGGCTTTGTTCTTTGGTATCCTAGGCACACTTTTGAGTAATTTAACCATGTTATAGGCTGAGTTATGTGGGCCTGTACTGCTTATGGTATCCAAACCAAAATGTCGGGTAACGTGTATGTATAATTATTTCTAAATACTGAAATAATGATTTGTGAATGTACTTATGCTTTAATGATAAGTTGTTGAATAACGAGATTTTAATCGGTGCTAACAAATGAAGCTATTATGGGAATGGAATCATAAAGATAAGGTTATATATATATATATATATATGTGTGTGTGTGTGTACATTGAGTCGTGTTAGAATTATGTTAAAATCTATCCTCAAGTATACACGAATGTGCTAATCAAGTTATATATATATATATGTATGTATATAAGAAAACATTCAAAAAAGCCAGACCGTGCAGAAAATGACCTACCAGTCGACTGGTAGGAAATCCACCAGTCGACTGGTCAAGGTATCTCTGCACATAACAGCTAGTTTCAAAAGTTTATATAAATAAATTATTTTTACCAGTCAACTGACGATTTTTAACTAGTCGACTGATTCGAACCAGAACTTATTTTCAGAAGAGTTGCTTCCATTCATGAAGACATTCCTCTTCATTAACCAAAGGAAATGGATATATCTTTTTATGGAAACTCTTCATGAAAGATTGCTACTCTTATACTATTATATAAACAACTTCAATCATGTCCTACAATCACCGAATTTTAATATATTTTCTGATCATTATTCTATTCTCTCCATTTACATTCTTTGCAAATAAAAGCTCACCAATTCAAAATACTTGTTGGATCCTTAAATCAATTTAACATCATTTGAGTCAACAAGCAATCTACTTCCTTTTAATCTTCACATTCAAGTCATATACTTGAGGATCGGATTACAGGAATGTTGTACTTAAAAGATTGACTATCCGTGTTGTCAAGAACACAAAGCAAAAGTCAAATACTTGTAATTGTTGAAGACCTTTGTAGTTGCTCAGGCGAGAGGCATCCTTGTTAGGGCTCGGGTGTACTGACCTATTCCTCCGAGTTAAGAGAGGGCGTTGTTAGTGAATTCCGAAGAGGAGCTTCGGGACTGGACGTAGGGCGGGAAGTCCGAACCAGTATAAAAACTCCTAGTGTCTCTTTTACTTTACTTACCACTTTCATTTACTTGTCATATATCTTAGTAACTTAGATTTTATTTACATAAACTTTTGCACATTATTTAGCTGTTATATCACGTATATTTCCACATTATCCACATAGATCCTTTAAGTCGTACACATCGACTTTTCAATTGGTGTCAGAGCTTGTTATTCTAGAGATCGTAACAACATCCTAGAATAAATGGCAGTAAAGAAAACTAGTTAAGGCATTAGAAAATGGAAGAACAACAAAGCAGAATCAAAGGAGCAAGAAAGCGAATGTATCATGGCTAAAGTCAGATCACAATCGGTATGTCTAGATTCATTATATAAAGATCATTTGTTAGACCATGAAAAATTGTTAAAAGATTTTAAATGTTTGGGTAAACTTAATAAATATTTTAACCGAGCCCAAGAATTTTGAACAAAAAAATTCCAAATTAAAAGATGAAAACAATTTTTTTGTAAAACAAGCAAAATGTTTTGAAAATACCTTAGAAGAGCTTGTTTTTCAAAAAAGATTTTCTTCAAAAAGAAAATGAGCGATTAATAGATAAGAACAATGATCTTTTAAAGGAAATCGATGTTTTACATAGTAGAAATAAATCATTAGAAGATTCCTTAAATAATTCTAGTTCTTTAATTTTGTCTCTTGAAAATAGAATGAAGCTTTAACTGAAAAGAATTCAGAATTATCTAAAGAATATGAGATTTTAAACGTTAAAAATAATATTTTTGCAAAATGAAATGTCTGATTCAAAAGAAAATTTTGAAAAATTACAATCTTCTTTTGATTCAGAATCTCAAATTTCTGATCTCAAAAGATACTTTGAAAAGAAAGAATTCTGAATTAAATAAGGAAATTGATAATAACAAAATTTCTTTTGAAAATGTCACTCACGACTTTAGAATCAAATTTGATAAATACACAAATAAGTTCGCGAAATTTAATAAAGGTCAAAATGATTTGAATAATATTTCATCTTACTCTAGACCTTTACACGATAAAAGTGGCTTAGGGTACAATAAAGCTAATCATAGAACTAGTACTAGATATGCTTTCATGTATTATAAAATTTTAACTGCTAGTACTAAAGCACGTGTAACTCAAAGGTCCAATTTCTATAGAAATTCAAATACTTCTATGATAAGAAATATTTATAATAGAAGTACAACAGGAAATATAGAAATCATCTAAGTATTTGGGTTCTTGTAAATTGGAAAAACAGAGAAAAATATATCAATGATTATTTTAATTTAGTAGTTAATAATAAAGATTTCATTTTCAAAGGTACCATTAAACCCTCATGGGTATGGTTACCTTCCATCTAACCCCTGGACCCCAACGGAGGAAGTGGGTACCAAAGTGTATATAATATTTGTTGCACGTACTTCACAACAAAAAGGAGGTTATTTCAGTTTCTTTGGAAATAGAGCTCAACATTAAATAAGAGAATCTGGTAATCTTTATTCATTTCTATACTATCACATGGTAATACTGACAAAAATAGAAATAAAATTATTATTATTATATGCCATGATCTTATTTCACAAGTCACGCTTATATAATTAGTTCATGTATGCTTCAAATTTTTTTTCATATAATTTAATCCATGAACTGTGCACAAAATCTTTATTAGATATTACTTTTTGATAACAAAGGGAAAGAGATTAATAAGTTTTTTTATAGATATCTTCCCTAAATCATTATTGTAAATACATTTATTAATCTTCGAGAGAGCTAGGAATTGTTTCATATGAAGATTTATAAGCCTATATAATTCCCTTTATATATCGATGCATCATGTTATTTAATGTTTTTAATCGATGACAAAGGGGGAGAATATTGGGAATATGCTTATATGATACGCTTATATTCTTGTATAATGAATTCTGCACATGTATGTATTAAATTTATCTAAAATGCATGAATATATACATGGTTACTAACTTTTGCTACAGGAAACCGAATGGTAAGTAAAAAATTTATGAACTAACAAAATTTTGCAGAAATTCAGGGGGAGCTATACATTCAGGGGGAGAAAATCCAAAGTGTTGTCATCAATCAAAAAGGGGGAGAATGTTGAATAACAAGATTTTGATCGATGCCAACGAATGAAGCTATTATGGGAATCGAATCATAAAGAAAATAAAAGCTCTCCAATTCACCAAAATAAAAGCTCTCCAATTCAAAATACTTGTTGAATTCTTGAATCAATTTTACATCATTTGATTCAACAAGAAATCTACTTCCTTTTAATCTTCACATTCAAGTCATATACTCGAGGATCAGATTATAGGAAGGTTGTACTTAAAAGATTGTCTATCCGTGTTGTCAAGAACATAAAGAAAAAGTCAAATACTTGTAATTGTTGAAGACCTATGTAGTTGCTCAGGCGAGAGGCATCCTTGTTAGGGCTCGGATGTACTGACCTATTCCTCCAGGTTAAGAGAAGGAGTTGTTAGTGAATTCCGAAGAGGAGCTTCGGGACTGGACGTAGGGCGGGAAGTCCGAACCAGTATAAAAACTCCTAGTGTCTCTTTTACTTTACTTATCGCTTTCATTTACTTGTTATATATCTTAGTAACTTAGATTTTATTTACATAAACTTTTGCACATTATTTAGCTAGTATATCAAGTATATTTCTGCATTATCCATATAGAACCTTTAAGTCGTACACATCGACTTTTCATAAGTATATGGAAATATTTTCCAAGTTGCAAAGAGATTTAGTTAATAAAAGATTAATTAAATAAGGCCTAATGAGTGACCATGCAAAATAAATCCTTGGATGAATATTATCGTGTATTTGATAGTTAAATAGATGGCTTTCAAATGTTGAATAGTTTTTAAAAATGTCAATTATTTTCGAAGAGACTAGAATCAGACCTAGTTGTCTAAAAACCACTTTGATCCGGTGGGGTGGAAAAACTATAACATCTCAGGATGCTAAAATCAAAGAAAGTTTTGAAGTGCAAGGATTACTTGCTATGAATCCTATGGGTATAATAGTAGTATTGCCTTCAGTTTGTTATGTACCTAAATGATTTTTATAGATGAATGTTATCATTACATTACCACTGGAGTATGATGACTATTCTATGTGAAATTTGTAGGCATGGGCATTAAATTGAGTTAACTGCTATTATCAGTTAAACATTAACAAAATAACTTTCCAATACCACATTTGATTTTAACCCTAACCCGTAACCAGTCCACTATTGCAATTGTTTCATATTATTCCACAACCCTGAATAATACATACCAATTTTGAAAAATAAATATCTAAACCTACAAGATTCGACGATCGGTAAGCAATCTCCCTAAAGGCTTAGGGTGAGTTCTCTTTCTAGTTTTTAGTTTTTGGTTTTCGTACGTACAAAAGTACGAACAACGCACATGTATCGTGGAAAACGACCATTTTACAAAGCGAAGTTAACACACAAGACAAAAAACAACTCATAACACTCCAAAATTTAATACACTATAACCGTACTTTAATGATAACAAAATGAGAACTACTTAATTAAATATTTAAAATTGAGTAAAATGACTTTGCCGTTGCATTTGACTCGGAATTCTGGTTCAAACATACCCCAAGTTTGCATAAAACGGACAACGTATGAAGAAGTTATGAGCATTAGAAGTTTGTATGCATATAGGGGGCATATATAAACATATAATTCAAATTAATTCAAACCAGGAACGAACTCAAATCAACGCAAGAATTAAGGAGGTATGGGCCGACCCATAATGCACCTGGGTCGACTTATGGGTCAACCGAAGTCATGATAGGTCGACCGCATAGGTCGGTGGGTCGACCCACCCAGATCCGGGGAAAATTCTGAATTGTATATTCGGTCTGTTTTGTGGCTAGGTTCGTGCTGGCTCAGCGCTAAACGTACAATTAAGATTAAAACCCTAGAATCAAAAGGCTGGGTTAACTCTGTGAATGTATAAAATGGTGGCTTTCTCCCATATAGATTTACAGAGATAACATACAAGATTTGCTTACAACAACAAAAGCGGATAGGATTGGACTATTTTACAACGGCATATAGATATATATATATATATAAGAGGTTTAATCTCTTCTTCACCAAGACTCGCTGTGAGTTCCTTATTATTTTCAGACTTGATTCCTGGACTATATCATGACAGTTAAATAAAATCGGGTTTAGGATATACAGTGTTTATAAGATAATTGATATACATGTTATTCGCTGTTAATCACCTATGCCGTTGTTATAAGTAAAACACATGCCTTTACTATTGGATAATTAAACAGTTATGTGTATCTACCTTCCTTTTTCCTATTTCTACTATCTTAGTTTATTTTCAGTCTTGCCTATATGTGAAGGAAAGCTTGGATCGAGTACGCAATGAATAATTATATTTTTTATCAACCCTAGTATGGGATTTGAATCCAAAAATGAATCTAAACATGTACCTTTCTTTAATTGCAGAATCAAACAAAAACTTGTTCTCCAAATTGCGAAATCAACAATGTTGGTTTTGATGGAATCGAATCGAATGCTCGAAAGTAAGCGTCTCTATTGGAAATCTATGAAAGTTCATCTCGATGGTGTATAACAAAATCAAGAAAGGTGAAGGTTTGGTACTAGCCAAATTTGGGGTTCTAGGGTTTTTCTAATTTTCACGAGGATCAAAATGAATAAAAGGAAGGGATCAACCCCTTTTTTATAACATGACAAAACGAGATTTATGGTAAACCTATTGACCTGTTAACCATTTAAAATATAAGAAATATTAGAATTTTGATTTCCTTTTATTTAGAATGGCTCTCACCCTATTCAACATGTATATGTGTGACCCTATAGGTTATTATAATGTTGGCAACAATTTAAAATGTAAATAGTGAGCGACATCTAGTAATACATCATTATTACCTAAGTTATAATAATATCAATTATTCGATACAATCCTTTTTATGATCAGTGTACCAATGTAATATAATCCTTTTATGCAGTATATCCAAGATTAAACACAAGGCATGGAATGTACCACCCTCTTTATAATTTAATCCGTTTATCTTAATCGATGAGTAGACTATATAAAACAAGTCAATATTTGAGCATGACCATGCATTTCATGGTCTCACTCAATCAAGAGGCCCATAGATAATTCTATATATGTATTGTTGGGTTAAATTCCATCTAGATCATTCATAATTTTTATTCAGTTCGACATATATCCGATAATCACCTCCATCGTCAACTCTGTTAAGAGTAACTTTTGATGGTATCAACACACAAATATCTTTGAATAAAATTATAATGATTTTAGGTTTGAGGACCATTACATCACTGTCACTATGAGAATAACTTATGATACTATTAATTATATTCCATGTAGTTTTCTCATGTTGGGTCAGCCCAATAAGCTATTCTCCAAAACGTATTTATGTGTTGACATTAATATCACGTATATTAATGATCAATGGGATAGATCATCAGTCAATCAACATACTAGTCTCAATCTTTAATTGTTGTCCAATATTAAAAATAAAACGTAACAAGGGACATTTAAGAATTATAATACTTGATATATTACATAATCTCATGTTCAAGTCACTTACTTGAAACTATATAATTTCGCATCATTATTCTAAGGACTTCCATTATGTTAATATTTATACTACGCAGTAAATATAACATATTATAATTTTAATTCAAGATAAAATAATATCAATAATAATAATATTATTCACATCAAACAGATTGCCTCTAGGGTACAAACTTTAACAATCTCCCACTTGCACTAGAGCCCATCACTCTTGTATCGAATATCCATAAAACTAGTGTGGCTATCATTATTCTGCTGTGACAAAGCTTTAGTCAGTGGGTCTGCAACATTATTATCCGTTGGGACTCTGCAGGTATGTATATCTCCTCTGTCAACAATGTCACGGATGAGAGGGTATCGTCGAAGTATGTGTGGATCGTTGATGTGATCTAAGTTCCTTAGCCTGAGCAATGGCCCCATTGTTGTCAAAATAAAGATCAATTGGATCAATAATGGATGGAACAACAGAAAGTTCAGTGATGTATTTCTTAATCCAAATAGCCTCCTTAGCAGCTTCTGAAGCAACAATGTATTCATCCTCCGTAGTCTAATCAGCAACTGTTTCTTGCTTTGAACTTTCCAACTAACAACAACACCATTCAGGAAAAAACACATAACTTGATTGTGACTTGTAGTCGTCTTTATCAGTCTGGAAACTAGCGTTTGCGTAACCTTTTACCATTAATTCCTCTTCGCCTCCATATATCAAGATTGAGTCTTTAGTCCTTTTCAGGTACTTAAGAATGTTCTTGACTGATGTCCAGTGACTTTCACCTGGATCAGATTGGAATCTACTTGTCATACTTAAAGCGTAGGAGACATCTGGAAGAGTACACAACATTGCATACATGATTGATCCAATTATTGAAGCGTAAGGGATCATTTTCATGTGTTCCTTATCATTTGATTACTTAGGACACTGGAACTAAGAAAGTGATATACCATGTGACATGGGTACGTATCCTTTCTTTGCCTCTTGCATGCCACAATTTTTTTAGCAGTTTATCAATGTACGTACTTTGACTTAGGCCTATTAACTTTCTTGATCTATCTTTATAAATCTTAATACCTAAAATATAGGTTGCCTCGCCTAAGTCTTTCGTTGATAAATTTCTCCCCAACCATGTCTTCACTGCTTGGAATGAATTAACATCATTCTCAATAAGTGATATGTCATCCACATATAATACTAGGAATATTATGGTACTCCCACTAATTTTCTTGTATACACAAGATTCATTTTCGTTCTTAGTGAAGCCAAAATCTTTGATTATTTCATCAAAACGAAGATTCCAACTTCGAGATGCTTGTTTCAATCCATATATTGATTGTTGCAGTTTACATACTTTTCTAGCATCCTTTGAATTGACAAAACCTTCAGATTGTGTCATATACACATCTCGATAAGATTCCTATTAAGGAATGCGGTTCTGACATCCATCTGCCAAATTTCGTAATCGTAAAAGGCTATGATTGCAAGCATAATCCTAATAGACTTAACCATTGCCACTAGGGAGAAGGTTTCATCATAGTCAACTCCTTGAACTTGTTTGAAACCTTTTGCCACCAATCGACCGTTATAGGTTTGTACTTTACCATCCATGTCAGTTTTCTTCTTGAAAACCCACTTACTCCCTAATGGTTTTACCTGATCAGGTGGATCAACCAAAGTCCACACTTGGTTGATGTACATGGAATCCATTTCAGATTTCATGGCTTCAAGTAATTTCTCATATTATGGTCCATTCATGGCCTCTTGGTAAGAAGTTGGATCATCTTGATCTATGAGCATTACGTCTCCTATTTGAGTTATTAGATATCCAAAATATCTATCGGGCTCATGACGTATTCTACCAGATCTACGAATGTTTTGTATAATTTGAGCATCTTTGGTTTCAACAATAGCTTATGGTTCTTGCTCAATTTCAAGTTCAGGTTCAATAGTATCTTGTGGTTCCCGAATTTCTTCAAGTTCTACTTTATTTCCGTTGGTACTTTTAGAGACTAATTCTCTTTCCATGAAAGTACCAAATCGAGCAATAAACACTTTATTCTCTGAAGGTTTGTAGAAAAAATATCCTTTTGTTTCCTTTGGATATCCCACAAAACAACACTTATTTGATTTGGGTCCAAGCTTATCTGAGACAAGACGCTTGGCATAAGCCTCACATCCCCAAATCTTCATAAAAGAGACATCGAGACATTTCCCAGTCCATATGTGATATGGTGTCTTCAGAATCACTTTAGGGGGAACTCAATTAAGTATAAATGCAACTGTTTCAAGGGCATGATCCTAAAAACTTATAGGAAGATATGTATGACTCATCATTGATCGTACCATATCTAATAAGGTGTGATTTCTCCTTTTGAATACACTATTACATTGTGGTGTTCCTGATGGAGTGAGTTGTGATACAATTCCACACTCTTTCAGATAGTCATTAAACTAATAGCTTAAATATTCTCCTCTTCGACCTGTTCGAAGAGTTTTTATACTTTTACCAAGTTGGTTTTGAACTTCATTCTGGAATTCTTTGAACCTTTTAAAGGATTTGGATTTGTGTTTCATAAGATACACATATCCATATCTACTGATCATTAGTAAATTTAATGAAGCAATAAAACCCACCTCTAGCTGATGTACTCATTGGTCTACATACATCACGATGTATAATAACCAATACATCATTAGCCCATTCAGCATGTCCAGTAAAAGGAGCTTTGATCATCTTGCCTAATAAAAAAGATTCACATTCTTCATATATATGATTCAAAATCAAATGAATTCAAAGTTCCATCTTTATGGAGTTTTGATATGCGTTTCTCGTTTATATGGCCTAGATGACAATGCCAAAGGTATGTTGAATTTAAATCGTTAGATTTAATCCATTTGGTATTAATGTTATAAAATGGCACATCAAAATTAAGAATATATAGACCATTAACTAACTGTGCATTTCCATAAAATATCTCATTTAAATAAAATGAACAACATCTGTCTTTTATTATAAATGAAAATCCTAGCTTGTCAAAACAAGATACAAAAATATATTTATTCTAATGGAAGGCACAAAATAACAATCTTCTAATACTTCAACTAATCCAGTTGGTAAGGACAAGTGGAAACTTCTTATGGCTAATGCGGCAATGTTTGCTCCATTTCCCACTCGTAAGTCCACTTCTCCTTTTGCCAAGTTTCTACTCCTTTGAATTTCTTGCAAATTGACACATATATGTGATCTACATCCAGAATCTAATACCTAAGATGTAGAAGTAGATAAATTGACATTTATAACATTTATACCTGAATTGGGCGAAGTCAAACTTCCCTTCTTCTTCTTTAGATCTTATAAATAAGCATAATAGTTGCGTTTCCAGTGACCCGACTTTCCACAGTAGTGACAGTCACCCTCTTTGGGAACCCCTCCTTTAGGCTTTGATGCCTTTTTGAAATTGGTCTTAGTAGCAGTCTTCTTAAGCTGCTTTTTCTTGTTTTTGCCCTTGGCTTTAGCAGTTTCCTTTTGTATCATCATTGTGGTAGCTGGTTCTGCTTTCTTCATGTTATTTTTAGCGGTTCTCAACATGCTTAATAACTAGGTCAAGGGTTTCTCAATCTCATTCATGAGATAATTCATGAAGAATTAAGAATAGTCATTGTTTAATGATTGTAGAACAATATATGTTTGAGCTTTCGGTGTCAACGGAAACTCTAACCTTCGAGATACTCAATGTATCCAATCATCTTCAGCACGTGTGGACCAACGGGTTCCTTTTCTCCCATTTTGCAGTGATACAGTGCCTTGCTTGTGCCATACATTTCTAGTCGAGCATGCCCTTCAAAAAAATTCTTAAGGTCCTCGATCTTCTCAATAACATCCATGAACTCATGTTGCTTCTGACGCATCGGAGTCATGGTTTCCAACATGAGGCAGCTGGCATCAAGAGCATCATCTTGGTGCTTCTTGTGGGCATTAATCTCCGCACGGGGTGTCGTACTTGGTGGTTCCTCTGGAATAGGCTTATCAAGTACATGCAATTCCCAAAACACAACCTTTTACGTAGACATCTTATGTCAATTATATCGCATGACGAACATTATGTTCAGTATTATTCATTTGCTCAAATTATAGAATAATTCATGCTATTTGTCTCTAAGCCATAATATTATTATGCAGCTTATACCCAACAATACAATTCAAGTATCACTTTTACTCTGTCACGTATAACCAAAATAAAAGGGGCACAATGCTTTGGCATTACCTATATCCGGTGAGATTGGCATTGATGAGTGTATTATTGGAAGGTGTTACCATGACTTAATATAAACAATAGTGTTTAAAAGGGATTTAAATTCGAATTGGCAAATCATGTTAATGCATTTTAAATATGCGAATTTTATATATGTTGGTAAAATTAATGTAATAATAAGTTAAATGCTTATTATCACATAGAAATATATAATGTTGCTAAACTTTTCATATTTTCTAAAATTGGGACAAACCATAATCAAAACAATTTTTGTAATTATAATATGTCTATTGGATAATAAAACGTTCTATAATGCTGGCTAAATTAAGAGGGATGCAGCCCATTCTTTTGTTAACTAATTATGAGTAGGCTCTTAAAGCCCGGTATTAAAATATGTACTGAACCCTACCCTTATGAAAACATCAGGGTACATCATTTAATTTTGTAGAACTTAAAACACTGGACATAGAAAACTAAATTGTAAGGTGAATAAATATATTTTAATATAGCCAATACATCAAAATATTATCTCATACATCATCTATGTACTACTGACTCTCAAACTCATCATAATTTAAAAAAAATAAAAAAATTTGCCATTATAGATTGATAGAACTTCCAGAATTTTATAAGACTACAACTTACAAAATCATACATGAACGCAAAAACAGTTACATGATATAATCAAATAATACATGTTCCACTTGGAATGAATTCATGTCAGCATACAGAGTTGTTCATGTAAGTATATAAAACTGAGATAACATCAGAATATTAATGATCCTCGGCATACATACAAACAGTTAGAAGGCTTGATAACAGATATAATTTACATAGATAAATGAATAAATCTATTCTACTAGCTATTTTATTTTGGGAAAATACAGTATCAAAACAACAAAACCAAACTGATCATGGCATTCATATATATAATACACATTCAAATATCACACTGATTTAAATATAATACTAAATCAACATCAGTTCCATACATATCTGTTCTAACAGATTCATCTTGTTTTATATATGGCATACATTACACCAGTATGTGCATCACAAACTTATATGCATCTTTTATATTTTAATATAAGCAATGCACATATTGTTGTTCCATGACTAAAGGCACATATGTAAATATATATATGTGTGTGTGTGTGTGTGCGCGCGCGCGTGTGTGTGTGCATAATGTTACACTAGTATCAATTTATTATTCTAAATAGTAACAAGTATAATATCTTTAACGGGTATAACATATAAAATTTCACAACATATGGACATTCTATAAGATTCTCAGAACTCAAAATGAATATATATATATATATATATATATATATATTACTAGACAAGTTAGTATATATATGGTATGATTCATTTAAAACTAGATTTATAATAAACTTTGTTTATTTCCTAGATTTACATCAGTATATCAGCATATCATGATATCAGTATATCATGTTCTACTTATTTATCTGTGTGCAATATTGCAACACAGAATAACCAAAAAGTGGCCAGTTTATAGACTTTGATATATATCTACATGTTCCAAAAACTAATTTTACATTCTATATAAAAAAATAGATTTAAGGGTAGACATCTATAATCTTTTATTTCATATAAGAAGAATGCAAATATCTGGGTGGTCTTATACAGTATTTCTAGCAATTGATCAACTTATATATGTTAGGGAATGCGGAATGGATCGTTAAGGCAAAACAAACACTAGAGGGGGGTGAGTAGTGTTTGTGAGAATTTAAACAAAATCTAAAAATTATGTGAATAACAGAAAGAATCAAACACCATAAACACAATCATAGACACAGATTCAAACATAGAAGCAAAATAGATAGAAATAAAAATGCAGAAAAGGAAAGAACACACCGGATTTTGTACTGGTTCGGATTACTCCTACATCTAGTCCTACGCAACGCTGGATTGCGCAGAGTTTTATTACTATGTCAAATCCAATTACAACCTCCTTTATTTCACGGCTACAAGGGATACCACCAATTTCAACCTCCTTAATTTCACGGCTACAAGGAATACCACCGATTACCCATCCTTGATTTCACGGCTACAAGGGATATCAACAATTACTTTACTCAACCCAAACATCTATGAACAGCCCTATAACTCTTCAATAGCACTTGATTCAAAGAGAGATGAGAAAAGCGTGTAGAGAGAAGAAGTTTGGTCAAAACAGAATTGAATTCGGTAGAGTATAAGTGTAGAAATCATAAAAATATTAAGAATGATTATATAATGAAAGAGGATGAAAGTGGAGAAGAAGATATGTTTAAAAAATCGAATTCAAGCCCTTTTAATAGAGTGTGAAAGGTTGCAACGTTTCTGAAACATTTTAAACAGTGAAAAGACACTTCCTTTCAAATTTGATTTTCTGACAGTTATATGTCGACATAGTGTTTTTGGCATGTCGACATACTCTTGTGTATTTTTGAATTTTAAAACATTTTTCAAGTGTTTTGATATAAATACAATTCTGGAAATTCTTGAATAAAAATATAGTGTTGTAAATTAATATTATAAGGTAGAAAACATATGAAAACATAAACTTAAAGTATATAAACATATTTATAAAATTAAATGTTTTAAACTATATGTAAATATAAAGTATAAAAACATAAACATATAAAACTTAAGTTTGAAAATCAAAGATAAATAATAATAAAATAGAAAAGATAAAAAAATAAAATAGAGAGAATTGAGGATAGAAAATAGGATTTGAAAATCAGAGTTTGAAAATTAGAATTTGAATATTGAACTTGGAGTGCTATTTAAAGTCTTACAAAATCTGGACTCTATAACTATATTAATCTTGAACTCTTGAAATCTTGAATACTCATGAGTCTTGAAATCTGTCTGAATTCTAAATCTCTATCATCTTTAAACTGTCCAGTTGTAACGACCCGGGTTTTCGCGATCCTGGTTATCGACATAAACTCAACGCCGACTATCCAATCATCAGAAATACCGGATAGTTTATGAAAGAAAATAGAGGGTGAGGATAGATAAGATAGAAAATTAGAATAAAAGAACAAGAAGATCACAACTATAGAATCAGAGTAACACGAATCTCACAGCGGAACGAATAAAATATAACATAACTTTGAAATAAAACCAGTATATGTGTACAGTAACATTTATCAGAGTATGTAACGACCTGAAAATCCGAACCAATTTAAAAATGTCATTTTGACTAATTCGAAGAATTTTGAATATTAAAAGTGATTTATTTTAAATAATAACGACGGAGAAATTATTTTAATCGAAGAAAAATGAATAAATTTATTTTAATTATATAACGAGCTTGAAATGGCGCGGTAGTTTGAAAATTCGATTTCAAACTTTGGAAAATTTTATAAAATTCATTTTAAGTCAGAATTGGGTAAAACTGGGAACGTTGGAATCGAATTTATCATATCTTTCCAGAGAATTTAAGAAATTTAAATTTCACCGAATAAATTGCAAGTTATGACTAAATCAAAATTTCGAAAGGTCGCTATGGAATTTATATATAGAAATTATAAGCAATTGAGATTTAAATTTGAATTCCGGATTTGTTAAATTTTAAATAATTATATATGGAAACATAAAATATGTGAATTTGATTTATAAAATTTATTTAAATTATAAATTGAATTTTAAGGATATTTAATTTGAAAGTTAAATTAAATTTGGAATTTTATTTGTGTGTATTTAATTTGATATTCAAGCTTGAAATTTGAAAATAATTAAATATGGAATAAATATATGTGAAATAAATTTGTAAAATTATCTAAATTGTAATTTGGTTTAAATATGAATTTATAAATATTTAAATTTGAATTTAAACCAGTGAATTGAATATTGAATATTTTATTAATTAATTCGACTGTGAAATTTAGCTGTTTTGGCGACTGTCTCGGAATTCGACGAAACTGGCGCCATTGGATCCGGAACAGTGAATTGTTGCAAGATTCCAGTTTTTAGAATTTTCGGACTTGTTATGTGACCGTACGGGAGAAATCGCGAAATTGAATCGGTGAAACAGAATATTGGTTGTTCTCTTATTTGGGCCTTCTATAAATTATATAAATAAATCTCCTACCCCTTTATCAGCCCATGTACCTTGGTACTTTCTTTTCCACCTCCAAGCTTTACTCTTTAATGGCTGAAAATATATTAAATTTTATTTAAAAACAAAAATTTCACTCAAAATAAAAATCTCTCCAAACCATGGCATATTATATATCAAATCGAAGATCTCGATGAGTAGATCACAGATCTACAACTCGTTTTGACATGCATCGCTCCAGGTGGCCAGAAATCGCAGTCAAACTTCCTGTTTTCGTAACCCTAAATCTCAAAATTGGGGGTTTTTAATTTTGGCTTCAATTAAGGAATCGGACATCTGGGTTTTGTAGAGGAGGTCTTGGGGAGTCGAACGAAGGTGGTTGGAGGTGTTATCGTGGAGTAGAGCGCCGAAATTTTTGGGTTTTGCGCCGGAAAGTGGTTCCGTTCATGGCCTCGGCGGCGGTGGTGTGGACCACCGGACGTGGTGGGACCACCTGGGTTGCGTGCGTCTCGGGGAGAGCTTTCGGGTGGAGGTGGTTGCAGGGTCTAGATCGGCCGGAGTTAGGCGCTAGAGTTGGTCAAAGGTGGCGGGCTGATGGGTGTTTTGCGCGGCCTGGTACTGTTCACCAACGAGAAGAAGAGCGGGAAAAAGGAGAGCGGGCCTTGCTGACGTGGCGGTTTATGATTGGTGGGTTTTAATTTTATTTATTTTAAATTCAAAATTTTTCAAATGGTAAATCGCTAATATCTCTCTCGTTTTAACTCGGAATTGGACGCGGTTTGTTGCGTTGGGATCGTGGCGGAATTGCGGACGTTTTGGCGCTGGTTTGGTTGCGATCTGAGACTGTCAAATTTTGGGCCTTTTCTGGACGTTCGATGCAATTGAAACCCAAAGGTGAGTGTTCCTTCACTCACGAAATACTAAATTGATCCCATATTTATCGAATTAAAGTATGAAATGAATTGGTTGCATGTTTGTGTTTGATTTGGTGAATGATTGCTTGAATTCGACATACCAGTGTGTTACATGCAATAAAAATCGATAATTAGTTATTTAAATTTAATTTAAATTTCTAGTTAGAATTCCGACACTTGATAACTAGTAAAATGATTCAATTTACTGTTGAATAAACGATGTGATGGCTGCCCTGATTGATTTGATTTCTGGATGAATATTGCTTGGACTGTTCTGTTATGCAGTATATGATGTTGTGTGCCATGTGACGATAAATCCCATTTACCCTTGATGTTACGGGCATCGAACAAACCCGGGATTTATCGATAAAATGAATTAAGAACACAGAGTGAAATGATAAATCTCTGTGACCCTGATTTGGATTGAAATGATAGATCCATCCCTGAATATCGAGAAATTAAATTTAAATCACTTGGCCATAAGATAGCAAATTTTATACGGACACCGGTCGGTTAAATAAAATTTGGTTTAACCATGAATTTTGAAATTTATTGTTTAACGACAATAAGCGATGTTTTATAATTTATTTCCTTTGAATTTGAAATTTGAAATGCAAATAAAAAGGGAAATGATTTTGGGTTGTAATTAAGGTTAAATAAAAAGTGAAAATGATTTTTATCGAATGTATTGAATTGAACTGTTGTGTCTAATTTGAGTTTTACTTTAAATCAGCTTTGATTTGAATTAAAGGTGAATTGTAAACTCGACATTTGTTGAAAATTTAAAATCTTTGAAACGATGAAAACGAATTGTAAAATTTAAAGTTGTTATAGATTGAATATTCGAAAGGGGAGCATGATTTGAAATTGAATGTTGCTTTGGGATTCAATGGATTGAATTTAAATAAATATCGAAATGGAAATTTAAACAAGTTGAAATGATCAAAATCGAATTCGGTATTTGTTATGAATTGAGATTTTTGGAATGGGCACTCGGGTTTGAAATAACCATCTGAATTGAAATTAGCAAATTTGAAATGAATGGAAATTTGAAAACGTAGTCGATCGGGATTGTAAATTTGAATTGTTTTACTTGGAGTTGAAATATAACTGCAAGCCGAATTGAAATTTGAGCGAACGATTCTGATTCCAACAATAGTATGTCAAACCATTTTTTTTAAACTATTTATTTATATATTATTTCCTTTATAACTATTTGTTTTATAAATTATTTTGAATAAGAAATTCTTTTGTAATAAATTATTTATTTTATGAACTAATTTATTGTTTTAATTATATATTTTAAATAAATTGGACAAACTCTAGTGTATTTCTAACCATTATTTTGAACTATTTTAATTATACATTTAAGTTATATAAATATATTGTAAGTTGGAATTAGATCGAGTTGTTATGAATAAATGGAAAATCCCATTTGAATAATATTCTGTTTAGAAAATGAAAATGATTTTTGAACATGATATTTTCGGTATGAAATACGAACTTCTTTGAAAAGTAAAAGCACTGACCGGTGTGAAAAATGTAAACGTTCGGTTGTTAAGGAGACCGGAGTCGACATAAGGCATACTCTCTGTCAGTGTCGATACCACCTTGACAACTGTGCACGCGGTGGAAGTTCCAGAACCGGAGTAGGATGGTATGGAGGCGATTACTGGATTTGAAGAAAGAGAACGATGATGGATTAGCCTTGACCTTCGGGTCATAATTGAAATGACTAAAACAGGAGCCATACCCAGGTTAATGAGATCGCATCTCTGATCGAACGCGCTCCTTCGAAACCATCTCTATTACTGTTGTGATTGATTCGGGTGCACCTTTGAATATGGGAATGTTGTTCGAGGTGGGCGGTAGTTGCGGCTATGCGTTACCACCGGCCTGGGTCCGCAATTCGGTAGAATCCTACCGGGGTATTTCCTCAGTGCCTTGTCATATTATCCTGATCGAGCCCCTACGATTTTGATTTAACGTTGTCGTATCACGGCGCATCCCTATCCACCGACGTACTGGTGTGTTATATGCAAACTGTACGGCAATGGTATAAACGGTGTAAGGGGACCATGGAATCCTGCTTACGCTATTTTCGATATATTATACTTTACTGAATAAACACTATGGTAATAGCGTATTATACTATGTATGTATTAGTTTAACGGATCCTTGAGAGATGGAAAAATCCTGTAACATCTCTTGAGTTACTGCACCATGACACTGATATTATTTCGTATTTTAATTTGACTAATATGAGATGATTTAGTGCTGATCCGAGTGTTTGTTGTGTTTTCTTTTATGCAATATGCTCGGGTCAGCAGATGTTGCAGTTATTGAAGATTGTTTTGCCTTGGAGATCGAAGACGGAGTTGATATATATGTATCCACTACATTCTACTTCCGCTGCATTATGTGTATGTAAGTGTATAACTCTGATTGATTTGAATTTTGTAACTCAAATGTATATGTTTAAATGTTTTGAAATATTATTTGTTTATTATATGTTGTCCTTCCGCTGTGAGATTCTGTGATTGTTTTCTTTTCTTTCCTTTCTTCTTTTTCTTCTTTTCCCAAATAACTATCTGGGTTGGCGATTCGTTTGGGTCGACATGTGTGGTTTATTGTCGGTTTAAACGGTCAAAAAATCTGGGTCGTTACAGTTGGTATCAGAGCGATGGGTATCGATAACCTTGGCTCTGTTTGGGAATTAACTCATTAGAGATAGGGTTAGTAACACCCTAGAATGAGTTCGAGTGAATATATGAGAGAGCGTATTTGTATTTTTGGATATAAAAATGATTTTATGTTGTGTTAATTGTTCTGTTGAATATTTATAGATTCTGGTCGATATATGGGACGCCATAGAATCGATAGGAATTTCTAAATGCTCGGACAGAATGACTTAACATAATATGGTTTTCGATTATATATTAAAATATATTAAATATATATTATGGTTCAAATATGTATGTATTTGTTTTAGTGGGTGATAATATAAAGTAATTACCCATTATGGTTGATTAAATCGTAAATCAAATAAGAAAGAAATTAATGAATGTAGAAATGAACTTGAAATTGATTCCGGGCTTTGATAATAATTTACCAAAGTTTTGAAATACTATTATTTTATAGAGTAGTGTTGGGAATAGGGTTGAAAGGGTTTTAAAACGAAATGAGTGTAATCCCTTCTCAGACCTTAGAAACGACCTCGGTAATGAGTGCACGCATTATCGAGGTGTATTCTGAAGAGTCTAAGTGGGGGAGACTGCTCAAATGTTAGTATAATTTGTTAAGTAAAGGATTTGGATTTAAATCCCATATGATATAAATTTTCAAGTTCATATGTTAGGAATTTTGATAAAGGTATAGAATATGTTATTTAAAGTTGGGATTTAAAGTAAACATATTTTTGCAAAATTTTATATGTTTAGTAATTAAAGATTTGGGTTTAAAATTTTATATGTCATGTCTTCTATAAAATAGTATAAATATATGAGTTATTTTGAACTTAGGTTAAAAACCGGAATCAAGCCGTTTAAGTTCGTCCTAATTAACGACATCGACCCAAGGTTAATATGCTTGTTTTGGTTGAAATTTTTAGACTTCGAAATCTGGAATGGATTTAAGAAATGAGGGGTTGTCACGGAACTCTGGAATTGGGATTGTAAAATATTCTATCAGATAAAGTATAGCTTTATTTTAGTAGAAGGAATCGAATAATAATAGTTTGAGAATTAAGTATAAATTTGAGTCGTGAACAGTCGTTAATTCAAATCTCGATTTTTGTCGAATAGATAAATTTTGATTAATGGAATAAGGGTCAAGTGAATCCAGTTCGTCGAAATTTTAAAGAGAATTCAAGTTTAATCGAAATATAACACTTGAAACAAAAAAATCGGAAATGGAATAGAAAGAATATCGAATATAAAGTAAGCAATTGAATGGAGATCCAATTATTGAAAATGAGGAGATAGCAACGTTAAGCGTTAAGGATTTACAAAGTATTGGAATTGAAAGGTTGAAATTTCAAATAAAAATAAACCAACGTTATGAGAAAATCCAAAATAGTCGATAAGCTGAAATTAAATTGGCTATAACTTTTGATGGGCTGATCGGAATCTGACAGCTCCGGACTTTTTTGGAAACCTTAGAAATGGAATTAAAACTTTCGTTAATAACGCCCGTTGAAATTCTTAAGTTTACTATGCTGAAATTCAAGTTTTACACATAGTTGTATGTGCTGGAAATTTAAAAACAGAGGTGTACATCGATGTTGTTTTGATCATAACTCCCAAACGAAACGTCGGATTTTAGTGTGCGAGTACAATTCGGAAAGGCCAGAGTGTAAGCTAAAAATTTTCCTTAATGTGCTTAGTAAAATTTTGAGATTTAGAGGGCTGAAAACTGACCTGAACATTCAGACCTGCATTTTTTCAGTGCCCGGGCTGAAACGTTCACTTGAGGTAAAAATACCATAACTTTTAAACCGATTATCCGAATTCGATGAGTCCGGACATTTCGGAAACCTGAAACGAGAGTAACAACTTTTTCCTAGTATGTTTTTGCCAAATTCAAACTTTTAATACGTGATAATCAGCGATTTGTTCGCTGACCTATAGCGGATATTATAGTTTTGCAATTGAAACGATGAAATCTTGATATGTACGTTGTATACGTTTGTTATATATTTTATATATGTTTTATTTTCATGTATGTGTAAGTATTTGGCAGGTGTAAGAAGTCGCATTTCGCCTCAAAGCTCGCTTGCGCTAAAATGCTAAACGCTAAGGTAAATAAAAATGCAATATAACGCTAAAAGAGGTACGTACTTGTGGTATATGGTTTTGAGGGTTTTATATTTTGTTTTTCCCCACTTTTGGGATGCCTCATCGTTGGATGAGATGTATTTTTGGGTTATATATGTATTGGGATTTTTCCCGGACCTCCCCGTACAAAGGAGATGCTACCGAAATTTTCCGTGATTTCGGGAGTTAGAAAAATTTACGGATTTTACGACTATACTTGTTTGGAAATATTATTTTAAATATGAATTTGAATGGATATGCGCTTGATATCGTTTCGTTCTCTTTTCGAGGACGAAAAGATTTTAAGTGGGGGAGAATGTAACGACCTGAAAATCCGAACCAATTTAAAAATGTCATTTTGACTAATTCGAAGAATTTTGAATATTAAAAGTGATTTATTTTAAATAATAACGACGGAGAAATTATTTTAATCGAAGAAAAATGAATAAATTTATTTTAATTATATAACGAGCTTGAAATGGCGCGGTAGTTTGAAAATTCGATTTCAAACTTTGGAAAATTTTATAAAATTCATTTTAAGTCAGAATTGGGTAAAACTGGGAACGTTGGAATCGAATTTATCATATCTTTCCAGAGAATTTAAGAAATTTAAATTTCACCGAATAAATTGCAAGTTATGACTAAATCAAAATTTCGAAAGGTCGCTATGGAATTTATATATAGAAATTATAAGCAATTGAGATTTAAATTTGAATTCCGGATTTGTTAAATTTTAAATAATTATATATGGAAACATAAAATATGTGAATTTGATTTATAAAATTTATTTAAATTATAAATTGAATTTTAAGGATATTTAATTTGAAAGTTAAATTAAATTTGGAATTTTATTTGTGTGTATTTAATTTGATATTCAAGCTTGAAATTTGAAAATAATTAAATATGGAATAAATATATGTGAAATAAATTTGTAAAATTATCTAAATTGTAATTTGGTTTAAATATGAATTTATAAATATTTAAATTTGAATTTAAACCAGTGAATTGAATATTGAATATTTTATTAATTAATTCGACTGTGAAATTTAGCTGTTTTGGCGACTGTCTCGGAATTCGACGAAACTGGCGCCATTGGATCCGGAACAGTGAATTGTTGCAAGATTCCAGTTTTTAGAATTTTCGGACTTGTTATGTGACCGTACGGGAGAAATCGCGAAATTGAATCGGTGAAACAGAATATTGGTTGTTCTCTTATTTGGGCCTTCTATAAATTATATAAATAAATCTCCTACCCCTTTATCAGCCCATGTACCTTGGTACTTTCTTTTCCACCTCCAAGCTTTACTCTTTAATGGCTGAAAATATATTAAATTTTATTTAAAAACAAAAATTTCACTCAAAATAAAAATCTCTCCAAACCATGGCATATTATATATCAAATCGAAGATCTCGATGAGTAGATCACAGATCTACAACTCGTTTTGACATGCATCGCTCCAGGTGGCCAGAAATCGCAGTCAAACTTCCTGTTTTCGTAACCCTAAATCTCAAAATTGGGGGTTTTTAATTTTGGCTTCAATTAAGGAATCGGACATCTGGGTTTTGTAGAGGAGGTCTTGGGGAGTCGAACGAAGGTGGTTGGAGGTGTTATCGTGGAGTAGAGCGCCGAAATTTTTGGGTTTTGCGCCGGAAAGTGGTTCCGTTCATGGCCTCGGCGGCGGTGGTGTGGACCACCGGACGTGGTGGGACCACCTGGGTTGCGTGCGTCTCGGGGAGAGCTTTCGGGTGGAGGTGGTTGCAGGGTCTAGATCGGCCGGAGTTAGGCGCTAGAGTTGGTCAAAGGTGGCGGGCTGATGGGTGTTTTGCGCGGCCTGGTACTGTTCACCAACGAGAAGAAGAGCGGGAAGAAGGAGAGCGGGCCTTGCTGACGTGGCGGTTTATGATTGGTGGGTTTTAATTTTATTTATTTTAAATTCAAAATTTTTCAAATGGTAAATCGCTAATATCTCTCTCGTTTTAACTCGGAATTGGACGCGGTTTGTTGCGTTGGGATCGTGGCGGAATTGCGGACGTTTTGGCGCTGGTTTGGTTGCGATCTGAGACTGTCAAATTTTGGGCCTTTTCTGGACGTTCGATGCAATTGAAACCCAAAGGTGAGTGTTCCTTCACTCACGAAATACTAAATTGATCCCATATTTATCGAATTAAAGTATGAAATGAATTGGTTGCATGTTTGTGTTTGATTTGGTGAATGATTGCTTGAATTCGACATACCAGTGTGTTACATGCAATAAAAATCGATAATTAGTTATTTAAATTTAATTTAAATTTCTAGTTAGAATTCCGACACTTGATAACTAGTAAAATGATTCAATTTACTGTTGAATAAACGATGTGATGGCTGCCCTGATTGATTTGATTTCTGGATGAATATTGCTTGGACTGTTCTGTTATGCAGTATATGATGTTGTGTGCCATGTGACGATAAATCCCATTTACCCTTGATGTTACGGGCATCGAATAAACCCGGGATTTATCGATAAAATGAATTAAGAACACAGAGTGAAATGATAAATCTCTGTGACCCTGATTTGGATTGAAATGATAGATCCATCCCTGAATATCGAGAAATTAAATTTAAATCACTTGGCCATAAGATAGCAAATTTTATACGGACACCGGTCGGTTAAATAAAATTTGGTTTAACCATGAATTTTGAAATTTATTGTTTAACGACAATAAGCGATGTTTTATAATTTATTTCCTTTGAATTTGAAATTTGAAATGCAAATAAAAAGGGAAATGATTTTGGGTTGTAATTAAGGTTAAATAAAAAGTGAAAATGATTTTTATCGAATGTATTGAATTGAACTGTTGTGTCTAATTTGAGTTTTACTTTAAATCAGCTTTGATTTGAATTAAAGGTGAATTGTAAACTCGACATTTGTTGAAAATTTAAAATCTTTGAAACGATGAAAACGAATTGTAAAATTTAAAGTTGTTATAGATTGAATATTCGAAAGGGGAGCATGATTTGAAATTGAATGTTGCTTTGGGATTCAATGGATTGAATTTAAATAAATATCGAAATGGAAATTTAAACAAGTTGAAATGATCAAAATCGAATTCGGTATTTGTTATGAATTGAGATTTTTGGAATGGGCACTCGGGTTTGAAATAACCATCTGAATTGAAATTAGCAAATTTGAAATGAATGGAAATTTGAAAACGTAGTCGATCGGGATTGTAAATTTGAATTGTTTTACTTGGAGTTGAAATATAACTGCAAGCCGAATTGAAATTTGAGCGAACGATTCTGATTCCAACAATAGTATGTCAAACCATTTTTTTTAAACTATTTATTTATATATTATTTCCTTTATAACTATTTGTTTTATAAATTATTTTGAATAAGAAATTCTTTTGTAATAAATTATTTATTTTATGAACTAATTTATTGTTTTAATTATATATTTTAAATAAATTGGACAAACTCTAGTGTATTTCTAACCATTATTTTGAACTATTTTAATTATACATTTAAGTTATATAAATATATTGTAAGTTGGAATTAGATCGAGTTGTTATGAATAAATGGAAAATCCCATTTGAATAATATTCTGTTTAGAAAATGAAAATGATTTTTGAACATGATATTTTCGGTATGAAATACGAACTTCTTTGAAAAGTAAAAGCACTGACCGGTGTGAAAAATGTAAACGTTCGGTTGTTAAGGAGACCGGAGTCGACATAAGGCATACTCTCTGTCAGTGTCGATACCACCTTGACAACTGTGCACGCGGTGGAAGTTCCAGAACCGGAGTAGGATGGTATGGAGGCGATTACTGGATTTGAAGAAAGAGAACGATGATGGATTAGCCTTGACCTTCGGGTCATAATTGAAATGACTAAAACAGGAGCCATACCCAGGTTAATGAGATCGCATCTCTGATCGAACGCGCTCCTTCGAAACCATCTCTATTACTGTTGTGATTGATTCGGGTGCACCTTTGAATATGGGAATGTTGTTCGAGGTGGGCGGTAGTTGCGGCTATGCGTTACCACCGGCCTGGGTCCGCAATTCGGTAGAATCCTACCGGGGTATTTCCTCAGTGCCTTGTCATATTATCCTGATCGAGCCCCTACGATTTTGATTTAACGTTGTCGTATCACGGCGCATCCCTATCCACCGACGTACTGGTGTGTTATATGCAAACTGTACGGCAATGGTATAAACGGTGTAAGGGGACCATGGAATCCTGCTTACGCTATTTTCGATATATTATACTTTACTGAATAAACACTATGGTAATAGCGTATTATACTATGTATGTATTAGTTTAACGGATCCTTGAGAGATGGAAAAATCCCGTAACATCTCTTGAGTTACTGCACCATGACACTGATATTATTTCGTATTTTAATTTGACTAATATGAGATGATTTAGTGCTGATCCGAGTGTTTGTTGTGTTTTCTTTTATGCAATATGCTCGGGTCAGCAGATGTTGCAGTTATTGAAGATTGTTTTGCCTTGGAGATCGAAGACGGAGTTGATATATATGTATCCACTACATTCTACTTCCGCTGCATTATGTGTATGTAAGTGTATAACTCTGATTGATTTGAATTTTGTAACTCAAATGTATATGTTTAAATGTTTTGAAATATTATTTGTTTATTATATGTTGTCCTTCCGCTGTGAGATTCTGTGATTGTTTTCTTTTCTTTCCTTTCTTCTTTTTCTTCTTTTCCCAAATAACTATCTGGGTTGGCGATTCGTTTGGGTCGACATGTGTGGTTTATTGTCGGTTTAAACGGTCAAAAATCTGGGTCGTTACAGAGTACAACACTTACAATACCGCAGAAATAAACAATTGCTATAAAACCCTGAAGCCTCCTGCTCCAAGCTCTCAGTATATCTGTAAAATCCTGACTATTTGATTGCCCGTACAAAATTGGGCACCCAAGATTTTAGGGAAAACAAAACAAAATAAACTCCGGGTCAGTCATGGGACTGGTGTGAGTAAACAATTTAAAACAGTTTGAGAAAATAAATGATATCTCATAAGACCACGCCGTATAATGGAACTGTTTTTTTTTTCCTTATGAGAATCCAAAACACTTGATTTGATTTTCAAAATCCTTTTGAAAGAAACAATAATGTTTATATCAAAACTCTTTGATATTATAGTAGTGTCTATCAATCACAACTACTAATCATCTAGTAGAACGCTTTCATCTCACGTTCCACACATATATATAATCAAAAACCGTGCGTGCTTATAAGGTAATGGATTCCAACTGGCAAGGTATAGGACCACCTTCCGACAGTGTATCTCTAGAGAGAAATACACCGGGTTCAACAAGAACATCTTGTAACCCAGACTAAACATGACCGGTCACTCATTTCGCTTGAGTATGCCGAATGTATTATCACCAACGGTTGGGATCAACAACTGTTTCCCGAAAGGGACAGCATCAAAATAGGTTAAAGAAGTAAATGAAACTCTAGATCAGGTGAAAATACACCCTAATTGGCAGCCAACCACTTAGCCATGCGACCTACCCGATTTTATACCATTTCCTGGTCGTGAGGCTAGAGGTCATAACGTACAGACCATACCTTTATTTATTTTGAATGTCACATCGTCATACCCGCCAAATCACAAATTGATTTCTCCAAAAATACCACGGGTATACAGCTAAAGAGAAACGAATTCCGCCGCCACCAAACGTAAATACGTTTGAAGAGATCAACTTACGCGATCTATTAAATATACTCTGTCAGACATTCTTCCATACTAGTTGTCCTGGGACTGGACAAACCAAAGGTACTATTCTATAAACAAAACAGCCCTTGCATAATTCCATCTTCAATTTTCTTCATCATATTTGATCGCAACGCTCGTCCATACTGAGCGGTTTTCAAATAAAGAATCTAATCCCGGTCTCTCCGTATTGACGACCGAAAAATGGTCAAAAACTTTGATAGTCTGTGAGTTAACTATCAAAAGAAAACACGTGTGCAAACAACGATATTATTTTCAGATGGAAATTCTATCGATCAATCATCATTTAACATTTATCTCTTTAGTTCCTTAATTAATTCATTTTTCATTTCCTGTTTCCATATATTCGACATTCCTTATTTTCTAAATTTAGAAAATGTACGTTATTAATCATTAGAAAACATTTCCATCTCTTTTTCATGTATCACTGTCTTCCAGTGTTCTTTATCATCAACATTTCATTTTCTATGCTTAGAAAATATCTCTGATTATATTTGGAAAATGTTTCCAAAACTCATTTATATGTATTTGAAATGAATGTTATGTAATTATCATTACGACTGCTTCATCCATTTATCGTTTATCACTTCACTGTATTTCTAATCAATCTTCGCTATCGAACTTCAACTATTCCTTAGTTAATTCCGAAGTCAATCAGGTTTAGGTATAATTACCTCTCAGACCCTAACTGAACAACGTCCTTAACCTCGCAACAGATAAAACTCAACACTCAATTTTTAACAACCTTTGCTCATCCAAGTTCTCGGATTCAGTTTACAATTCCATTTCTTTTCTGAAAAACATTTATTATAATGATAACATTATAATTCGTACTTCTGAAATATGACTTAACAATATAACTTTTATTCCTTGATTTGTATAAATAAATAAAACAACTAATTTATAAATAAGTCAAACCTTGATTTGAAAACTGGAAAGTAAATAATACTTTCCCAATTCGATATAATCGAATTCGACGTATAACTCTCCTTCGAGAAATCCCTATTCGATTAACTCTCCTTCGCATAACTAATATTCGATTATCTCTCTTCGAATAATAATATTCGATTATCTCGCGAATAACTTGTATTTGATTATCTTACTTCGAATAACTTATATTCGATCACCACACTTCGAATAACTTATATTCGATTATCTCACTTCGAATAACTTATATTCGATCATCACACTTCGAATAACTTATATTCGATCATCCCTCTTCGAATAACTTATTTGATTTAACTCTATTTCTGTCTCATTCAAATTCCCCTTTGAATTTCTACTTCAAATCCGATCTGCTTTATAAATGTTTTTATTTTCGAAACATTTATTTAATCTATTATTCATATAAAATATGAATAACATTTCTTTTTTCCTTAATCCATTATTCATATTCAATATGAATAACATATTCTTTATATAATTAAAACAGTTTGGTTTTGTATTTAAAATAATATCTTATTTTAAATATTCTATTTATACTTCTATTTATAAACAATTCATGTAAAATCTTATTTTATATTCAACACTTTAATAATTCCATCTAAAATTCTCGTTAACACTACGTTCATATTCAGTTTCAAATATCGATGTTAAAATCGATTCTTACTTCTCTATATAAGTTCTGACTTATATATTCCATTTATCCACTGATAAATAATTAGCTTAATTTATAAAATATTATTTATAAATTAATCTGCTCCCTTTATCTATTTTACTTCTTTATATAAGTTCAGACTTATATATCTTTATTTATCCAATGATAAATATTTTCCTTAATTTAAAAATATTATTTATAAATTATTCTTCTCAATTCATCTGTTAAAAAGATATTTTTATTTAATATCTAATTTAAATAAATCATCTCAAATTTCTTTTATGATTCGAAATCCTCTTTTTATAATTCTATATTTATTTCCCAAATATTTCCTTTTATAAAATCTTATTTATTATATAAATAATTCCTTTTATAAAATTCTATTCATTTTAAAAATATTTCTTTATATAAAATCCTTTGATTTTACAAATATCTCTTTTATAAAATCCTTTGATTTTATAAATATTTCATTTTCAATATAACATTGAAAATTCCCTTTTTATATTCCAGTATTTCTTATGGTATTTAAAATACCAAATAACAATGATCAATATCATTCTAACACACATCTTCAACAACGGATTATATATCACATCATATATCACCATACATGAAAAACAATAAAATAAATGTTGAGGAATCCAGTTGAATTCCTCCGACCTATTTCCCTGCGTCCACAGATGTTAAACAAGATAATTAACATCGATTTCATTTCAATATGAAATATTCTGATAAACATAATCAATGTTTGAATAACGATTTATATATATATCGTTATCAATAATTTCTACCAATACATCAGCAATTCAACCAAACAATCAACACATAGTAATCAATCATCATTTATCAATTCTAGATTATATTTATAAAAATATAAACTGTACAGAGTTAGTGAGATTTACTCACATTGGACTGTTATCGTTAAATAACGATAACCGTCAGTTGATTCTGATAGCCAATTTATTTCACTATAAATTGTAACGAACTCCAATTCACTCCCAATCAGTTCCATTGCATAGCCGCCGTCCATATGATCCAAACGGATCCGACCTTTCGAAATTCTGATATCATATGACCTAGATACGATTTTTACAAGATATAGTATGCTATTGAATTAAATGGAACTTAAGTTATTATTTAAAATTCGGGCCATACCCTTAAACATTCGGCCCAACTATACTCTAAAGCGCAACCGCATGACCTTTCTTCCTCTTTGAAGAATCCAAACCTGCTCCTCTTCATACCAGATCGAATACGGCCATCAATCCTTCTTTTGTTCTCCCATTTCCTCTTCATGAATTTCAAAATAAAAATCACCCTGATCTTCTCCTACCAAATCTCCCCGACCTCGTCTTCAAAATGTAAAACTCGATCGCATCACTTGAATTTCATTCTACAGGTGTTCTCGCAAAAACCAGTACATCGCACGACCTCTTCTTGCGCAAAATCACCCAAACACTACAGGCGAGCTGCTAAATCCCCTCAAAAATCCAAATGTAAACTCCATTTCCCCAATAACTCACCATACACGCAGCGAGGTGGAACCCTAGCAACTCTTTGGAATTTTATAGCAAAGAATAACACTATCGAACCTCATCTAAGTTACACCAAGCGATAGAGGACCTCAATCCGAATCCATACATATATACTTTGCAATTTATAGGAATATATTGGAATTGTTTTGATTTCCAAACTCAAGAATTTACTGTATATATTTTCTCTGAGGTAACGGCGCATTATTTGACTATGGGAGAATTGA
Source organism: Allium sativum (assembly GCA_030737875.1). NCBI lineage: Eukaryota > Viridiplantae > Streptophyta > Magnoliopsida > Asparagales > Amaryllidaceae > Allium > Allium sativum. The sequence continues at coordinate 204,951,075 of CM060916.1, forward strand.
ATTAGTGTTAGAAATAGTTCCAGGTTTCTATAGTGTATTTTTAATAATTTAATATTCAATTAAATATTCATTTTTAACCAACCGCTGTTTGTATTTATAGTTCAAAAATTTGTATAGTCACATACGATACCCAAAAATCATGAAAATGGACATAAACATACAAGTCGACGTTACGGTCCCAACGAAACTAGTTTCATCGAATTCCAACTCCGTTTGCTCACACAGCGTATTTTTAACCGTCAAAATATTGATTGTATTTCACATTAAAATCCAGTATGGCCACATATTGACTTCAAAAATCACGGAAATTTAAATCTAGCAATAATTTAATATTCCAGATCCAAAAAAATTAGTTTCGTCGAAAACGGAGATCGTTTGCAAAATTGGTTATTTTTAAAGCTCTAATTAAACCCATTTAAATATAATTAAATTTAATATTAATAAATTAATATTATCGCATATATGTTCACGTAGAATATAATACAACTCCAAAATATTCCTATCTGAATTTATAACTCGACATTTCAAATCCAGATTAAATCAGTATTCAATTTATATTGAAAATCCATTTCTAATATAAATATATTTTTATAAATTATAAAGGAATTCCATAGCGACTTTTCGAAAATTTGATTTGATCATAAATCAAAATCTACATGACGAAATCCCCATTTTTCTCTTCCATTAGAAAAATATACTTCACCAGCTCCGAACGTTTCTTGTTTCACAGAAATCCGGCTTAAAACAGATTCTGTATATTCGTTTAAAGTTCGAATCGCCAAATTACGAACTGCCGTGCGATTTCGAGCTCGATTATAATTATAATATAATTTATACGTTCAACTGTCATTTATATAATATATTCGCTATAATAATTCAATTTTAAACTGTATTCTACCTTATATATGATCCAATTCACATTGTCTTGTGAATTCAGCTATTTTCGATTATTTTGGAATTATAATACATTTTTATATTATAAATATTAATTAAATATTCCATATTATTTAATAAAATAACCATTTAAATCTATGAATCACTTTTTATGTGAGGGAAAGGCTTTGGCACTAATCGACCACACCCAGTGCTCGGAAAGCCGTGAGAATAGTACCAGGATGGGAGACTGTATGGGAAATCCTCTCGCACTTGAGTACGGGAGCCTTTGGCACTGGGTATCCACCACCACCACTTTTTAAATAAATAAATTAATTAATTATTACACCATAAAAATACGGGATGTTACAACAGTCTTCAGTAATATTTCCTGTATATACTTCCTGCACACGTGTATTTATATATTCTATACAAAAAGTGTTAGTATATATTTTATAATCAGTGATAATTGAAATAAGGTTGTTGCCATCAAAACTCCATTCTCTAACAATCTCCCACTTTTTGATGATGACAACCTTAGTTTATAAAATATCATATTGTATATACCTGTTGATTATGATTTTCAAATACTCCTCTTATCTATATGAATTCTATAAACTATGTCTATATTTTATAATTTCTCCCCCTTTGGCATTATCAAAAAGAGATTCTAAAACTAATCCCCCTAAATCCTATAACTATCTAAATAATTCCTATATTAAAATAAAGTACTCCCCCTGAGTCCTAAATCTATAATCGTAAAATATTCCCCATAAATCCTATATTTATCTATACATATTCTATATAACTATCCCTGATTCCATGATATTCTTATATCTCCCTCTAACTCTATGATTTTAAGCCTAAAAGATTATAAATCCCCCTATAATTATGATTATACTAGTCTAATAGAAGAATAATAAACAAGGCAATCTAATCAATGCTTATAATCAATTCAAACAATCAATCCAAGCAATCAATTCAAGCAATCAACCAAATTAAATAATATATGTTAATAAACACTTCATAAACATTCAACTAATCCTAGAAACTATAAAACTCCCCCTTAATCAAATATAAGACTAAATCTAGCCTATACTCTAATTCCCTTAAATCTATAATAAGACTACAATTTAGACTAAGAAATAATTCTATGATATAAGCTAAAATGCATAAGTATATTTCTAACACACCACTAATGAAATTTAACCATGTCAAACAAGTCAACTAAACTAAACAATTCAACCAAGTCAATTAAATCAAAGTAAATATGTTATGTGTTTAATTAATAATCCTATATATTTCTAAGATAATAATTCCCTTATAGTATACTTGTTATGGGGAGTTAAAGTTAACATGTAATGTAATTTGTTGGTAATAATGCAGTATGACATATGAAAAACTATATGAAGTGGTATATTGAATGAAATGCAATTTGTGATGTAAATGATTTGAGATGCACTTTAATGATGTATGATATGAAATAAGATGGGTAATGATAATATGCAGAATGATTTGGTGATATAACTATTTTGTTAAAAGATATTCAAAATTCTACATATATTATAAATCAATTAAAGGTAATATTAATTTTTAGACTTAATTTAATGATGTTAATGAAAGAAATTAAGAGTTTAATAAACTCATGATAGGTAGCAAAATATTCAAAATAATTATGGAGTTAAATAATATTAGTAAGGTAAATATAGTAAGAATTGAATATATTTTTAAAGAGAATATAAAATTATATAAAGTAGACTATAAACATATATTCATAATAGTATATAAATACTGATTTTGAAAAGAACTAAAAATTTGTTATGAGAAATAAAATAATCTTCTTGATACAAATTAATTCTAAATTCAAACTTTAGAAATCCAAAAGTATTTATTTGCTAAAGAACAATCAATAACAAAATGAAGTAATATATAAAGCTATAATTTCTTATATTTAAACAATACTTTTAAGACATAAAAATCATACGTATATATATATATACCAAAATATTAAGTTAAATATATAAACCAAAATTAGTATGAAATTACAAATATTTATTATAATGTAACACAAAATTGTTATTATATGTGAAAAATATAAAAATTAAACTATGTGTGCCTAAACTAAAGATATATAAACTTATATTTTATAACAATATCAATTGTTTGAATATTAAATTTATTTCAATCATATTAATAAGGATATAAAAAAGTAAGTAGACAGAAAGAGTTGATAACTAGAATTTGAACTTGCATTTTCTTATTTAAAAGATGGAAGGAAGTTTGAAAGTTTAAGCTTTTGAAACTTAAAATTTGAATTTCATTTTACAAGCCTTTATGTCGACATAAGGACATATGTATGTCAACATACATGCAAAAATTTCAAAGAACATACGATTTTGTGACTTTTGTTTTAAATTATCGATTTATATTTCAGGTTTAATATTTGCTGAAATAATATTAATCCTAACAAACATTTATTTTACTACTTTATTTGTTATTTATTATTATATTACTATTTTGAATTTCAAATTTCAAGTTTAAATTTAAAAAATTTAAATGCAAAACAAAGCAAACAAACAAAGCAAACATTCAACTGAATAAAATTAGAAATTACTTAAGACGTACCCATTTTTTAAATCCTTTTCTTCGAAATTTTCTTAATTCTGAATTGATCTTCCGGAATTTGATGATGATATCTGCTCTATTGTGATGGGCTCGTTTTTTTGATCAAGTTAGTATATTTATTTGCTGAATTTGAACATCATATGAGAAAAATATCGAAGATTTAGTAGTTCAACCAAGTTGGCGCCAAAATTTGAATTTTGAATTTTTGAATAAATGGACACTTTAACTACTATTTAAAGGCCAAAAAGTCATGTCTCTTCATAACCACTTCTCTTCTTCTTCTTCTTATCGTTTTTCATTTTCAATCAAACTTTCAAGAGGCATAACTTCTTCGTTTCTTGACGGAATTGGACGAAATCAGCGGCAAATCGAAGAAAAATCCAAGGACTACAATCTAGTAATAATTTGTGGATGAATTTGGATGGTATTGGGGTGCAGCAAGTCGAAACAGTAAGAGGAAATTAGAAAATCTCATAACAGTTTTCCTGTTCTGGATAGTCAACATCGCCATATCTCACTCATTTTTTATCGGAATTTGATGATCTACCTATCAAAAAAACTGCAAGAGCGAGAACTACAATCTGGAAAAGGATTTGGCACAAAATAGTCTAACCTTTGGATGCAATTTAGAGATTATTGTTGGCAATTTTGGTTTCCTTCTCTTTTTATTCAACAAAACTTCATTTGATCATTACTTAATCAATGCTTGACGGATTCACATGAAACCAGCAACATTACGAAGCAAATCAAGAGAAGTACAGTATTGAATCTACTTGTAGATGAGAATCAAAAGATTTATATTTATCTGGTACCCATTTCTTTATGGATTTACGTTGTGTGCATCCATTTCTTCCTCTTGATGTCCTTTAACCAATCGTCATTACTCTTCTTCAATTGTCCTTCAGAATTTGAATCCTCAACACCCATGTAACACACTAGTTTAGAATTGAATTTCCAACAGCCACCTTTTCAGAATTTGAATTTTCAATAGCCACCATTTTGGAATTTGAATCACCAATAACCACTTTACCTATCTTTTCAACTTTTGAATTTTCAAAAGTCATATAGCACATCTTTTCCTGCAGAACAACACAACTTTTCAAAGAATCAAATGACTTTTCAAAAGATAAATGACTCTTTAAATAAACAAGTGACTTTTCAAGTAATTAACTGCAGTTTTAAACAAAACTATCATGATAGTTTTGTAACACATCCATAGATAAAAAATTTCAAATTTCAAATTTCAAAAATCAAATCATAGTAACTTGATTTTCAATAAAATTGAGTGCAGACTCATATACTACTTGATGCAATACATGAATTTAAACTAGTGTTCAAAATTTTCCATTTAACATTTTCAAAAATCAGATTATGAACTTTTGAAAAACCTTGCTCTGATAATAGTTGTTGGGGAATGCGGAATGGATCGTTAACGCAAAACAAACACTAGAGGGGGGTGAATACTGTTTGCGAGAATTTAAACAAAATCTAAAACTTATATGAATAACAGAATGAATCAAATGCCACAAACACAATCACAGACACAGATTCAAACACAGAAGCAAAATAGAGAGAAATAAAAATGTAGAAAAGGAAAGAACACACCGGATTTTATACTGGTTCGGATTGCTCCTGCGTCCAGTCCTACGCAACCCTGGATTGCGCAGAGTTTTGTTACTATATCAAAATCCAATTACAACCTCGTTAATTTCACGGCTATAAGGGTACCACCGATTCCAACCTCCTTGATTTCACGGCTACGAGGGAAACCACTGATTTCAGCCTCCTTAATTTCATGGCTACAAGGGACACCACCGATTACCCATCCTTGATTTCATGGCTACAAGGGATACCACCGATTACTTTACTCAGCCGAAATAGTTACAAACAACCCTATAACTCTTCAATAGCACTTGATTCAGAGAGAGATGAGAAGAGTGTAGAGAGAAGAAGTTTGATCAAAACAGAATTGAATTCAGCAGAGTATAAATGTAAAAATCATAGAAATGATTAAGAATGATTATACAATGAAATAGGATGAAAGTGGAGAAGAAGATATGTTTAAAAAATCGAAATCAAGCCCTTTTTATAGAGTGTGAAAGGTTGCAACGTTTCTGAAACATTTCAAATAGTGAAAAGACACTTCCTTTCAAATTTGAATTTCTGACAGTTATATGTCGACATAGTGTTTTTGGCATGTCGAAAAACTCTAGTGTATTTTTGAATTTTAAAACATTTTTCAAGTGTTTTTATATAAATACAATTCTGGAAATTCTTAAATAAAAATATAGCGTTGTAAATTAATATTATAAGGTAGAAAAACATATGATAACATAAACTTAAAGTATATAAACATATTTATAAAATTATAATGTTTTAAACTATATGTAAATATAAAGTACAAAAACATAAATATATAAAACTTAAGTTTGAAAATCAAAGATAAATAAAAAAGAAAATAGAAAAGATAAAAAACAAAATAGAGAGAATTGAGGATAGAAAATAGAATTTGAAAATCAGAGTTTAATAATCAGAATTTGAATATTGATCCTGGAGTGCTATTTAGAGTCTTATAAAATCTGAACTCTATAACTATATTAATCTTGAACTCTTGAAATCTTAAATACTCATGAGTCTCGAAATTTGTCTGATTTTTAAATCTCTATCATCTTTAAACCGTACAGTCTTTAGTAATATTTCCTATATATGTGTGTGTGTATATATATATATATATTGTAACGATACGGATTTCGCCCGGACCTAATCGATCGCTAAATCGACCAAGACCGTTCGAATCCTGCATACGCTAACTTTGGGCATACAACACATTAGAACAAATAGCAGAAGACTTTTATAAACATTATAATAATGTTACATCAGAGTACAGAATATCAGAGTACATAAAATATAATATTACAACAACGGAAGATTAATTTACAACTTTAAAATTTTAAGATTAATAATTGTTGTAATAAGCAATAAAATGTTCTTCTGTTTGTATTCTAATTTGTTGTGTTCTCAATTCAATCCGGGCTTTCCTTTACTGGGTGGTTTGGGTCGTTTCATATATATATATATATATATATATATTCTATACAAAAAGTGCTAGTATATATTTTATAATCAATGATAACTGAAATAAGGTTGTTGTCGTTAAAACTCCATTCTCCAAAAAAAAATATTATTATGAATCATCTTTTCATAAATTTTAATGGAACAATATCACTTGTAATGACAGATCCATAGTTCAATAACTGGGATCATACAACTGATTAAAATAAATTGTTCTAGAAAATTAATATAATAGAGTGATACTAGAATTTATGACTCAACCACTAACACAAATCCAAACACATATTTATTAACATGTATACTGTTTACAATCTAGACCAGCTTCATAAGATCCAACAGAGCACTTTCAACAATATATATATAACCGAGTTAATTCGAAATCAACCCAAATATATATATCATAATTTTTGAAACAAATATACAGTTTATTTGTACATAAACATCTCTTGATTCGGTATAAATTTACAAATTATACATCACCAATTAAAATTTACATTCGTGTTCATAACACGATAAAATTTTCATATGTATACATAATCAAATTCATGCTCTTAAATTCAACAATTAAATTCGAAGACAACCTGGCTCTGATACCATTGAAGGAAAACTTGGATCGATTATGCAATGGATAATTATATTTTTTATCAACCCTAGTATGAGATTCGAATCCAAAAATGAATCTAAACATATACCATTCTTCGAATCGCAGAATCAAACAACAACTTGTTCTTCAAATTGCGAAATCAACAAAGCCGGTTTTGACTTAATTGAATAGAATGCTCGAAAGTAAGTGTCTCTATCGGAAATCTATGAACGTCGATCTTGATGGTGTATAACAAAATCGAGAAAGGTGAAGGTTTGGTACTAGCCAAATTTGAGGTTCTAGGGTTTTTCTAGTTCTCCTGAGAATTGGAATGAATAAATGGAAGGGATTGACCCTTTTTCTATAACATGACAATATAAGATTTATGGTAAACCTATTAACCCGATCACCATTTAAAATAGAGGAAATATTCAACTTTTGATGTCCTTTTATTACAAATGGCTCTCACCCTATTCAACATTCATATGTGTAATCGTATAGGTTATCATAACATTGGCAACAATTTAAACAATATTTAAATTGTCAACATTGAGCGACATCTAGCAATACATCGTTGTTATCCAAGTTATAATAATATCAATGATTCGATACAATCATTTTTGTGACCTGTGTATCAATGTAATATAATCCTTTTAACCAGTATATCTAAGATTAAACTCAAGGCATGGAACGTATCATCCTCTTTATAATTTTATCTGTTTATCTTGATCGATGAGTAGACTATATAAAACAAATCAATATTTGAGCATGGCCATGCATTTCATAGTCTCACTCAATCGAGAGGCCCATGAATAATTATATATATATATATATATATTATAGGGTTAAATTCCATCTAGATCATTCATAATTTCCATTTGATTCGAGATGTATCCAATAATCACATTTATCGTCAACTCTTTTGTGAGTAACTTTTGACTATATCAAAACATAAATATCTTCGAATAAAATTATAATGATTTCAGCTCTGAGAACCATTACATCACTGTCACTATGAGAATAACTTATGATACTGTTAATTATATTCCATGTAGTTTTCTCATGTTGGGTCAGCCCAATACGCTATTCTCCAATATGTATTTACGTGTTGACATTAATATTACGTATATTAATGATCAATGAGATAGAATCATCAGTCAGTCAACATACTAGTCTCAATGTTATATTGATGTCCTATATTAACAATACAACTTGACAAGGGACATTTAAGAATTATAATACTTGATATATTATATAATCTCATGTTCATGTCACTTATTTGAAACTATATAGTTCTATATTATTATTCTAAGGACTTCTATTATGTTAATATTTATATTATGCAGTAAATATAACATATTCGAATTTTTATTCCAAATAAAATAATATCAACAATATTATTATTATTCACAACAAATAGATTGCCTCTAGGGCACAAACTCTAACAATATGCCTTTGTGATTTGATTCTATTCTCCTTCCTCTGTTTTTTCCTTTTCTGTTTACACTAATCCTAAGCCTTTAAAAGCCTAAACCGTGTCTGATTAAAAGTTTGTGTATAGTAAAACTCGGAATAATTAGAAATGACATGAAAAGGGTAATTTAGGCATACTGTTAAATTGATGATTGTTTAACTATAATTAGGGAAATGGATAATATGCACATGTTTATACTTGTCATAAATGGATAAGAAAGGGTAATGTGCATATACTTGGTGTAAATTGTTATAAATAGATAATATGCATAAATCTGTACATGCTATAATTTGGGGACATAATTGAATAAATAGTATGCATATGTATAAACATGTCAGATTTGATTTAATACAAATATTAAGTAAATGACATGTTAGAATATTGTAAGTACCATATGTAGGTTAATAAATTGAACCACTGGGTTATTGTATACATCTGGGCAGGTGTTCTGAGGAAGGGTTGTACACATATAAGAACACGTAATTTTACAACCATGCTTATTAGTAAACCTAAACCTGCTAGGCTAAATCTGATTATTAATAAGATAAGAGGTCCCTCGTTCTGCTGTTGTATCGGGTTTTGGGGACTCTTAAATCCTAGTTATTTGGGTGCACAAGCTTAGGGGGTCGGCTTGTGTCATTCTGCTATTTGGAACCCATATCAGTCAGTATCTATGTTGATATTTTGTTAGAGGGACTCGCACTAGGTAGGGGCTAGGGCATGCTTTACTGAACTAGATAGTAAGAGGTTCACATGGGGAAGGTGGGTACAGGTGCGTTACGGCGGAGTCAAGAGCGTGCATGAGTCCGACTAGGCAAACTAAGCCATTGTAACACTAGTAAATAAGTTTTTGTTTTCTAAGTTACTGGGTTAGTATAACAACCCACCCGGAATAGGCCTAAATTTCGACCTTGAAAAAGCCCATCGAAACTTAGAACCATTCTAAACGAGTCGTTGGTTCTTGAAAGGTATTACATTTGCACATAATATATATACACTTCGAATCGAAATCTCACAAGCGGAAAGAGAAAATATAACACTGAAAATATTTGTACCACTTTATTTAAAACCACAGAGTTTCCAACACAACAGTCACAGTTACATATGTTCTATGGGTACATCAAATAATTCATTCTCAAATGTTTCCATACAAAGTAAAGCAATAACTACTAGTAATAACATAATGACTTCATCTTTGTCTCCAGTTCCCATCATGACTCGTCCATGACTTTTACCGCATCTACTGACCTATTGGATATGTTAAGGAGAGGGGTCAGAACATAAAGTTTTATGTGATTGAAATATGGTGTTAAATTAAAGTCCATACTCTATATTTTTAGAAGGTCACATATGTCAAAGTATGTCTATGCAGCACACAACATTCATACAAACACTAAGTATCTAACCAATGAGATGGATATCCAAATCAATCGCTCATTAGTGTTTCTAGGGTAAAGCCCCAACGAGGTGGGCATTCTTGGTCACTTATGGCCCTATTAAAGGTGGATTCTTATAATCTCTTGTAATCCTGAGGCGGACCCCTAGCCCCTTAAGACCCTGTCCTATTACGTCAACGTTCTTAAGTTTATACTCTCACTTGTAATATGAGAAGTAGTATTGCGAGCGTTACTACTTAACTTGTAACGTCCCATAATTTTATGGTAGAATAATTTATTTATTTAATAGTGACTTAAAGATCTAAATGGTCGTTTAATTAAAATAATATTGAATATTTAATTAATATAAATAATAGAATAATATATTTAATTCCGAAGTAGTCGGAATATATTGGAATTCACAATATTGTGTGAATTGAATTATTTATAAGATTTAATTCAGTTTAGGATTTAATTATAATAATAAATATATTAAATAAATGACAGTTGAATGTATTAATTATATAATAATTATAATCGATCTCGAAATAGCGCGGTAGTTCGTAATTTGGCGATTCAAACTTTGAACGAATATACAGAATCCGTTTTAAGTCGGATTTCTGTGAAACAAGAAACGTTTGGAGTTAGTGAAGTATATTTTTCTAATGAAAGAGAAAATTCATGATTTCGTCGAGTCGATTTTGATTTATGATCAAATCAAATTTTTAAATAATCGCTATGGAACGTTGATAAGCCATAATGATGTATTTAATTATAATTAAATACTAGCTTCGAAATTGGACAAATACTTTTAGACGTTGTTATAATTTAATTTTTAGAGTTTTTCTGTAATTTTTATTTTGGAAAAGGACTTTTTATTTTGGAGTATTTTGCACCCTATATCAACATTTCGGGGTTTCACAGAATAAATTAACGGACCTATATTATTATATTTTTGGGATTCTGGAACATTGCTCGTTATGATGGTATTTTTAGTTCTGTCGGTAGCGGTTCGTACGTGAACATGATTGTGTACATAACTTTACTAAATAAAAAGAAGAAGAAACAAAGTTCTCTGTGTAGGTGCTCCACATTTTTTATTTAATACTTGTTTGAGTTCCTTAACAACCAAGATAACCAAAATTACATATATAATTTACGGTGGCCTCTAAGTCAATAGAATGGTACACGCTACCGTCTTAAAAACATGCCTAAACTATCCTCTACATAGAAACGCAGCCCTCCCATTTCAACCTATACATGCATCCTGGTCTGTTTGTAAGCATACTTCTTAACTGATAATATGAATGATACAGATGCCAAAAATCTTACTCTCACATTGGCAACTAGCCTTGAAGGAAAAAATATATAAGAGACCATGCAAAGGACTAATACAGTACCTGGTAAAATATATGAGTTTGCCTTGCTAGTTGCTATTACACTGATTCCATCGCTAATTACATATTGGTTTTCTTTTAAGAATCTTAAGACAAATTCATGCATCCCAATATGTTTTAAAACTATGCAAAGTGATATAAATTAACGTTTAGAAATGAATATACCCCTTCAATATGCAATCATGCTAAATAAAGAGCTGAACCACATGATACCAACTGCAGTCAGCTCATGTTAAGAAGACACAGATATCATTAATGTGATTCATCTAAGTAGTAGTATTCTTCTATCGTTGGGTTATTAAGGGACGTGAAATATGAGCATTTAGTAGAAATAGCAGCAGTCAAACAAAACAATTGTGAAAAAGTGAACATGACGTAAAGACTTGCCTTATCTCTTCCAGCACTAATCAAGATTGCTGCATCACTAGAAATTGATACGGAAGTCGCCGCCGAAAGATGTTTTTTATCAAGCTCCTTTGACCAGTTTTTTCTTTCTAAATTCCAAACTCTTATGCTTGCATCATTACACGCAGAAAACAATTGGACAAGCCAAATACTTGGAGTCAAATAACATATACATATATCAATCCCAACAACTTGAAACTCTTGCAGTAATAATTTGTAACAATTAAAGTATTTGGAACCTGAATCTGATAGTTGGATAAGATATAATCAAGCACCTTTGAAGTACATTATGCATGCAGTATATTATGTCAAGTTAATATTAGCCTTTAGTTTCGTAGGAATTAGTGAATTACACATACAGGTCAACTGGACTTGCATCATTAGAAACTCATTTTGGCTGAATCAATAGCTATCATGCTAACCAGAGCATACAAAACTTCCACTAAGAATCCTAACAGAGTTGTATTGTTCTTTCTTTCAAGTTTACAGTCAAGTTTAATGCCAAGTACAGACTTAAGTTACTATTTTTCAAAGCTGAAGTTCAAACAAAAGCCATTCGCATTATCACAAGTACAGAAAAAACTTGCCATACCCCACAAATAAAGCAACCAAAGTGGTTAGTATAAACTTAGGGGATTGTTTTAAGGATGATGTGGTTTTTTTTTTTGAAAGGTATTCAAATGCCATCTTCCTTGATTAATTCACTGTATATTTTATTGTGTATATATATCTCTACCTGAAGTCAGACTACTAAGTATACATGTTGAAGTAGTTTCATTCTGTTGGTAAAAGCTCAACATGGTAACCATCTGGAAATCCTAATCCCGGAGTTCGAATAATATTTCCTCCTTTAATCGTTTTCCATCTATACTTTGTAACCAAGCAATGGATGACAACAACCATTTGAAGTTTAGTGAAATTCATTCCTTCACAAAATCTCATCCCATCACCGAAGGCCATGAAATTTTTAGTGTTGGATTAATTTTTCTTTTGTTTGGGCAAATATGTTAAATGTACATTGCTGTTATAGTTAAGGTTTTAACAATAAGTGAAATTTACAATTTATTGAAGGGCTAAATTGTAAAAATGGAATAATTGATTTTGTCGGTTATTAAAAAGGTGTTGGTCCCCGAGAATACGTACGCTTCTTTTATTTCTTTCCTCCCCGTCAGAAATAAACACCGAGAATCAGAAGAAACGGTATTCTTGGAAGATCACAACATCATTCAAATTGGAACAATGGATTCCGGTACGTTTCCGCAATCTCCTTTTGTTTATGATTTCATTTCTCTTGAATTGATTAGGGTTAGGGTTGAAAAAAAAATCATTCAAAATTGGTATCAGAGCAACCCTAAATTGATTCACGAGGATTTGCCTGTTGAACATATAAATCTGCGTTTACAAATCAATATGATTTTGGGACTTGAAAATGAAGTTTAACGCCTTGCATCTTGTCTTATTTATCGATGGTATTTTATTCTGTTAAAATACCTAGGCATGGAATTAATATCAGGCACTGTTCAAACATTGACTTAGTTCCAATGCTTTATGCAAGTAAAGGGATTTATTTGAACCATGTCATTGTATCGATCATCATTACATGCAGTACAATATGAATTTGTAATTATTATTAACTTTTGTCCTACATGCCTAACTTTTGTCCTACATGCCTGGGAATTTTCTAATTTGTGACTGCGTTTAGAAATGTATTCAGTTTTGACTTTGGAAACGTAGGGAGAATGCCTGCCATATTAAATCAAGTTCGCACCTTGTATCTTTACATAAGAAACTGTAGACTCAAATCTTTTCATTAGTATCCACTTTCTGGATTGATAAATAATGCTAATGAAAGTAATATATATAGACAAGTGTTTAGAGTTAATAATTCTGCACTTAAGTATATTAATGTGGCTGCCCATTTCTAATATGTTATGGACGTCTAAAATAAGGCAGCATGGACTTTTCAACATAGACTTTAACATGTACCAGTGCATTAAGAGAAAGCATGGTATGTTATTTTATGAAAGCATAATTGCTCTACTCCATGTGTTATCCCTTGCCTGTAGCAAAAGTGCATTCGCTCATCCTTGTATGAAGCTTTATAAATGTCTATACTTGCCTACCTTGATTAGACATTTTAGTTGCACATGCGAATGTGTATGCTATTTAAGTATATATTTATATATATATATCATTCAAGATTGGTTTCTGTGCAAGTTTGATATTTAAATGGATTGATTGAAGCAAAATATCACCAAAGTGATCGCTTTTGTGTAGATTAGTCTAATTAAAATATCAAACTAATTGTGTGTATGTAATTCATGCATTTACTAACAAACCCAAAGGTGAATTAGTATTTGGCAGAATTTCATGCATGGTTATGGCGATAAATATGTGATAATTATAAGGTATTTTATGTGAGCAATATGTTTATCCAAAGATTGCATATTGTTTGACAAAACTTATTATCAATATTTGATCGCTACAACAAGAGTACCGTTTACAATTAATATTACTGTCCAAAGACTTGATATTAATGATGTGTCTGGTATCTTGAGATGGGATTAACCTATATTTGAATTTATTGTTTCATATGGATTATTAATTATATGAGCATGTTATTCATATAATTGCCATGTTCTCTTTTCAGCTGTTGCTACTGTATCTGCTAATCTAAATTCAGTACCGGTCCTTAATGGTAATAACTTTAAGGACTGGAAGGAGAACATTTTAATTGTTCTGGGCTGCATGGATCTAGACCTTGCATTAAGGATGGATCGGCCTGCTTCTCTTACGGATACTAGCTCCTTAGAAGAAAGGAGAATTTTTGAGAAGTGGGACCGTTCAAATCGCATGAGTCTTATGATTATCAAACGCGGCATACCTGAGGCTTTTAGGGGTGCGATATCCGAAGAGATCACCGATGCCACAGCTTTTCTTGCTGAAATTGAGAAACGCTTTGCGAAAAGCGATAAGGCAGAAACAAGTATTCTTTTAAAGAAACTTATTTCTATGAAGTTCAAAGGCAAGGAAAACATAAGGGAGTACATTATGGAAATGTCTCACCTTGCTTCAAAATTGAAGGCACTAAAACTTGAGCTTTCGGATGACTTGCTTGTGCATTTAGTGCTTATCTCTCTTCCACCACAATTCAGTCAATTCAAGGTCAGTTATAACTGCCAAAAGGAGAAGTGGACTCTTAATGAGCTCATTTCATATTGTGTTCAAGAGGAAGAGAGATTGAAGCAAGATAAGACTGAAAGTGCTCATTTGGCAACCACCTCTAAAGGTAAGGGCAAGAAAAGAAAAGCTAAGAATGAAGCTGCTAATGATCCAGATCAAAAGAAACCACAAAAGGAAAAGGAAGGTTGTTTCTTTTGCCATAAACCTGGACACATGAAGAAAGAATGTACCAAATATCATGCATGGCGTGCAAAGAAAGGTACGTTTCTTACTTTGGTCTGTTCTGAGGTAAATTTATCTTCAGTACCTAGAAACACTTGGTGGATAGATTCTGGCGCTACTACTCATATAAGTGTTTCTATGCAGGGTTGCCTGAGCTACCGAAAGCCAACTGATGGTGAAAGACACATCTTTGTAGGGGACGGACAATCGGTAGAAGTAGAAGCAATTGGACATTTTAGATTGTTATTAGAAACTGGTTTTTATTTGGATTTAAAAGACACATTTGTTGTACCGTCATTTAGACGGAATTTGGTTTCTGTTTCTGTGTTGGACAAATTTGGATATTGTTGTTCATTTGGAAACAATTAGTTTAGTTTGTCTTCGAATTCATATGTTGTTGGAACTGGTTATTTAAATGCTTATGACAATCTTTATTTGTTAGAAACAGTTGCATCCTATAACGAAACCTTGCATGTAGAATCACGTGGTACTAAGCGTAAATTAACTAAAGAAAATTCAGCATCTTTGTGGCATAAGCGCTTAGGTCATATCTCAAAAGATAGAGTTGAGCGCTTAGTGTCTAATGGCATTTTAGAATCCCTTGACTTCACAAACTTTGATGTTTGTGTAGATTGTATCAAGGGAAAACAGACCAAAACTAAAAGATTGGGTGCCTATAGATCTTCAGACGTCTTAGAATTAATTCATACAGATATTTGTGGGCCTTTCCCTACGGAATCTTGGAATGGCCAACAGTATTTCATAACATTCATAGACGATTACTCACGTTATGGGTACCTATATCTCATTCATGAAAAATCGCAATCACTGGATGTGTTCAAAGCTTATAAAGCTAAAGTTGAGAATCAACTCAACAAAAGCATTAAAAGTGTCAGATCTGACCGTGGTGGCGAGTACTATGGTAGATATGATGGCTCCGGTGAACAACGTCCAGGACCGTTTGCTAGATTCCTAGAGGAATGCGGTATTGTCCCACAGTACACCATGCCAGGATCACCTAATATGAATGGTGTTGCTGAAAGACGAAACCGAACTCTTAAGGATATGGTAAGGAGTATGATTGCTCATTCCACCTTACCTGAGTCTCTCTGGGGAGAAGCATTAAAAACAACAGCTTATATTCTCAACAGAGTACCAACTAAAGCAGCTGCAAAAACACCTTATGAGCTTTGGACAGGTCGAAAGCCTAGTCTAAAGCACTTTCATATTTGGGGATGTCAAGCTGAGGCAAGGCCTTATAGGCCACATGAAAAGAAACTAGATTCCAAAACAGTGAGCAGCTACTTTATTGGTTATTCTGAGCGTTCTAGGGGCTATAAATTTTATGATACCATAGCAAGGAATATTTTTGAGACGGGAACTGCAATATTCTTTGAGGAAATTGAGTTTGGGGGGAGAAATAAAGTTAAAGACATTACTTTTGAGGAGGACTTGGATTCAAATCCAGTTCCTATTATCACTTTTGACAACTTTCAGTTGCCTGCACCTGTCATTGATCAAGAAGTGTATCAAGAACCTCAACAAGATAATGTTATACAACCCCTTAATCAAAATGAAACCATTGTTCCTGAAGAACAAACTGAACAACCTCAAGAACTAGTGCCATTAAGAAGGTCCATGAGAGAAAGGAGAAGTACTATTTCTGATGATTATATTGTATTTCTCCAAGAGCAAGAGAATGACAATGGGATGATGGAAGATGATCCAATCAACATTCATCATGCCATGAAAAGTTCTAATTCTCAAAAATGGATAGATGCCATGAATGAGGAGTATAAATCAATGCAAGACAATAAAGTTTGGGAACTTGTCCCATTACCAGAAGATGCAAAACCAATTGGTTGTAAATGGATATTTAAAACCAAGAGGGATGCAAAAGGTAATGTGGAAAGGTATAAGGCACGTCTTGTAGCAAAAGGCTATACTCAGAAAGAAGGCATCGATTTTATAGAGACTTTTTCTTCAGTTTCATCGAAAGACTCTTTTAGGACAATTATGGCACTTGTTGCTCATCTTGATCTTGAGTTACATCAGATGGATGTTAAAACAGCGTTTCTCAATGGAGACATCGATGAGACAATTTATATTGTTCAACCAGAAAACTTTGTATCAGGAGATCCAAAGAATATGGTCTGCAAATTAAGAAAATCCATCTATGGACTTAAGCAAGCTTCTCGTCAATGGTACCACAAATTTCATCAAGCGATCATCTCGTTTGGTTTTGAGACGAATATTGTTGATGACTGTGTGTATCACAAGTTCAGTGGGAGTAAACATATATTCCTGGTTTTATATGTCGACGACATTTTGCTTGTCACTAACGATATAAGCTTACTGCACGAAACCAAGAAATTTCTATCCAAACATTTTGAGATGAAAGATCTTGGGGACGCCTCTTTTGTATTAGGTATTCAGATACTTCGAGACCGTTCTTGAGGTATTCTTGGATTGTCACAAAAGAGCTATATTGATAAAGTACTCAAAAGGTTTGGCATGCAAGATTGTAGACCAGGAGATACCCCTGTCGCTAAAGGAGATAAATTCAGTCTTAGCCAGTGCCCTAAAAGTAATCTTGAAATTCAAGAAATGCAAAAGATTCCCTATGCTTCAGCTGTTGGGAGTCTAATGTATGCTCAAGTATGTACACGCCCAGATATTGCATACATTGTTAGGATGTCAGGCAGATACTTAAGCAACCCTGGTATAGACCATTGGAAGGCAGCCAAGAGGGTTATGAGGTATCCTCAGAGAACAAAAGATTACATGCTCACTTATAGAAGATCAGATCATTTGGAGGTCGTAGGATATTGTGATTCAGATTTTGCGGGATGCCAAGATAGCAGAAAGTCTACATCAGGCTATATTTATCTATTGGCTGGAGGAGCTATATCCTGGAAATGTGTCAAACAGACACTTGTAACTTCTTCTACCATGGAAGCAGAATTTGTAGCATGTTATAAGGCATCAAACCATGTAATATGGCTACGTAACTTTGTCACTGGGCTGCGCATTTTGGAAAATGCAGAAAGACCATTGAAGCTATATTGTGATAATAAGTCAGCAGTGCTATATTCTAATAATAATAGAAGCTCAACTAAGTCAAAACATATTGATATAAAATTCTTAGTTGTGAAAGAAAGAGTGTAGAGTGGACATATTTGTATAGAGCATATTGGAACAAACTTCATGATAGCGGATCCGCTCACAAAAGGTTTACCACCCAAGGTCTTTCATGAGCACACTGCTCGTATGGGTGTTGTACTATTAGAGGATATCATGGTTTAGTGGGAGTTTGTAATATATATGCTTTATGTTTACCTTGAGACATTTATGTATTCGGTTTTCTGATCAGAAGTAAAGTATTCAGTTCATTCACTCTGTTTACTATTTTGATTCTGACCTCACTTAAGTTTAAGGAGGACCAATTGAAATATATATACGTGTTTGATTCACATTACATGTGATTTTTTGTGATACGTATATATGATAAATCTATGTCATTTAACTGTATATATGTGTGTGACCATTGATGGGTTTAGTCATGATTAATATGGCAGAAACCACTGTGATCCTATATAAATATGGTTAATGGACGAGATTGTTAAAGATTACCTTTATTTAATAGCAAATTTTGAGCTCATAAGGTTGTACGTTTATAAGTAAACATATGTTGCCCAAGTGGGAGATTGTTGGATTAATTTTTCTTTTGTTTGGGCAAATATGTTAAATGTACATTGCTGTTATAGTTAAGGTTTTAACAATAAGTGAAATTTACAATTTATTGAGGGGCTAAATTGTAAAAATGAAATAACTGATTTTGTCGGTTATTAAAAAGGTATTGGTCCCCGAGAATACGTACGCTTCTTTTATTTCTTTCCTCCCCGTCAGAAAGAAACACCGAGAATCAGAAGAAACGGTATTCTTGGAAGATCACAACATCATTCAAATTGGAACAATGGATTCCGGTACGCTTCCGCAATCTCCTTTTGTTTATGATTTCATTTCTCTTGAATTGATTAGGGTTAGGGTTGAATTGAAATTACTCCAACATTTAGACCCACCATTTAGTTATGCTTCAGTGTTTTTCTGAAATTGTGTATTCGTTAATATGGATCTCCATCAGTGCTTTTCTGAAAATGCCTGGAACAATATTCACCAAACGGGCAGTTTCATTGATGACCTGTAACGTAAAAGTCATTGATTTATAATCCTGCCAAGTAATTTCAGATTATGGGTCCTCGCGGTTCCTTTTTATGGCTTCGTGCCCTTATATGAGTTCCTCTAAAATTTTAGTATGATCTATTTGGTTTGCTTTTCCTTCCTACTAACATTTTTTTAAGAACCTTCAATGCTTTTCTCCTTCCCTTTAAACATTTGTTGTATGATGTTCCTGGAATGTTCAATGGAAAAGAGACGAGCCCTTTAATGAAAGAAACAAAACTAAGTCTGAGATTCTCTTATAAAGTTAAAGGATCATAACTGATCAACTTTTTAGCAGTGAGATCGAATATGATGAAAATAATAGTCCCACATCGGAAAATATGCAACTATGATCCTGAATATAAACTAAGATGTTCCTCATCACATTGCCAATTGGTTTTGTGATAATAAGGGGATTAATAAAAAATCCAACAGAATATCACTGTGGCTAATCCCTCTTTGAGATCAACGCTATTAGGCTGCAGTGACCAGGTTTGAAGATTAATGTTAGTCGGCTTCTCAATATCACTCAGTAACCTTTTTTTCATGCTTTCAGGACCAAATAATTTAAGCACTAGACGCTTCAAATATTTGTACAGAAAGCCATTCAATTCCCCTATATTATTACGACCAAATATTTCAGTGAATGTATCTGGATACAACCTCTGGAACAACTTTGTGAATTGTTCAACTCATGATCAGTTGATACAATGATTGGTCGCCCAACTAAACTTGCTTTGAATATAGGATCATATCTGTTCATACGCTCTTTTGTGAAAGGATGTAGTATGTCAAATGTTATTCTGGGTGCAAAAAATTGAAATGCCTCGCTAAGAAGAGGAAAGCCCTGGGATACAGGTGGCAGTTTTCCATTGCATTTTGGATTCCTCCATCTACATAGAGCATGACCCTAGGCTTTAACAGTTGTATTGATACCCCTTGCTTCTTCAATAGCTTTCTTTGACAGCTTGCTATGTTTGGATATACCCACCCACACTCTCCATGTTTGTCATAAACTTCTTCTACCAACTCTTTAAATTTACATTATCAATGCTATATCCTCTAGCATCTATTCTGACTGCTATAGACAAGCTACCAGAGTACTGGTTTGTTGAAAAGTCTGCAAAGTATGATGAACTAGCTAGCAAGTGAAAAATATACCACAGAACCCTTCCTCCTTTTTCTTTTCTTTTCGAGTAGATATTGAAGCAAACACGTACTTGAGCACAATACCGAAGTTGAATATTATGAAAATTTGGATTGTATGTTATATAGATTGTATGAAAATTTGGATTGTATGTTATATAGATTGTATGAAGATTGTTGTTATATAGATTGTATGAAAATTTGGATTGTATGTTTTTTTTAGTTAGATAAATTTGCTTAAGAGAAATAAAAATAAAGCCACTAAATCGACATTTTCATGGTTATCCTTAGTCAATTTTCTTTTATGTGTTCTACATCATGAGAAAGCCATTCTTTACATAGCTTCGTCTCCAAAACCAAAATCCCAGGATTATGAAGGAAATCCATTTAAATCTCTGTCATTTTCACCCATTTTTCATTCCCTTATCCAAATTACTTCAACCACTTACAATTCCCTTACTTACTGGTCACTCAAAAGTGACGACTTAACCTGTTGAGTAGTTCGTTCTTAATTGTGACTAACTAATCAAACGTTACTATTTTATGTTAGATTTCACTTCATCTCTACCAAAGACGTTTTAGTTTTAATTAGTTGAATTCGCAGATTGACAACTCTACTAAGGATGTAATTCTTCAATCATTACTAGGGCAACTGCAAAGCCACCCAAATTCGCATTCATATCAACCATATTTCTATACCTACCCTTATGCCCTACGCTACTAATTCATCAAATAAACGTGATTTTAACTTTGATCATTATTACATATACGGACCTACAAAAATTCACCCAATCATTGAAAATAAGTTTCATACCTGGCATACTGAGGGGTGGAGTAGTGACTGTCGATTCAAGAGGCAAAGCAGCAATTATCGATTTAAGGGGAGCAGCAGCGACGAGCAAATTTGAGGGGTGGAGCCATGATTTTTGGTGCAGTGAATTTTCGGCATAGGTGGCGAAGTAGTGTTGTATTTAGAAGAAAGATTGGATTTCAAAAGAAATTCGGTGAAGAAATAATCTTACGGAGAAGAAACAGGGTTACGAAGAGAAAATATCGTCGAAGCAAAAAAAATACGTGAAGGGGGAAACATCCCACTAAAATTTTGTAAAGGGGGAACATCCCGCTAAAATTTCGTAAATGGGAAAACATCCTGCTAAAATTTCATGTAGTGTAAGCATGGATTGGTTTGAACAGTTGGATTAATGATACATCTACGGTTGGGATTTTATTTATGATGATAGCGCTGAGCCGGATTGTATATATGTAAAGCTACGCTTTTAACTGGTGTTGCACGTCAAAACACTAGAATTCCCACTGCAACACAACATTCAGTCTAATGCAACAACATATTAATATTGTTGCAGAAGATCATAGAAATCATAGCTTTCGCCACACTTTTCATGCAACACCTACAAATTAGTGTCGAATATGCCCACTTTTGTAATAGTGATATTAACATTATTTTTTTATTTGTTAAATATTTCAAAATAACAAACTAAATATAATACAGTCAATCAGACCATCTATGGGTTTTTAAACAACAGTGTGGTGAGCTAACAGGCACCGTACAACATTTATGATAATTAAAATAGATAAAAATCAATACTGGCAATCTATATATCAGTTATAAAATAAATAAGTGTACAAATATTTTAGTGAGAGAGTTCTCACATTGAATTCCACTCCGTCAGTCTTTAATGAAGGATCTTGTTTTTAAAATAAATTAAACAGGCATTTAATTTAGCTAAAAATTCGGCTTGCTCTGTTTCCGTTCTAGTCAGTTTCATGATGTAGTGTTTGTT
The DNA here is from genome assembly GCA_030737875.1 of Allium sativum. Taxonomy (NCBI): domain Eukaryota; kingdom Viridiplantae; phylum Streptophyta; class Magnoliopsida; order Asparagales; family Amaryllidaceae; genus Allium; species Allium sativum. The sequence goes on from CM060916.1 coordinate 204,973,454, forward strand.
GTCACGATCACAACGCAACTGAATTCATCGGATTTCGATCTCGTATGAAAATGGTACAATAATTTATACATTGATTACATAATTAAAATAATTAATTAATAATTAATCACTAATTACCCTAATTAAAACTAATCCCTTCTTCCACCGTTAATCTCCCCGGAGCAAAACCGATCTTGCCTCCTCCCCTTTGACCAAGATCGCATGCCGCGTGGGGCCCTCCGCTGCCAATCAGACCCCATCACGGCGATCGCCATCGAACCCCCCTCCAGCGCCGAGAATGGCGGCGCCTCCGATCACCTTCCCTGGCCTGAAAAGGACTTCGAACGGCGGGCCTTCCAGCATCGAAATCGAGCAAAACATCTCATTAAAATCGATCATCTTGGTATAAAATTGAAGAGTAGAAGAAGCACTACAAATTTTGTACAATAAGTTTTGAAATTCATGCAACAGATTAGGAGAAAAAGGAAGAAGAAGATGGGAGCTATGGTGGCCATCCATTCCTAGGGACGGTGGTAAGGTTATGAGGGAAAGAGAATGAGGGTTTCCTTTAATATATATTATATTTAATATTTAATTAATTCCAAAAAAAATTGTTTATCTTTACGCATTCCAAATCACACCCAACGACTGTTGTCTCTAACCAAATACCCCCATTCTGGACACAATGGAATATGTTTTGCAAGCAAATTCGACTGTTTCGATCAGTTTTTATCGAAATTAAAATATAAATTAATATAAACTCAATATTAAATTCCACCGTACATTTTAATTTACTGGGGCCACATACTGACTCCAAAAATTGTAAAAATTGAAATCTAACTATGTTTTGATGATACAGTCCTAACAAAATTAATCTCGTCGAATTTGGAGAACGTTTAAAAATGGCCTTTAAACTAGCTTATTAAATTTAAATTGAAATTGAAAACGCGTTTAAATTTACTATGCTCACTTACTAAGTCCAAATGACTTGAAATTTTAAACCTTACAATAATTTGATGTTCCGAATCCAACAAATGTGGTTTCATCGAAAATGGAGGTCATTTGCAAAATGGCTATATTTAAGTGCTATATATTATTAAATATATATAAATTCTATAGTGACTATTTTAAATTTTAAACTAGACATAACTTTCAATTTATAAAGTGAATTCTAAATTTCTTACGCTCGTTAGAAAATTATTATCAAACAGATTCTAATGGTTCTTGTTTTACTGAAATCCAGTTTATTCTGAATTCAGTACATTCAATTGAAATTTAAAATCAAATTTTCAAATTACCATGTCATTTCAAGAACGTTTTATATACGTTCAAACTTTGATTTCAATAAAATTTTCATCATTTATTCTTAAAATAAATCGTATAAAATATTTAATTTCTATGAAAATCAATTAAAAATAAAAATTAAATTGGCTCCAAAAATACGGGTTGCTACAACCTCCCCCACTTAAAACTTTTTCGTCCTCAAAAAAGAAACAGAGCTGAAAGTTGTTTAACTAACCAACTCAACTTTCATTTTGGCGCTTATTCTTCAACTTTTCAGTTTCTAAGAATTTCTCTGAAATTTGGCTAGCAACCTAAATTTCTGAAATTTTTTCCATAACCTCCTTTGTACGAGGAGGGTCTGAAAAATTTAGTGGGCCATATTAGGTACCCAATAAATCCTAAATTGCATACATAACAAATGTGCACCCCCCATAATAATTTATAAGCCCTGAAACCCACGTCCAAAAATTAAAACGAAAGAGACAAGTGTATTTTGTCATCTCCCTGACCTGTGTAGGGTTTGTTATTTAATCCCATCATTTTTCCTTTATATGTTGTTAAATCCATAGTCAATCTTCAGCTCAATCTGTAAATCGGTCCCTGCCATATAAACATCTTACTTGTACGGTAATCCAAACCTCTCATATAAGCGCCAAATGCTTATATGGAATATGATATGTTGTGCAGTTAAAGTGCTTAGCGATTCTGTAGCGGTTGAGGTCCAAAAAGCTGTAGCAGGGATAAAGCGGGGAAATAGCGGGGATATAGCGGAGGTGAAAAAAAGTACATTAAATATAAAATTAAGTATTTTAAAATTAATTAATTATCATTCTCACAACATTTGTATAGAAGAAACTAATATCTATTAAACTTGTATAATAAAATCAAAGAAAACCATGGTTAAACACATTAGAATTGATGACTATAATAGATTTCTACCATATATTTGACACTTATATGTTAAAATTATCTCTTTACACTAACTATATCAATTTGAGGTAACTAGTCAAATCAAGCTTCATACACTAATATTGCTTAAGCGGGAGCTAAAAAGCATTGATTTAGCGGGTGCAGCAGAAAATAGCGGGGGTTTAAGTAGGACTTCTATTCATCAACGCTAAATAGAAATACCGTGGCAGTTGAAGGTGCTACGGGCTATAGCGGGGATTTTTAGGGTCTTAAGCGGGGGCTTTAACTGCACATATGATATGATATGCTGTCATCCATGAAGTATGTCATGCGGTGTGGTTCATAATTTATTAGTTACAATCCTATGGTGTACGTTGTATTTCACATAGAACAACCATCACATTGCATCTAAATCATTCACAGTAGTCACACCATATATATATAATAAAATTGCGCAACCAACTCATCAAGTTGCACCTGTTTATCGGGCACACAATTTATTGTTGAATCTCGCTATATAGCGTTTTGACTATGCTAACTATACATAAGCATATATATTATATCGACTAACTCTGTTTTGCAGGAAGATATTCGACAAACAGATTCAAGAACACAAAATGAAGATTATATATGTTGTAAGAGTATATTAGTCCTAGATTTTCATGTTAAAGTCTTCCTTGGTGATTACACACACATAAAATATAATATATATATATATATATATATATATTCATATTTAAAGAGGCAAGGAATAAGTTTTGCCCAAAAAATAGACGTTTGAAATAAATCAGACAAACTGAGACAAAAATAAATTTCTCATAATATTTAGACGTTTACTCTGAATTTTTCAGACGTCTATATCTGCTCTGAAATGAACTATTTCCTTGTTGTTTTATTTTTAATTCAAAACAGACATCTGAAATTTATATTTAGACATCTGATTACGAAGGGTTGCAACTTATTATGAAGAGTCACAACTTTCTAATTCATTTCTCTTAATGAAATCTCTTTGTGATCAGTTGTAACTCTTTGTATATCATAAATAGAGACTTGATTAACTGATCCAATCACCGAATTTCATTCTAACTATTTATATCTTACTCAAAGCTCTCTAATTTCTAAAAGCACACTATTTACAATATAATCTTCCATAATCGTTTACAAGCTTCACGTCTATCATCAAGGAAAGGCTATAGGAAGGGTGTACTACATATTGACATATCCGTGTTAACAAGAACACAAATAAGTCATCAATTATTCTGTATTAAGAAGGTCCTCTTCAGCAATTGAGTCAAGAAATCCAGTTCGGCTGTGAACCTATTCCTCCGGGTAAAGTGAGGGTGTTAGTGTTAGTGAAATACCAGAAGTGAATATGGGAATGGACGTAGGACAGTAGTCCAAACCAGTATAAATCGATCGTGTGATTTTTACTTACTACTCTGTTATATACATTTCATTTTATGCTCCATTCTACACGATCCTACCGCTGCTTAGTCACTTTCAATTGGTATCAGAGCAAGGCCATCCTATAACCGTAACATCGTTATTCGATACTTTGAGAAAATGGAGAATAATCCAAGTACTAGCTCAACTACATTTGCCGAAGAACAATCTACTCAAAGACCACCTTTATTCAATGGACTATACTAAAACTATTGGGCTACGAGAATGAGGATATATATATATATATATATGCAAGAAGGTAGTTTTAGTGCATGGAATGCTACTCAAAAAGAATTCACGGCACCTACAACTGAATATTCAGCTTGGACGATAATTTAAAAAGATGAGGCTAATGCAAATGCAAAAGCTATGAATATGCTATATTGTGCCCTGGATAGAAATGAATTTAATCGTGTTAGCATTTTTGCACATCAGCATATCAAATAAGGGAAACATTCAAAACTATCCATGCAGGAACAAGCAATGTCAAACTGACAAAGATTTCAATGCTCAAAAAACCAGTTCCAGAACTTCAAGATGAGACAAAATGAAACTATCAATGAAATGTACTTAAGATTTCAAGACATTTTACATGAATTAATAGGACTAGAAGAAAAATATAGTGACTTTGATATTATGTCAAAAGTACTAAACTCTCATACTGACGACTCGGAAAGAAAAGTACTAGCCATTGAGGAAGCTAATGATTTATCAGCTATGAAACCAGAAGAACTCATAGGCAATCTCGTGTCTTATGAAGTAAATCTTCAAGAAAAAAAGGAACTAGCACAAGAGAAAAAGAATGTGGCCTTTCATGCCGATAAAGAGGAATCTGAGTCAGAAGATGAAGATCTAGCCTTTATTGCCAAAAAAAGAAATTTCTAAAATAGAAAAGGAAATTTTAAGAACACCTCAAGCAAACCTTCATCCTCAAATTTAGATTGTTTTAATTGTCACAAGAAGGGTCATATGGTAAAAGACTATCCAGAAATGAAAGAAAACCAGGAAAACTTCAACAACAAGAATAAGAAAGAAAAATTCAAAAAAAAAAGGCTTTTTCTGTAAGATGGGATGACTCCGATTCAGATTCATCAGACAGCGATAGCAAAAGTGAAAATGAACAAGCAAATTTGTGCTTCATGGCTCAAGAATATAAACTAAGTGATTAATCTTATGAAGAGTTAATAGAAGTTAATGCTAAATTATTAAACGTTATAAAAACTCTAAAGAAAAAGCTTAAAGAAACTCGTGAAAATCGGAATAACGCTAAATTTGAAAGAGACAAGCTAAAAGATGAAAAAATAATCTTAGAAGAAGAACTTGAAAAGGTTCAAGAGACTCTTACAAAATCAGATAGTCAGCTTTCGCTTTTGATCAAGAAATTAAAACTCAAAAGACAAAGAATGACAAAATTAGTTCTGAAAATCACATGTTGAAAACTGAAATAAAAGAATTAGAATTAGAAAATAAAAGTATTCAAACTAAATTAGAAAGTATCTCTAAAAATGTATTAAACTTCAATAAAGGAAGAGAAAATTTATCGAAAATTATAGAAAATTCTCGACCATCTTCAAATAGAAATGGTTTAGGATTAAGAAAAGAATCAAAAATTCCTCCAAAGAAAAATCAAAACTAAAGAGGAAAATTGATTCAAAAATTAAAAATAAACCAAAACCTATCAAAAGGATTGAGATATGGGTTCCAAAAACTAATAATAGGTTGATTAGGAACAAACATATCAATTCATTTATGGAATTTGTGCATAATAATAAAAATTATTTGTACAAAAGGGATGCTAAACCCACTTGGGTTTGGCTTCCTAAGATCTAACTCTTAGGACCCTATCAAAAAATGGTACCAATGTGCTTATTAATATTTTTTGCAGGTCCCACTCAAAAAGAGAAAATGGATCTTAGACAGTGGTTGCTCAAAACACATGACCAGAGACAAAGATATGCTTACCAACATTTCATACTTTGATGGTGGCTCTGTTACCTTCGGAGATAACTTAAAAGGCTTTATCATTGGCAAAGAAGAGTATACAACTATGGTATTTAAAATTTACCCCTTATTACAAGTGTTTCCTTAGTTAAAAACTTAAAACATAATTTACTTAGTATTAGTCAATAGGGAAAAAAATTTATAAGGACAAATGAATTAAATAATTTATCCATAAGGACACCACCTAAGAAATTTATCCAGAAGGACAACTAATAGCCCAGCCCAACAAAACCATTGTCTTCGTTTATTTCCTCTATCGCGTTTACTAATTTTACTTCCTCCTTCGTTTATAAAAGTTTGAGAATTAGGGTTTATTTCTGTGATCGATAAAAATAGCGTTCGTCCATCGCGTTTATTAATTTTACTTCCTCCTTCGTTTAAAAAAGTTTGAGAGTTAGGGTTTATATCTGTGATCGATAAAAATGGCGACTGATAACCAATCGACGCAATCTCTGCCTGTGGTGTTTTCCAACGCAAATTAGGGTAAATTCGATTGCTATGATTCGTTTGGCAGAAAATGATTTCGTGATTTTTTTAATTTCGTGAATTCGTCCTAGAAAATCGAAGGAGAAAATTGAAGGAGAAAAAAATCGCTGAAAAAAAAGCTTTTTTTTACGGTGAAGTTAGCAGCAGTTCATAGGTATCATTTTTCCATTTTTTAAGGTATCATTTTTCTTGTATTAATAATGTTATGCTGTTTTGTTTATAATTTTGATACTATATCAGTTTTGTACTTGTACTGTTGCATTAAATTTGCAACTCAATCGAAATTATGTCATTTTATTCAATCAAAGTGGGATGTAAACATTTTTATTCATTAGTTTTCCTTTAAAATATCAAAGCAGTTTTAAGGTATCATTTTTATATTTTTTTAGGTTTCAGTTTATATTTTCAACATGAATTTACATCATAGCAGTTTTTAGGTATCATTTTTATATTTTTTTAGGTATCAGTTTTATATTTTCAACATGAATTTACATCATAGCAGTTTTTAGGTATCATTTTTATATTTTTTTAGGTATCAGTTTTATATTTTCAACATGAATTTACATCATAGCAGTTTTTAGGTATCATTTTTTATTTTTTTAGGTATCACTTTTTTATTTTCTAGTTGAATTTCCAGTATTATGTTGGTATAAGTTTTGATTGGGTATGAAATACTTGTAGATACTGCATATTGCTGGAGATTACTTGAATTCAGGACTGGATTGCATACAAGTAAAAGTAAATGCATGAATGCATGCTTGGAATGAGGAGCAGTGTTGTATGTACTTAGATTCTGTAGGAAAACAACATATCATAGTATATCAGTTATGTATAGTCGTAGGCATCATATGATACAAGTGGTTATTATTGTGTATTATAGAGAATAAACTAATTTTTGTGATAATTGAATTGAATTGAATTGAGTGCTATTGTTTTTTTAATCAACCGGTATTAGTGAGAATATATATTATTTTTGTGAAATTTGAATTGAGTAGGTGGGTGTTAATTTTTTTAACAGTGGGTATCAGTTAGAATTAATGTTGTATATCAAAAAAAGTCAATTACCAAATCAAACAACACAAATCTACCTACTTGCGACAGTTCTCATACACAAAGCCATAAAAATGGTACCTAAAAATAATATAAAAATGATACCTAAAAACTGCTTTAATATTTTAACGACAAAAGTAATACTGAAAATGTTTGAATCACAATTTGATTGATTAAAATGAAATAAATTCAATTGAATTACAAAGCTAGTGCAGCAGTACGGCAACAAAATTAATACAGCAACAAAAAGTAACTAAAAAAAACATAGCGCAGTGAATACAGTAAAAATGATACCCAAAAAAATATTAAAATGATACCTAAAAACTGCAGTAATGTTTTAAATAAAAAGTAGCACAAAAATTACTTAATCACAATTTGATTTTTTAAAATGAAATAGGTTCGACTATAATACATAGATAATGCAACAATACAACAACAAAATAAACACAACATTAAGAACACATCAAACGAATATAAATCAGTGGTAAATAAACAAAAATGATACCTAGAAAAATATAAAAATTATACCCAACTGCTGAAAAGTTGAACATTAAAATTGCAGAACCAAGAGAAGTTATGAATCACCGGTAGAAATTTAAAAAAAACCTAATATCATTTTCTTTAGTTCACAATATTTCTGCACAAATACGAAATATCGACCAAAAAATTGTTGTCAGTGCATTTTTTAATCATGCAATTTATTTATTAAACTCATGCATGTAATGATTTCCTGTTTAATTCTTTCCGATTTAGTGTTCTACAAATAAATATTCAGTTTCTAGTTATCATTTTTAAGTTATTGTAGGTATCATTTTTGGATTTTTTTTTTCAACTGTACAGCTTGTAGATATCATTTTCTTAATGTTGTAGTTATCAGTTTTATACTTTTTTTTTTCACATCACTTCTGCACACATACAAATAACTGATAACTAAAAAAAAATTGATATCAATTTAGTAACTACCCATCCAATTCAGCAATGAGTCAATAAGAAAATTCGTCATCATGTATACAAGCAAGATTAGTATTTCACACATCAATCCAGTCATTACTGAAATTCAAAACATTATCCACTGCATACATTTAAATCTGAAAGAAAAAACACTGTTCTCCAACCAAATACAATATACCACACTTTTTTACTCATTTTTTACAATCTTTTTTCTTAATCTTTTTGCTTATTCCAGTGACAAATCGAACCAAATCCCAGCAGCAAGTCTTCTTCAAACTGCTTCTTTTTTTCCCAACTTCGTCTTTTATTCCTTTTTCAATTAAATACCTTGTAATGAAAGAGGTATCGTTGAAGACTAGTACGATAAGGAGAGTGTCTTCACTACTGGAAAAAAATGAGTAATGTGAAAAAATCAGTTAGCCAAGTAAAAAGATGAAAACATATACTAAAAAACAATAAAACATGCATAATACATTAAAAATGATACCTAAAAGAATATTAAAATGATACCTACAGACTGGTGCACATTAAAAGGAAAGGGAAGAAAATGATAACTTAAAAAATACAAAAATGATACATAAAAACTGCTTTAGTTAATTTTTCCTGAAAACAATACTAACAAAATTTATTACTCAAAAGTAACATTTATACTACTTGAAGCAAAAATTGTTTTATGCTAAAACAATTTTAATTCAACAATGCATTTAAAAACCAATTACAATATGAAAAAAAAATCGAGAATAAAAACCATGAATAATAAAAAAAATAGAGATCTGAAAAAAGGAAAAACTAATACCTGCTTGTATCACAATGAGAATCCATGAATTACCAATAGAAGCACTAAAAATATCGGAGACATTGAAGGAATTGCATGACAAACGCAAAAGGAATCGATGAAATAAGCCCTAAACCTAATCTGCAATTGATTTTTCTATATAATTGACGAGAGATCAATTTTCCGTCGAAGAATTGTGCGTTGATTTAGAATTTCAGATCTCACTAGATTTATGCGATCAGATAAAAAATTTGATTCGAAAATATGGAAGAACGAATCGAGATCAATGATGGCGAGATCCTGATAAATTTTCTTCGACGAGAAAGATTTGATGAAAGAAGGAAATAGCGACCGTGATATACGGATTAAAATTTTGATGGATAATAAGAAATAGCGCACGTGAGATCAGGAAAGGAGGGTGTTGTCCTTTTGAGTAAAATTTAAGTGGGCTGTCCTTATGGAGAAAAAAGCCTTTAATTTTGTCCTTGTAAATATTTTCCTGTAGTCAATAATGTGACAAAGGTTTTAAAATAACATTTTCTAAAATAAATGTAGTATTTCTGACAAAGAACAAAACCTTATTTTGAAGGAAATAGAGATAGAAATATTTATGTTTTAAATATGAAAGTTAATAATAATAAAGAAATGTGCTTGATAGCCAACAACAATGACTCTTGGTTATGGCACAAGCGTTTCTATCATATAAACTTTAAAACTATGGAAAGACTTTCAAAAAAAGAATTAGTAAAAGGATTACCTAAAATAAATTTTAAAGTAAAAAATCTATGTGAAAGATTGTCAAATAGGTAAATTAACCAAATCCTCTTTTAAATCGAAAAAGGTTATTTCAACTTTACAACCGCTAGAACTATTACATATGGATTTATTTGGTCCTACTCAAATTCAATCATTAGACCACAATCGGTATGTATTTGTAATAATTGATGATTTTTCAAGATAAAATGGACAATTTTAATGAAAAATAAAAGTGATACTTTTGGACATTTTAAAGATTTTATCAAAAAGATTCAAAATCCAAAAGATCTAAAAATTAAAAACATTCGTAGTGATCACGGTGGAGAATTCGAAAATGAATCTTTTAAACATTTTTGTAAAAAGAAAGGAATAAATCGTATTTCTTTTCCTAAAACTCCACAAAAAAATTGAGTTGTAGAAAGAAAGAATAAAACTTTACAAGGATGTGCTAGAACCTTACTGAATGGGAGTACTTTACCAAACCAATTTTGGGCAGAAGCTGTAGCAACTTCTTGTTACTGTTAAATCGAATTTCTATTCGTCTTCTAACTAAAAATACACCTTACGAACTTTTTAATGGAAGGAAACCAAACATTTCTTATTTTAAATTTTTTTTGGCTCTAAATGTTTTATTCTTAACACTCAAGATCAACTCAGAAAATTTGATGCAAAAGCTTATCATGGAATTATTGTTGGATATTCAGAACGTAGTAAAGCTTATTGTATTTTCAATAAACGTATTAATGTTATAGAAGAATCTTTACACATATCTTTTGATGAAAACTTTGATAAAAATATAAAGAACAAAGATAATGATGAAATGATTGAAATTACTAGTCTTGACAATACGAAAAAAAATTCCATAGAACATATTAGATCACCTCCCAGAATTTTAAGAGATCATCCTACACAAAACATTATTGGTGAAATTGATTCACATGTTCGAACAAGGAGTCAATTAAATCAAATGGGTCATGTAGCATTTCTTTCAACTATTGAACCCAAAAATCCAAAAGAAGCATCTACGGATGATTACTGGGTAATAGCCATGCAAGAGGAACCAAATCAATTCGAACGTAATAATGTCTGGGAATTAGTACCTCGACCAAACAATCAATCAATTATTGGTACAAAATGGGTGTATAAAAACAAGGCTGATGAACTTGGAAATATTACAAGAAATAAAGCCAGATTGGTAGCTCAAGGATATAATCAAGAAGAAGGTATCAATTATGAAGAAACTTTCGCACATGTAGCAAGACATGAAGCTATACGCATTCTCTTAGCATATGCGAGCTTTCATAATTTCAAACTTTATCAACTGGACGTTAAAAGCACCTTCTTAAATGGTTTTATTAAGGAGAATGTTTGTGTAGAACAACCACTGTTATTTATACATGAAAAATATCCAGATTACGTTTATAAACTTAAAAAGGCCTTATATGGTTTAAAACAAGCACCTCGTGCTTGGTATGAAAGACTTAAAAGTTATTTAATAAATTCTGGTTTTTGAATAGGAAAAGGAGATCAAAATTTATTTATTAAAAATACAAATAAAGATATTTTAATTGTACAAATTTATGTCGATGAAATAATTTTCGGTTCGACTAATGAAAACTTATGTAAAGAATTTTCTATAATTATGACAAACGAATTTGAAATGCCCCATATGGGAGAATTATCATTTGTACTTTCTCGATGTACTAATTAAACAAGTTTCAAATGGCATTTTTATTTATCAAGAAAAATATTATAATAATCTAATTAAATGTTTTGGTCTAGACAACACTTCTGGAAAGCCAACTCCAATGAGCACTTCAGTTCATCTTAATAAAGATGAAAATGGAAAAAGTGTTGATAAAAAAACTATATAGAAGTATGATTGGTTCGCTACTTTATTTAACCGCAAGTCGTCCAGACATAATGACGAGTGTACGTTTGTGTGCACGATTCCAGTCAGATCCAAAAGAGTCACATTTAAGAGTAGTGAACCGAATTCTAAGATATCTTAATAATACTAAGGACTTCGGTCTTTTTTATCTGAAAAGATGTCCATTCGAATTAGTATCTTACAGTAATGCTGATTTTGGTGGATTCTGGACGGATAGAAAAATTACAAGTGGTACGTGCCATTTCATTGGAAAATCACTTGTATCTTGGTTTAGTAAGAAACATAATTGTGTATCACTCTCTACATGTGAAGCAAAATACATATCTGCTGCTTTAGCTTGTGCACGGGTGATTTACATGCAACAAACACTCAAAGATTTTGGAGTAAATTTAAGCAAATCAACAATATATTGTGATAATACAAGTGCAATAAATTTATCAAAAAATCCAATAAAATACTCGAGAACTAAACATATAGACATCCGACACCATTTTTTATGTGATAACTTAGAGAAAGAAATTATAAATTTAGAACATATCTCAACTGAAAATCAGATTGTCGATATATTCACTAAGCCTTTATTAGAAAATATTTTCATTAAACTAAGATAGGAACTAGGGATATTGTATGTTAAAGATATATAGTTTACTATAAACAAATTTCATAAAGTAAGTTTACGTATATATATATATATATATATATATATATATATTAACCTATTTGCTAAACTTAGCTTATTCCTACAAATACTCTCTTTACTTAGAGTATTTCTCTGGTTAAAATTACCTGAAACACAAACCACATACTTTCTTTAAATCTCTCCTATATAAGCTTATATTTTTTTTCCCTCACTCTAAACACAAAGAATAAACTTAAACAAAGTTTAAGAATCAATCATGTCTTCAAACAACTCGAATTTGTCCATTAACAATACTTTCACAATGGATAGTTCTTCTGATTCTAAGCAATTTCCAACATCAACTCCAAGACATGAACCGCCGTATCGATAGGGAGACTATCACACTACGTTTACTCCTGAAGCAAAGAAGGCAAAAAGAGTGCTATTTCATCACCAGACACAAAAAGGAAGGTGGATGAAATTCATCATTATCAAACGGAACAAATAGCACTTCAGAAAAACTTTATTTCTAGCAGAAGGTCACCGCGACACGTTTAAGTTTTCTCGAAAAAATGATTTATAAATTCTGCGAACCAAAAATGAAAAATGTTTCTTCACCTTTACCATTTCCACCAGACCCAATAGATGATTCATCATCCTATCGAACTGAGAAAGACCCAGTGAATCCTATAACGAAATACTATACCTTCTTTCCTCAGTGACCATCGTATAGTCCAAATTCTTGGGATAAAAATTACAAAGAAAATGAAGGAAAGAGTTCATCAACACCAACGAAGACTCCACCCTCTAAAAATTAAAAATCTAAGTTTCATATTATTATTTACATGATGTTTTTTATCTATTTATGTATGAAATAAAGTTCATTTCACAAAAATTTCACTAAATAGACGTCTGACCTAGAAGAAACAGACGTCTGAATTCAAGTTCTGAAAACATTCTACCTTCAAACAGACGTCTGACACAAATCAACCAGACATCTGGAATATGATCAAAATTAACTATTTTCTTATGGGTTGAATTTTTTGTTCAAATAGACGTCTGACTAAATATTTTAGACGTCTGTCTCACTAGTTAAAAAATTTATATCCCCAGAAACAGACATCTGAATCGAGTTAAAAATAAACTAAACGTTTGCGGGTTCGTCCAAAACGAAAACAGACGTCTGTTTTTATATTTCAGACGTCTGATCTAAAACTGACGTGTTTTTTTATAATAGGACACATCCTTTACCAACCATCATAACTCTTCATCCCTTTACTTTTACCTTTCCATCATTTTACCACATATAAAAACCCTAGCCCCTAATTCTCAAAATTACCTCATAACTTCAACTTTTAATCACAAAATCATGGCAAATCGAGGCAAATGCATAAGAGAAGAAGAATCAAATCCTCCATCCAAAGAATTAATCCAAAAATGGCTATGGGTTAATACCGCCAAGGCAAGATAAAAAGCAATGAAGGATTTCAAATTCTTCGAAGGTGCTTTGTGAAGTTCAACGCTTTCTCAAATTATCGACTACAATAATATGCTAGACAGTTTCATTTCGAATCACTAGTTGATTATAATAAAAATAATGTCAAATTTTATCCTTTGCTATTGAAGTTGTTTTTAGAAAATTTGAATCTTGATCATACTAACCTCAAGCCAAAAAGGATTGCGTTTGGTCTTGGGTTTGTGGAAAACGTGTGCTTCTTTCAATGCAACGATCAGGACAGATTTTGGAATGTGCTTGGCAAGGACTTGATATCGACACAATAGAAGTGGATATGTCTACAAGGGATGAGATATCACACAAATTCCTTTCTGATAATCTCATTAAAATGCATGAACTTACTTCCACTCATCTCCGACTACAAGCTCGCTTACTAAATCTCATACTTGTCTGAACCATTCAACCCTGCAAAGGAAGCTACGAACAAGTCTATAAAAGAGATTTCCAAGCTTTGTATGCCCTTTACTCAAATAAGCAAATCAATTGGGTAAAGATCATCATGAATGAATGGATGGATATCACATATAAGCGGAAATATAAGACTCTACTTTATGGTGCTTATATTACTCCTATTCTTACCTCTTGCGAAATAACCATTCCAATTATTCCTTCGCTAAGCATCAAAGAAATTGGACCGAAAACTTTGAAATTTATGGATATCGATCCTAATCCCGCCACTTTGGAGTATATGTCTCTTGCGAAAACTTTGAGCCTTCTCGCCATCATCAACTTAGGGAAGAAGGGAAGATGAAGAAATTCATGTCATTTCCCCCGAAACTTCTTTCAAGCGAGCCTTAATAATGCTATCCCAAAATCAATCTAAAATTCATAAAGATTTGAAGCATTTTGAAAAACAAACAAATAAGAAATTTGATTCTATCAAAGGTTTCTTAAACAAAATTTGGGAAGTAGTTTCTTACGCCGACACATCTTCAAGCCAAGCTCAAGCTTTGGCTCTGTTTCAATGGTCATCTAGTTCGGCCGAAGAAGTTCCCAGTAGTGAATCTGGACATGGATCCCCCAAAGATGGTGGGACAACTATTGTGGCATCTACTTCCGAAGATTGGTAAGCACGTTTGTTGGTATGGTGGTCTACATATTTTGACTAGAAACTCTTAAATTAACTAAGTGGTGTGCAATATATTGGTCCTTATCTTTCTATTTTCGCACAAAACTCTAGTATGTGCTCTGGTATGTTATGTCTGATGTTATGTTTATATTATTCATGTTTCTATGATGTGTTTGTGTATCTTTTATCTTGCATACATGTTTTAACTTTCAATAAGTATTCCTTTTTGTCAAATGATAAAGGGGGAGAAAATAGTAACGATATATGCATATTGACAGGGGGAGCTTATGTAGTTGTTATTAGTCAAAAAGGGGGAGAATGTTGGATCTCGCTATATAGTGTTTTGGCTATGACAACTATACATAAGCTTATATATCATATTGACTAACTCTTTTTTGCAGGAAGACATTCGACAAACAAATTCAAGAACACAAAATGAAAATTATATATGTTGTAAGAGTCTGTTAGTCCTAGATTTTCATGTTAAAGTCTTCCTTGGTGATTACACACACGCACATATCATATATATATATATATATATATATATTCACATTTAAAGAGGCAAGGAATAAGTTCTGCCCAGAAAAAAAAACGTCTGGAATAAATCAGACAGATGTCTGTTAGTAGACAAAATTAAATTTCTCATAATATTTAGGCGTTTGTTCTGAATTTTTCAAACATCTGAATCTGCTCTGAAATGAACTGTTTCCTTGCTATTTTATTTTTAATTCAAAACAGACATCTGAAATTTATATTCAGACATCTGATCACGAAGGGTTGCAACTTAGTATGAAGAGTCATAACTTTCTAATTCATTTCTCTGGATGAAATATCTTCGTGTTCAGTTGTAACTCTTTGTATATTATAAATAGAGACTTGATTAACTGATCCAATCACCGATTTTCATTCCAACTATTTCTATCTTACTCAAAGCTCTCTAATTTCTAAAAGCACACTATTTACAATATAATCTTCCATAATCTTTCACAAGCTTCATGTCTATTATCAAGGAAAGACTATAGGAAGGGTGTACTACATATTGACATATCCATGTTAACAAGAACACAAATAAGTCATCAATTATTCTGTATTAAGAAAGGTCCTCTTCAGCATTTGAGGTAACAAATCTCGTTCGGCTGGGTAATTGTGAACCTATTCCTCCGGGTAAAGTGAGGGTGTTAGTGTTAGTGAATTACCAGAAGTGAATCTGGGACTAGACGAAGGACAGTGGTCCGAACTAGTATAAATCCACTGTGTGATTTTTACTTACTACTCTACTATATACATTTCATCTTATACTCCATTTTACACGATCCTACCACTGCTTAGTCACTTTCATTTATTTCTCTACTCAACAGTAAGCCCATAACCTACTCAATAAATATATGTATATATATATCCAATTCTAACTAAACTTGCAATTCAGTTTAACTTAACTCAATTAAATTAAATAACAAGTGTTTTCATAAATTCAATGTCAAAAATCACCAAAGGCTTCGTCTAATTTATTTAAATCTGACGTCATAAGTAATCAAAAAATCACACAATAATCACTTGATTATTTAACTTTCTAAACATATAAATTTTATACACTTAAAAATATATTTTTCTCTAAAATCAGATTATATATACATAATTACAAATACGTTACTTATAAATGTGCCACTCTCAACTCATTCTAGGGCATTACTAACCCCATCTCTAACGAGTTTTCTCATTC
Organism: Allium sativum; assembly: GCA_030737875.1. NCBI lineage: Eukaryota > Viridiplantae > Streptophyta > Magnoliopsida > Asparagales > Amaryllidaceae > Allium > Allium sativum. The sequence goes on from CM060916.1 coordinate 204,989,903, forward strand.
TAGGATACTACTGATCCTATCTCTAATGAGTATTTATAGAATTTTACTAATTCTATCTCTGATGAATTCTTTCGTTTGGTTCTAATGTGTCTTGTTCTCGAGCTTTGTAAACCAAAGCTCAGATACCACCTTGTTATTCCTCGAAATCCCCGCCCGGCCTGGACTGAACAGAAATACGGATTGTATGAGAACACGATGCATCAGAACCCAAACATGAGAACATTTCATTGCTTATTACAACAATTTACATCATATTACAAGAATATCAGAGTACGAACAAATATTACACTGCGGAAAAATACAATTATCAAAGAATAAAATACGTAGTAGCGGAAATAAAATGTACAAATACAATACATAGCGGAAATACATCAACGAACACAACTGAAAAAGATACACGGATACAAAGCTTTCCGAATATAGCTCCAGCTGTAAACTAGGATCCTATTAAATAGAAATCTGCAAAACCAAAACGACTAGCCGCCCGTGTGGAAAATATGGGCACCCAGAGTTTAGGTAAAAACAATAAACTCCAGGTCAGTCATGGAACTGGTGTGAGAACTAAAACAGTTATTTAATCTTTACTTTAAAATATGGTAAATCAAGGGACAACGCCGTATGTCACAGAACGGTTCACTCCCATGAATACCGTAAAATAAAACAATTTGTAAACAACGCAATTCTTTTGGAAAAATGATGCTATTATAAGACTCAGGTCCCATCACATAATGCAAACACAAACTAGAGGCTAGAGTTTTATCTTATAATAGCCAAACATGCTTGGTACGCTTTAAAACAAATCATTCTGATATTACTATAAGTGCATGATATCAAAACAGCTTCAAATAAAAATGTATCAATCATAGATGGCATAGTACCCTATCCTACTATGTCGCTATATAGGTTTACAACTAAAACCGAAAAATCGCATATTGGAAATTGGGTTTCCATCTAGGAGTCAATGCAAGAGATCGTCTTCACCGGTTTGAGACACTCTAGCACATGTCTCAGGATCACACTTATGGGCAAACCTTAGATCTTCAGGGTCAGTCCTCTTATATACGTACTATCTCTTCATGATGTCTTTCCCTAGGTTAACTATGAAACCTAGAGCTCTGATATCAAGTGTGACGGCCTGCCCCGCACCAGCCGACATTTCCAATGGAAGTGCGCTGTGTCAATGGCCGACTAACAAGGGACGGTCGCTAAAGAAAGGAAAAGAAAGGAATTTGAACTAACAAGGAACCTGTAGAATGTCTCACAGCGCATAGGAAAAAATATGATAATAACATAACTTTGACATAAAACAAGCGAGACAGTGCGTAAGCTGAAAACTAAACCATCATAGTAGCGAAATCCAAAATACAGCTTATGATCCAACATCATTATTACAACTTCAAAATATTGTCTCTAAAGCAAAAGAAAGAAAAGGTACACTACTAATGCCCAAGTTGTGACCAGCAACAACGAAGGGAGAATATATATATAGATAATACGTGGGAGCCTCCTGCTCGTCTTCGGATCAGCTACTCGTGCATAACCAACTAACTTATCTCTAGTCTGCTCGTATAGGAGCACCCAGAGTAATAAGAAGGGACACAAAACTCTGGGTCAGATAAAAGTCTGGTATGAGCGATAAACAGCAAAATAGAATAATAACAGGTATTACTAACCATACCTGAACCTGGACCTGCAACCAAAGATTTAGCACAACAAGATGTATAGTACGCTAAGGTGACACTAATAAATGGTGTAAAGATACAGGGGAGGGGGTGTGCATGCCATAGTGATACCAAACAATCAAGCATAGCAACCATCCTCACATCTCTCACTCAGTGCGTAAAGCATACGACATCCACTGCTTTGACCAACCCAATTCTTTGTTACGATCACTCTGCCCCACGGAGTCATGATGGCTCCACTGCACTGATCCGTAACCACTAATACTTTGCTATGTCCACTCTGCCCCATGGAGTCATGACGATTCCACTGCACTGGCTCATAGCCTTGCTACGATCACTCTGCCCCGTGGAGTAGTTACTATTCCACTGCATTGATCTGCATCCTAACATTCGTCTTTCCATGGTGAATCAAAGCTATGAACGTCGACAACTCCTTAGCACACGTCTCGCAACAAAGCCCAACCATGAAGTTAACTCGTTGGCTCCCAACTGGATCCTGAGTATAAACTTCCCATTTGGACTACCTTTGCATCTCGGGCTTTTGTCTTCATTTCCGTTCATGACTCTTCATTCGATTCCTACTCCTCTACATTGGTTCGTTATAGTGCTCCGGACTCGCGATCTATGGTCGGCTCGTGGACCACACGTGGACCCGGTTCGTTGTCATCCAAGTGGCTCGTTGTTCCATGAAGTGACTCTGGTTCGTGATACATGGTTGGCTCGTGGTCCTCCTGGCATCAACTCGTGATGCCTCACTTTGGCCCCGCTCGCGGTCATCTCTCTCCCGGTTCGTGGTTCGTCTGGCTCGTGAGACCCCACCATGGTTCGTGGCTCGTGATGATGTCCGGCTCGTGATCTGGTTCAAGTTTTTGGTTGAGTCCCACACCTTGGTCTGGTTCGTGATACCCCCTTCCACCATGGTTCGTAGTGATCACTTGGTCCGGTTCGTGGACCCTGGGTCATGAACGGATTTGGGTCGTGGGAGGGGGCTTGTCACGAACGGAATACGGCATAATTCCTGTAACTCTTCCAGCAAGCTATTTACGTCATACGATTCGACCAATCTAATAGCTCTAGACAATCACAAAACATTCCAAACAGTCATAGCAACATGTATAATCGACCATAAACACCAAAACAACAATTATAGCATGTAAAATGGATCAAACATACCCAAAAACCCTTGTTTTCCCCATAATCGTGTTTAACAACAACTAACAGTAGGATTAGGAAAATTTATCCAAATTAACCCAAATTTCTAACAAAGGCCTAAAACAATATTTCGAAATTTCTAAATATTTTTCCAGAATTTAATAATGATTAATTTTGCTAATTATCACTAATTACCTCCAATTAGCTGTAATTAGTGAAAACAATTGCAAATCACTCACTTAGCCAAAATATAAACTCAGATCTGAAATGATTCTTTAAATGGCACGAATTCCAATGCTTAGAAGCAACTCTAACTCTGATTTGGTGCTATTTCTCCTTGATTTTAACATAGATTAGCTTAATCCTTGATTAGAGAGCGATTTGGGATGAAATTAGAAGGTGGAGGCCATTGTTAGGGTTTCTAAGAGATAAATGGCGACTAGAAAACTGAAATAGAATGAAAACCTAACTCATTTCAGCCTCCCCACAACCCTAAACCTGAAATGGGTTATGGGCCCATTTGCTAATTACCCTAATCAGCCCACTGCAGTTTTTCACCTTCTAAACCTTGTTTTGGCCATATCTCCCAAACGATGAGTCCGTTTGACAAGTGTGACCACTTACGAAAAGGTAAACCATCATTCGGATCTAATTGAAGTGGTTTCAGGTCAAAACTACTTACCAATCGAAAGTTATGGCCGAAACAAGATCAGCTAGGGGCAAAAACGATCATTTAAAAATTGGCAAAAATCGTGAACATGAGAAATGACCCCAATAATCATTCCCCAGAGTTACACGGCTATACGACTAAATATGATAATGAAATAAATATTCTACGATCCTCCAATGCGTAGAATGCAGGTCATTACACTCTCCCCCCTTTAAGAAATTTCGCCCTCGTAATTCCTTAACCAAAAACATACAAAGGTGTTCCATATGCCTATCTGTCATTCACAAACAATCAAACACACACAACAAGCACATCAAGTCTAACCTAGCATGCAGAATAACTAAATCACAATTTAAAATTTTACCAGGCAAAGAATTCTGGATACGTCTTCCTAATGCTCTCCTCTGTCTCTCAAGTACAGTCATTCTCATCCTCGCCCCACTGAACCCTGACTAGATTCCCCGCTTTCCTTCGAAGTTTCTTCGTATCGTGCTCGACAATATGAATCGGCTTGCGGTTCCCAACCGCCTTGAGTTCTACTTTGACATCATCCAACTGATTAGGTGAAATAGTCACATCAGGGTCGTGCACGAATTTCCTTAACTGGGAAACATGAAATACGTTGTGAACTCCCGCCATCTTGTCTGGCAACTCAACTTTATATGCCAAATTCCCAACTTGCTCGAGAACTGGGAATTGACAAACAAATCTTGGTGCTAACTTGCCTTTCCTACCAAATCAAATCACGCTCTTTAACGGAGAAATCTTGACAAACACCAAGTCGCCAATGAAGAATTTCAACTCTCTTCGTCTCTTATCAGCATAAGTCTTCTGCCTATCTTGTACAGCCATCATTCGTTGTTGGATAACCTTGATCTTATCTGAGGTTTCTCTTATCACATCTGGCCCAAGCACAAATTTCTCACCGGTTTCTAATCAACATGATGGTGAGTTGCATGGTCTTCGGTATAAAGCTTCAAATGGAGCCATACCAATACTGGATTGATAACTGTTATTATATGCAAACTCTATTAGATGCAAATGGTCATCCCATGATCCACCAAAATCCAATACACATGCTCTTAAGAGATCTTCTAATACACGATTCACCCTCTCTGTCTGACCGTCGGTTTGAGGATGACATGCGGTACTGAGATGTAATTCTGATTCTAAAGCCTCTTGTAAGCTCTTCCAAAATCTACAAGTGAACAACGGATCTCAGTCACTTACAATGCCTTTGGGTACTCCATGAAATCTCACTACCCACTTCATATATAGTTCCGCTAATTTAGCTGTCGTTATGTTCGACTTGACGGGTATAAACCTTGCACTCTTTGGCAATCGTTCCACAATCACCCAAATGCTATCATGGCCTGTTCTAGTCCTTGGTAACTCATCATTGAAATCCATTGAGACTTGTTCCCATTTCCATTCTGGAACTTCTAAGGGTTGTAACAAACCACTAGATTTCTTTTGCTCAGCTTTAACTAGATGGCAGTTCATGCATTTGGATACAAACTTCCCAACGTCTCTTTTTTCATCCCTTCCCAGTAGTAGGTCTGCTTCATGTCTCGATACGTTTTATTACCACCGGGATGTATAGTCGGTTTTGAGTGATGACATCCTCTAAGCATTTCATCTCTCAATCCATTGGCATTGGGTACAACCAGTCTCCCATTCTTCCTAAGCCATCCATCTCAATCAAGCTTATACTTGTTCATCTCCCCATCGATACCCATCTCAAACTTGGAGATGATTTCCAATAGGTTAGGATCGTCCCTCTGACTGGAACCAATCCACTCAATCAAAGTGGGTCTGATCGTCAAACTTGTTAACATTTCAGGATCCAATTCGCACCTTGGTCTGAAATCATACCCAGCGATATACTCCAGTTGCTTCCATTCAAGAAACATAGCCCCTAAACTGGCATGTATCCTACTCAATGCATCAGCTACCGCATTGCCCTTTCCTGGTGTATATGAGATATCGAAATCATAGGAAGCCAAGAATTCTAACCATCTTTGCTGTCGGAGATTTAAATCCTTCTAAGAGAAGAGATACTTTAACGATTTATGATCGGTAAACAACTCGAATCTTTCTCCCAAGAGATAATATCTCCACATCTTCAATGCGAATACGATCGCTGCCAATTCCAAATTGTGGGTAGGGTATCTTTTCTCATGTGGTTTCAGTTGCCAACTTGCATAAGCTACAACCCTACCTCCTTGCATCAATACAACACCTAACCCGGTACCACATACATCCGTGTATACTATCATCTCTTCATTCTGCGCACATGTCAATTTTTCCTTTAGGCTCTTAAATGCATTTTCACACCTTTCGTCCCAAACGAAAGCTTGGTTCTTCTTGGTCAACTGAGTTAACGGTGCCGCTATCTTGGAGAATTCTTGGATGAACTTGCGATAATATCCAGCTAATCCCAAGAAACTTCTTACGTCTTTTGCATTCTTAGGCGTAAACCAATCTTGTACCGTAGCCACCTTTGCAGGATCCACGGCAATACCATTCTCTGAAACAACATGGCCCAAGAATATCACTTCCCTCCTCCAGAAGTGACAATTAGAAAACTTCGCTTTCAGTTGGTGTTTCCTCAACACCTCCATCACTATCCTCAATTGTTCCTTGTGTTCTTCCTCTGTCCTCGAGTAAACCAAGATATCGTCTACAAACACAAGTACAAACTTATTCAATTGATCCATGAATACCCTATTCATAAAATCCACAAAATATGTTGGTGCATTGGTCAACCCGAATGGCATGACCAACCACTCGTAGAATCCAGACGGCGTCCGAAATGTCGTTTTAGGAATATTATCAACTGCTACTTAGAGCTGATGAAATCTTGTCGCAAGGTCCAGTTGGGAGAACACTCTTACTCCTTACAGTTGATCAAACAAATCATCAATCCATGGAAGAGGATTCTTATTCTTCCTAGTCACCTTATTCAACTTGCGATAGTCCACAAATAAATGAAGGAAACCATCTTCCTTGTTATCAAACACAACTGGTGCTCCCCCACTCAGAAACACTTCTTCTGATAAATCCCTTCTTCAAAAGATCACTTACTTGCAGCCCGAGCTCTCGCTGCTCCCTTGATGCCATACGACGATGTGGCATCACTATAGGTCTAGCATCTTTCACTAAATCAATACGAATCTCTCGGTGTGGTGGAAGTCCGCTCACTTCTCGAAGACGTCCGGATACTGGCCAGCCACGGGCACATCTGACAACTCATCATGCGGGATGTCGAGGGAATTTAGAAAATAAGCCATTACCCCATCACTAGGTAGACCACCAAACACTACCCTCCGCCCATCATCCGCTCTAACTATCACCAAAAAGCCCTCACAGTCTACCACTACCCTGTATCTTTGGAGCCAATCGACTCCCAAAATAATGCCAAACCCAGTAAAGACCAAAACAAAGCAATCACAAGCAAACATACATCCATGACTCGATAAGACCACTTTACGAAAAATCATACTAAGGCTAGTCGAACCACCAATCGGGTTCGTCACCGCTAAAGATTTATCGACTATCTCGGGTTCCAATCCCAACTTATCTACCAGGTCACTAGATATGAAGGAACGGGAAGCCCCAGTATCAAACAGCACTCGAACAGGAACATCATAAACAGAAAGCATACCTTGAATGACGACATACTTTCCTTTCTCCGTTGTAGTTGGGGGCATTCGACAAAGAAGGAACAGCATTAATAGCATATGCTTTCATAATCTGCTTCTCTTTGGGGGTTGCGGACATTTATCCTTGCGATGTCCCACTTGGTCGCATTTGAAGCACTTCCTGTCCGCTGGCTTTGCTCGACATTCTTTAGCATAATGTCCCTTCTTGCCACAGCTAAAGCACTCAACATCTTTCTTACTCTTCTTCTGACCATCCTTGGTCTGATTCTATTTCCTTTTGTTCTAAGAATTATTCTTGCCTCCACCGCTTGCCTGCGGCTTTGGCCCTTCTGCAGATGCAACAGCGACTTAGCCTTGTTCTTAGGATAAAGGCTCTCTAATCTCAATGATTTTCCAAAAATCGATTCAAAAGTCTCATCAATATGGTTGATAAGCCTTTCCCCCAAGTATTGATCTAAGCCTTTTATGAATTTATCATTCTTCTTCTCAGGAGTGTCAATAAGGGATAATCCATACTTCGATAAAGTATCGAACTCAGCAATATACTCCGAGACTGCCATACCATTCTGCTTAAGCTCCAAGAACTTCCTAAACAACTCTGATTTCTGAGCAGCTCGGATAAACTTATCACTAAATTGGGTCGTCAACTGATCCCAAGTAACTTGATCCTCAGGGGTAGCGGCCTTAATAGCATTCCACCAATTCATAGCCCGTCCTTGCAGCTGACGGGATTCTAGCTTCCTCTTCATCGCATCATCGATCCCAAAGTCCTCGAAGATGCGCTCACAACCGTCTAGCCAATCCTGAACTTCTGTAGCCAATTCCGTTCCGTGGAATGGCTTCCCACCAAGACTAGTGTCATTCTTGCATAGCCTGGCGAAATCGGCTCTAGGCGCCTGCACCACCACCATTTGCAGCATTAGGAGCTGCCCTATGAACATCCCTAAGCATCTCTATCATGAAGTCAGTAAACATCGTCCTCATATTAGAAGCATTCTCATTATTAGCTCCTCTATCAGTACCCCCCCGTATGTCGGCTCATCTTTCAATCTGTAAGGCGAGAATGATTAACCATCTTTCAATGGTGCCAGTGTAGTGCGACTCCATCCTTAGATATACTAATAGTATATATGTATATATATATAGATATATAGCTTTTGAAAACCAAAATATCACAAATACGCGCTCTCATATACGTATTATCTCTCCCTGATGTCTTTCCTTAGGTTAAATACGCAACCTAGAGCTCTGATATCAAGTGTGACGGCCTGCCCCGCACCAGCCACATTTCCAATGGAAGTGCGCTGTGTCAATGCCCGACTAGCACGGGACGGACGCCAAAGAAAGGAAAAGAAAGGAATTTGAACTAACAACGTACCTGTAGAATGTCTCATAGCGCATAGGATAAAATATAATAATAACATAACTTTGACATAAAACAGGCAAGACAGTGCATAAGCTGAAAACTAAACCATCATAGCAGCGGAATCCAAAATACAGCTTATGACCCAACATCATTATTACAACTTCAAAATACTGTCTCTAAAGCAAAAGAAAGAAAAGGTACACTACTAATGCCCAAGAAGTGACTAGCAACAACATAGGGAGAATATATATAGATAATACGTGGGAGCCTCCTACTTGTCTCCGGATCAGCTACTCGTGCATAACCAGCTAACATGTCTCTAGTCTGCTCGTTTAGGAGCACCCAGAGTAATAAGAAGAGACATAAAACTCTGGGTCAGACAAAAGTCTGGTAAGAGCGATAAGCAGCAAAACAGAACAATAACAGGTATAACTAACCATACCTGAACCTGGACCTGCAACCAAAGAGTTAGCACAACAAGATGTACAATACTCTAAGGTGACATTAACACATGGTGTAAAGATACAGGGGAGGGGGTGTGCATGTCATAGTGATACCAAATAATTAAGCATAACAACCATCCTCACATCTCTCACTCAGTGCGTAAAGCATACGACATCCACTACTTTGACCACCCAGTTCTTTGTTATGATCACTCTGCCCCATGGAGTCATGACGATTCCACTGCACTTATCCGTAACCATTAATACTTTGTTATGTCCACTCTGTCCCATGGAGTCATGACGACTCCACTGCACTGGTTCATAGCCTTGCTACGATCACTCTGCCCCATGGAGTAGTGACTACTCCACTGCACTGATCCGCAGCCTAACATTCGTCTTTCCATGGTGAATCAAAGCTATGGACGTTGACAACTCCTTAGCACACATCCCGCAGCAAAGCCTAACCATGAAGTTAACTCGTTGGCTCCCAACTACATCATGAGTACAAAATTCCCATTTGGACTACCTTTGCATCTTGGGTATTGGTCTTCATTTCCGTTCATGACTCTTCATTCGATTCATGCTCCTCCACATTGGTTCATTGTAGTGCTCCAGACTCGTGATCTATGGTCGGCTCGTGGACCATATGTGGACCCGGTTCATGGTTATCCAAGTGGCTCGTTGGTCCATGAAGTGACTCCGATTCGTGATACATGGTTGGCTCGTGGTCCTCCTCCTGGAATCAGCTCGTGACGCCTCACTCTGGTCTAACTTGTGGTCATCTCTCTCCCGGTTCGGGTTCGTCTGGCTCGTGAGACCCCACCATGGTTCGTGGCTCGTGATGATGTCCGGCTCGTGATCTGGTTCAAGTTTTTGGTTGAGTCCCACACCTTGGTCCAGTTTGTGATACCTCCTTCCACCACGGTTCGTGGTGATCACTTGGTCCGGTTCATGGACCCTGGGTCACGAACGGATTTGGGTCGTGGGAGGGGGCTTGTCACGAACGGAATACTGCTTGATTCCTGTAACTCTTCCAGCAAGCTATTTACGTCATACGACGGCGTTTTTGACCAATCTAATAGTTCTAGACAATCAAAAAACATTCCGAACAGTCATAGCAACATGTATAATCGACCATAAACACAAAAACAACAATTATAGCATGTAAAATGGATCAAACATACCCAAAAACTCTTGTTTTCCCAATAATCATGTTTAACAACAACTAACAGTAGGATTAGGAAAACTTAACCAAATTAACCCAAATTTCTAACAAAGGCCTAAAACAATATTTCGAAATTTCTAAATATTTTTTCCAGAATTTAATAATGCTTAATTTCGCTAATTATCATTGATCACCTCTAATTAGCCGTAATTAGTGGAAAAAATTGCAAATCACTCACTTTAGCCAAAATATAAACTCAGGTTTGAAATGATTCTTTAAATGGCACGAATTCCAATGCTTAGCAGCAGCTCCAACTCTGATTTGGTGCTATTTCTCCTTGATTTGATGTAGATTAGCTTAATCCTTGATTAGAGAGCGATTTATGATGAAATTAGAAGGTGGAGGCCATTGTTATGGTTTCTAAGAGGTAAATGGCGGCTATAAAACTGACATAGAATGAAAATCTAACTCATTTTAGCGTCCCCGTAACCCTAATCCCGAAATGGATTATGGGCGCATTTGCTAATTACCCTAATCAGCCCACTTAAGCAGTTTTTCACCTTCTAAACCTTGTTTCAACCATATCTCCCAAAAGGTGAGACCATTTGACAAGTCTGACCAGCCTACAGAAAGGTAAACCATCATCCGGATCTAATGGAAGTGGTTATAGGTCAAAACACCTTACCAATCAAAAGTTATGGCCGAAACAAGATCAGCTAGGGGCAAAACGGTCATTTAAAAATCGGCAAAAATCGTAAACATGGGAAATGACCCCAATAGTAGTTCCCCAAAGTTACACGACTGTATGACTTCATATGATAATGAAATAAATATTCTACAATCCTCCGATGCGTAGAATGCGGGTCGTTACACCGTTTCCGTTCTGGTCAGTTCCGTGTTGTAGTGTTTGTTGTCACGATCGCAACGCAACTGAAATCATCGGATTTCGATCTTGTATGAAAAAGATATAATAATTTATACAATGATTACATGATTAAAATAATTAATTAATCACTAATTACCCTAATTAAAACTAATCCCTTTGTCCACCGTTAATCCCCCTGGAGAAAAACCGAACCCGCCTCCTCCCCTTTGACCAAGATCGCACGCCACGTGGGGCCCTCCACTGCTAATCAGACCTCACCACGCCGATTGCCGCCGAACCCCCTCCATCAACAAGAATGGCGACGCCTCCGATCCACTTCTCTGGCCGGAAAAGGCCTTCGAATGGTGGGCCTTCCAGCCCTGAAATCGAGCAAAACACCTCATTAAAATCGATCATCTTGGTATAAAATTGAAGAGTAGAAGAAGTACTACAAATTTTGTTCAACAAGTTCATGCAACGGATCAGGAGAAAAAGGAAGAAGAAGATGGGGGCGATGGTGGCCATTCATTCCTAGGGCCGACGGTGAAGTTATGAGGGAGAGAGAATGAGGGTTTCCTTTTATATATATTATATTTAATAATTAATTAATTCCAATAATGCTTGTTTATCATTATGAACTCCAAATCACACCCAACGATTGTCGTTCCTAATTAAATACCCTCATTCCGGACATAATGAAATATATTTCGCAAGCAAATTTGACTGTTTCGATCAGTTTTTATCAAAATTAAAATATAAATTAATATAACGCTCTATATTAAATTCCAATGTACATTTTAATTTACCTGGGCCACATACTGACTCCAAAAATTGTAAAAATTGAAATCTAGCTATGTTTTGACTATACGGTCCTAGCAAAATTAATCTCGTCAAATTTGGAGACCGTTTGAAAAATGGCATTTTAACTGGCTTATTAAGTTTAAATTGAAATTGAAAACGTGTTTAAATTTTCTACGCTCACATACTATGTCCAAATGACTTGAAATTTTAAACTTGACAATAATTTGATGTTCCGAATCCAATAAAAGTGGTTTCATCAAAAACGGAGGTTATTTCAAAATGGCTATTTTTTAGGGCTATATATTATTATATATATATAATTCTATAGCGACTATTTTAAATTTTAAACTGGACATAACTTACAATTTATAAAGTGAAATCTAAATTTCTTACAGTCGTTAGAAAATTATTATTAAACAGATTCTAACGGTTCCTGTTTTACTAAAATCGAATTTATTCTGAATTCTTTACGTTCAATTGAAATTTAGAATCGAATTTTCAAATTACCGTGCCATGTCAAGCTCGTTTTATAATTAAAATTAATTTATACGTTCTAACTTCGATTTAAATCAATTTTTCGTCGTTTATTCTCAAAATAAATTGTATAAAATATTTAATTTCTATGAAAATCAATTAAAAATAAATATTAAATTGGTTCGAAAAATACGAGTTGTTACATATGGCACAATAGCCAAGTAGAGAATGTGAAAAGAATAAAAATGAATATATATATATATATAAATGAAAACAAGTAAAAAAAATCACACGCAAGTATATAGTGGTTCGACGTTAAGGAGCCTACGTCCACTTTATATTCTCTTAAAAAACTTGAAGGAAATTACTACAATGATGAGTTCTCTCTCCTAAACCCGAGTACAAGACAGAAGCACAGAGTATATAAGAGATAAAATTCTAAGTCTTTTTTCTTGAGCATTGGAGGACTATTTATAGCTGAAGTTGACTCCAGGTCGGTAGGGCCACGTGATAGTCGATCTGAGATAATAGGAGTAAGTGGGCCTGGTCACGTCACAAGAGAACGAGTCAACCAGGGAAATATTCTGAGTTGGTATAGCCCATAGTCGGCAGGGCCACGCGACAATCGATCTGAGATAATAGGTGTAAGTGGACCTAGTCACGTCGTAAGAGAACAAGTCAACCAGGGAAATATTTTGAGTTGGTATAACCCCTAGTCGGCATACGCCTGGGTCGGTATGCCGAGCCAAACCCACACCACTCCCTCACTGTTTTTGCTATGTGAAAAAAAGGCCGAGCCAGGGTTCAAGTGAAGAACTACTTCCTCAACTTCGTGGCATATGGCAACGTCCAAACCAAGTTTAAATGTTTTGTCTGTGAGTCTTGACGGCCTCGACGAAAGGCGAATCAACAGTGTGCTTTACTTGCCATCACTCTAGTTGACTTTCGCATTCTTGTTCATTAAATTCCGAACAACGTTTGAAATTAACTAGAAATTTAACAAATACCAACCACATCCAAATCAGTTCCAAAACGCAGGTATGACTGTCACAAATCCAAAGTGACTGCCAACATTGGACTTGGACCTAATTTAACTTCAATACTATGTATACAAATTTCTTGCATCAAACTAATCCTGAACCACAACGACCTTACCTCCCTAGATCAATATTAGAACGAGCTCTAGAAAACCCTAAAACCCAACTTCGATCATCTAAAATACACTACCGCCTCACTACCCTATTCACTGTCGTACTACTACTAGAGGGTGCTTCGACCACCTCAACATTGTCTAACGCCGCTGTTAGGGCTCAAAAACCAAAACAAATTTGGTCTTGCTCAAACCAAATTGTTTTACGCCACCTTCGACCATTCATTTATCAGTTGCCATCGTTGCTCATCTTGCCTGGTTGGTAATCTTTTCAACTGAAGTCAAAGGCCAAAAAGGATATGGGTAATAGGAGATTTTTCAGTTGAGACTAGTAACGACGACTAAAATTGAGAACTAAGGTTTTAATGAAATAAATTTGAGTTAGGTCCTCACAAACAAATCAACACTATTCACATGAAGATTCTAGGAACAAAAAATGCGATTGGCTTACTCGAATCCCTAACTAATAACCCTTGTTCCGAACTCAGTAGAACCAATTTCAGAAGCCAATTCTAATATATATGAAAGATAAATTTTAAAATCATATTATAATTTGAAATCATTAAGTCTTATGCATTTCCAGCGTACATCATCACATAATAAGTCTAATCGCAATGAAACTTAACATCTTACCATAATTCACTATTCTGGATTCAATGATACTAGTTTTATCAGAGTCCAAGAAAATTTGCAAGATTGCTAAATTTACAAGTTAATTGGAATGACTTAATATTAAAAAATATTAATCCCTTAAATTCAATGATAATAATTTCATATTATCTTTCTAATTCACTTTGAACTTAATTAAACCATTAAAAACCATTCTAATTCACATCGCATTCAAATTATATCTATTTACGTTACTTAAGAATTTATTTTACCATCGTTCCACTATTCCAATAGATTGGATAACTCATAAAATTTTAATTCAAGTTATTTAATTTCTTAAAAATATTTTGCATTCAAAATTAATCAAGTATTCAATCACCAAAAATTCAGTTTATTACATTCTTCCCTCTTGAAAGAATTTCATATTCGAAATTTGCAAAGTATGAAGAATGCTTTCATACCCGTTAATATTCAGAATTAATTATTTGAAAATAGCTATAAATTTTAAGGCTTCAAAAATCAGAAAAATCGGACAGTGCCTCCTTTGCGTAGTTCGATCCAAAATACTACAAATGCACCACTTAGCCTTAAACAAGTCAAAAGAAAACAAAAGCCAAAAGGCCATCCATATGGGACATAAATTCATCCAATACAATTAATTAATAAATGTGTACCAATTATTTGGATAAACAAATATTATTTATGAAATCTAAAGCAACTAGCGACTTATGTTGGAAATAAACCAATTTTTACTTAAGCAGTGAATGTGTTAAATAAAATAAATCAAAATAATATAGCATCATATTAAACATATATTGGGAAGCTAAGCATTCTAACCAATAAATAACAAATCAACTTACATAACATGTCATATTCAATCATGTATCTTAAATTCAATATATTATACTTCTATTTGCCCATACAATGTGCATATGCCATGTTGATCTTAAGGCTGATTTAACACTAGAGGGAGTGTGAATGGTGTTTTAGTGGAATTTATGAACTTTTTGAAATCCTTTTGTATATATCAAAATCAAATGAAAATCACATATATGATACAAAAACGGAGTCAACCACAGATGCAAACTATAAGTAAAAGCAGTAGAGGAAAGAAAACGTCGAGATTTTATACTAATTTGGAGTTACCCTACATCTAGTCCCACACAATTACTTTGGGCTGTGCAGATTTCTTCTCAGTTAATCTTCAATATTACACTCCTCAATTTCAGGGCCATAAGGTCCACCCTCACCTGCTTCCAAGCACAAGGAGCTCTCTTGATTTAACCACGCTACAAGATCACCTAATTGATTTACGGGCTGCAATCACACCTAGTTGATTTGAACATGCTACCATACCTAATTGGTTTGACTGGGTTACAATCATACATTTTCAGTAATAGTTTGGTAGAGAGACTTGATAGGACTTTTATCTTTCGATCTTTGATTACAAATGCTCCTATAACTCTAAATAACACTTAGATCTTTTAGAGAATGCTAGAGAATTACACTAGAGATGATCTGATTTGACTGTCTTTGAATTTCAGCAGAGTTTGGTTATAACTAACAAATAAAGTTCTTTTATAAATTATCAAAACATCCATCTACAAATATTATCAAATCATAATATCACTTAAAATTTTGAACTAACAAATAAAGTTCTTTTATAAATTCTAAACGTCCATTTGGAAATTTTATATTTTAAAATCACTTCAAAATAGGATATAACAAATAAAGTTTTTGTTTTGGAAAAATCAAAATATCCATTTAAAAGTACTATCAAATTTTAACATAAAAAATGAAGCCTTACAAATAAATTATTAATCAACAATATAAATAAAAACTCAAACTCAAAAATATAGTTTTTACAAGTTAAAAATAAATTCAAACTAATAATAAATTCAATGCAAAAATATGGTTAAATTTTTATATAAAACATTTTTCTTGAATTTGTTAAGAACTTACGATCTGAAGAAAAATAATTCATGCATGAAGTGTTTGTCATCATCGAGATCAAAGTGTGCGTTGTACTGCTTGTGTAATGTTAGACACGATTTTAGTAAAATCGTGCTTAACACCCCCAAAAAGAGCAGTATCCAAAAAACAGTCACAGATAACAACGCAAACCTGGATCACAAAATAGTAAGAAAACACTAAAGAACAAACAAAGTTAACATTCGTTCAGCAAACTCTACCTTACGTCCACTTGGGGTAATCTCTTATTTATATTGTTAGACCACAATACAATATTTGTTTGGTTATAAGAAAGTGCAGAAAAAAGTTGGAGTTTGGCAGCAGCAGCAGCAGAAATCCTACGTATGAACCAAAAGATCCCTAAAATAAGTCACTAAGTCCTACATTTATTGCAGAAGAAATGCTCCGATCGACTTAAAAATTAGAAGAAATATCAACATCCCGATATAGACCAAGTCAGCATGCAATGGGTGGGATTGCCCATCACATTACATTCGGTTTGGTACCGATCCAGGATTGCAATCGGTACCAATCCGGTGAGGCCTATCTGAACCCAATGCCAAATGCTTGTACTATTGCGTGAGTGAGTTTCCGTTCAAATGCATTAATTCCAAGGCTAAATTGACGCACGTGAGATGGCTGATCTGAAGTACATTGATCTAGCCAATCTAATCCAATGTATTTGTGAAGCACGATCTGATCCGGGGATTAGAGCATTGGCCGATCTGAGTTCTATGCCAATGCGACGTGACCGATCTGAGACACTGACATTGTGAATCCTAGTTATCTCTAATCCTAGAACTTAATCCAAGCATATAAAGTTTCTGTAAGTTCATCCATTCTTGCTTGAGTCCCAAGTTATCCAATCGTCTAGATCCGAGCCATAACAACATTGTAAAAAGCGGGTTAACATATAATATAAAAACATCACACAGAAAAGTTAATACTTGATTATGTCGTCCTACAAATACTTTCCTTTGGTGGAAATAATTGCATTTCATATATGGATGATATAACGTCTACCTCGTTCACTATTGACTAACTTAAGATTACCATCCCCGAATCTCCCCTGCTCTCATGTAGTTGCTTTGCGTTAATGTTCATCAATGAATCATTTTGAATCCGAATATGTAACATCTACACTCATAATCTAAATTATTTTCAAATATACAAATCAATATCAAATCTATAATCTATTTGTTGACGTATCAAAAAGCAAAAATAATACAAAAATGAGCATATATTGGTTTGAACCAAATAAACTAACCAAATCAATTAAATTTGGTTGGTTTGATTCAGTTTTGTTAGTTAATTGGTTGATTTCGATTTCAATTTTTATATTTATTTAGTTCAGAATTTTTGAACCAAACAAGTAAATCAAATATAAAAATCAAAGTATTTTAAAATAACAAAAATACTACTTGCAATCTATGCAGTAAGCCCCGCAAAGTCTCCATTATAGTCCAAGCACTCTTCAACTGCTACGATATTCCTATTTAGCGCTAATGAACAGTAGATCTGCTTTTAGCCCCTAATTTCTGTTGCAACCGCTAAATCAAACCTATTTAGCATCAATTTTAGCAATATTAAATACGAAGGATGATTTGATTTGTTCTATTCTGAAACAAACTAAAAAAATTTAATGTAAAGTTCTAATTTAAGGCAAAAGTACGCTATATAAGGTTTTAAAAAAACTATAATAGTCGTCAAACCTAATGTGTAAAAACTTTATATTCTTTGATTTTGTTATATAATATTAACTAATATTTGTTTCTTCTACGAAAAAGATGTGAAAATGGTGATTAATTAATTTTCAATATCCAATTTTACATTTAATGAACTTTTTTACACATCTTCTATATCCCCGCTATTTCCCCATTTTACCACCGCTACAGCTTTTTGTACCTCCACCGAACCGCTAATCACTTTAACTGCACATCTTACAACCCCACTATTTATAGTATTTTTGTAAAAGTGTTGATACTTTTTAAAGAGAAGTCTTTTTTAAATGTTTGCGTGATACGGATTAATTATTTCAGTCTTGTATTATTTTTATAAGATCAAATTAAGTTTAAGATAAATCAAACAAACTAATCAAACCAAATCACATATTATAGGTTTGGTTGATTTTGATTTTGATTTTGAAAGATAATGATTCGATTTGATTCAATTATATTTCTTCAATGGTTATTTTAATTTCAATTTTTTTAAATGGTCTCAAACTGTGCCAACTGTTTGTTCACTTCTAAGATAACATTGTTATTTTGATAACAAATAATTTCAAATAAAAGGAATTCGACCAGCATCATTGTCCAAACTGGTTAAGACGTTTAGACATGATGCAAGATGTTACGCGTTCAATTCCTGCTTTACGGGATCCAACTCATTTATCATTCAGTATATTATTAACTACTAACCCTGTATATAAAATACCTAATGAAAAAAAGGGGAAGGGGAATTATGTCCTCAATCTTTAGAAAGAAAGTGAAGAGGACACTAGCTGGGTTGTTGGGCAAATTATATTGAAATATGAATTTATGGCCAGGAAAGATGGAGCTATAAGGTTGGAAAGCTTGGGAGATGATGATCTGTTTGCGCCTTGGGCTAGCTTGGTTTTTGATTGTTGGCCCTCCTAAAAAACATAAATGTAAACACGTTTCAAGGTAAATATTGATTCATGATGACTTAGGTTGATTTTTCTTTCTGCTTGTTTTGTTTTGGGAAAATGAAGTCGAATCGAATTCGGTCTTGAAAAGACACCCAATTTATTACAACTATCACCCGAATATAGGACAAGCTACCGTACATCACCTGCCAATGGAAGGGAGCATTATTTGGTTAAACCAAATAAATCAGAAAAAAAAAATATTTTGGTTGGTTGATTTGGTTTTGAGCCTAAATCGGTTTATAATCAACCTTAAAATAAACTAGTTTGGTTATTGGTTTAACCAGATTAACCAAACTTTTATTATATTTTCAAAAAAATTAATATTATAATATGTTATCTATATTAGTTTGATTATCCAGTTAATCTTCAACAATCATATATGTATCAAAAAAAATTGGATATCATAAGAATCATAAATAAAAACACTTTAGTCATCCATCTATGACTTATTTCATATTACAATGAATATTCCAAATGCAAAGTGTAAACATTTCTAATTAGAATAGATAACCAACCGAACCAACCAAGTTGGTTTGATTTGAGTTTCATTTTTATTGGTTTTAGTTCGATTTAACAATTTTCAACATCAAATAAATCAGATTAACCGAAGATTCACCCCTATATGCCAATACTTTATCAGAAGCCCATCTGATTTGCTAAGATTTGTGTTGAAGTTGGTTTGATTTAATTTCAATTTTATCGGTTTTAGTTCGATTTAACAATTTTCAATATCAAATAAATCAGATCAACCGAAGAATATACATTAACAACTGTATTGTTGTACACACTAAAACTTGCAACACCTTTATGTACTGTTATCTAACCGCGAATTTCCAAAGATATCCTTATCTATTTTTATCTTTATATCTTAATGGTAATTTTAATCTTAATCTTGGCTCTTTTAATAATCCTAATAATGTTTCTCATTTTTGAAAATCTATAGTTCATAATTTCAAAATTTATAAGATAGATATTAGCTACATTGTACATTCTAATAATAATGTTTTGTTTTGGGATGACTGTTGAATTTATGCTATTCCATTAAAAATTGAGTTTAAAGAAAAGGCTTTGATTTCAGACATTCACAATTAAGATTAAGCTTTTTCTTGAAATTTTAGTTTCAATCATGCTCTTATTGGTCCTACTCTTAAACAGTTTGCCTTACTTTGTATTAAACTTGATTTATATAAATTAGATAATGAGAAAGATGTTTAACAATGGTGTTGGGATAAAAGCGGTTCTTTTTCTTCTAACTTTCTCTATAATTTTCTTTGTTTTACTGAGATTAAAAATAAAGTTTTTGATTACCTTTGGAAAGGCAATGGTCCTCCAAAAACCAAATTAGATATGTGGTTTATTTTACATTGTAAACTTAATACTATTGAATTACCAAAGTTGAAAAATATTTTATCAAATCTGACTGTCATTTCGCTACCAATGCTTATTTGTTGTTTCCAGTTAGTGTTATTTGGTTATTTCTTCTTTTCTTCTATGTTGTTCCCCATCTTACTCCATATTTGTTGTTCGTAATATCTTGTTTAGTTTTTCTGCTTATGTCTGTAAATGTTTGTCATAGTTCTTTTCTGACTGCTTTCTATCTCTCGTTCTATCTGTGTTGCTTTTGATTCTTTCTTTCTGTGTTCGTTTACATTATTCATCTTCTATGAGCTTCTTTTTACAGGTTTAGAATAGATTTTTTTTCTCTTTTTTTGGACTTTAGTTTTCAGGTTTTTGTATTTTGTATTTTATCATTGGACTTTAGTTCTTAGATCTTGGGGATTTCCTTTTTTTTTTTTTTTTTTTCTTTGTAAGGGGTGGGTTTTGCTACCTATCAGACTTGTTGACAGCTCATTTTTAAGTGTGAAATAAAATAAAATGAGTGCTCTCCTCTTCGTGAGGATCACCCATTTCTCTTCAAAAAAAAAAAAAAAATCTTTTTTAAAAATAGGATTTAACAATTAAATATTTAGCATTCTACCCATGTTTTCACAGATATTAACAAATCTTGATTTCTCTTTAAAAAATAGGATTTGATGAATAAACATTCTATACAACATCGTTCTTTATTAATTAACGCAAATAAAAAATTTATCCCAATAAAAATTAGATACTGCAACATAGAAATAAAAATTCAAATTAACCATTACATGATTTCAATACAAAATTATACCTTTAAATTCAAGTAAATCATTTTCTTAATGTACTAAACATATACAGTTTTTAAAAGTACAATTTACATGTAAAACATATGCCATGGTCACGTGCAAAACGCATTGCCGTAACACCGTAATTATGATAATACTAACAAATAGGCCGAAGTGTACTCCACAATAATGAATATCAGCTCCCCTGATGAATTCAATTATGATTATCGTTCTTTTCCACCAAAGCATCTGTAGCAACAAAACACTGCCATTTTGTTTTGTTTTCATTAACCATACAAAAATATCAAAGAAAACTGAATAAAAAAAATAGGTGCCAGCGTCCCACTCTCATATCATACAAATCAGATCCTGGAAGGGGAAAAAATGCAGCTTCTTTGCTCCAATTTAAGCAACAACACACAGTACACATACTCAAAGGTACGAGTGAATTTACCTTGCACGGCCTTCTAGCATTATTTTTTCAGATTTATACAGTTATTTTCATTCACATTTCAGATTCAAGAGCAAAACCAATGGAGGAAGAGAAGCAAATTAATCATTAAGATGAACAAACAGTTACCATGGAACAATAATCTGTGGTTTTCGGCATCTTCTGTTAATGTCATAGCAGCTGCTGCTGTACTCACCTTATCCTCTTATCTTGCTTATCCTCCATGTAAGCTTTATCTTCACTCATTACATTTCTGTCCTCCTATATCAAATATACTGTGAATTTGTTTGCTTTAAAGAGGAAATTTTTTTTTGTATATATTCCAGTAAATCGATTAAAGTTCCAGTAGAATTCTGACAACTCCAATACCGACCTGGCTATTAGCCGGCAGAAACCTGATCGAAATTTGGTTTTGATCTAAATTCTGGATTATGCTTTTCAAGTGCTGAAAATGAAGGAAAATAGCAAAGAAAAAAAAAACAATTACATTATAAGAAATTATAAAGATAATAACACAACAATAAAAAATGGATAAACGACCATAGCCGCACATTTATAATTAAACAAGCTAGTGGAGAGAAAAAGAATTAGTGGTAAGAGAAAAAAACCGAAATGTGGAGTGTAAATCAAAGGGGTGTTGCACTGTTTGAGGTGCTCTTGATCCTATCACCTATCTCATATAGGGCCCCCTGATTTTCACCACATTCCGGTTTCTGTCTTCTTCCACTAACTTATTTTATTATAAATGAATGGTGGAAATAAGAGGATTATTGGGTGTTGTTGAGCGCTATATATATATATATATAGAGAGAGAGAGAGAGAGAGAGAGAGCGACTATATGAACATAAAAGTTTGACACAACTTAAATAACACAAAATCTCAGTCATATAATTAATTTGTTTTTATGTGAGGGATGGAAATTAGGGGACATCAATGGTTAAGATTTTGTGTCCCTCAATCTTGGTTACTCATTTAAATTTAAATAAGTTTGTGGGGGGCAAGAGAGAGTTAGTGAGAAGAGAGAGAAACATAATTGTGTAGTGAAAACCAAAGGACTATAGGAGTGCTACACTTTTTGGGGCTGAATTTGAGATTTTTCGAGCAAAACATCAATGTGAACTTGAGTTCGGCTTGGAGTTTTGATTCACTAGAAAGAGTACTCTAAGAGTATATCTATTTATTTTGGGTTCTGTTATTAGCTGTTCTAGGATCGACTCAGCTCTCTCAAAGTGTTCTTCATTGAAAAATCCAGATTTCAACATCTCCTTGATTTCAAAATCTGACGTATCCGGAAGTTTTCGCAACTCAATCATGTATGATAGGATCATCAAAAATTATATCTTTTCTAACTTTGTAACACAATAGAGGCTCGGGGAAAAATAGAAAATACAGATACGAATGAGATATCCAGCAATAAGAACAAAAAGGATTAAATAAAGGAACTCCCAAATATTTCTTGATTTTAGTCGTTTCTATAACAATGGAACGGGTGACTCATTATTTCGATGAATCATTTCTTTGAATAGAAGAAGATTTTATACGCTTATTCAAAATCTCACTATACACATATATAGACACACATAAACGAGGCTTATATAACCATTTACTGATGCACTTTTACAGAAAAATATAGTAATCCAAAACAAAAACAATGTGAAATTATCAAATTTACTTAAAACTTCAAAAGTTTTAAACGAAAATGAAAAACGATTGTACAGATGAACTAATGTATCTTTAATACAATCCAAAGAGTATAATATAAATTTATGTTAATACTGAATATCTATCAACCTATTTATATAAAAAAACTACTAGGATTCGCAAGTCAGGGCTTTAATATGGGGAGAAGTATATAACTTTAAAGATTTATGCTGCAGTAAAGGTAATTATTATATCAATATGTGTCATGATACAAACTCATGTTCCTCCTTGGTCAAATTAGCTACACATTAGATTAAAGATGAAGCACAGAGATATGGCCAAAGAAAACGATATGATTACTCATTTAACTTCTCAATACAAAGAACGAGATAGATTTACAGGGTAATTTCGAAGATACCTTACAAATTGCTTTTGCTTGTAGCATCACTTGCTGAAACAGCGGTAACCAAAGGTGCAGCACTTTTCCAGAAGGCTTGTATAGGATGTCATGATATGGGTGGAAACATACTGCAGCCTGTTAAGTTCAATAAGTTTCTTCCTAAAACTCAAATATTTTATTCACAATATGCTACTTATACCTTATAACACATCGCAGGGTGCCACTCTATTCCTTAAAGACCTAGAAAGGTAACTTTTCATATCTAAGCATTCAAATTCGAGCAAATAATATTTGTATTGTCTTCGTACTTTTGTGTAGAAATGGCATCACCAAGGAAGAGGAAATATATAACATTACATATTACGGAAAGGGTAGAATGCCAGTAAGTATCTCCTAGGCAAATACAATATTTACTTATATAGTTATATTACAAACATGGGTAAAGAAAATAAAATATTGGTAATTGTAATTTTAACTGTGCCTTCAGGGATTCGGGGAGAAATGTGCTCCAAGGGGTCAATGCACATTTGGTTCAAGGCTTCAGGAGGACGAAATCAAGATGTTGGCTGAATTTGTAAAATTACAGGCAGATAAAGGATGGCCCAAAATTGAAAGTCAGGAAGAATAGTTATTCCTGTTCAAAGAAAAAAAAAGGAAAAAAAAAAAGAAAAAAAAAATCAGACTAGCATAGTTGGTTTGTTTTATGAATTTATATCTCATTCAGTGACATTAAGAGATTTAAGTACTTGCATTGCATTAGCTATTAGAAACTAAAGCTGTTGACGATAAGGCAAAACATTGAAATGCATAAATGTAATGAATAATTATATTCCTATTGTGTTCTGCTTGATGTATCTAGACTGCTGAATATGACCTTAAGTGATTAACATGTCTGTGGGGGTGGCTTCACATTTTGCTACTTGCACATACATCCAAAACACCTTTTCTTATTGTTGGGAGGGAAGAGGTTTTGAGCGAATGCCAAAGAACCAAATTTCACTCCTAAACTTTTAAGCAAATTTTGTAGCAGTATTACCAGTTCATATTTGGCTCAAAGATATATATACATATATTGCCTTGTTTTGCAAGTTCCTTGTGACTTGTGTAAACTTGTACAAATGCACTCATACTACACCAACTGCAAAACTTCTGTGCATAAGTAAAAGCTTTTAGAGGATTGGGTTTACTTTCAAACTTTGTGGCGATATCATCAAAGAGGTGCTATGAAAGTATGAATTGTGAAATATTTAAAAAACAAACTTAAATCCAAACTGACAAAGCAATGTGAGATACTTCCAGGAGTACAGTAGAAATATCAAACATGGAAGGAAGATAATGTACCGAGGACAGATTTTATCATCCTATAAAATTTGCCAACTTAGAAGTAACTTATAAATCTGCCATCCGACATTATTTACTAAGTAAACAACAATGCAGACAAAAGCACTACACTATAGGCCACATTTTCTCACACAGTAAGAGAAACTTGTAGCACTACGCATTTAGCCGCAAAATACATGCTCTATATTCAAGCATTTGCTACATTGTAGCTTATAGGGTAGTTCTTTCTTATAAAAAAAAAACCAATGCTGTCATGTTCTATATGCATATGTATATGTGCACGCGCGCGCACACACACACACACACACACATATATATATATATATATATATAGAAAATTGGGTAATATGCCAACATAGTGGTCAGGGTATGTCTCGAACTCCGGACCTCTTACCAGGCAGGAGTAATGTTGACTAAATGTTATTATGTACTATAGTTAAAATTTGGAGATAACCATCTATTATCCCATCCTGAATTTCAAAAGAAATTTCAACTCAAGCGTAATACTAAAGAATTTTTGTTTGTTTATTTACAAATACCTCCTTAAATATAATCACCTATGAGAGATCTGGAGCAACTATTTTGATAAGGGTGGATCATCAAAAATCTTCACGTAGAATAAGAATGTAAAATACCAAAATATGCACAATCATATAAAAACTGGAATCTATTAAATAACAGTAAGACAGAAGAATCTGAAGCTCCCTCACTAATTTTAGGAGTTTTCCATCTTCTCCTTAATTATCTTTGGAAAATTTTATTTTTAAATTAGTTTATCACTATACACTTGCCTACCGACTATCTGTCTCCCATCATTTTACCTCTTCCGTCATAAGAAATTTCAACTCAAGCGTAATACTAATTTTTTTTGTTTATTTTCAACTATCTCCTTAAATATAATCACCTATGTGAATCATTAAGGGTTGGAGACCTGGAGCAATTATTTTGATAACGGTGGATCATCAAAAAATTCACGCAGAATAAGAATGTAAAATACCAAAATATGCACAATCATATAAAAACTGGAATCTATTAAATAACAGTAAGACGGAAGAATTTGAAGCTCCCTCGCTAATTTTAGGAGTTTTCCCTCTTCTCCTTAATTATCTTTGGATATTTTTATTTTTAAATTAGTCTATCACTATACACTTGCTTACTGACTGTCCACCATCATTTTTTCTCTTCCGTCATTTTACATTTTGATATGGACATTCTAAAGTATACACAATTATTTATATAGTTTAACAGTTAGATCCTAACATTTTATATTTAAGTACACAAATTTAAATCAATTACAAAATCCAATTTTTAAGTAATTTAAATAAATTTAATTAACAAATATTTCTTTTAAAAACTAAAGAATGACAAAGTTATGATTTTTAGACTCCAAATACCTACAATTCAAATTTTCTATAATCAATTAAGTCTCTTTCAATTCTTTTGAAATATTTTACATTTAATACCATATTTTATAATTAATTACATAATGCTAAAACTATTTAAATAAATTTAGCAAACTATTATTCATTAATTCGCCTAATAAATCACATCAAGATTGACCATATTCATATTAACAAAATTGAAAAAAAAAAATATATACAAACATGTCAATTACATAACATAAATTATACACATAAATAACAATCACATGTTCAAAGTTTAATTCATTTACATCAATATATTTACCATGTATTACATTATAATATTAACGTCTAGTGCCCATATTTCAAAATTTATTTAGTTATTTACAAAACGCTTCACAATATCACTTAACATCGTAGATTTACGTCAATATGCTTATGTAATTTTGAATTTAACAAATAAACTCAATCAATAAATTGTTAATTCATATAATTAACACTAAATATGATGTTTTAAAATGTATATGTTGTTCATATCAACAAAGAATGCAAAATTAGTTTTTCTTCTTAATATAAAGTTAAATAAGTCACACAATTTAAATAATATATGCAAATAATAATAGCAAATTTAATATATTATACATTTATCTCAATAAATTTATCATAAATTAAATAAAACGATTTCAGCTTTACGTACGTTTTAACATTTCTACAATTATTTGCTGAACCATCTCAATTCTTTCATGATATTTTATAAAATTAGATCCATATGCTTGAACTACTCCTGAAATCTTAAACCTCAATTATTTAAATAATCTCAATGAACATTTGGTCTGTTTTTCTAATAACTCTTGAAAATATATGTCAATTTTACTATATGTATTCATTTTAAAAAAGAATATTTTTTTATTTAACTATAAAGATTTATAAATCACATAACACAAATTATGTATATCAACAATAATAACATAGTTAATTTGTAAATCGGTTATCATTCATTTATATCAAGATTTTACCATATATTATACCATGAAGTTCCTGTTTAAAGTCGATAACTCCACAATAAATTTATACTTTTTTTGCAAATTTATTTGATTCTTCTTGCCATACAATATAGTTATAAGTTCATTATTCTACATTAAAACAAATTCTATTACATAAGATTTGATAACTCACTGAATAAATTACTAATAAATTACTAACATACATCAACGTCAACGTCTATGGTATATTCATATATTAACAAAATGATTAAAAAAATCTCGAATACACACACATATTGTTTGTGCAAATTACACACAAACAGTAAATAACAATTTTAATCAATAGATAATATATTTCACAACAAATTCTATCATATATTGTCTAACAAAATTCTCATTTTAACATTAAAATAATAAATACTATTTTTAATAATATTATCGTGTGCAACACATGGGTTATACGGTAGTACTTACAATTAGTCTACTGATGACTAGACTGCCCAGATTCATTGAATATCAACTCCATGTCATGCTGCGAGGCAGTCCACCCAGGTTCATAAGCTTCCAGAAACCCTAACTTTGCTTTGTTCGGAAGATCATGAGGATGAACAAATGGAACTCCATGGGGCCATCCTATTTCCATACGAATGCTCACGCATGGGCTGTCAAGTGATTGCATGTGATTTTCACATTCTTTGAGATTGCAAAATCTCAGCTTGATTCCTTTCTTATCAGCTATATCTTGGACCCGCTCTTTGAGAACCCGTTGCGCCTCAAGACGTAATCTTTTAGAAGGGGGCAAGGGTTTGCATTTGGTGTTGATCTTCTTCCTCTTTAGCATAGGCTTTAGGACTATATCAAAAACACAAATATTAGTAGATGGAATTATATTATAGAAGTAAAAAATGGAGCTGTACAGAATCTAGAAGATAAAAAGTAAAGAACAGTAGCACTGAAAACTGTATTATCTGAAAATGGTTAGGATATTTGTACATTCAGTTGATATCAAGTATGAACCCCTATCAACAACAGATTTACTAATTTCAGGGAAATTTGAAGTTAAAAGTTGCGCCCAACAAGATGAAATTGGCTTTATAAATCTGTGAACATTTGGTTATCTGTAGCTAAACCCTAAGAAAATATGATCAAAAGCAGCTGAAAGCAGGATCTCAGGATGGTGGGATAGAAAAGGTGAATTATGAGCGAAAGAAAAATAAATCATTAGATAACTTAAAATAAAACACATTGTATTTGTTCTGCCACACAAATATACCCTGCCTCAAGATAAGTGGAAATTAGGGAGACATCCTTAAAATAAAACATAATATAAAGCGGACCTCCCATAAGTTTGGTTGTAAAGCCGGTCCCTATTTTACTGTCACAAAAAAATTTCGTGATTTTTTTACGCTACTACATAAATTCAAAAAAAAAAAAAAAAAAAATATTAACCAAAGGTTTCTAGAAAAAAGTTGTTGAAATATCTGCACTTACTATGAAAATGTGCAAACACATCAGCAACTATTGCATAGTATATTACGGATACAGAAATGAGAAGATAAGTTGCTGATATGTATGCACTTATTTTGAATAATTGCCAACATATCTGTAACTATTCCCTAGTGTATTGTGTAAAGGAAAATGAGTTGTTTAAATGCTGCACTTATTGTGAATAAGTGCTGACAAATCTGCAAAAATCTCACAGTGTATTGTAGACATGTCTCAGTGTATCAAAAAACTGCAGACATGTCTGCAATTTTGTTATATAGATGCTGCTATTTTTGCAATTTTACTGCAAGTGATATATTTTTCATTTGTATGCTACGTTCATCATTTTTGATAATTTTTTCTGCAATAATGTGATGTTTGAATAAATGTAAGCATTGAATTTGAAAATTTGAAGCAATCAGCAAAAATTGCATAAAAGCATTCAATATTTTGATATAATTGCAGAGATGTCTGCAATTTTTCGAAAATTTGCAGGATTTCGCTGAAACGTGAATTCATTTGTTTTTTTGTTTTTTCAAGCATTTTTTTTTTTTTGTATTTTTCTTACATGAATATGAACATGATTATGTATTGAATTAAGTTTTGTTTTTTACGTTTATTTTTAATTTAACTTTTTTGAATAATTTTCGAAAACTTAGAATCTAATTTACAAAGTTTTAAAATGGAGTTTTTGTGTATTCTGAAACTTAACAGGGACCTTAACCAAACTATCCTTTAAGATAATCATGTTACTTAAATTTGGAGTTGAAGCTATTTGGGACAATGGAAAAAAATTTGGATATTAAAGGTGTTATGGATTTCAGGTTTGATACTTTACGTGCTAGAAGAAAGTAACTAAAACATCTTCCATATAGAAGCAAAAAAATAAATAACCATGGGCAAGGATGCAGAAATCGGGATGTCTAATACTTTTTAGTAGACGGGAATACAGATTTCACATTTATGATACTGCACTGACTTTACGCTAAGACCACCAAATTATTAACAAAATAGTAACTAATTGGTAAATTACAAAAAGAGAAAAAAATGATTGCTTCATGATTTAGCCCTCATAGCAGCACTTAAAAGTTTTACAAATATCCCTTTTTAGCATAAATAAATACTGCATATTTCAGCATGATAACTCAGAATATATAATTGATTAAAACTTTCAGCGTTCTGATTTCTATCAACTGATTCGCAATTCCAAATAACAAGAGATGCTATCATAAAGCATCTTAAATCATCATTGAAAACAATCATTTAACTTCATTTTTGCATAGAACGATATTCCAAAAAAAAAAAAAAAAAAAAAAAAAAAAAACATAAATTTACCTACCATCTTGTGTTGATTGAAAAACATAGCTTGGATAGATCTGCTTAGCAAAAGTTTGCTCCACAGGATGTGACCTCTGCATAAACTCATCCACCGACACTGGCATCTGAAACTGTGCCTCAACCACGTATCCAGCTGCTCTCATTTCTTCACAGTTCAAGCTAGCCATAGATCTTGGCATTAACTTAAAAGAAAAGGAGTGCCTTCCATACATATTACCCTGCAAACTACTCATCTCAACTCTATACAAAGCTGCGCTAACATAACCTGCCGTGGCCTGATAAAGTGCCAGACCGGGATAAACAACAACATCTTGAGGTCCTAGGTCTCCATCCACAAGCATCCAGTGTCCATGATAATCCTTAATATACAACCCAGCTTTATCAGACTTAACTACGCTGAGCAAGCTCTTATCAACATGATGCTCATGATCAGAAAACATAACCAGATGCCCATCTTCCATCGTCGTCAAATTATGATGTTGCGCTCCTTGGAATGTAGGCCTCGAGTGGCAAAACACAGAAAGCACAGAAGATGATATCTCTCTACTTCTCAAAGGAACATTGTCAAGAATCTCACTAAACGAGTAACTGCGCAAATTTAAAGAAAACCCAATTGCCTCTAAAATGCACCGACCAGTTTTGCCTAGGGAGGCGAATATATCTGGCAGACCCGGAGGTGGAAAATCCATGGACCCATTAGGTTCAGTTAGGGTTATTCCTGGTCTGTAGTCATAAACTTCATGCCACGATTGTGGGTCCGAGTAGTAACCGGATGTTCTACACCACTCTTGTGAGTCACTACTGTGCACCATATTGTCAGTTGAAGTGTACTCTCTTTGATGAAAAAAAAGACGTGAGGATTCTAGTCCGGATTTCAAAAGTGCACCATCTGTAGATGGTAACTGAACTATAATGGCTGAGTATTGGCCCAGTGACTGCATTAAGGTTGAGACTGAAACTTTATATGATTCGGAAGGAAGACCTTCAGATGCTATTAGATCATTTAGTCTCAAACGAGGGACAGATGGTTGAATGATTCCAGCCATGGCACCCATTCAATTCAAGATATTGAATTGAACAAGTGGTTAAAACTATGCTCTAAGTTCATCTCAATTAATTCAAATTTAAAGCACTTTGAATTTGAGGAAAGTATTCAATGTCAACACAAATATTTGGAGCACCTAATAGATAGCATTTACATGTTAGTGTAAGCTTGACAACAGCTTGTAAGTAGTAAAGGTAAAGTTAAAGTTGAATTGAACGAGTAGTGGAAATCTTGCTTTGAACTCATATTTACTAACTTGAAATTAAAGCACTCTGATTTTGAGGGAAGCATTCAACGTCATCACAACTGTCTGGAAAACTTAATATACAAATATTTCCGTATTGGTGCAAGTTTGACAATAGCTCATAAGAAGAATATATGGACTTAAAATTTTGACTCAACAGTAGCAACTTAAAAAAACATAAAGAAGAAATACTAATGTGTACATATTTGACAATATATTTTTGTCTTCAAAATTTCAAGTTATTTATTAGACACTTTTACTTTCTATTGTTTACTATAAACTACCCAAAATTACAAATTGAATTTCTTCTTTTATAGGGGAGTTTAGGAATATTGCCGCCGATAGGGCTCTAAAATGTTATTTAGCATCATGTTTTAAAGACATAGCACTATCTTAAGACTCCATTATTCACTTAAAATTACTTAAAAGTAATAACTATGAGTCTATGACCTAGTTTGGGCAGCTAGAAAGTGTTATTACCAAACTAGCGCCAGGTAGGATGACATTCCCAAACGAAAACAGTAAATCAACTACCCTAAGATGCGATCATTCCACTTCGGTAATGTGCGAATGGTCAGCAATTAGCATGCTACGATTCTTAGCTGGAATCTTGTAACTTCTAGAAGCTACGAATAAATCTAGCTGTAGTAGGATATAACAAGAGGGGAAAATCAAAATTAGGGATAGCGTATTGTTGTACAAATTTCGAACAGGAATGGAAAGAAAAGAAAAGAAAATGAAGAGGATTCATGCAAATAAGATTACCTAGCAAAGGCACCCGAGGCGACGACAGAAAGGCTGTGAGGATGGAGAGAGATCAGGCTTCGTCTTTATTGCTTGCACTGATTACCATAGAACTGACTTACTCTTACGGTTACCAACTCTAAGGCCGTTGGATCTTTAGATGCAACCAGTTTTGTGCTATTGTAATTAGCATTCTTTCTCCCCTAAAACTAAAAATAAAGACAACATTGCTCATAGCAATCATTTTGTACAGCGTAAAAATTCAATCTATATTTTATAAAACAAACTAAAAACATAAGAAATAAAGAAGAGAAACATTTGTATTCATCGGATGTATAGTATACACAAATATGCTTTCTATTCGTAGACTCCATATATCCTGCAAATCTTTACTAATAATCGGAAGTGTGTTGTTATTCACACCCTCATTTAGACTACTGACCACATATACTAAAGACCACCTTTTTTTGTGTCACTCTACTTTTTTACACCACCTAAATTATTCAATTTCTAATTGGCTACCACCTCTGCCTTTAAATCTTCATCGTTCCAAAAAAAAATCTTATTCCTGAAATTTTCTCCATCGTTCTACAAGCTTGAAGATTTCCCTAAATTATCAACGCAATTTCAAGCATCCAATCAGCTGATTAATACCATTGAATCGCTCTACAACAGCATTCAACTTTTTCCCTGTTGTTTTACACCATCAAATCAGCGCGTTCTGCGAATCAAATACCTGAAATCACATCATTTAACAAAAAAATAATAACATACTTCCAGTTTTACATGAATAATAGTGATTGTAAATTAAGTATAAACTACATACTTCATCGGTTGTAAAATGATATGTCAAATCAACTTTTGTGTCTTCAACGACATTTGACCAATCATCTTATGGTCTGTTGCTACCATCCACATAGTTATCAAGTTTATTGTAAATCACATTATCTTCCTACAAAAATCAAATAAAAATAATTTAAAAAAAAATTGTAAATTTTGACATATAAATTGTTGTTGTATGAAGAAAACCCTAAAATTCAATAACTTACAATGTCATTGTCTATTACAACGTCATCGAAATTAATGTCTTCCAAACTCGAAGTAGAGAGAAGGGTAAAAGAAAGCTCCTACAAAAATTAATACAAAACCCTTAAAAAAAATTCTATAACAACAGAATAGATTATGCAGCATGATATACAACACTAACCTCTTTTTTGTCTTTATCTTCCATCCTCTGCTCAGCCAAAAAAAATTATTTTTTTTTCTTATGGTTTAGGGTTTGATATATGAGAATTTAAGTTATTTGAGAAGAGAAAAGACAATACTGCTGTTATTGATCGAGTGAAAAGAAATAAAGTGGTGGTAGGAAGTAGGTCAAAAATAATACAATCAATTAATTTTTTAAAGGTGGCCAGTAGTCTAAATGGGGGTGTGAATAGCAGCACACTAATCGGAATAGGTTTGGTGTCATCTTTACTAATAATCGGAATAGGTTTGGAATCACACTTTTTTAGTGTACACGCAAACTATCGAAAATGCCCTTTATTCGAAATTATGTCCTATATTTCCTCTTTGCTGAATCAAAATTAATTGTTCTATTTCTAAAAACAGTCAATTCCTTAAAATTCTCATACTCATTCCTATAATATTACTTTCTCTATTTCCAGAAACAGTCAATTCCTTAAAATTCTCATATTCACTCCTATAATATTAATTGCTTTATTTCTAGAAACAGACAATTTCTTAAAATTCTCATATTCATTCCTATCTTTATTAATAGTTCAAAATATCACCTTAAATTTTGCAACTTGACGGTTTCTTATTTTTAAATGTTCTTTTCTAGCATTTACTGCATTTCCAATAAGCATTGAATCAGTTAAAATTCAGTTACCCGTGCATGAACAGTTCAAAATATCAACTTAAATTTTGCAACTGGACGATTTCTTATTTTTAAATGCTTTAACTCTATAAATATTGTTTAAGATTCTCCATCATTTCTCCACTCCACCATTACTTCTACTGTTCTCCACCGTTTCTCTTTATAATAATAAAAAAAGAGCATTGTAAAATTTTACAGCATTTTACGTCGGCTTACATTGCACCAAAGAAGATAGACGTGTGTTGAGGAGGATAACGTCATTAACAGGTGAGAATCCACTTGCAAACATGTTTGGTAAATTAGGATGTTCTGCCTTTTGCTTTGTCTCTTTACTGCACTTATTGTTTGAGCAATGCTGAGCAAAGTTGGTGTTTTCAGACAACTTTTCTACTTTAATAAATATAATTAAACTTAAAATATTCGGTTGCTTTATTAATTTGATGAAGCTTATCACTTTCTAATAGACTAGAAGGAGTTTGGTGATTTTGGTTGGAGTCGTGGCTGAGGAGTGTGATGGTAGCAGGGAAGATTTGTTTCCTGTGTACGTTGTAGTAATTGTGATGAGGTGGATTCATTCAGGATGTGGTCGTTTGTGCTGGTAGGGGAGGCTACAGTGACGTTCTTGGGGCGGTCAATGGTAAGGAGGTTATGATGATCAGCTCGGTGACATTTTAACGTTTGCAGATGGGGAAGAGGATCCGGTAGAAGGCTTAGAGGCCGGAGGAGCTACGGCAGCACACGTGGAGGTTGGCAAGGCGGTGCAGAGCCAGATTTGGTGGCTGACGGAGGTGCGGGTATGCGAGGGAGAGAGGGTGCAGTGTGCTTAGATGAGAAAGTTTAAAACAACTAGGCTTTGCGAGTACCCTATGTTTGGTAGTATTTTTATACATGTCTTTACTTCGTAGGCCAGATCAATTTTTTATTGTATATCTTTACATTTATTGTATAATTTTTTTAATATTACTAAGCAGCTTATGCATGCATCCGTTCCACTAAATAAAATCATATGTTCCTATAATTCTCTATCCCTCTATACCCAACCAATTAGCACCCCCCAGAATTCCACTTTTTGCAATTAAACCCTCTTATTTTCTTGGACTTAATTTTAAAAAAAAACCCAGGGATCTTTATTGGTTGGGTACAGAGGAACAGAGAAATTTAGCGTTTAGGTACAGAGGATTAACTCTCATGTTCCACTCCTTTAGTCTGCTTTAAATTATTTTGAGCACATGCCCCCACGTGGTAAAAATTGAATCCTTCCATTTATTCATGCATTTCCATATTTATTGCATTACGCCAATTATTGGCATAGCGGAAAGACTCTCTTTTCTTTAATTTTTTGCCTTTTTCAATCAAAGAAATATGTCATGGATTATACTTTTCTACAGAAGTATTTAAAATATTGACTTTGATATTTTAAAAATAATAATTCACGCGTGAAGCGCTTGCCATGATCATGCGCAAAGCGCATGCAACGACCACGCGCGAAGCGCGTGCCGTTACCACGCGCGAAGCGCGTGCCATGACGCTCGTTACAATAATGTCTCTCGCATTAAGCCTATTTACCTTTAATATTTCAGTATATTATAACATCTTTTGAATATGCGTACGGAAAAGATGATAAGATTAATTATCTCGTTAAAAACCTTTTATGAAAAACCTTGTGGGAAAAACTATAAATAAGAAAAATAGTACAATTTTATTTCATTTTTAACTAACATGTTTACAGTGTTACAATGAAGGTTGATACTTCTGAATCAAGATAATGCCTCATTCAAAATCTTACTAATAAAAACCAGTGGGAAAAATATTAGTGAAAGAAAATCAAAAAGACAAGTGGTTTGCCCAATAGGCTCACCATCAAACTCATATATAACATAAACTTGTACTTTTTGTCGAACATCCAACTTTATCATTTCCATTTGCTACCAAATCGGCATATACTGTAACGACCCGGAAAATCCGAGCCAATTTAAAAATTTTATTTTAAATAATTTAGTGGAAAAAATGTGGCAGAAATTAAAATTTTCATTTTTAAATAATATTAAAGCCAGTGAAAATAGTCAATTTTCAAACGATCTCTGTTTTCGACGAAACCACTTTTGTTGGAACCGGAATGTCATATTATTGCTAGGTTTCAATTTTTAGACTTTTTCGAGTTAGTATGTGAGCGTGGCGAAATAAACTGTGTTTTGTTCAATTCGGTTAAATTTAATCGACTGAAAAATAGTCATTTTTCAAACAGTCTCAGAATTCGACGAAACTAGTTTTGTTAGGACCGTATCGTCATAACGAAGCCAAATATATTTTTTCTGGTTTTTTTGAGTCCGTATGTGACCTCGGTGAATTTATTTATGCAGACAAAATAAATTAATAAATGATTTAATTATTAAATTTAAATAAAACAGGCCATAGACAGCCGTTTGAGCTGACGGGACCTGTCCCGTTGGATCCGGGACATGGGCATTGGCTAGGGGCACTTCCTGTTGGACTGGATTCGAAGCGGTTAAGAAGATTTGGATTTAATTGTAAAAATACATTAAAATAGTATAAAAATAGGGAAAACCCTAAAGAGAAAATCACTATTCATCATCTCCTTCTGTAGCCGCCACCCCCTATTCAATGGCCGAAATTTCACCATCTTCCTCCCTTAATATCTCCTTCTTCTCTTTGAATTAGAACCCACTCCCCATACCACTCCGAAGCTCTCTCTCTCCTCTACGTTTCCATACCACCTGATCATCCTCTGGTGCCACCATCACCGAGCCACACACCCATAAACCCGTCGCCAAAAGCCTCGTCGCCCTCCTCCTTGGCCCCACCGAGTGGCCCCCTCTCCCAGGCGCACGTGCGCCTTGCCGTGCCCTCCGATGCAGGGACATCCGATCGTGCCAATTCGTCCCGGTTTGATCGCAAATTTGAGCCATAGGATTGAACAGAATAGTGAGTATTGGCGGCCTCCATCTGAGTGTAGAAGAAAGGCCTATTTCTTTAATTAATTCTTTAATTAATTAATATAAATAGTCATTAACTTAATTAATTCGTAACTCATTCGTTTGAACTCGAAAATTTACAATTTCAGAAGCGTTGTGATCATATTGACAAGATCTACGACTCTGAACTGAAACGAGACAATTCTGGACTGTTGAAATTTTGGACTAAATTGCAAACGACTGTGAGAATTCTTCTTTTTATAATAAATAATTAATTATTTAATTTAATTGTTATGTGGTGATTGAAATGTGTATAATTCAGATCTGTTATGTGACGATATTGTGGATGTTTATTCTGTTTGTTGGTGATATATAAAAACATTTTGTTTAATTATTGATTTGGACTAAAATTTCCAAATCGATAAAAATTACCATTTTGTTTAATTATTGATTTGGACTGGAATTTCCAAATCGATAAAAATTACCATTTTGTTTATTTATTGATTTGGATTAGAATTTCCAAATCGATAAAAATAAATCATTTTGTAAAATTATTGATTTGGATTAGAATTTCCATTTCGATAAAAATAAAGACACTATTTTGTCATGTTAGTTGAATTGATTTATTTTGTCAATTCAAAATAAAAACACTATTTTGTCATGTTAGTTGAATTGATTTATTTTGTCAATTCAAAATAAAAACACTATTTTGTCATGTTGGTGGAATTGATTTACTTTGTCAATTCAAATTAAAAACATTGATTTGTCATTATAGTTGGAATTGATTTATTTTGTCAATTCAAAATAAAAACACTATTTTGTCATGTTAGTTGAATTGATTTATTTTGTCAATTCAAAATAAAAACGCTATTTTGTCATGTTAGTGGAATTGATTTACTTTGTCAATTCAAATTAAAAACATTGATTTGTCATTATAGTTGGAGTTGATTTATTTTGTCAATTCAAAATAAAAACACTATTTTGTCATGTAAGTTGAATTGAGTTATTTTGTCAATTCAATTGTATGAATATCATTTTGTCATGTTTATTTAATGGAATCGTCAATTCAATATGAAACCTTATAGTATCATTCTTATGGGATGGAGATAGAATTGTCATTTTATTTGATTTAATAGAATTGACAGTACAATTGAAATATGTCCCTAATGCAAATACATATTGGAAAGTAAAGATGTTCTTTTATTTGCATCCTCGGATGCAAATATACATTAAAATAAAAGTTACATTTTTGTTCGCATTTTTAGAAGCGAATAAAACATAGAAATATAAGTTAAGATTTTCATTTTTCTAATGTAAATAAAAAGAAATTAAGAATTTACATTTTTCTAATGTAATAAAAGAAAAGATTTACATTTTCAATGTAAAGAATAAAAGAAAAGATTTACATTTTCAATGTAAAGAATAAAAGAATTTAAATTTTCAATGTAAAGAATAAAAGAAAGGATTGACATTTTCAATGTAAAGAATAAAAGAAAGGATTTACATTTTCAATGTAAAGAATAAAAGAAAAGATTTACATTTTCAATGTAAAGAATAAAATAAAGGATTTACATTTTCAATGTAAAGAATGTAAAGAATAAAAGAAAGGATTTATATTTTCAATGTAAAGAATAAAAGAAAGGATTTACATTTTCAACGTAAAGAATAAAAGAAAAGGTTCACATTTTCAATGTATAGAATAAAAGAAAGGATTTACATTTTCAATGCAAAGAATAAAAGAAAGGATTTACATTTTCAATTTAAAGAATAAAAAGAAAAGATTTATAATTTTCAATGTAAATAAATAAAAAAAGAGAAGAGAAATTACATCCTTTCAATGTAAATAAAAAGAAAGAAAAATATAGAAATATGAGATGACACTTTATTTACATTTAGTGTGAATAAACAAGAGAAACGAAAAAGGTGAATTTTATTTATATTTTAGATATAAATAAAAAGAGTGATATTTTTATCGTCGTTTTAGGTGAATAAAAAGAATGGATTTTTATAGTTGAAATCGCTAAACGATCTATATCTATATATATTTATATATAAAAACTATAAAATTAAAACGAAACGTGCGCGACAGTTCGCATATCGGCAATCGTAACTTTAAACGACTATACCGAAAGATCCGACCGTTGGATTTTCCCAAAACCGGAACCGTTAGGACCGTTTTGGGAAGAGCTTTCCAACGATATAAAAATTGTCAAAATCCGACGGTTAGATTTCAAGATATGTGTGAAGCAAAATTTGGTAAAAACAGCGCCAGGGCAGTCCACTGACCCGAAGCGTCGTTTATATATTTCGAGTTATTTGCAAACAAATTAAAATAGCGATAAATAGTTATAAATATATGTAATAACCCGGAAATGCGAGCCAATTTAAAATTTTTATTTTGGCAATTTTAATGAATTTTGAACATTTAGAATGAATTATTTTAAATAATATCGACGAGAAATTTATTTTGAATATAATTCGAACGTATATATTATATAGATCGTCGTTAGAATATAAATAATTATATATAATTATAAAAGGAATTGAAAATGGCGCGGTAATTCGATAATTCGATTTCAAACTTCAATTGAATGTACCGGGTGCAAAATAAACCGGAATTTAGTGAAACCAAAAATAATAGGATCTATTTGATAATATCTTTCCAACGAATCAGAAAAATCAAGATTTCATAGCGGGAATCAAAAGTTATGCACAGTTGAAAATTCAGAATAGTCGCTATGTAAATTATACATGGCCCAAAAAGTCATATTTTGCATACGGATGAATTTGGACTCGAAATCACTTCCATTGAGTTCAAAATGCCGTTTAGAACTCCGAAAAGTATAAGCTTCGATATATTCTGATATCCGGAATAGTGGCTATGGGCTGGAGTTGTTCGGTTAACAATACATAGCCCTTAAAAAGTGAAATTTTGCATACGAGCTCAGAATTCGACGAGATAAATTTTTATGGATTCATAATGACAAATTATTGTTATGTTCCAAAGGGCGCGTCGAACGGAGCCAGTATGCGGCCGTGCGAGCTAAAACAGTACAGGGTAAAACGAGCAGTCATTTTACAAAGGAACATTATTGATACGACCTCAGAATTCGATTTCGTTTTTTTTTTGGATTTGTATCATCTAATAATTGTTAAATCCAAGAGGGCTCGATTTTTTGAGTTAGCATGTGAGCGTGCGAGAAGGAAAGGTGCGCCAAAATCGCGTTTTTGAGCAATATCTGAGCATATTCGTGAATTTTAACGGATGGTCAAACGAACTCGGAATTCAAGGAAACTTGTTTCGTTGGACTCGTCTTCACGTCTACTATCTAGTGTCCGAAATCCGCGGCGATTGGAGATCGTTAACGCTCAGGCGATACGCGAGAAACTAGCATATAATCACTTTTCCTCCTTTACATTTCTCACTTTCTTCCTCTTCCTCTTTCTTCACAAAAACTCAAAAATGGTCTCCTCCTCCCCAAACCCGCTGCCACCGCCCTCCTCCCCGCTGCCGCACCACCTCAGGCCATCGCACCCCCTCCTCCTTCCTCTCCTCCTCCTCTTCCTCCTCCTCTCTCTCATTGATTTCATAAACCCTACACCCAAACACCAACCACCGCCACCGCCACGGGCCCCACCACCACCGCCACCACCCACCAGCGAGCTCCCCACGCCCAATCAGGTCCGGCGCCCAACCCTAACCACCCAACTCCGGCCGTGGGCCCCCCGGTCACCAAAAATCCATTTTACACTAATCGCCCGTTTTGCAAATAAGCCCCTGACCGTATTTCGCCATTAACTCCCAAACGGTGCGTTTTTTGCCAATGTCCCTCTCGAACAAAGTTGTAGAGCACGAAATTTTCTTCGATTTGGCTATATGGAAGTCGTGTTTTGGAGTTCGGAGCTGCTCGGAAAACGCGTTCGAAGTCTGCTGTTGAAAAGCGGTAAAATTCGTGTACTTTCGCGAATTCTGGCGAATTGGAGCATTTTCGGCAAAAAGTCCCTTAGGGAAAAGTTGTTCAGAATGCCGTGCTTGTGCTAGAAAAAAAATGGATTGAAGATTTGAGCTTGTATGCGAAGTCTGGAGCTCGAACAACAATTCAGCAGTTCAGAAAAGACATTAGAAAAAAATCAATGTGAGAACTTCTCACTCTAAATTTCTTTTTCTAGTTATATATATATACTAGAATGCAGATGGTGTTTAGTAGCACCCGACACCATCATCCACAGACCATGGACTTGTTTGTTTGGTTGTGTAGTTGGTTAGATTATTTGATTAGAATTTGATTGTTTGGTGAAATGGAATGGATTTGATTGATATGTGTATGGCGTGGGCCATTGTTAGACCGGGGATAAGGCTAGGCCTTGTCCCGTTTCTAGTATCGTGTCATTATGCTGCCAAAATTTTCTAAAATAAGTTAGAAAAATAAAGATACCATTTTATTTAATAAATGAACCGAATAGAATATTCATAAGTTGAATAAAATAATTCGATCGTTAAAAATATAATTTTTAACGTGAATATGAATAAATAAATATTCATTTACAAACCGGACGGTTTGTTTATGTACACCTATTTGAAGGACATTGATTGGGACGATAAATTTTACACATCGCCCAACTGCACAAATAAAATCTGTGTTTGATTGTTTGAAACCCCACACGGGTATTGGGATAAAATACAGCATACACCAATCCCAATAATTAGTTGTATGTCGATCGATCGATTGACAGGCTGTTATAAGCGTTAGATATCAATATTTGATGCTTATACAGTGTAGTGCACTTTGGATGATGGTTGACTATGCATCGTTGCTATTATATACATGTGTTGAATGGAATCCATATAATTAACTTTATATGGTAATTGATTGGGCCTCATTCTAATTTAGAAGGTAAAGAATATTATAAAATAAAGGTTCATGTGTTGACAGTACTCATCCGTTGAGATTAGTCATGTGTTGAACGAAATATTTTAACAATAAAATTTACATCTTTATCATTATAAAATAAAGGTTCATGTGTTGACAGTACTCATCCGTTGAGATTAGTCATGTGTTGAACGAAATATTTTAACAATAAAATTTACATCTTTATCATACATGAAATTAGAAATTAACTGGAAAATAGATGAGATGAGTGGTCTCCTGGATATTGATCTGGTGTTGGTTTCGGCCTTCGGGGTTAATATTTAGGGAATCGTTCTCTTACTAATTTTCGGTTGGAATCTGATTTGAAATCAAACGATAGATACCACAATTTTTATAAAATATATTAAATAACAAAAATAGTCACACGTGGACAGTACTCATTCGTTGGGATTAGTCATGTGTTGACAAAAATATAGATTCATGTATTGAATAGAATAAATATCCATTTGTTGAATAGAATAACGGGATTATTGAAATATATAAAGCCGTGTTGATTAGAGATGCGCTATTTTGACGCGAACGATATTTATATCGATTATATTCATTTTTATAATGAATTGAAAAGAAAACGAATTTGAAATGAATTGAAAAGAAAACGAATGAATACAGTATGAATTGAAATTTGAATTGAATTGGAAATGGAAGTTGAAATGTTTTTGAACGAATTTAAAACTATTTATAAAATTCGTTTTAAACAGGAATCGATGAAATATATATTATGTATATTATATATATAATATAATGGCCTGAATAGAACGCGCCGCACCGCGGCAGTTCGTAAATTTCGACCATTGACTTCGAACTGACATTACGGGAGATCCGACCGTCGGATTCTCCTAAAACCGAAACCGTTGGGTTCGTATCGAAAAGAACTTTCTAACGAATGTTAGAAATTTGAAATCTAACGGTTGGATTTTGAGATACGTCCAAATCAGGTTTGGAAAAGGTCGCTATAAGTGCAGTTCGATGGCCGTTGATGGAAATCGACTGTACGGGCCTTGATAAAATTATTAAAAATATCAATAATTTGTGTAAAATCATAAGAAATGATTTGGGAAAAATTGGGATGTAAAACTCCATATTTGAAAAGATAAAAATGGATTTTTATCGAAATGAACTAGTTTTGAACTAAATTTAAAACCCAATTATTTTTAAATAAATAAATTAGATTTAAAAAGGGGTTTTAAATAATCGGAATTTCTAATATATTTGATTGGAATTGAATTAGAATTGATTTTTGGGTTTATCGTGAACGGTGTTTTAAATAACACTAGTTCTTTAACCCGATAATAAATAGAATGTGATTTGGGTTTATCGTGAACCGTGTTTTAAATGACATTAGTTCTTTGACCCAGTAAAAGGAGTTTTAATGAATCTGTAATTAGATTGAAATGTGAATTGATAAATTAAATTATGAAATTTAGAAAGTGAGCGAGAATGGAGTATCACCAGTTTTGCTCCAGGCGATAGTTGAATCTTTAATTAGATTTGAACG
This sequence comes from Allium sativum, assembly GCA_030737875.1. Classification (NCBI taxonomy): domain Eukaryota; kingdom Viridiplantae; phylum Streptophyta; class Magnoliopsida; order Asparagales; family Amaryllidaceae; genus Allium; species Allium sativum. Next base: position 205,032,999 of record CM060916.1, read on the forward strand.
TGAAATGGTAATTAATTTTACCGATAACACTGTGGTGTTAGATATGGAGTATTACCAGTTTTGCTTCATGGGATGAATAGGTTGGGATTGGGAAATAAAATAAATAATTACTTCCGTGTGGTTCGCTAATCTCGACTAGTTCGGAAAACCATAATTTGGTTTGATATGACATCCAAAGGAAGATTAAAGAATAAATTAAAAGAATTTATCTTGGATAAAATTAATGGGAACTTTCTCCTAAGAATGTGAAATTTAGAAACTAGCTGTAGGTTAGTTAAGAAGAATAGTTTCCTGGGTATTGATCTGATGTTGGTTTCGGCCTTCGGGGTTAATATTTGGGGAATTGCTCTCTTACTGATTTACGGTTAGTGACTAATGAATTGAAATGAGGCGTATGTTGTGTTTGTGTAACATTTGTTTACTATATACGCGGGTTGTTCGGAAAGTCCGGGTTTATACCCATTCTAAATAACCGATTCGACGATAAGTCGAAGATGATGACGGTGGTCGAACACCGGAAGTCTTAACATCGTTTGGATAATTACTGATGATCCTGATTGGGCTGTACACCCAAGAGGATGGAAATAGTTGGTGGTCGTCCAGACGTATTTGGAGATCGATGGATATGCGAGGAAAGTGCCTCCGGTTTCGTTCAGACCCAGAACGAACTTGTAAATGGATTGTGTGTCTGACATCGGATTTTATTCTGTGTTGATTGATTTCTGTTAAATATATATCTGTTTGGCGGCGGAGAATTTATTCTCTTGCTTAACGCCCTTCTCTGAGACGTACGAGCTTAGAGGTTATATATCGATAGATATCAATCGCATGGCATGAATTGCCTGTGTGGCATGCTGAGTTGCATGGATCAAGGCTTCTGTTGAAAAGCAAAGTCTTGTGGTTGATGATCAAAGCACGGCCTACATGGCAGCTTTGTGTATAACGTGAATTCGCGAGCCTCACACCTCGGTATGAGTTAAAAACGGGATAAGGACTGCGGGGAGAGCACGACGTTTCTTTCTAGCTTTGGTGGTGTCAGTGACTTACCAGCCCTGGCATTTATATACTTTTCACCTATGTGGTTGTTGGATGAGGCGCCTCGATTTTAGGTCTGTAAGGACCGGGAAACGTGTGTTCAGGAATACTAATCCTCAAACGTAAGAGAGGACCGGCCCTGAAGATCCAAGGATTGCCCAGAGTGTGTAGTCCTGAGGCATTTGCTAGAGTGTCTCGAAAGAGGAGAGGAGCTTGCCCCTTGCCTCGACTCATGATGGAATCCAATTTCCAATACGAGATATTTCGGTTTTATTTGTAGAGCCTAGTATAGCGACATGATAGATGGTACCCATGCCGCCTAGGATTGATATTTATGATTGAAATTGTTTTGACACTATACACTTATAATAGTATCAAATGATTTGTTTTAAACATACCAAGCATGTTTGGCTATTATAAGGGAAAACCCTATCCTTCGGCTTGCGTTGCATTGTGTGATGGGACCTGGGTCTTATAATAGCTTCATTTTCCAAAAAAGCATTGCGTTGTTTATTCTATGCACTAGTATTCTTGGGAGGAAACCCGTTCTGTGTTATACGGCGTGGTCCCTTGAATTACTCTCTTTTAAAGTAAAGCTTTAAATAACTGTTTTAGTTCTCACACCAGTCACATGACTGACCTAGAGTTTATTGTTTTAACCTAAACTCTGGGTGCCCCTATTTTCCGCACGGGCAGCTAGTAGTTTTGGTTTTGCAGATTTATATTCACAGGATCATGATTTACAGTTGGAACGATACTCGGAAAGCTCTGTATCCGTGTATTACTCTCAGTTGTGTTTTGTATTATTTTTCCGCTGCAATACTGTATTTAAATCTCTGATATTCTTTGATGTATGATATTTATTCATACTCTGTATATTCTTGTATTTTGATGGAATTGTTGTTATAGCAATGAAATGTTCTTCTGTTTGCGTTCTAATTTGTCCTGTTCTCAAAACGTTCAGGGGTTTCGAACGGTCTAGATCGGTTTAACGACTGATTCAGATCGAGCGAAATTCTCGATCGTCACATTAGTATCAGATCTTTGGTTTACAGAGCTCGAGAACAAGACACATTAGAACCATACGAAAGAATTCATCAGATATTGGATTAGTAATATCCAATTAGAATGACTCATTAGAGATAGGATCAGTAGTATCCTAGAACGGGTGTGAAGAGTATATTTTTCAAATGGAAACAATTTTGTTTTGAAATTTAAATCGTTTTATACGTATTTGAATATTTATTTATTTTGAATTTGGACAATCGAGTATATAAAGATTTCGCGTATACGCGTCATGAACGTATATTCGAAGTTTTAATATACTGGATAGATATAGAATAACACTCTAGTCGCCCGGAGATGATGTTGATAATGACCATGGCATCATCAATATTTATGTTCGTGTTTCGAAGGTGTGATTTCTATATATTTCCATTAGACTGGTGTGAGAACCAAAACTAATATAGATGGAATTATTTTGTGAATTGGCATCAAAAACATGATTTTTGTATATGTGTCAAAATTATGAATTTGAAACGTTAATCCACTAATTGATTGATGTTTGTGTTGTTTGTTTATTTGTTTGATAATTTTGAACCATTTAGCCTAATTAAACTGAATATTGAATTTTATTGAAAATTGGTCGCATTTGCTTGCATATACATGTACTTACATTGAAAGGTCATAGCAAGGAGGCTAGAGCAGAGAATAAAATTTGTTTGCCCGACAAATAGGTACATGTTTACTATAATTTACTGTTTTGTTTGGGTGATGATGATTTTATGAGCCGATTGGCTAGCCGCTTGGCTTTTTCTTTTTCTTTTTGAGATCAGAAGGCCTATATGGCGATTTCGGGATTTTCCCGTGCTCCCGGTGCAGAGAAGGTTATGGCGAAATTTTTCGAAAATTTAGGGTGTTAGCCAAATTTTTGAAAAATTTGAAAAGTTTTTAGAAACTAAAAAGTTGAAGAACTTAAGCCGTAAAGAAAATATGGAAAGTTGAGTTGATCAGTAAACAACTTTCGGCTTCGTTCCTTTTCGGGGACGAAAAGTTTTAAGTGAGGGAGATTGTAATAATCCGGAAATGCGAGCCAATTTAAAATTTTTATTTTGGCAATTTTAATGAATTTTGAACATTTAAAATGAATTATTTTAAATAATATCGACGAGAAATTTATTTTGAATATAATTCGAACGTATATATTATATAGATCGTCGTTAGAATATAAATAATTATATATAATTATAAAAGGAATTGAAAATGGCGCGGTAGTTTGAGAATTCGATTTCAAACTTCAATTGAATGTACCGGGTGCAAAATAAACCGGATTTTAGTGAAACCAAAAATAATAGGATCTATTTGATAATATCTTTCCAACGAATCAGAAAAATCAAGATTTCATAGCGGGAATCAAAAGTTATGCCCAGTTGAAAATTCAGAATAGTCGCTATGTAAATTATACATGGCCCAAAAAGTCATATTTTGCATATGGATGAATTTGGACTAGAAACCACTTCCATTGAGTTCAAAATGCCGTTTAGAACTCCGAAAAGTATAAGCTTCGATATATTCCGATATCCAGAATAGTGGCTATGGGCTGGAGTTGTTCGGTTAACAATACATAACCCTTAAAAAGTGAAATTTTGTATACGAGCTCAGAATTCGACGAGATAAATTTTTATGGATTCATAATGACAAATTATTGTTATGTTCCAAAGGGCGCGTCAAACGGAGTAAATATGCGGCCGTACGAGCTAAAACAATACAGGGTAAAACGAGCAGTCATTTTACAAAGGAACATTATTGATACGACCTCAGAATTCGATTTCGTTTTTTTTTGGATTCGTATCGTCTAATAATGGTTAAATCCAAGAGGGCTCGATTTTTTGAGTTAGCATGTGAGCGTGCGAGAAGAAAAGGTGCGCCAAAATCGCGTTTTTGAGCAATATCTGAGCATATTCGTGAATTTTAACGGACGGTCAAACGAACTCGGAATTCGACGAAACTTATTTCGTTGGACTCGTCTTCACGTCTACTATCTAGTGTCCAAAATCTGCGGCGATTGGAGATCGTTAACGCTCAGGCGATACGCGAGAAACTAGCATATAATCACTTTTCCTCCTTTACATTTCTCACTTTCTTCCTCTTCCTCTTTCTTCACAAAAACTCAAAAATGGTCTCCTCCTCCCCAAACCCGCTGCCACCGCCCTCCTCCCCGCTGCCGCACCACCTCAGGCCATCGCACCCCCTCCTCCTTCCTCTCCTCCTCCTCTCTCTCTTTGATTTCATAAACCCTACACCCAAACACCAACCACCGCCACCACCACGGGCCCCACCACCACCGCCACCACCCACCAGCGAGCTCCCCATGCCCAATCAGGTCCGGCGCCCAACCCTAGCCACCCAACTCCGGCCGTGGGCCCCCCGGTCACCAAAAACCCATTTTACACTAATCGCCCGTTTTGCAAATAAGTCCCTGACCGTATTTCGCCAATAACTCCCAAACAGTGTGTTTTTGGCCAATGTCCCTCTAGACCAAAGTTGTAGAGCACGAAATTCTCTTCGATTTGGCTATATGGAAGTCGTGTTTTGGAGTTCGGAGCTGCTCGGAAAGCGCGTTCGAAGTCTGCTGTTCAAAAGCGGTAAAATTCGTGTACTTTCACGAATTCTGGCGAATTGGAGCATTTTCGGCAAAAAGTCCCTTAGGCAAAAGTTGTTCAGAATGCCGTGCTTTTGCTAGAAAAAAATATGGATTGAAGATTTGAGCTTGTATGCTAAGTCTGGAGCTCGAACAACAATTCAGCAGTTCAGAAAAGGCGTTAGAAAAAAATCAATGTGAGAACTTCTCACTCTAAATTTCTTTTTCTAGTTATATATATATACTAGGATGCAGACGGTGTTTAGTAGCACCCGACACCATCGTCCACAGACCATGGACTTGTTTGTTTGGTTGTGTAGTTGGTTAGATTATTTGATTAGAATTTGATTGTTTGGTGAAATGGAATGGATTTGATTGATATGTGTATGGCGTGGGCCATTGTTAGACCGGGGATAAGGCTAGGCCTTGTCCCGTTTCTAGTATCGTGCTGTTATGCCGCCAAAATTTTCTAAAATAAGTTAGAAAAATAAAGATATCATTTTATTTAATAAATGAACCGAATAGAATATTCATAGGTTGAATAAAATAATTCGATCGTTAAAAATATAATTTTTAACGTGAATATGAATAAATAAATATTCATTTACAAACCGGACGGTTTGTTTATGTACACCTATTTGAAGGACATTGATTGGGACGATAAATTTTACACATCGCCCAACTGCACAAATAAAATCTGTGTTTGATTGTTTGAAACCCCACACGGGTATTGGGATAAAATACAGCATACACCAATCCCAATAACTAGTTGTATGTCGATCGATCGATTGACAGGCTGTTATAAGCGTTAGATATCAATATTTGATGCTTATACAGTGTAGTGCACTTTGGATGATGGTTGACTATGTATCGTTGCTATTATGTACATGTGTTGAATGGAATCCATATAATTAACTTTATATGGTAATTGATTGGGCCTCATTCTAATTTAGAAGGTAAAGAATATTATAAAATAAAGGTTCATGTGTTGACAGTACTCATCCGTTGAGATTAGTCATGTGTTGAACGAAATATTTTAACAATAAAATTTACATCTTTATCATTATAAAATAAAGGTTCATGTGTTGACAGTACTCATCCGTTGAGATTAGTCATGTGTTGAACGAAATATTTTAACAATAAAATTTACATCTTTATCATACATGAAATTAGAAATTAACTGGAAAATTGATGAGATGAGTGGTCTCCTGGATATTGATCTGGTGTTGGTTTCGGCCTTCGGGGTTAATATTTAGGGAATCGTTCTCTTACTAATTTACGGTTGGAATCTGATTTGAAATCAAACGATAGATACCACAATTTTTATAAAATATATTAAATAACAAAAATAGTCACAGGTGGACAGTACTCATTCGTTGGGATTAGTCATGTGTTGACAAAAATATAGATTCATGTATTGAATAGAATAAATATCCATTTGTTGAATAGAATAACGGGATTATTGAAATATATAAAGCCGTGCTGATTAGAGATGCGCTATTTTGACGCAAACGATATTTATATCGATTATATTCGTTTTTATAATGAATTGAAAAGAAAACGAATTTGAAATGAATTGAAAAGAAAACGAATGAATTGAAATTTGAATTGAATTGGAAATGGAAGTTGAAATGTTTTTGAATGAATTTAAAACTATTTATAAAATTCGTTTTAAATAGAAATCGACGAAATATATATTATATATATAATATAATGGCCTGAATAGAACGCGCCGCACCGCGGCAGTTCGTAAATTTCGACCATTGACTTCGAACGGACATTACGGGAGATCCGACCGTCGGATTCTCCTAAAACCAAAACCGTTGGGTTCGTATCGAAAAGAGCTTTCTAACGAATATTAGAAATTTGAAATCTAACGGTTGGATTTGGAGATACGTCCAAATCAAATTTGAAAAAGGTCGTTGTAAGTGCAGTTCGATGGCAGTTGATGGAAATCGACTGTACGGGCCTTGATAAAATTATTAAAAATATCAATAATTTGTGTAAAATCATAAGAAATGATTTGGGAAAAATTGGGATGTAAAACTCCATATTTGAAAAGATAAAAATGGATTTTTATCGAAATGAACTAGTTTTGAACTAAATTTTAAACCCAATTATTTTTAAATAAATAAATTAGATTTAAAAAGGGGTTTTAAATAATCAGAATTTCTAATATATTTGATTGGAATTGAATTAGAATTGATTTGTGGGTTTATCGTGAACGGTGTTTTAAATAACACTAGTTCTTTAACCCGATAATAAATAGAATGTGATTTGGGTTTATCGTGAACCGTGTTTTAAATGACATTAGTTCTTTGACCCAGTAAAAGGAGTTTTAATGAATCTGTAATTAGATTGAAATGTGAATTGATAAATTAAATTATCAAATTTAGAAAGTGAGCGAGAATGGAGTATCACCAGTTTTGCTCCAGGCGATAGTTGAATCTTTAATTAGATTTGAACGTGAAATGGTAATTAATTTTACCGATAACACTGTGGTGTTAGATATGGAGTATTACCAGTTTTGCTTCATGGGATGAATAGGTTGGGATTGGGAAATAAAATAAATAACTACTTCGGTGTGGTTCGCTAATCTCGACTAGTTCGGAAAAACATAATTTGGTTTGATATGACATCCAAAGGAAGATTAAAGAATAAATTTAAAGAATTTATCTTGGATAAAATTAATGGGAACTTTCCCCTAAGAATGTGAAATTTAGAAACTAGCTGTAGGTTAGTTAAGAAAATGGTTTCCTGGGTATTGATCTGATGTTGGTTTCGGCCTTCGGGGTTAATATTTGGGGAATTGCTCTCTTACTGATTTACGGTTAGTGACTAATGAATTGGAATGAGGCGTATGTTGTGTTTGTGTAACATTTGTGTACTATATACGCGGGTTGTTCGGAAAGTCCGGGTTTATACTCATTCTGAATAACCGATTCGACGATAAGTCGAAGATGATGACGGTGGTCGAAGACCGGAAGTCTTCACATCGTTTGGATAACTACTGATGATCCTGATTGGGCTGTACACCCAAGAGGATGGAAATAGTTGGTGGTCGTCCAGACGTACTTGGAGATCGATGGATATGCGAGGAAAGTGCCTCCGGTTTCGTTCAGACCCAGAACGAACTTGTAAATGCATTGTGTGTCTGACATCGGATTTTATTCTGTGTTGATTGATTTCTGTTAAATACATATCTGTTTGGCGGCGGAGAATTTATTCTCTTGCTTAACGCCCTTCTCTGAGACGTACGAGCTTAGAGGTTATATATCGATAGATATCAATCGCGTGGCATGAATTGCCTGTGTGGCATGCTGAGTTGCATGGATCAAGGCATCTGTTGAAAAGCAAAGTCTTGTGGTTGATGATCAAAGCACGACCTACGTGGAAGCTTTGTGTATAACGTGAATTTGCGAGCCTCACACCTCGGTATGAGTTAAAAATGGGATAAGGACTGCGGGGAGAGCACGATGTTTCTTTCTAGCTTTGGTGGTGTCAGTGACTTACCAGCCCAGACATTTATATACTTTTCACCTATGTGGTTGTTGGATGAGGCGCCTCGATTTTAGGTCTGTAAGGACCGGGAAATGTGTGTTCAGGAATACTAATCCTCAAACGTAAGAGAGGACCAGCCCTGAAGATCCAAGGATTGCCCAGAGTGTGTAGTCCTGAGGCATTTGCTAGAGTGTCTCGAAAGCGGAGAGGAGCTTGCCCCTTGCCTCGACTCATGATGGAATCCAATTTCCAATATGAGATATTTCGGTTTTATTTGTAGAGCCTAGTATGGCGACATGATAGATGGTACCCATGCCGCCTAGGATTGATATTTATGATTGAAATTGTTTTGACACTATACACTTATAATAGTATCAAATGATTTGTTTTAAACGTACCAAGCATGTTTGCCTATTATAAGGGAAAACCCTATCCTCCGGCTTGTGTTGCATTGTGTGATGGGACCTGGGTCTTATAATAGCTTCATTTTTCGAAAAAGCATTGCGCTGTTTATTCTATGCACTGGTATTCTTGGGAGGAAACCCGTTCCGTGTTATACGGCGTGGTCCCTTGAATTACTCTCTTTTAAAGTAAAGCTTTAAATAACTGTTTTAGTTCTCACACCAGTCACATGACTGATCTGGAGTTTGTTGTTTTAACCTAAACTCTGGGTGCCCCTATTTTCCGCACGGGCAGCTAGTAGTTTTGGTTTTGCAAATTTATATTCACAGGATCCTGATTTACAGCTGGAACGATGCTCAGAAAGCTCTGTATCCGTGTATTACTCTCAGTTGTGTTTTGTATTATTTTTCCGCTGCATTACTGTATTTAAATCTCTGATATTCTTTGATGTATGATATTTATTCATACTCTGTATATTCTTGTATTCTGATGGAATTGTTGTTATAGCAATGAAATGTTCTTCTGTTTGCGTTCTATTTTGTCCTGTTCTCAAAACGTTCAGGGGTTTCGAACGGTCTAGATCGGTTTAACGAATGATTCGGATCGAGCGAAATTCTCGATCGTCACAATATATATGAAATGTTTTAAATGATAATTATGCGACAATTATTTGAAAAGACCGAGTTTAACTCATTTCAAATAATTGCACGACGGTTAAATCAAAGATATAAGAAGACGATGGTAGAAGACCGGTGATCTTCACATCGAATGGGCAACGACTACTGATGCTTTGGACTGACTTGCTCCCAGGACGGGATTGAAGCAGTAGTTGTCCGGACGAATGTGTTGATTGTCCGGATAAGCGAGAACCTATTAGGTGTCTCCAGTTTCATTCAGACCCAGAACGGACTTGTAAATGGATGCGTGTCTGACGTTGGAATTCATTCCATGTAATTAAATTGATTTGTATTAATATATGTCTGTTTGGTGGTGGAGAAATTATTCTCTGCTTAACACCCTGGTATATAGTAATAGTTGTCGATCGCATGGCATGAATTGTCAATGTGGCACGCCAAGATGCAATGATCAAGGCTTTGTTGAAAAGCAGGCCTTGTGGTTGATAATCAAAGCATAGCCTGATTAGGCATAGCTTTGAGTATAGCGTGACTTCGCGAGCCTCACACCCCGGTATGAGTCAAAAACGGGATTAGGACTGCAGGGAGTGCACACGTTTCTTTCTAGCTAGGGGTAGTGCTGGTGCTTAAACTGGCCAGTATTTTACTTATGTGGATGATGGATTGAGGTACTCGGGTTTTATGGGCCGGAAGTGGTCATACTCTAGGTCCAAAGGGACCGGGAAACGTGTGTACATGCATAATTAATCCACCACCGTTAGGTGGGGATCGGCCCTGAAGATCCGGGGGTTGCCCATAGGTGTGATCCCGAGACATTTGCTAGAGTATCTCGAATCGGAGAGGACGATCCCTAGCCTCGATTTCATGACAGAAAACCAATTTCCAATACGACATTACGGTCTTGATTGTAAACTTATATATGGCGACATAATATATGGTACCTATGCCGTCTAGGATTGCTACATTTATATTGAAGTATTTTAATACTGCTTAAACACTAACAATAATATTAAAATATTATTTTACACGTATTAAGCCTGTTTGATCATCATAAGGGAAAACTCTATCCTCCTGTGTGCGTTGCATTGTGTGATAGGACTTGAGTCTTATGATGATTTCATTTTTCAAAAGTCATTTCGTTGTTTTTGTATAAACTTTATTCAATTATGCACTGGCAATCCAATGGAGTAAACCCGTTCCGCGTTAGCGGCGTGGTCCTGTGATTCGCCTTATTGATAGTTAGTATAGAAAGATTTCTCATACCAGTCCCATGACTGACTCGATGTTTGTTTCACTTTGCAAACTCGGATGCCCTCTCTTTACACGGGCAGCCAAGTGACAGGTTCTTAAGTAGGCATTTCTGGATTGAAGACTGCTGGGAAGGAGAAGGCGAAGACTCTCTTTTATCTTTATCTTTTGCTTTAGAGACTTTATTCTTTCTTGTATTTTGATGTACGTCATAGAGTTTAGACCTATTTCCTTTGAAACTTATTTCTTTTGATTCAGACTTTTATTTTGCTAAGTTGTATCCTGTAAACTGCGCACTCTGTGGTTTTGTTGATGTGATGTTTATGACTTATATCTTTTCCGCTGCAATAATTATGTGTTATGATATTATCTGAGATCTGTTGTTGTTATAAATATGTTGTATTCCAAATGATTATCCTTACTTTCGGTCTACGGAAGTTTGGGGTCATCACAATTGGTATCAGAGCTTAAGGTTAACCTTAGCTTCGTAATATAACATATTTAGAACAATTCGTCTAGATAGAATCCACATTATTCTAAGGTGAGTAGCTTATTAGAGATAGGACTAGTAATGTCCTAGAATGAGCACAACAGAGTAGCACATATTTATCAGTCATTACATCATTGTCTTTTCATCTTGTCCTTACCTTATCTTTCCTTGAAAATTTTTGTTTCTATTGGTCTGACTCTTTCCTTGATGGTACAGACTGATTTAAATGGATACTAGAGCAAGAACAGCCCGGGGCGGAGCCCGAGGTGGAACTTGAGGCGGGGCCAGAGGAAGAGCCCGAGGGGGAGCTAGAGGGCAAACTAGAGACGAGACCCCCATTACTCAGGAACAACCTACTTCAGAGGTCGTAGCACAACCACCTCCACAGCCCTTCGACTTGTAGAGAATGTCAATGAAATTCAGAAATCTAGGTGGTGTACCTTTCACGGGGCGAGAGTCTGCGATTCAGGCAGAGGCATGGCTTAAGGACTGTGAAAAGATCCTAGATGGCTTAGAATTAGAAGATCAGCGAAAGCGTTTCCTGGCAGTATGGCAATTAAAGGATGAAGCCGGGCATTGGTGGGATACGGTCAAGATCTGCAATGACGTGGCCAATAAGTCTTGGGCCAAATTTAAGGAACTTTTCAATGATAAGTATGTTCCCCCATAAGCAAGAGAGCGCCTACGCGAGCAATTCGTTAACCTACAGCAAGGGAATATGACCATTTCTAAGTATGTGAGGAAGTTTGATGAGCTTTCATGATATGCTCCTGGGTTGATTCAAGATCCAGTAGAGAAGAATAAAAAATTCATCAAGGGTCTGTCAAAGAAATATTTGAACAGAGTCACTACTCATATCAAGCTTCCATTCAATGAAATAGTAGAGATGGCATGCCGCTACGAGGAAAATGACAAGTCTGGACCATAGGATAGAGTGAAAAGTCAAGGCAACAATCAGAAGGAATAGGCTAACAAGAAACCGGAGGCAAGCAATTCTTCTGCCGCTAAGCCCCAAGGGAAGAAGAGGGACAGGAGCAAGGTGACATGCTATAATTGCGGCAACATTGGACATTTTGATTTTGAGTGTAAGGCTCCTAAAAAGGCCAAGAGGAACGAATCAGGACCTAGCCAGAATCGTAACCAGAGTTCTAAGAATCGTGGCCAGAATTCTCAGGATCGTGGTCAAAACCCCAGGAACACTTAGGATTGCTATAACTGCCATAAGCCGGGGCATTTTGCCAGAAACTGTCCCCTATTGAAGAAAACTGAAGTGGCACATGTTTATGAGGGAGCAGATGCACCAGCTTCTACCGAGGGGCCAGGTAAACCCGATGTCTTAGCAGGTACTCTTAATATTAAAAACGTCCCTATTACTGTCTTATTTGATACTAGTGTTGCACGAAGCTTTATTTCTAATGACGCAATTAAAAAGTTGAAACTGAAACCAAGAAAACTTAAAGAGTTGATTAGAGCCAATAGTCCGATAGGAGGTTCTCTTATACTCGATAAATACTGTAGGGTGCCGATCTCCTACTCTTGCTACCAATTCCCTATAAATCTAATTGTTATGAATTTCTCTGGGTATGATGTTATCCTTGGGATTGATTGGTTATCGAGGCATGGGGCTGAAGTCAAATGTGCTGAGAGGATTGTCAAAGTTAAAACTAAACTCGGTGATGTATGTATCCCATGCCATGGCTCGGCCACCGACAGAAAAGCATTCTGGTCCTCTCTAGAAATGCCCCGTCTTCTATTGAGGATATCCCTATCGTCAAAGAGTACGCTGATGTATTCAAAGAAGTTGAGGGTTTACCCCCGCTTAGAGAAATCAGCTTCAGAATTGACTTAGCTCCGAATGCAAGGCCTGTTGTGCATCCTATTCGGAGAATGTCTCCAAAAGAAAACGAGGAGCTGAGAAATCAAACCAAGCAGCTTTTGTGGAAGGGTCTGATCAGGCCTAGCTTCTCAGAATGGGGTGCAGCAGTGGTGTTCGTCCCAAAATCGGACGGTGCCCTCAGGCTATGTGTGGATTACCGCGATCTCAACAAACAAACATTGAAAAATAAGTACCCACTGCCGCGTATTGATGACTTACTTGACCGCTTACATGGAGCGCGAGTATTTTATAGGATGGACCTAGCTACAGGCTTCCATCAACTTCGCATTGTAGAAGAGTGTGTGCCTTTAACTGCTTTCAGAGGACCAGATATCTTTTATGAATGGCTAGTAATGCCCTTCAGTCTATGTAATGCTCCAGCATACTTTGTTGATCTGATGAATAGAGTGTTCAGAGATGTTTTAAATAAATTTGTGCTCATGTTCATCGATGACATCCTCATCTTTTCTAAATCCACTGCTAAGCACGAACAGCATCTGAGGGAAGTCTTGGAGATTTTGCGAAGAAATGTGCTGAAAGCCAAATTCTCCAAAAGCATATTCTGGCAAGAAGAGGTGAAATTCCTTGGCCATGTTGTATCAAAGGAAGGCATCTCAGTAGATCCAGGTAAGATCTCAGCCATCCAAGAGTGGAAGCAGCCTAGAACTCCCACAGAAGTCAGAAGTTTCTTAGGACTGGCTGGCTATTATCGGAAATTTGTCAAAGATTTTTCGAATGTAGCTTGTCCATTAACAAACCTGACTAAGAAGCATACGAAATTCAATTGGACACCTAAATGCGAGACAACTTTCCAAGAGCTAAAAAAAGAGGTTGACCAATGCTCCAGTGTTGACCATCATAGATGGCAATCAGGATTTGAAGGTCTGGACCGACGCTTCTAAACAAAGTTGTTTCTTTTATAAAACAACATGTCAGAAATAACATTTTCTTTTAATGTAAAATCTCATTTTAACATGATTCCCTTGTTTATTTAAGGTATTGGTGCGGTGCTGATGCAAAGAGGCAAAGTAGTCGCATATGCTAGCCGCCAGCTAAAACCGCATGAGATGAATTACGCCACGCATGATCTTGAGCTAATGGCTATTGTGTTTGCTCTTAAAATATGGAGGCATTATCTCTTGGGTGAGAAGTTTGAAATATACACGGATCACAAATCCTTGAAACATATTTTTACCCAAAGAGATTTGAATATGAGACAACAACGCTGGGTTGAATTTCTTGCATCATATGATCTGGATATCCTATATACTCCAGGGAAAGCCAACGTTGGCCGATGCGCTCAGTAGAAAGAATGCAGATGACGACAAGCTCATTCTCTCCAATCTCATTATCACTCCTACTTTGATTGATAAAGTCTCTGCTCTTCAGAAGGATGATAAATTTATTCAGAGGATAATCAAAAGAATTCAGGTTGGCGAAATCACGAGTTTCCAAATTGACGACAAAGGGGTTCTGAGGCTATTAGGCCGAATCTGTGTCCCGTATGACTCTAAGCTCAGAAGGGAGGTTATGGATGAATGTCAAAAATCTAAGCTTAGTGTTCACCCTGGGGTGAGCAAGATGTATCACGACCTCAAGCGCACATTTTGGTGGAGGTCCATGAAGAGAGATATTGCTATTTATGTTGCTAGATGTCCAACTTGTCAGCAAGTTAAAAGCGATCAGCAGAAACTGGCGGGTTTGTTGCAACCGCCGGGAGTTCCAGGTTGGAAGTGGGAGGAAATCTCTATGGACTTCATTGATGGCTTGCCTCGAACCAGAAAAGGCAACGATAGTATATGGGTGATAGTAGACCGCTTAACAAAGTCTGCCCATTTCATCCCTGTTCGGTCCAATAGAACAGCTCGTAGTCTGGCGCAATTTTATTTTAAAGAGATAGTCAGACTGCACGGGGTTCCCAAAAGCATTGTCAGTGATCGGGATCCATTATTTACCAGCACATTCTGGGAAGCTTTCCAAGAAGAGCTTGGGACCAAGTTGAATCTGAGCTCTGGCTATCACCCTCAGACAGATGGCCAGACTGAGAGGGTGAATCGTGTTTTAGAAGACTTGTTGCGAGCTTGCATTCTTGATTATGGCGGTTCATTGGAGGATCACGTGCACTTGGTGGAATTCTCTTATAATAATAGCTACCAAGCAAGCTTGAAGATGTCACCATTTGAATTACTATATGGCAGACCATGCAGATCTCCGGCATGTTGGGTGGAGTCAGGCAATCGACTAGTCTTGGGCCCCGACATGGTTCGTGAAGCATCGGATAAGGTTGACTTGATTAAGAAGCGCTTGTTGACTGCACAGAGCCGACAGAAGAGCTATGCAGACCAGCGAAGAAGAAATTTAGAATTCTCTGTGGGTGATCGAGTATACTTGAAGGTTTCTCCTTTGAGAGGCGTAATTCGCTTTGGGAAGACTGGAAAGTTGGCACCGAGATTTATTAGTCCATTTCCTATTCTCGAAAGGATTGGTACTCTCGCTTATAGAGTGTAGCTGCCTGACTGGTTGCCAAGGGTGCATGATGTATTTCATGTGTCTCAACTCCGCAAGCATGTGCATGATCCAGATCTGATTGAGGATGAATTAAATCAACAGGTCTTGGATATTGCTCCGAATCTAACAGTGAGAAAAGACCCGATAAAGATCATTGGCAAAGAAACCAAAATTTTGAGGAACAAGAGGATCAACCTTGTCAAGGTTCAATAGAGTGGGGATCCTAGAGACTGTACTTGGGAGACAGAGGATAGCATCAAAAAGGCTTACCCCAAGTGCAGAGTGGATATCTCCGAATAACTCTTGTGTTAAGGTACATTTACCCCAATTTACATTTTCCGTCTTGTTTCCTACTTTACATTGTTTCCTTTTCGAGGACTAAAAACTCTTAAGTGGGGGAGATTGTAACGACCCGGAAAATCCGAGCCATTTTAAAAATTTTATTTTATATAATTTAGTGGAAAAAATGTGGCAGAAATTAAAATTTTCATTTTTAAATAATATAAAAGCCAATGAAAATAGTCAATTTTTAAACGATCTCTGTTTTCGACGAAACCAATTTTGTTGGAACCGGAATGTCATATTATTACTAGGTTTCAATGTTTAGAATTTTTCGAGTTAGTATGTGAGCGTGGCGAAAGAAACTGTGTTTTGCTTAATTCGGTTAAATTTAATCGACTGAAAAATAGCCATTTTTCAAACAGTCTCAGAATTCGATGAAACTAGTTTTGTTAGGACCGTATTGTCATAACGAAGCCAAATATATTTTTTTGGATTTTTCTGAGTCCATATGCCGCCTCGGTGAATTTATTTATGCAGACAAATTAAATTAATAAAGGATTTAATTATTAAATTTAAATAAAACAGGCCATAGACAGCTGTTTGAGCTGACGGGACCTATCACGTTGGATCTGGTACATAGGCTATTGGCTAGGGACACTTCCTGTTGGACTGGATTTGAAGCGGTTAAGAAGATTTGGATTTAATTATAAAAATACATTAAAATAGTATAAAAATAGGGAAAACCCTAAAGAGAAAATCACTATTCATCATCTCCTTCTGTAGCCGCCACCCGCCTATTCAATGGCCGAAATTTCACCATCTTCCTCCCTTAATATCTCCTTCTTCTCTTTGAATTAGAACCCACTCCCCATACCACTCCGAAGCTCTCTCTCTCCTCTACGTTTCCATTCCACCTGATCATCCTCTGGTGCCACCATCACCGAGCCACACACCCATAAACCCACCGCCAAAAGCCCGTCGCCCTCCCCCTTGGCCCCATCGAGTGGCCCCCTCTCCCGGGCGCACGTGCGCCTTGCCATGCCCTCCGACGCAGGGACATCCAATCGTGCCAATTCGTCCCGGTTTGATCGCAAATTTGAGCCCTAGGATTGAACAGAATAGTGAGTATCGGCGGCCTCCATCTGAGTGTAGAAGAAAGGTCTATTTCTTTAATTAATTAATATAAATTGTTATTAACTTAATTAATTTGTAACTCATTCGTTTGAACTCGAAAATTTACAATTTCAGAAGCGTTGTGATCGTATTGACAAGATCTACGACTCTGAACTGAAACGAGAAAATTCTGGACTGTTGAAATTTTGGACTAAATCGCGAACGACTGTGAGAATTCTTCTTTTTATAATAAATAATTAATTATTTAATTTAATTGTTATGTGGTGATTGAAATGTGTATAATTCAGATCTGTTATGTGATGATATTGTGGATGTTTATTCTGTTTGTTGTGGATGTTTATTCTATTTGTTGGTGATATACAAAAACATTTTGTTTAATTATTGATTTGGACTAGAATTTCCAAATCAATAAAAATTACCATTTTGTTTAATTATTGATTTGGACTGGAATTTCCAAATCGATAAAAATTACCATTTTGTTTATTTATTGATTTGGATTAGAATTTCCAAATCGATAAAAATAAATCATTTTGTAAAATTATTGATTTGGATTAGAATTTCCATTTCGATCAAAATAAAAACACTATTTTGTCATGTTAGTTGAATTGATTTATTTTGTCAATTCAAAATAAAAACACTATTTTGTCATGTTACTTGAATTGATTTATTTTGTCAATTCAAAATAAAAACACTATTTTGTCATGTTAGTGGAATTGATTTACTTTGTCAATTCAAATTAAAAACATTGATTTGTCATTATAGTTGGAATTGATTTATTTTGTCAATTCAAAATAAAAACACTTTTTTGTCATGTTAGTTGAATTGATTTATTTTGTTCATTCAAAATAAAAACACTATTTTGTCATGTTAGTGGAATTGATTTACTTTGTCAATTCAAATTAAAAACATTGATTTGTCATTATGGTTGGAGTTTATTTATTTTGTCAATTCAAAATAAAAACACAATTTTGTCATGTAAGTTGAATTGAGTTATTTTGTCAATTCAATTGTATGAGTATCATTTTGTCATGTTTATTTAATGGAATCGTCAATTCAATATGAAACCTTATAGTATCATTCTTATGGGATGGAGATAGAATTGTCATTTTATTTGATTTAATAGAATTGACAATACAATTGAAATATGTCCCTAATGCAAATATACATTGGAAAGTAAAGATGTTCTTTTATTTGCATCCTCGGATGCAAATATACATTAAAATAAAAGTTACATTTTTGTTCGCATTTTTAGATGCGAATAAAACATAGAAATATAAGTTAAGATTTCCATTTTCCTAATGTAAATAAAAAGAAATTAAGAATTTACCTTTTTCGAATGTAATGAAAGAAAAGATTTACATTTTCAATGTAAAGAATAAAAGAAAAGATTTACATTTTCAATGTAAAGAATAAAGGAAAAGATTTACATTTTCAATGTAAAGAATAAAAGAAAGGATTTACAAGAATAAAAGAAAAGATTTACATTTTCAATGTAAAGAATAAAAGAAAGGATTTACATTTTCAATGTAAAGAATAAAAGAAAGGATTTACATTTTCAATGTAAAGAATAAAAGAAAAGATTTACATTTTCAATGTAAAGAATAAAAGAAAGGATTTACAAGAATAAAAGAAAAGATTTACATTTTCAATGTAAAGAATAAAAGAAAGGATTAACATTTTCAATGTAAAGAATAAAAGAAAGGATTTACATTTTCAATGCAAAGAATAAAAGAAAGGATTTACCTTTTCAATGTAAAGAATAAAAGAAAGGATTTACATTTTCAACGTAAAGAATAAAAGAAAAGATTTACATTTTCAATGTAAAGAATAAAAGAAAGGATTTACATTTTCAATGTAAAGAATAAAAAGAAAAGATTTATAATTTTCAATGTAAATAAAAAAAGAGAAGAGAAATTTCATCCTTTCAATGTAAATAAAAAGAAAGAAAAATATAGAAATATGAGATGACACTTTATTTACATTTAGTGTGAATAAACAAGAGAAACGAAAAAGGTGAATTTTATTTATATTTTAGATATAAATAAAAAGAGTGATATTTTTATCGTCGTTTTAGGTGAACAAAAAGAATGGATTTTTATAGTTGAAATCGTTAAACGATCTATATATATATATATATGTATATGTATATAAACTATAAAATTAAAACGAAACGCGCGCGATAGTTCGCATATCTGCAATCGTAACTTTAAACGACTATATTGAAAGATCCGACTGTTGGATTTTTCCCAAAATCGGAACCGTTAGGGCCGTTTTGGGAAGAGCTTTCCAATGATATAAAAATTGTCAAAATCCGACGGTTAGATTTCAAGATATGTGTAAAGCAAAATTTGGTAAAAACAGCGTCAGGGCAGTCCACTGACCCGAAGCGTCGTTTATTTATTTCGAGCTATTTGCAAACAAATAAAAATAGCGATAAATAGTTATAAATATATATGAAATGTTTTAAATGATAATTATGCGACAATTATTTGAAAAGACCGAGTTTAACTCATTTCAAATAATTGCACGACGGTTAAATCAAAGATATAAGAAGACGATGGTAAAAGACCGGTGATTTTTACATCGAATGGGCAACGACTACTGATGCTTTGGACTGACTTGCTCCCAGGATGGGGTTGAAGCAGTAGTTGTCCGGACGAATGTGTTGATTGTCCGGATAAGCGAGAACCTATTAGGTGTCTCCGGTTTCGTTCAGACCCAGAACGGACTTGTAAATGGATGCGTGTCTGACGTTGGAATTCATTCCATGTAACTAAATCGATTTGTATTAATATATGTCTGTTTGGTAGTGGAGAAATTATTCCCTGCTTAACTCCCGGGTATATAGTAATAGTTGTCGATCGCATGGCATGAATTGTCAATGTGGCACGCCAAGATGCAATGATCAAGGCTTTGTTGAAAAGCAGGCCTTGTGGTTGATGATCAAAGCATAGCCTGGTTAGGCATAGCTTTGAGTATAGCGTGACTTCGCGAGCCTCACACCCCGGTATGAGCCAAAAACGGGATTAGGACTGCAGGGAGTGCACACGTTTCTTTCTAGCTAGGGGTAGTGCCGGTGCTTAAACTGGCCAGTATTTTACTTATGTGGATGATGGATTGAGGTACCTCGGGTTTTATAGGCTGGAAGTGGTCATACTATAGGTCCAAAGGGACCGGGAAACGTGTGTACAGGCATAATTAATCCACCACCGTTAGGTGGGGACCGACCCTGAAGATCCAGGGGTTGCCCATAGGTGTGATCCCGAGACATTTGCTAGAGTGTCTCGAATCGGAGAGGACAATCCCTAGCCTCGATTTCATGACAGAAAACCAATTTCCAATATGACATTCGGTCTTGATTGTAAACTTATATATGGCGACTTAGTATATGGTACCTATGCCGTCTAGGATTGCTAAATTTATATTGAAGTATTTTAATACTGCTTAGACACTAACAATAATATTAAAATATTATTTTACACGTATTAAGCATTTTTGATCATCATAAGGGAAAACTCTATCCTCCTGTGTGCGTTGCATTGTGTGATAGGACTTGATTCTTATGATGATTTCATTTTTCAAAAGTCATTTCGTTGTTTTTGTATAAACTTTATTCAATTATGCACTGGCAATTCAATGGAGTAAACCCGTTCCGCGTTAGCGGCGTGGTCCTGTGATTTGCCTTATTGATAGTTAGTATATAAAGATTTCTCATACCAGTCTCATGACTGACTCGATGTTTGTTTCACTTTGCAAACTCGGGTGCCCTCTCTTTACACGGGCAGCCAAGTGACAGGTTCTTAAGTAGGCATTTCTGGATTGAAGACTGCTTGGAAGGAGAAGGCGAAGACTCTCTTTTATCTTTATCTTTTGCTTTAGAGACTTTATTCTATCTTGTATTTTGATGTATGACATGGAGTTTAGACCTATTTCCTTTGAAACTTATTTCTTTTGATTCAGGCTTTTATTTTGCTAAGTTGTATCCTGTAAACTGCGCACTCTGTGGTTTTGTTGATGTGATGTTTATGACTTATATCTTTTCCGCTGCAATAATTATGTGTTATGATATTATCTGAGATTTGTTGTTGTTATACATATGTTGTATTCCAAATGATTATCCTTACTTTCGGTCTACGGAAGTTTGGGGTCATCACATATACTTATGCACTCTTAATTGATTTCCAATCAATTTATCCTCAACACAAATTTTGAATTATACCAAAGCAAAATTTAATTTCAAACTCAAGTTCCATTCTTGATTCCAAACTCTTAACTCCCCAATCCAATATACTTAACCAGTTTAAGATCCATTCCCACATACCATTAGCTAATTAATTTTTCTAATCAGTTATCTTAATCTCAAAATTTATATTTTGATTTTTATTTCAAAAATCAATCCATTTTAATTTAAACAGTATCTTCCTAAGAGGTTAAACAACTTAGCCTTTTAAAAAGCAAACTTCCCCTTTCAGGATCCAAAACAATTTATCTTATCAAAATAATATTTTTTGTAGTAATTCATCACTTAGAAACTCGAAAATGAACATTGATGATGTCGCGATCCATTATCGGTATTATTTTCCAGCGACCGAAGTGAGTTCAATACTATATCATTTTCAAACTCATTCTTAAGCACTTCCATTTTGAAATTACTTCAAAATATCCTTTATAATGTTTTTGAAAAACATTACCAAATCTCCCAAGGTCTTAAAATTTCCATATATTTAATCTGAATCCATTTACAACATTTTCATGTTTTTGGGATTTTAATTCCATTTTTTTTAATTCAAATTTAATTCATTTCATAGTGCTTATACGAATTCTAATTGGTTACTTATAACCATCTCAATTATAACCTTATTCGATTATAATAACAATCAACACGTCCAATATATTATAATAATTTCAGGAAAAATACTTTCTTTATATTGAAAATATACTTTGGGTAAAATTATTCCATTTACCCTTTCAAAACATATTGTGTCGGTTCATCGTGTTCAAGTCATTAAAAACCCCTATCAATACAGTGGATCATACTGATCGACCAGAATTCATAAACCACTCAACAAAACAACCAACACAATATAATACAATTTTTATAAAACCAACAAGTACGCTCTCTCATATATATCCACTCAGCTAAATCTAGGGTATTACTAATCCAATCTCTATTGAATAATGCCACAGAGCCAAGGTTATCAATCGACCTTAAGCTCTGATACCACTATAATGGCCCAACCAATTCCAAATCTTGATCATCGATACAAATACCATGTCGACTAACTTAGCACCGGAAATTTACCAGATATTAATGGAAAAAAATTAGAGGGTAAGAAATAAAAAGAAAGAAAAATTAGAATAAAAGAAGAGAAGATCACAATATCATAAAATCAGAGCAGACACAATCTCACAGCGGAACGAATAAAATATATTATATAATATAACTTTTTGAAATACAAATCTATCTATATATACATACCGTCATTATAGTACAACATAATACATCACAACAGAAATAAACATTGGTTATTTATTGTTGAAGCCTCCTGCTCCAAGCTCCTCAAAGTATATCTGTAAAATCCCGACTACTTAATTGTAAGTACAAATTTGGGGACCCAAGAATTTAGGGTAAAACAAAACAAAATGGAATCTGGGTCAGTCATGGGACTAGTGTGAGTAAATTCCAACCATTTGGTTTAGCTTTTAAAAATCCTTTTAAAAGAAAGGATAATCGTAAGACTGATCCACACATAAACACGGATGGTTCTTACCTTACGATAACCCAAAAAATTCTTCCAATCAATACTATTTTTATATTATAATAGTTTCTAAATCAAATAAATAGCAATCTAGTGTAACATTTGTATCTCACGCTTCACATATATAGTCTACAATCAAAATCGCAGGGCGCTTATTGGATAATGGATTTCCAACTATGACAAAGTATGAAACCACCTTCCTATAGTGTATCTCTGGAGAGGATTACACTGGATTCAATAAGAACATCTTGTAACCCAACCACACATGATCGGCCCCTCAATCCACTTGAGAGTACCAAATGTATTATTACTAACGGTTAGGGTCGGAAACCGTTACCAAAGCATACAACAGCGATAAAATAAAGAAACAAATGGATTTTTCTCTAAGTTAGGTGAAAACACACCCTAATGGGAGCGACCTACATAGCTATGCTACCTCCCCGATTTTTGTCGTTTCCTGGTTGTGAGGCTTGAGGTCGTGCTTTCCTTTTTAACACCACAACATCATTCATGTTGAATGCCATACCGTCAAAGCCGTCAAATCATTAATTGATTTCCCAAAAATATCATGGGCATAAAGCTAAGAGAAACGAATTCCTCCGCCACCAAACATAAATATGTTTGAAGAGATCAATGCACATGATCTGTTAGGCATACTCTATCAGACATTTGTCCATACAAGTTGTCATAGGACTGGACAAGCCGAAGGCACCATCCCATCAATCCATCTTAAGCAATTTCTACTTAGGATTAACAAAACGGCCCTTGCGCTTTACTTCATCATCAATTATCTTCAGCACAATTCAATTTGTAATGCTTATGCCATAACGAGTGGTTTTTAGATAATAACCTGATCCTGGTCTATCGGTATTGACAACGAAAATATAAAATAGTCCACAACTTTGATAGTCGGTTATTTAACTATCAAAGGAAACATCCATACAACCAACAATCCTATTTCCAAATAGAAATTCTACAGATCAAGCATCAAACAACACTAAGCCCCTTAAATTAATTTCTTATTAATTTATCATTTCCTAATTTTCTTTCAATATCTTTGCCCAGATATTCTTCAAAACCCGTTTAGCCTCTCACGATTCTTGGAAAATATTTCCATTTATCATAACTATTTATTTTCTATATTTTAGAAAATATCTCTTATCATAGTTGGAAAATATTTCCATATATTCACAAATTCTTATTTTCTGTATTTAGAAAATATACGTTATTAACATTGGAAAGACACTTACATTCATTTACATTTCTTAACTTCTCATCAACCAAATCATTTCATTTTCTATTCTTAGAAAACATCTTTGATTATCTTTGAAAAATGTTTCCAAACTCCATTTATATGGATTTAAATGAATGTTGTATAAAACATTGTTACGACAACTTAACCCATTAATCACTTATTAACTAACCGTATCTCTATTTAATCCTCGCCATCGAACCTTAACCATTTCTTAGTCAATAATGATGTCAATCAAGTTAGGGTATAATCACCTCTTAGACCTTAATTGAACAACATTCTTAACTTTGAAATAGACAAAGCTCACAACTTAAATCTTTAACAAATATTTTCATATGTAATTCCCGGATTCAGTTTAAAAATCCACTTCTTTAATGGAAAACATTGATTATAACGATAGTATTATAATCCCCGCATCTGAAATTCTTAACTTAAAAATATAACTTCTATTCATTAATTTGAATAAATAAATAAATCTTGATTAAAACGGAAAGTAAATAATACTTTCCTGAATTCGACACAGTCAATTTTAGTGTATAACTCTCTTTCGAATCATTTCTATTCGATTAACGTTCTGAACTTTGAAATGAATTTACCGTTTCAGGTTAACTCAATTTCCATTTTAATTCTAAATTCACTTTGAATTTATCACTCCCAAACTCTTATAAATTTCCTTTATAACCATTCCAATCTGCAAAGCGTTTGCTTTTGAAAACATTATCCACTTTAAAATGTGAATATTACTCCTTTATAGAAACATGGGCTTGTTTTATCAAATCAATCTTGTTTTACATCGTAAATACTATTACAAGTTAAAATTCCATCTATCGATTCATTTCATAATCGTATTCCACTTCATTCATAAATCTCGTTTACTAGTCATCTTCTTGCTAATTATCTATCAAGTTTATAACTTAATATCAACTTCATATTTGATTATAAATTAATTTCGAATTATGTAATATATAATTTCTGAAACTAAATTATTTTTATAGCATTCGACATAGTCGAATTCTAATTATAAATCCTTATGGATTTATTTTAATTCTATTCACATTCCAAACATCGAAATAAATTTCATTGTTTTCTTTCTAAAACGATTTCCAATTTCCCTTTAAATTCACTCTTGAATTTTCACTCCCAAATTATCCAATGATAATTATTTCACTTTATTTATAAACATCCTTTATAAATTAAACTACTTGTTTTTTTTTAAAAAATAAGTTATTATTTTCTAATCCATTCAAAACTGAATTTCGAATTTGAGAAAATAGATTTTCCTTTTAAAATCGCAAAATTCCTTTTTATGATATTCAAACATCCAAACACACCAAAATATATCATAGAACATCTACCACATCATATATCACAGTATATGAAATCAAACAATAATAAATTTTGAGGAATCCAGTTGGATCCCTATAACCTGTTTTTCCTACATCCACATATGTTAGACAACATAAATAATACCAATTCCGCTTCAAGATGGAATATCGCGGTATAGAAGGTCATCGCTATTATGCGGGACGCATAGGGTCTCATCTGCTAAAATATACGGGAATATCCAACAACCAAACTTAAATATACATAACAACAATTGATAATAATATATTAACTCATCCAAACGATCATCACACGGCTTTCAATCATCACATATCAACATTAAATTATGTTTATAATATTATAAAACTGGACAAAGTTAGTAGGTTTACTCACTTTGGTCGTTAATCATTGAATGACAATTAACTGCCGAAAGATCTGATCAGGCATTTTATTTCGGTATAAATTCCAACGAGCTCTAAATGCTTCCAAACAAGTTTTATTGTGTAACCTGCGTCTATACGATCCCAACGGATCTTGTTTGTTGAAATCCAACATCATATGCATATGTTATGAGTTTTAAAAGTTAATAAGCTATTTATATTACACTATAAGAAACATACGAATTTCCGATGGCTGAGAATCGTCGATGGCCTTTGGAACCTTGGCAGCCATCAGAAATCCCCATCGCAAATTAAGGCGTCGAGAAACAGGGTTTCCGACGGCTCTCGACAACCCCTGTCGATCTTGTTTACTACGGCTTGAGTTAGCTAATGTCGGTTTCCGACGGCCGTCAGAAACCGTTGCGTACATGACACCAACAAGACGTCCCAAGCCGTCGGAAAGCGTAACTCATTCGTGTACCCGAAAGCCGTCGGAATGCCTACATATTTTTTTTAGATTTCTTCTGCTATCTAGCCTTCCAGCACACACTCATATCAAACCATTATACCAGACTATCAGTCTAAAAGCCCAGCACTCAAAATTTCTTTCAAAACACAACATATCAACCAAAAAATAACATAAATACATTAAGTTTACCATCACATCAACACAAAATACATATAGACTACCCCATTAACTGTACCAAAACATGTCTACCGTAATAATACATACAAAATGTCAAACCAAAGTCATACATCCATAATAGTCATAGAAACCCAGTCATATTTACATGCCCCAAGCAAAAAACATACCTATCCATCCATCAATCACTCATCTCCTGCATCATCATCTTCTGTTGATCCAGCTGATGAAGGGAAGCGCCCATGCTATTGCGCAACTCTACTAAGCGCCGATCGAGAAGCTGAGTCGTCTCAATGGCTTGACAACAATTTTGGTCCTCAACTGTGCCACCCTAGCTCTCAACTCCTCAGTCTCTGCGGCATCTATGGCAGATCTAGTCTGTCTGCTCCGTGCCTGCTGACTGGTGGACTGTAACAATTATTTAAAAATCTTTTAATCATGTACGATTATATTAATAACCTGTAACCAGTAAATGTTATTTTATTTCTAAACTGAAAATTAAACTAAGGTAAAAATCCTTTACCACTTGATTCTCAAATCCATAACATCTATTTCGCGTCGCTTTATCCATCACTGATTGGAAGATGATGTCCTCCTCGTCGGTCGTGAGCTGCTCATGTCCAGTCTCAGGTAGACGCCTCTGTCGCTGCTCCATAAACTTCTCCTGAAAGACCAAATAAGAATGCATCTAAAATTAATATCATGATATATTATTTTATTATAATTTGACAATTATTAAAAATATTTCTACATATAATGAAAACTTATGTGACTCTTCCTGGATTTGTCGTCATGCCATGTGTATGTGATGTTCCCGTCTTCATCGACATGCTCGATGACATGTGTACAGGTGAACACGTCCATATATATGACAGGACCCTGCCCCTCAGCCTCCTGAATTTGATTATTACAAGCAATTATTACATTTCAAAACTATATAGAATATTACTTTTTGTATAAGTCGCATTTAAAAAATTTACCAACTCCTGCCGATATTGTTGAAATGACTTCGATCCTCCTCGATGCATAACTTGATTTTTATTTCGATTTGCAGTGTTTCTTTCTGACTCCATCTATTGATTCAAAATTTAATATATTACTTATCGAGTAAAAAAATTATATTTTTTAAAAAAATTTAGTACACTAACCTTCGCTTCATCACTATCCCAATACTTCAGAAATCCTTCCCAAACGGTTTCTCCCATCCATGGAGGGTTTTTCATGCTTTTCTTCATGGTTGATATGCAGTCTTTGTAATTTTTCCTCATTTTCATCATCTAGTACGTCCGAGCCAGCTATAAATCATGCGTCTGTATGTCCACCTCAGCCTATATTTCACGTTAAACAAACATTATACTAGTAAAAGATGTACAGTATATCAGCAATTAAAAAAAAAAATGCAAAAAATATATAAGAAAATACTTATTAGCACATCCTGCCAAATGACCTCCTGTATGTGAGGTGGGATCCGATCCCACTTAGGCCAACATCCCGACATCCGGACCCTATATGCTGCTCGGATAACAACCAAAATAACCTTCGAAGGTTGAAGATCAAAAATCTTGCATTAAATATGATATACATAAGTGTATAGCGAAAAATAATTAACATGCTAAGTAAAGTTTAATTTTTACCCTATACTCGTAGGGACCAAGGTGATGACTGGACGCTTAAAGGGTTGCGATCCAGAACCCTCACCTGAATAATTTCCTCTAGATGACATACCTGTCACATACAAATCATTTTAAAAGATAACAATAACATCATATTCAAATTTAATTTACACAGCTACCTTACACAAACGATATAAGCTGCTAAATAAACGACATAAAATATAATGAAATTGTTTATACCTGTATTTGATTGGGTCTCATATTCCAACGAGTAACATATTACATTGCAGATCTAAGATAAATGAATAGAAAAAATTGCATATGACATAAAAGATGTAAAAAATGATCATAATATTCAAAAATTTAACAGAGTTGCATGAATTGCAAAACATACGATGTATACTCCATAATTACATAACAACTAGAAAGATAATACTCATCATCTACATCAGTCATCGTCTTCTTCCGATTCAGATTCGAACTCAGATTCTACAATATCTTCCTCCATACTCTCAAACGCTTCAACCAAAACATTTGCCTCGTCGACTAAAGGTCCAAAGTCTGCATGATCGTCTTCAATTATTATTTCATTGTTCTGTTCGAGTTCTGCCTGATAGGCTCCTTCATCTGGAATATTCTTCCCATCGAACGTAAATCTGGCCTTTGTTTTAAAAACTGTCGACCAATCTCCTTTATCTCTTTTTAAAGATGGGTAAGGAGCGTAATAAACTTGAAATGGTTGTTTGGCTAGTATAAAAGGATCATACTTCTAATAGTGCGATGTATGCTTTATTTCAATCAGATTATAATCCTTATGCACATTAATCCCAGATCCTGGAACACTGCTAAACCAATTGCATTTAAATAGAAACACCTCCTCCGCAGGTTGTGAGAAATATGTCAGTTGCAAAATTTGTGTTAAAACGCCATAAAAATCATTAACGTGATTTTCGGGATCGTCATTACCTTTAACAAATACACCTGTATTGTTCGTTAATTTTTCATCACCGTATTCTTTGGTGTTAAATTTATATCCATTAATAAAGTATATTGCTTATGTCTTGACCAATCTTTTTGGTCCCATTGCAAGATGTTTTAACTCTTCATCAACAACACAATTTTTGGGTTCATAAACGTAATTTGTAAACCAAGCAAAAAATTCTTTACAGATATTTCTGTTTGGATGTTCACGTTCATAAACGCTGTAAATATAAATAAAATTAAACATTAGATCATACACATGCAAAAATGTAGAAATGAATAAAGCACTAATTGATATTTCAGATTATCTAGCAAATGGTACAACTTCGGCGCAATTTAGAAGAATATATGTGTGTGCTATATGGAGATCTTTATCGTCTAGCCATGCGTCCACACATTCCCCAGAAGGTCGACCATGTTGTCTAAAAATAGACAACATTGTTTCGGTCGATTCTTGTTCGTCTCCTTTGCCATTTCAAGGAATACTTTCAAATGATATATTCACATGATCACTGAAATAGTGAGAGAAAAAGAAAAAGCTTCTTCTCCGATGTAAGGTTTACATATCGAACCTTCAACTCGTGCTTTTTGTCTCACTTTTTCTTCAAATGATTCAAATATCTATGCAAAATTAATTTACATTATTTCATATTTTAAGTGCAATTAAATTAAAAGGTAACATGTTTATATTTACCTCTCAAATGGATACATCCATCTGTATTGGACGGGACCTCGAAGTCGTGCTTCAGTTGGAAGGTGAATAGGTAAATGCTCCATTACATCAAAAAACCTAGCAGGAATATTTTCTCTAGTTTGCAAATCAATATTGGAATATCTACTTCAAATTTACGTAAGCGTTCCACTTTTAAAGTAGTCGAACAAAGCTCTTGGTAAAACAAACTAAGCTCCGTTACTACCTTCCAAACCTTTAACAGCAGTAATTCTTTGAACATAACGGGAAATAAATGCTTCATCATAATGTGACAATCATGACTTTTCATTCCACTCAATTTACCGTTTTTGAAGTCAACACATCTACGAAGGTTTGATGAAGTCCCATCAGGAAATCTTAACCCTTCAACCCATTTTAACACAACTTTAAGTTGATTATTATCTAATTCGTTACATGCTTTAGGTTTTTTTTTTACTGTCATTTGGTTTCAAATGAAGCTCCGGACGTTTGCATAATTCTTCTATATCGCGCCTTGATTTCAAATCATCTTTAGTTTTTCCTTTAACATTCAACACTGTGTTAAAGACATTATCAAATACATTTTTCTCATTATGCATCACATCAATATTATGATGAAGCAGAAGATGTTTCCAATATGGCAACTCCCAAAAAATAACTGTTTGCACCAATTGTGATAAATCGATTTGCCTTCAATTTCTGTTTGAACTCCAGTTTCATGTATCTTTGGATAATCTTTAACCAGTTCATATATTTCTTCGCTAGACCATATCGTTGGAGGTTGTCTGGTTTCTACTCGTTTAGCCAAAAAGTTTTTCTTGTCTACTCTAAAAGGATGATTTACATGGTGAAAACATCGATGGCAGTCAAACCATGAAATTTTCCTACCATGCGGTAAGGAAAACACTCGTGTCTCTTCCATGCAATATGGACATGATAAACGACCAGCAGTACTCCATCCTGAAAGCATCGCATAGGCAAGAAAATCACTTATAGTCCACAATAGAGAAACAAACATACGAAAAATTTTCTTCTTTGAAACATCGTATGTTTCTACTCCTTCGTTCCACAATGTTTTTAATTCTTCAATTAACGGTTGTAAATAAACATCAACTCCTTGTGTCGGATCATCGAGGCCATGAACAACAATAGTAAGAAACATATATTGCATTTTCATAAACATCCATGGAGGTAAATTATAAGGTGTGATGATAATGGGCCATGATGAGTATTTAGAACCAAATTGAGAAAATGGTGAAAAACCATCCGTACATAATCCTAGTCTGGCATTATGACTCTCTGCTGCAAAATTGGGATAAGTTTTATTGAAATGCTTCCATGCTTCCCCATCGGTTGGATGGTTCAACGTACCTTCTTCCTCCGATCTCACCTTATGCCACCTCATATGAGATGCAGTTACAGAAGATGCATGTAGTCTTTGAAGCCTTAGAGTAATGGATAAATAATGCATCGTTTGAATGGAACTTCCTTTCCCTTCTTCTTTCTTGATTACATATTTTACAATTTCTAAGGTTTATGACATCTTTCCAAAACAACATGCATCCTTTTAAGCATGTATCTATTTTCTGATAAGGTAAACCAAATGCCGACATAAGTTTTTAACTTCATAGTGATTTTCACACATTAAATTATCCGACGACATGCGCCTTTTTGCAGCTTGTACAATAGCTGTAAACCCAGCTTCAATGATGTTGTATTTTGACTTCTTCGTAATGTATTTTGCGATTACTAATAGTTGAGTGCCACTTTTACAACCATCCAAATAGGTTTCTCAGCATTATCCAACAAATCATAAATTTTCTTAGCTTCAATATTTGGTTCTTCATCATTTCCATCATCATCGTCAACTGCAATAATAGGAAACATTGATCGTGCTGCGTCTTCGACCATATTTCAATACGGGTCGTACTAACATTTTCATCAACAACACTTTCTACCTCAGTCTCTACAGGAATATTTGATGCAACTTCTCCATGACGATCCCAAAAATAATACTCGGGTACGAATCCGTTTTTGTACAAATGGACTTTCTTAACATCGGGTAACAAATATTTCAAATATCAACACTTGCTACACGGACAAAGAATTTCAGGATCGTTTCCGTTATTACTTAAAGCGAATTCAAAAAAGATATTTATACCATTATAAAAATCTTCTTTTATTGAACCTCTCTGTCCTTTTCTTTGGTACATCCAACTCCTCCGATCAACAAAATAATCAATCATTTTTTTATTTGAGAAATTTAGTCACAAGTTCAAAAATTAATATTTATTTTCAAGAATTCAAATTCAAAAAACTTGTTTCTAATTATGGTCATAAAACGCACGTATATATAAAGGTTGAAAGCAAATAACATTTTCACTAAGTTAAAAAAAAAATTGGCACTTCTTTTTATTGCAACTCTTTTACATGGTCATACATTCTACTTCCCATTATAAACATAGTAAACATTTACAATTGTAGAATACTTCGTCTCAAACAATTCAACAAAAATTCGGTAGCGTTTCCCTTTGTTTCCTGCATTGTACACATGTACGCAGGAAACAAAAAGAAATTTTGAACCAAAAATTTGTGAATCTTTTGAAACGAAGTAGTATACAAAATGTACATGCTTACTGCATTTATAACTTGTCCAATACAAGGACAAATCCAACAAATATTGTACCAGATGAATATAACAGTCGTTTTTCAATTTGACTAAAACGACTATTTATATAACTATCATGTACAACAGTCGTCGGATGGGGCCGAATACACTCTAGGGGATATTAGTTAATTAGATATGCACATTTTACTATAAAAATACAGTTGTACTACAACACAAAAATATTTTATATTATCACATCTGCTTGGCATTTCAATCAACTTGAAGCCAATTGACTATTATCGTCGTTTCAATAGACTTGACTAGAATTTAGACTCATGTTTTTTGTGCATAAGTCAAAATTTGCACGATGTACTATTCCTAGTTTGTCCATTCATTTTTTCCGATATCAACTAACGCACATACAAGAATGACAAGCACAAATCGGCGCACATACGCACAAATATCCTAAATTGCTAAAATGAAATTTGATAGTGTCATAACTTTGAAATCAAAGTAATCATAATAAATTGCCCAATTGGAAGTAATGATTCATGTACGAAATTCATCCATGATGAAAGCACTTTCTAATAATACCACCTACTTGAAACCTTTTACCACAAAAATGCAAAAAATAAATAATTAATTTTTGATTCCTCAATTCGTCTAAACAATAATTCATAAATCTACCCACTAATTTATTAGCACATCAACATATGTCACTATCGCTGATTTACAATCAAATATTACATACAAAATTTTCAATGTCAACGTATCGCATGAAATACACATATAATATGATGCTATAACATACTACACCATTAGAAACAATTGCACTCAACAAATAACCCTAATTTTCTAATTTGGAAAAATATAGGGTATAGGTGTAAATTGAATTTCTAAGTAAAACATGAGATAATACCTGAAATTGAACTTGATGGAGATTTGATAGGAAGCTAGCAAGGATTCGACTTGAAAAAATTGGTGTTTGGAGGCCAGAAATCACGAAAATCGGGGTGTTGGATTTAGAACCGAGTAGTAATTCATAATTGGGGAAGAGGAATGAGGGAGGAAGCTGATGGTTTGCATAGATAATCGATTATAATCGGCGGTTTTTGATGGCCGTCGACGGCCCGTCGAAGGCCGTCGTAAGCCGTTGCCCCATGCTGTCGAAAATAACAATGTTTCTTGTAGTGTTAAATTAAACATAATTTTATTTTAATTCGGGCCTCACCTTAATCCAACTCAGCCCATATCAAACCTAACCGGTCTACTACCGTACATCTCCTTCCGCGTTCATGAAATAATCCCATCTCCAATTTGAAACCATCACCCAAAACGCACACTTCCTTCCATCCATTATCTCATGCCACCCCACTATAAATTAAACAAAAATATCCATAATTATTCTCATCATAGTCTCTTCCTCCCTATACTCTTTATGCTCAACTCACACTCTATAAACAAAATGCGTTCGAGATCTCCTACTTCGTTGTAGAAAAACAACGACTTTTTTTTATAAAATTCCCAAAAAAAAAAAAAATCAAACCAGTGTTATATCTCATAAGTAATCCAAAAACAATAGCTAAAACATGAATCGATGTTTTATCTTTTCAATCACATGAACCTTTGCCTACTGTACGTAATTTCGTGTGATGCGATTCGAAATAGAGCACTTCGAAACCTGTATGAACGTGAAGTTCTAATCAAAACAAGATCAAAGAAATTTATTTCAGGATTTTTATAAGGGGAATGAATTTGATTTTAATTTTTGAAGCTATTGGAAAGCTTCAATTTTTTTCTCTGAAGCAAGGATATGGTGCTGCCTTCATTCCTTTATATAGAAGAAGGGGGACAATGTACAAGGCACATTAAGTTTGTGTTGGGTTAAGGTACAAACAACAGTACAAAGAAAATTTTCATTGACACGAAACTTAAGCAAGAAGTAATACGCTCAAATGACTACATATGAGCTCCAATCGCAATGAAACTTGTAATTTTACTATTGACCAACTTTTTGGCAAAAACCATCACAACTCAAGATCGAAGCTTACAACCAGATACCAGCCCGTTCCAGGCCTTCAGGAATGATTTTCATCTTAGGTCTATCAATATTAGTGGACCCGAAACAACATTGTATCATGTAAAGGCTCCCCCCTAAGTCGGCATTCTTCCAAATTCAAAAGAAAAGTCGGTAGATTGGGTCCTCAGTCGATCGGTCAGGCTGTTCCTGAAGAATCGGGTCAAACCTAGAATATCGGATCGAGAATTCCAGATCAAGCTTATTGGCTATAAGATGGAGTCCTACACCCAAGGCTATAGATCCGGTCATCTTTAATCAAGCACAACTTTTTATACGCCAAGTTTCAAGCTCCACGTAGGCCACAATTTCTGAGAAGAACCATTCACCGGCAGTAAAACCGGGCCCACCACCTATAACTGCTCTACTGGATCGAAGGGGACGTGTCCAAGCCTGAAAAAGAGATAAGGCACACCGCATACCACTTCAGCAGACCAGTTTGCCTATATATACATAGCTCTTCCCCAAAATGGAAAAACATCTTGAATCGACTGCTTAAAGTCTTCTATTCGACATTTAAAAATAGCATATCATATATTCTAAGTACACAAGGATTTTTTTTGTAGAAATCACTTCTTTCTCTACTTTCTTCCACTGAAAAACTACTGTAACCTGTAACCAAAAGTTTAAACAAAGATTATAAATGGACATAGGCTTGGATTAAGCCGAACCACTATAAAATATTGTGTCTTCTGTGCTTGTTTACATTTTTCGCATTTTTTTGAATATTCTCGTGTGTGGTTAACACACTTTGGTGGTTGATCATCATTAGACCAACTTTTGATGTAAACACTTTGGCGTGCCAGGTAGAAGGCATGGATATACCCTGCGACCTTTGGCAACTCTTTACTAAGCCATGGAAAAACGGAAGAAGGACGCAGCACCTTCTCACGCTCAATCTCGACATGCCGATGCAGCAGGAGCAGCAGCAATGAAGGGAATCCAGGAGGCTACCTCCCATGAACACTCATCCCAATACCTAACTAGAGATAAGATGGATAAAGACTTGGCCGGGTTCAGAAATTAGATGGCACACTAGGATGGACTTCTCAAACAATAGTAGGAAATGATGAACAATTTCATTGCTCGGATGGAAAAGGGACCTTACATTCTAGTATCATTTCCTGCACCGAGCGAAGCTGGGGCAACAACCGATCATCGATCTGCTGTGATCCACGCCCCAGATAGGTCTACACCTTTGCTTCTTCCTGGTTCCACCTCACAAACCGATCAGCTAGATTTACTGCTGTCACTTCTGGCAATTAGTAGAGCTTGGGTAGCTGCAGATTCTCAGGTCGACTGTGGCAAAGTTCCGAACCAGTCGACCATTTTGCCTTCAGTCCAGGCTTCGACTCAACTCCCTAGACAAATAGCTTCTGAACCAGTGCAACCTTTGGGTTGACCAGAACATAGATCGATACAACCTTCGGTTCAACCCAACACCTTAATGCAAACCCATCTTATGCATCCTCCCCCACAGCCTTCCTAGCTTGTCGATCCAAGAATGGCTGGGGGCAGTAGCTATCTATGTCATCAAGACCGCACTAGTCTACCATACTGGTCCCCAATATGACGGAGGGAAACACTACGGTAAACCACTCTAACATCGCTCTGAGCAAGGGAAATACCGAACCTCGTATGGATACTACTCACCTAAACATATCCGTTCCAATCGGAGCAGACATGGTTCAGTCCAACAATAACCAAGCGACTTTGGCTGCATCCGGACCAAGGTCTATGGTCGGGGGCCACCTTCACTCAACTCTCATAGGTTGAACCCAGCCAACCTTAGGGCCCCAGGGCATACTTCCGCCCAGTACTAGTATTGGGGTTCTCACCAATGTCCCCAATGCAGAATTGGATTCGTGGAAACAATTCCTTGGGGATGGGAGTCAAATTGCAAGCATCATTAAACGCTTCACCCGAGGCACCTCTTCTCAACAGGATGTGGATAACATCCATCGCAGTCCATTCACACGGGAGATCAGGAACTCCCGAAACCCTACAGACTTCAAGCTTCCGGTCCTAGAGCCCTATAATGGCAGGATCGACCCAACAATATGCCTCATGTTATACATGAGTCAAATGGAAGTGCTATCAGCATCAACAAGTTCATGGCCAAGTGATTCTCTCTCTTTCTCACCGACATAGCTGTCATGTGATTCCGACAACTAACAACTGAGTCGATTAATAGTTGGAATATGTTGGTCACCCGCTTCATCGAGCAGTTCAGAGTTCATTCCTATCGACCGAAGAGCGTCATGTTCCTTACATCCATCAAGCAATGGCCCGGCGAGACCCTACACTCCTTCTTGGAAAGATTTAATGCGACTGTAGCATTAGTCGATCGATCCGAGCCATCGATGGTGCTTATGGATGCCATAGCTGGTGTTCAGAGCCGATCTGATTCAGGATCCCCTTAACAGGGGACCCTCCCAAGGATATTGAAGATTTCTATGCCGACACAGATGGATTCCTCCAGTAAGAGGATGCTAGCATCGAAATGGAAAGTCTCAAGGTACTTGGTACTAAGGAGAGAGGTCCATCCAATACTACCAGCTAGAATAAGGGAAAAGGAAAATCCTTGGAAAAGAGTGATCGAAACGTATGATTTCGGAGAGAAAACAAGTACGTTCAATACACCAAGCTCAACTCGTCTCTATTAGACATCTACCTCGGCGTACAGGGATCTATACCTTTCCTTAAGCCTCCTAGAAGGGAGCCGACCCAAAAAGAACTTGAATCTGGAAAGCACTTCATGTATCATAACATGGCAGGTCACAACACCAATGAATGCAGGCATTTGTGTGATCTTATCGAGGATAGGGTTAGATGTGGAGAGCTACCCGAGTATGTTAAGAAATCTGCACTGGCCACTCCGCCACAACCTTCTGCCCAAGCTCCTCATGTCGATCCCCGGGCTCCTCAAAACGAAAAGGACCCTGTGCCTAGTAATCACGACATCATCATCAGCTAATCTGGTTTAGATCATTGTGGATACACTTCATTTCTTAGGATACAAGAAATGTACCTTTATCTTTTATTTTTATTTTTATTTTTGAATAATATGGTTATGTTGAAGTACACACGTACAAGGTTAGGATTTAATCCGTAGGTGTGCTTCGGATTCAACCATATACCTATTAGGATTTGTTTCAATTTCTGTAATAGCCTATTAGCAGCAATAAACTTTATTTCTCGAACATGGATTATGTTTGATCAATTCAAGTATCTTGTCAGAATTTGGCAGGATCCTCAATCTAAGCCGAGCATGGTTAATACTCGCCAACCCGAGTATGGTCAGTGCTAGCCACCATCTCTAAATCGAGTGTGGTCAACGCTCGCCACCATACCTAAAGAACTTTCTTAACCTGAGTATGGTTAATACTCGCCAACCTCTTTAAGCCGAGTGTAGTTAATGCTCGCCACCAACTTTAAGCCAAGTATGGTTAATACTTGCCAATTTTACAAAACCGAGTATGGCTTATACTTGCCCTCACAACAAAAGTCACGAGCATGGTTGATGCTCAAACCCCAAATTTAGCCAAGTATGGTTCATACTCCCCCTTACAAAAGCCGAGCATAGTTTATGCTCGCCCCCTTAGAAATTCTAGGTATGGATCATACCCCCCTCAATTATAAGCTGAGTATGGTTTACACTCCTAACACACATCCAAGCATGGATTATGCTTGAAAACCTCGAACGACATTGTCAGGATTTGGCATGTTAAAACCAATTACAAGAACTCCTTTACTCGGCAGGATCCCAGTTCTACTGCACTTCTCTAAAGTTCACTTGGCACGGTCGATTAATTATTTGGCGCTCTTGAAGACTTGGCCTTAATACGATCAGTGATGATTGTCGGTTTTCCGATCTTAATACGATCCCTGCGGTCATCGGTTTTCTATCCTTAATACAATCATCAATGATCGTCGGTTTTCTGACCCTTCTTATAATATGGTTCAGCGTAACCATGACTTCCCTGGTCACAAAAAAGAGGCCTTATACTCAACCTTTTCTAGAAGATCCAGAACACACCTTCCTTTACCAAAAAAGATGTGTTTTGGGGGGTAAAGTATTTACCAGCTTTTTGGCAAAAGCCGTCACAACTCAAGATCGAAGCTTGCTACCAGACATCAGCCCGTTCCAGGCCTTTAGGAATGATTTTCATCTTAGGTCGATTGATAATAGGTCGACCCGAAACAACGTCGCAACAACTTATGGCTCTCCCTCCCAAGTCGGTATTCTTCCAAAGTCAAAAGACAAGTCAGTCGATCGGATCCTCAGTTCCTGAAGAATCGGCTCAAACCTAGAATATCAATTCGAGAATTCTAGATCAAACTTATTTTCTACAAGATGGAGTCCTACTCCCAAGGCTACAGAACCAGTCGACTTTAAACAAGCACAACTTTTTATACGCCAAGTTTCGAGCTCCGCGTAGGCCACAATTTCTGAGAAGAACTACTCACTAGCAGTAAAACCGGGTCTGCCACCTAAACTACTTTACTGTATCGAGCGACATGTGTCCTACCCAAAAAAGAGATATGCCACACCACATACCACCTCAGTGGACCAGTTCTCCTATATATATGCCCTTCCTCGAAATGGAAAAACGTATTGAATCGGCTGCTCAAGGTCTTCTATTCGGCATCTAAAAATAGCATGTCAAATATTCTAAGTACACAAGGATTTTGTATAGAAATCACTTCTTTCTCTACTTTCTTCCACTAAAAACTACTTAGCTTGTAATAGACAGTATAAACAAAGATTATAATTGGACGTAGGCTTGGATTAAGCCGAACCACTATTAAATATTGTGTCTTCTGTGCTTGTTTACATTTCTTTCGCATTTTTGCGGATATTCTCGTGTGCAGTTAATACACGATGGGGGTTGATCATCATTAGACCAACTTTTAACGTCAACACTTACAATAGTTTAATATTCTGGACACGATGGAGCTGGTTTCGTGGAATCCCGATTCCGTTTGTAAAACCTCCTTTTTAATTTCAAACAGTTATATAATATGCATTTATTTTGCGCATGGTCATAAAATAACTCCAATTGGCACGAAACTTGAAATCTAGCAATAACTAGTCATTACAGATTTAATAAAATTCGTTTCGATAAAAACAAAGGTCGTTTGCAAAATTGGCTATTCTTAAATTCCATGTTAAATCGATATAATATAAATCAATTTTAAAATAATTCAATTAAATAGTAATATATTATTATTATCATATATATCCAAAAAGAATACATATAGCTTTAAGATAAACAAGTTTGGATTTTAAACTCAACATTATAAAATTTCCTTGTTAAATCGATATTCAATTTATTTAAAATCCTTTTATTTTATTAAATAAATCATTATGGTTTATAAATGATTTCATAACAACTTTCTGAAAATTTGATTTGGATATAATCCGCAATCTATAGGACGAAATCTTGATTTTTTTTCCGCTTTCATTAAAAAACTATAGTTAAATAGATTTGAACGTTTCTTGTTTCAAAGAAATTCGAATTTTATTGGATCATGTATATCCATTTAAAGTTTAAAACATAAAACTTCAAACTACCGCGACGTTACGAGTTTGTTTTAAATTATATTATAATTAATACATTCAAACTTCATTTAAATAATAAATTCATTATTTTAATTCAATTCTAAACTGAATTAAATCTTTTAATTATTCATTTCACACAATATTGCAAATTCAACTTATTTCCGATTATTTCAGAATTTAAATTTATTATCATTACACTATATTAATTAAATATTCAAAATTATTGAATTCTAGTCATTTAAATTCCAATCAATATTTAAATAATTAAATAAGCTAATTATTCAATCATCAAAAATCCGAGTCATTACAACTTTTGATAGTATACTTCTTTTGTTAAATAATTTACAATTTTTTTTGGACAACTAATTTAAGCAAGAATACTAGAATATGAAAATATTATAATTAGGTTTTTAGATTTGGTTTACCTTTATTTCAACTATATGATGTTAACATGCTTGAAGGTGCATTGAAAATTCTTGAGTCTAAAAAGTTTGGATTGTGTTATGTAGAATGCTTGGATTAATTATCCTATGATATAAAATCAACAAAAACATCATGTAATTTATGTGATATGCAAGAATATATTTATTAAGAAGTGGTAAGAATGAATTAGAGATGACAACCTAGTGACTTGAAATATTTGTATAAGAACTCCAGTAATAATATTAGAATAGAGTGTTACGAAAGCTTATTTAGAATATTGTTTCTTTACTTTCATCTAGAAAATATAAATTAATAACGTGTGGCCTAAAATTTGGGAAACAAAAAATTAAAGTAGGAAAGAGATGAAGCAGAAAAAAGGCCTCTAGAACTTAAATTTGAAAAATAAAGTAAAGACGGAAATCAACGACTTCATCAATATCTTTGATAACAATAATAGGAAGTAATGCTCCCACTTCAGTTTGCTTTTCAGTTTGTCTTGAGAATCTAATTATAGTAGGTGCAAGGTCATCTTTTTCCTGAACATCAAATGCGCAGATTATGACTCTAAGCATGATAAAGCATCGAAATGCAAATGTTAATTACATACCAATGCTTTTAGGCACACCTTATAGAATTTTTATATATCTATGCCTTTGTGATATATATACAAATTTAAATATTTTGGACTAAGTATTGCTTATTTTTGTTGTAACAGGACCAAATTGCTTATGTTTTAAAGAAAAATTCAAAATAAAAACAAGATTAAATCAAGCATTCGACGTGGAAGAGTTGATCAAACAATATGTATGAATGGTTAAGTTTAGATATGTGAAAGAAGTTTGAATTATATGTATGAAATATTAAGTTTGAATATATGAACATTGTTTGAATGATATATATGAAATATTATGTTGTAGTTTACATGTTTGTCGTTTGTGAAAATGTGTTATGTTTGTATACATCCGAAAAATAGATAATGATATATATGAATGATTTTTGGATGATATGTACGTGTATAAAAGTAATGAAAGAGCTGAAACGGTGGTATATAAATGCTATAAAATTGTATGTAAGATTATAGTGTTTTAAAAAACGTTGCCAAATTGTACGAACAAACGCTAAATAGAAAATAAATGATACACATTGTACTTGTAAATGCTATACAATTGTACATCTAAACGCTATACAATTGTAGTAAAAACGCTATAGAAATAACAAGTAACGCTACAATAGAAGCTGAATAAACGCTATAAAAACAGGGGGGCAACACTATAATAGGTAGCAGTTGGCTAAGATTTCATATAGTGTTTTTGCTTAATAGCAAAGATAAAATGTTATGGAATATTAATTTTTCATAGCGTTTTTCTCTTTGCTATTTAAAGTTATGGCCTAACATAACATGTCGTTTCATGACAATCTCTAAAACACTATTTTAGGATATAACAGCATTTCCAAATGCTATTAAAGCCTTTTCTTGTTGTAGTGAGAATATCTTCCTGGCTATTAATAAGCAAGAACGCTTCCTAAAACTGCCTCCCCTAAGAGTGTTG
This sequence comes from Allium sativum, assembly GCA_030737875.1. NCBI lineage: Eukaryota > Viridiplantae > Streptophyta > Magnoliopsida > Asparagales > Amaryllidaceae > Allium > Allium sativum. The sequence goes on from CM060916.1 coordinate 205,074,616, forward strand.
GACAATCAAAAGAATTCTGGAAGATTTTGCCATTACCATAACCAACCAGGTCATAACACCAACCAATGTCGACACCTAAAGAATCCGATAGAGGAGCTCATTAGAGAAAATAAGCTCCAGCGGTATGTTAAGAAACCTTAGGTATCAGAGTCGTCCCCAACGACCCAAGGGCAGGTTGTCCCAGCTAACCGACAAGGTTCTAGCAACCGAAATGGTGGTCAGAATAATGGAAACCTGGTCATTCATGCCATTTTGGGTAGGCCCTGTTAGGCACAGAAAAGTTGGGAAAGGTGAGATACTCGAGCGCCTTGAACTATGCCCTAAAGGATGAAAGTTGTCGCATCTTAGAAGATATAAGTATTACTTAGCTGCAGAAAACATTTAATGATGACATTGTCATCAGAGCTAGGGATTCAAAGGGAATTGAGGCTGCAACGCGTGACCTAATGGTAGTGACAATCGGAATAGGCCCGGCTATGGTGAGGAGGGTTCTTGTTGACTATGGAGCGTCCACAAATAGTTTTTTCTGAAAAACCTTCAATTGGATGAAGTTATCCATGACAGATGTGTTAGCATGTCAGATTAAAATTCAAAGATTTTCTAGGGAGCTGCGGTAACCGATTGAGACAATTGACCCGCCTGTTCAACTCGGAGAAGGTGAAAGAAGAGTTGTGTCGATCCAAACTTTTATTATTATTAATGAAATTTCTTCTTATAGCGCATTCTTGGAAAGGCATGCGTCAACGGACTTCAAGATTGTCTTGGCGTCATGGTATCTTGTAATGAAATTTCCCATAGAGAATGGAGTCGGAATGATTAAGAAAGATCAGAACGCTGCTCGAGAATGTTATATAACTGAGTTGCGAGAAGCTAAGAAGAAGGAGAAGGGTAAAAATATGGAGGAACCCCTCCGCATTTGGGAGCACTCCTTACAGAAATCAAAGGGAAACCCCAACATAGGGGAGCATAGTCATTCTCGTAGGCTATGGACCCCAGGAAAAATAGTGCTGGGGATAATAGCGCAGCACCCGCAGAAATGACAGTGCCTGTCTAGGTAGACATTAGATATCCAACACGAGGTATGAATATCAGATTGTAGATTTGTATGACAGTTCAAAGAGAATTAGTGGTTTTTCTTAAATCCTATTTGGATGTATTCTTTTAGAGTCATGTAGATATGTGCAGCATTTCTCCACAATTAGTAAGTCAAGCAGTGAGTATTGACCCTTGGTACACTATTATAAAACAGAAGAGATAGACTCCAGGTCCGGAGAGATCAACTGCCCTGAAGGATGAGGTTGATAGGTTAGTGGAAAACAGGTTTATCAAAGAATAAACGTATCTGGATTGGGTGTCTAACTTAGTATTGGTTAAGAAGGCAAATGGCAAGCAACGTGCGTGCAACGACTTCTTAGATCTCAATAAGGCGTGTCCAAGGACATCTTCCCATTGCTATGAATTTATCACCTTGTGGGTGGGACATGAGGGCATGAGCTATTGCCTTTTATGGATGCATATTCGGAGTATAATCAGATTGTGATTCACGAGCTCAATTAGGAGAACACTAGCTTTATCACTAACTTGGGACTTTATTGCTACCAAGTGATGCCATTTAGTTTAAAGAGCGTATGAGCGACCTATCAGCGACTAGTTAATATGATGTTCGACAAAACTATGGAGGTTTATGTCGATGATATGCGGGTTAAGTTGCAAAAGGCAGCCATTCACATGGACAATTTAGCCGAAATGTTCGAAATTTTGCGAAAGTATGGTACGATGCTCAATCCATTGAAGTGTTCATTGGAGTCTCTTTTGGGAAGTTTTAGGGATTTGTGGTCAGCGCTAAGGGCATTGAAGCTAACCCAACGCAAGTTAAGGCCTTGAGAGAAGCAAGAGCCCCCAGGAATAAAAGGGAAATCTAGAGTATGAATGAAAAAATTGCAACGTTAAGCAGATTCATCTCAAAGGCAATTGATAGATGCATTCCTTTCTTCGACGCTTTGCAGAAAGGGAAGAAGAACTTTCAATTGACTACGGAATGTCAAACTGTCCTCAGTGAGTTGATAAGACACATCGTGACTCTACTAATGCTTTCCAAACCTAGTAGCGTGGAATATGTGTGCATATATCTTGCAGTATCATCCCATGATTTGAGTGCATCCCAAGTACAAGAAGAGTCCTGCATCCAGTGGCATGTGTATTACATCAGCAAGAGATTCACTAGGACAGAAAAGAATTATCCCAAACTCAAAAAACTCACCTACTGTTTGGTGATTTCATCGAGAAAACTTTGGTCTTACTTCCAGACATATCCGATTAAGGTACTCACAAACCATCCATTAAAGCAAGCCTTATTTCACCCTAAAACTTCAGATCGATTACTGAAATGGAACATTAAGCTAAGCCAGTACGATGTAACGTATTATCCTCTAAAGAGAGATTGATGGACAAGATTTGGTTGATTTCATCGCTGAATTTACCTTTCAAGACGATGATGAAGAAGAAAAAGTGGAAGTAGTTATGTAGTGGAAATTGTATGTTGATGGAGCAATAAATGAGATTTTTCAAGTGTGGGAGTGGTCCTGGAGACTCCCGATGGGCGTTTAGTTTGTTATGTGATATGATTGGAATTCCTGGCCACCAATAATGAAGTAGAATACAAGGCTTGAATCGTTGGGCTAAAAATAGCCAAGAAATTATATCTTCGAACTTTTCAAATCTTCAGTGACTCACAGCTCATGTTGTGTTAGGTTCGAAGAGAGTTTTAAGCGAAAGGAGGAAATTTTGCTCCATATTTGTCAAAGACATAGGAACTTCTCAAAGACTTCGATTATTACACCATTACAAACATTTCGATAGAAGATAATGTGAAGGCCGGTTCACTTGCAAAGTATGCCATTCCAGTGAACCCCAACTCTTGGGCTTGGTGCCAATGGAAGTCCTTACCAATCCAACTATCAGTGACATGGAGGTGAAATATGTTATGGAAACTACCAAGGAACCAGAGTCATGGATGACCCCCATAAAGGAGTAACAGAACACTCCTAGCAAGTCAGATGGAATGGAGAAAGCTACCCAAGAAGGCTTCGAGATTCGTTATGCAAGATGGAAAGCTTTACAGCGGGGATTTTCTATGCCACTATTGCAGTGCATCACCCAAGAAGAAGCAAAAAGGATCCTGGCTGAAATACATAAAGGAGAATGTGGGGACCATTCTGCTAGACAAACCTGGATAAAAAAGTACTTCGATATGGCTAGTTCTAGTCTGAGCTAAACAAGGATGCCATAGATTATACTAGAAAATACGACAGGTGTTAGAGATTCGACAAAATCCAAAGAGCCCTATCATTAGAATTAGCACAGATGGTCAGCCCATGGTCATTTGCTGTATGGGGAATTGATTTAATTGGAATGTTACCGATGACAAAAGCAGGTGCCAAATATGTAATCACTGCTGTAGATTATTTCACAAAGTGTGGCGAAGAGGAATCATTGGCCACGATCAATGCTTAGAAAGTTATTAGCATTGTGACTAAAAACATTAATTGCAAGTTTGGTGTTCTGTAGAAGAAAATCACCAACAACGTAACACAATTCGAGAGTTGAGGAGTTTTAGAGCTTTTGTAAGTGATATCAAATTCAGAAAAGCTTCGCAGCTATAGCGCATCCGCAGGCAAACGGTAAGTGGAAGCGTCAACATGATCGTCAAATACACTATCAAAAAGAAAATGATGAGAGCTAAAGGTGAAGGGGTTGACGAACTACCACTTTCACTATGGGCTTATCGAATAACTCACAAATATACAACTGGGCACACACCATTTTTCTCGGCATTTGGTTCAGAAGCAATGATACTCATGGAGTTTGAAGTCCCCACTCACCGGAGGATCCACAATAAAGCCAATAACGAGCAATTGTTGTTGGAAGCTCTTGATCAACTCGATGAAAGAAGAGAAGAAGCATAACTCAAGATGGCGGCACACTGAAATGGGTGGCAAGACACTTCAATTTCAAGGTCCGCCATCGCTCCTTCAAAGTCAGCGATCTCGTCTTAAAACAAATAATGACCCACACTGGATTGTTCGGTCAGAACTGGGAGGAGCACTATATGATTGACTAAAAGCTATTTGATGAGACGTTCAAGTTGACCACAATGGATGGAACTCTGATTCCCCGAGCCTGGAATAGTGAACGCTTGCGTCCTTATTTTATTTAATGTGTTATCTAAAAGTTGTAAGCTCTTATTGCCAGTTTCTATTTAAGAATAAGACACCTGCATATGCTGGGGCATTGCATCCGAATTTATGATATTTTTGGTTATCAATAAAACTTGCCTTTGACTTATTTTGATTGTGTACTTGCAAAAAAATATTCTTCAATCTGAAATTACAAAATATCGAGGTCAACCTAAACTTGTAGGTTAACAAGCCTAATAACATGACCAAAATTTATGAAAATGTTGCAGACCTTGCAAAGCTTCCTTTAAAGTAATCCAAGCACGAAAGCACAAGTAAGCGGAAGTGCGACAAGTAGCCTGGTATATAAAGGCAAGCTCATGGGAGTCAACGACGATTGCATGAAAGGGACAAGAGTAGAAAATATAATCCCACCTAAAGACCTCACCCAAGCCGAGGGAAACGAAAGATCTCATCCAAGCTGAGGCATAAAAAACCTCGCTTCTATGAGGCACTCGATAAAAATTATGAAGTTCGTCCTAGAGAAATGTGACTGGCCTACGCTGGTCATGACCTCAAAAAATAAAGGCACATGACGATCGTTAAAAATTGAGTGGATAAAAAGCCTCGCTCCTATGAGGTGCTCGATAAAAATTGCGAAGTCCAGCCTCGAGAAATATGATCGGCCTAAGCTGGTCATGACCTCGGAAAATAAAGGCACATGACGATTGATAAAAATTGCATGGATAAAAAACCTCGCTCCTATGAGGCGCTCGATAAAAAATTGTGAAGCCCGACCTCGAGAAACGTGACCGGTCTAAGTTGTTCATGACCTTAGAAAACAAAAGCATGTGACAATCGATAAAAATTGAGTGGACAAAGACTCCGCTACATTAGGGCACCCGATTAAATGTCAAAACCGATCTAGGAAAACACAAACAACTAATAAATGGTGTGAAGCTGTAATGGAATAAAATATTGAAATGTGCAGGCTAAGAAGTGCCACAATATAATTGATACATGATGTACAACAAGAAGACCAAAATTTATTACTAATAGTGTTCATTTATAAGAATTCATCAAAACACAACAGAAATTAGGGACGGTACTCGCACAACCACGTTCAAGAAAAGCAAACTACAAAAAAGACGCTACTACAAATCATTTATGTTGCTTCGCCTCATTTGCACCGGTTGTATCAACAACCGAAGTAAGTACTTATTTTTGCTCCAGTTCCAGGATAACAATATGTGCAATTGGTATAGAGAAAATGAAAGGGTAGAGAAAAAAATAAATTGCTTTGATTTTAATTGAAAACCGGTGTAAATAAGGAGAAGAAAATACCTTATTTGCACCATTTATATGTGTAACCAGTGCAAATATTATGTTTGCATTAGTTTTTCACTACGTTTCCATAACTATTTCCCGCACTTCACCCTAAAATAATTGCGGACTCTCGGTTTACTTTATCTTTTGCTCTTCGTTCCCACCTACAAATATTTTCTCCGCTTCCTTCCCCAAAAATATTTCCAATCTCTCAGTGAATAAAAAGAGATTAAAACCAAAAAATATTCAATTGTTTTGCATCTGTTTGGGGATTTCAATTCAATGGTTCAATCATAAGGTACGGATCTTTCCTCAAAAAATATATTTGTAACCCTGGTTTTAAATATACTTCGTCCATTGTATTGAGATTGCAGTTGAATGTTCAAATTTGAATTAATCTAAGAATGTTGTTGTACTTTTCTTAATTTGCTGGAATATACAGAATGCCCGTTGTATTGAGATTGCAGTCGTAGGGGTTGAACTTTTTAACATGTTCAAGAACATCAGATGTTGATGTCCACCAAGTTGATTTTTTTGGGTCCACTTTTTATTACTTTTCTTATAAGGCTTGTGAATCTTTTCTCAACTAATTTGGTATTAGATTCTATGTGCTTCTCTATTCATTATTAAGGAAACTACCTCACCACAATCATATGATTTTAAGACAGATGCCACCAGAAGCAGCATATGGATGCAGAATTAGGACAATGAATACAAGGTTTTATTTTCATATCCAAAGTTATCCTGGTATATATGTGCATCAACATGCTATGTCTTTGAACTTTGGCATCATCTGCTCAACAATATTAAATTGTTTGATTTGGTCAATCATAGGAAATAATAATTTAACGAGAATTCACTTTTGATGGTTGAATCACAGATCTTTCCCCCTAGAAATTAAAATTTTGATACCAAAATCATAACGGGGTTTCCATAAAATACTCTTCCTCCAAATTTAAAGACAAATTATTGAATTTCGTTCAACCAAAAATGTAATCCAGTGGGTAGTTCATCGACCACAGTACCAGCTGAGTGCAACTTTGTTTAGCGTTTAGGATAATACAATATCCTTTTTTTGGAAGGCTTATAGTTGCTACCATGAAGCACTCAGGATTCAATTCGCTTTTGCAATTTCCTGGTCTAACATTGTTGTTGACCCGCAAAGCAGTCACATGTTAAGATTATGATTAGCAACGCGTTTAAGTTTCGAGAAAGTCATCGGAAAACAAAAGGTGATTTGGTCGAAGTCGCGACGTGTTCTGAAAAGATTGGAAATATTGTCGATTCCTGAAACCATCGGTATCGGGTTGGAAAAGTCGTTAATAAACTTGGAAAATCTGATATGGTAAAAATACGTTGAAGGAAAATATTTGGATTCTAGTAAATTAATCTATAGCGCTTCGATCTGATCACGCTCATTGAAGTAAAATATTTGGATTCTAGTAAATTAGGGTTTCGCGCACTAAAAATGGTTGATCGACATGGCACGATCACCAAAAAATGCCTGCGCAACTCCGTTTGGAAAATTTTGTTAAGTTGGCAAATTCATGGATTTGGCACGTCGAAACAAGGTGATCGACAAGGTAAAACTCCATATTTCACATGCATGTGCAATCCCCGACATGGCCTGGATTTGGAAAATAAGGATTTGAAATCCTGGGAAGCGAGTTTGGCATCGCGAAAATCCCCTGATCGCATCAGTTCGGGATGTGAAATCCCAGAGCGTGCATCAGGGGATGCGATGTAAAATCTCGGATTAGAACTCATGAGGCGAAGTGATACGGGAGAGGCGAATGCAATTTTTTTTCTTGGACTGGGATGTAAAACCCCTTGTGTGCATCAGAGCGGCTCATGTGCTCGTATCGTAGAGATGCAAAATATTGGCATGAAGTCGGGATGCGAGATCTTGGCAAATGGTTGGGAAAAGTGACAAAGCGGTTTTCACGAGTGGATCACCCATTTTTTCTTGAGCAACACGGTCGGGGAAAGGATTTTGGGGATACGAAAATACATGGCTTTGGGATACGAAATTTTGCAAACAACATGGATTTCTGGCTAAGTTTTCGAGATGGGAATTTCGCTTCCCCTCAAGATACGAATTTCGGGCTGATGCCTCTAAAGCTCACCTATAGATACCCCCTTGCTTGACATTCTAAACGGTTTGCATTTTTGGATCTTGCCTACACTTTGACATACCAGGTTGGAGCTCCAAGACACCATCAATGGCTGCCATCATCATCTTCATGGCTTTTGGACATCTCTTGGACTTGTATACGTTACAAAAATGCCTGTCTACAATTTTTGACATGCACTTGGACTTTTGGACATTAAAGCTACTTTTTTGACATTTTTGCTCATACTAACTTACTTTGACTCAACAAAGAAGAAGAAGAGAATTTTGGTCAAAGTTTCGGATTAATAAGCTATTTGTTGTTCTGTTATACAATTTTGTACACACAAATTGTCCGAACTTATACTAACATTGTAATCGACAATATTATGATGAATGATTACTATTAAGTGGACGTAGGCGTTAGTGTCGGACCACTATAAAAGTTGTGTGTCCCTTTACATTTCTCGTACTTTGGATATTCAAATTACAAGTTTACTGTTAAACTTACACTTAGGGATTGGCGTGCGCAAATAACCAATTTCCCACGTCAACAATTGCTGGCCTTTTCATGGAGACTGGAGATTACCAGCGAGCTCTTCTATATTACAGGGTGAGCTTACTTCATGTTCAAGATTTGAATGTACCTACAATCTAAAAGGTAAGCATGTTTTTGTGTTTACAAGTATTTTAATCAACTCCACTAACTGATGCTTGGATCCTCAATCCATGTCAAGTTATTTTATTTTTTTGTCTCTATTCTTGTGTATTAACATTTGCTTTTCATTTTTGTTAACTTATTCTCTTTTTGTAGGAAGCTATAAAACTCAAGCCATGGTTTACGTATGCATATTTGAACCACGTGAACGTATACCAAGTAAGCATCCATGAATTGTGATAGTAGTGTGCAACTGTATATTATGAACAAGGTCAGATGAATTAGCAATAATGCACTACAAACAAGCTATCAAATAAGATCCAGGCTTTGTGGAGGAATATAATAATCTGGTGGGATTTTCATTTCTCTTTTTGTCCGACTAAGTTGGCATATGTGCACCTACTGATCTAAAAAGAATCATATTTTTTTCTTGATCTTGTGTATTATTAATTTATCTTTATTTTGTAATTTTTTTGCAGAGGGTAATTCTCTAAAGATGATGGTAGAATAAAAGCCACAATTAATCGTTACCAAGTGATATTTTTGCTTCCACTCTTATATATATTTTCATTAAGTTACCTCAACTATAACATATAATAATGTGTTTATTTTTCCTATGTCGGGCATGCCTAGCTATTCTACCTAACTATGCACAATCATTTAAAAATATTTGAAACATATACATAAAATGGTGAGTTATCAAAAATTGTTCTTTGGTCATAATCATTGCATGTAGTATTTTCCACTCATGCAACCTCTATAACACATGAATATGCTAAATATAGCTGCTTGCTTTTACAAGGAAACTTTGTTTGTAACAGCTGGGCTTTCTGCTCCTTCTCGTAATCTGGCTATTATTTATAAACAACAGTTCCTATATAGCCCTAATGATTTCGTCTTTTCCCATCTTTCTTCATTTTCTGTAATATATCTGAATTTGTTATTGTATAAGCAATTTTGCTTGTAATTTATTTTGTCAAACAGGGAAACCATGCTGAAGCCATAGCATGCTACAATGAGGTTATCACAATTGATCCTTTGATTGCAAATGGGCTCGTAAATAGAGGAAATACATTGAGTGAGACTGGAAGAGTTAATGAAGCACTATATTCAAGTTGTTTCTATAAGGCCAACAACGCCTGAAACCAATGCAAATTTAGCCTCAGCTTACAAAGATAGACCACTGTTTGTTTTCGCTGATGTTTTATCCTGCTAGAATTGGCTGATATTCCACTTAATACAGTTATAGTGCACATGTGGATCAGGCTATAGTAAGTTATCAGCATGCATTATGTTAGACTGAAATTTGGTACTAACACCCAAATGCGGTGTGAAATCCTTACAATCACAGATCACAAAGAATAAATGCAGAAAAAACAGTAAATAACAGGAGACACACGAAGTTTTTATAGTGGTTCGGCTTAAACCAAGCCTATGTCCACTTTATCTCTTCTTAAATCCTAAGAAGTAACAGTACAATTCTCTCAGATTTATACACAAAGTCCTCGTGATTACAATGAAAAGGAGTAATAAATTAGAGGATTATACATGATATCATCGTGTTATAATGTGGAATTTGGCTTCTATCTTGTGCAATAGCCTTACGGGGAACAATGGTGGAAGCCATGAGGAGTTAGAGCCAAAAGATCCCTTCATTTTCCTTCGGGTGGTGTATTTATAGCTGATTTCTGGGTTTAGTTCGGGTGCCACGTGGCACGCCTAGAGAAAATCTCGAAAAGTAGTGAAAAACGTGGAGAAGGCCTCTCCAGTTCGTGCTCTGCCATGTGGCATTTGATCCATGTATGTAGGAGGTAGTATTTCCTTAAGAATAGGTTAAAACAGATGTGGAGAAGCAGTTCCAGGCGGGTTGGTTCGGGTCCGAACCGAACCGAAGTGGAACCTCCAAACCGAAGATGTGACGTGCACTTATGTGCAGTGTGCAAGGCGGGTCGGGTCCGGATGGTCCAATCCGATCTGAAGCGAGGTAGAGTCCAAGTCTAAGCGTGTTTGAGGAGTGGGGTTGAAGCGGGTCCGATCCGATCTGGGGCTTTTCCCATGCCAAAATCCAACCTTTCAAGTTATTCCAGTTTTGCACTCGTTCATGGAAACGGGCATAACTTTCAAATCGTAAGTCCGTTTTAGCCGAATGAAAGCTCTACTTGAAGCTAATTCAGAGAGATACAAGTGTTACTGAGCAAAGCTGCATAATTGATGTTTTCGGGCCTAAAAGAGGTCATGTGTTTGGACTTTCGGGCTATTCTTTGTTTGTGATGCGAGTTCAACCAAATCGCTACCTATCTTCTGACGATGTACCCAACACTTGAGCATATTGTTAACAAGAGATTTCACGTGCGACTGCTTTGACCAAAAACCGTGTCAACACATTGCTTCTTTGTCCTGATTTCCTAGAAGCTACATGTAATATGTTACACACATTGCAGGTAAGCAGGGACATCATTGTTATTTCACAGTAACAGAATTACTAACTTTTTTTGGCCACTAGTTTTTTGTGCACAATTATTTCCAAATTCACAGCGTTTATTTGATATTATTGCATCATTATTGTGTTCATTCGATTTATTTATGACTGGAATAATCATGAGAAGATGTTTACTGAAGTCAAGGGAATAATTAAGAGGAAGATAAAGGTATGCGTTGTATTTATTTTCATTTAAATTTTTTACAGTATTAGATGAAATTAAGAGGCGATTGTCAAGGAAGCCGGTTCCTCATTGAAGCTCAACAACGACGAAAAGCGATTTGGAATGTATAATTCCTTGTTGTAGCGAACTCGATATTAGGTATAAATTTGTGAACATACTTATATATGCTAAGAGTACTTATAGATGCTGACAGTGCTTATACATACTTGCATATGTTGACTAACAGACATACATTCGTGCTTTTTCTTGACAGATGTATGATGCTTTTGAAGTTACTACATGATGTCGCAATCTTTCTCCTTCAAACCGGTCATGCATGCATTAATGTATTATCTGTCGATGTTCATATTTTTTATATTTAGTATGTATTATTTTGATTTGTTATAGTTTTATGTGTCGTTAATTTTTATCATGAATATTTATGTTTAATTCTACGTGTATGGAATATTATGGATACACACATACACACACACACATATATATTTATATATATGTGTATATATATATATATATTATGGCTTAGCTTCTGACTTCATTTGTGTACATACATTACAATATGATAAATGCAATTGTTTGAATTAGTATAGTACATTAGTAGGACGTTTCTCTTAGGTTTTTTGTGAAGGTTGCTTGTTTTTCTTCTCTGTGTTTTGTTGTGGATTTTCGTGGTCGTACTCCATTGCCGCCACCACTACCATGACGATAGCTTGCTATGGTGGTATCTTGGTGTTTTATGGTGACGTGCTGCTGCCATGAACTATTTTCCCTCATATTTGTTTTGTTGAGAAGCTAGCATAGGTGAATTTGTTGGGTGATATTTTCATTCTAGCCATTTCTACTTGTGCAGTTTTGTTGCAAAGTAGATGGATTTGGTTTTTTATGTAACGATGTTCAAAACAATGCCCCTCTTTCTTCCACGTAGGGCACACACATATCAGTTGGCACACACATCCTTGTAACAAAAGAAATCCCTGATATTATGTGTCTACCAACTCATATTTGTACTCCACTTCTTTAATTTATTCCATGTTGTGGGACTATTCATTCAAACCGTGACAAGATGGCGGGAGTTGGGAATTTAGCGTATAAAGTTGGATTACCTGACAAGATGGCGGGAGTGCACAATGTATTTCATGTTTCTCAGTTAAGGAAGTTCATACACGATCAGTTGGATGATATCGAGGTAGAATCCGAGGCAGTTGGAAGCCGTAGAACGATTCGTATTGTCGGACACGATACGAAACAACTTCGAAGGAAGACGGTGAAACTGGTTAAGGTCCAATGCGGTGATATTGAGAATGACTGTACTTGGGAAACTGAGGAGAGCATAAGGAAGTCGTATACAGAGATCTTTACCTGGTAAGATTTTAATCACGATATAATTATTCCCTTGTTAGTAAACCGCATGCTAGGACAGGCTTGTTGTGTTTATTATGTATATTTGATTGTTTGTAAATGGTTGATAGGCATGGGGGACACTATTGTATGTTTTCTTAGTTAAGGAATTTCAAGGGCGAAATTTCTTAAGGAGGGGAGAGTGTAACGGCCCGTATTCTACGTATCGGAGGATCATAGAGTATTTATTTTATTTTCATACGAAGTCATATGGTCGTGTAACTTTGGGAAACGACTATTGGGGTCATTTACCATATTCACAATTTTTGCCAGATTTAAAATGACCGTTTTATCCCTGGCGAATCTTGTTTTGCCTATAACTTTTGATTGATAAGGAGTTTTGACCTTAAACCACTTCCCTTAGATTTGGATGATGGTTTCTCATTCCGTAGAGTGGTCAATTTAATCAAACAGACTTACCATTTGGGAGATATGACCGAAATAAGATTTGAAAGATGGAAAATAGCGTAATTGGGCTTAATTAAGTGATTAGCAGTTAGGCCAATAATCCAATTCAGGATTAAGGTTATGGGACGGCTGAAAGGAGTTGGAGTATCATCTCCTTTCATTTTTCTAGCTGCTACAAACCTTTCTCAAACCCTAGTAATGACTTTCATCTTCTAAATCTCTCTCTAATCACTTTCTAATCACTAATTAATCAAATTTACATCAAATCAAGTCGGATTAACACCAAATTCAAGGTAGAGCTGCTGCACCACATAGGAATCCGAGCCAAATTAGTAAAAGTTCCAGATCTATCATTTATTATTGGCTAAGGTGAGTGATTTGCATGTTTATACACTAATTAGTGCTAATTAGGGGTGGTTAGTGATAATTAGTGAAATTATACATCCAAAAATTATTGAAAAATATGCATAAATTCTAAACCATATTTTATGTCACATATATGAATTTGGTTTAATTTGGATTTGTTTTGTTAATCCCCAAATTTAGGGGATAAGGGAAAAATCATGGATTTGGGTATGTTTGATCTAAATTAACATGTGAAATTGTTGGTTTAATGTTTTTGATTGATTCTACATGTTACTACTGTTATTTGGTATGCTTTATGATTGCATCGGAAAGTTAGAATGGTTGAAAATACCGTCGTTTGGCGAAATTAGCTCGCTAGAAAACTTGCAGGGAAGCGGATAGGAGACCCGAACCGAACCGGATAGGAGACCCGAATCGAACCGGATAGGAGACCCGAACCGAACCAGATAAGAGACCCGAATCGAACCGGGTATGAGACCCAAACCGAATCGGATGTGACGAACCGGACCGGAGGTGACGAACCAAACCGGAGAACCAAACATCAATTCAACCAAAACCCGAGACGCCAAGGAACTCCAAGTGGGAAGTTATCGCTCAAGATCCAGATGGGAACTGAAGAGGTAACTTCAAGAGGTGGGCTTTGCTGCAGGACGTGTGCAAAGGAGTTATCAATATCTATAATTTTGGTTCACTATTGAGAGAGGGGGCATGTAGACGAACCAGAGCCCGGGCGGTGTGGATTGGTTGGCCCGTGCCCCAGAACCAGGGCGGTGTGGACTGGGTAGGGTTATTGACTATAGACCAGGGCGGTGTGGTCATAGCAATAGTTGTACGGAGTCTAGGGCGGTGAGGACCCGTCATGGCCCTAGTGGATTTGGTGATCAAAGCGGTGGATATCTTATGCTTTACACACTGGGTGAGAGATGTGAGGAATGATTGCCATCTTTGATGTTTTCTATCACCATGACACGCACACTTCCATTTTGCACTCTATGTTAGTGTTACCTTAGAGTACTGTACATCTTGTTGTGTTAACCTTTTGGTTGCAGGTCCAGGTTAGGTATGATTTTTTCTACCTGTTATTGTTCTATTTAGTTTTATAGAATTGCTGTCACTCACACCGGACTTTCGTCTGACCCAGAGTTTGATGTCTCTTCTTATTACTCTGGGTGCTCCTAAATGAGCAGACTAGAGGCAGGTTAGGTGGTTATGCACGAATAGCTCTCCGGAGACGAGCAGGAGGCTTCCACGTACTTTATACATATTCTACCTATGTTGTTGCTGGTCACTGCTTTGGGCATTAGTAGTGTACCTCTTTTATTTCCATTTAGAAATAGTATTTCAAATTTGTAATAATTGGATATGAAGTTGTATTTTGGATTCTGCTACTTTGATGGATATGGTTTAGTTTTCAGCTTATGTACTGTCTCACTTGTTTTATATCAAGTTATGTTACTATTATATTTTATTCCATGCGCTGTGAGATATACTACAGGTTATTTGGTAATTCATCGTTTCAACCCTTTTGAGGATCGTCTGCTAGTCGGGCATTGGCACAACGCATTTCTGGGAAATCACTGATGGTATGGGGTGTCCGTCACACTCCCTCTCCCGGTAAGGTAAAAATTGTTGCCATACCTCATCTGTTATACAAGCATTCTTCTTTTTATACCTTTTCATGTCTCCAACAATCCACCTATATGTCAAAGAACACTTTTGATCCCATAAATGTTTGACATCTGTAAAAGAAGTAGTGGGCTCCCAAGAGTACAATGGCTACATAAGAATATGACATCAAATAAATAATCTGAAAAACTTAATCATGAATGGACTAAATATTGCAACATCCTGAATTTCAAAATTATTTTTCCTTAAACTCTTCAAACCAATGATCCTTAATATTAGCAGGAATCACACTGAAATAAGGCCAAAATGATGTCAAACAGGCCTTAAGCGTAGAAGATATTGTACGAGACGTCGAGTCACTATTCGCGAATTCCCATCTATTAATGCACAAAATTTAGTAAATTATGTAATGCATTATTAAAATATACAGTAATTTGAAAATTTAAAAAATTTACTTACTCGCCACTCCGCCTACAATAGATTTACATGGTGCCGACTGAAGAAGTCGAGCCAGTCTGTGACATTTATCTATATAGCCCAGTGGTACCTTAATCATGATCACATTCATTTGAAGGTGTGGATTGTTGATCGATAGAGGGTGGTGTTGGTTAAACCAAACCCAAACCACATCCACCACCGCTACTACGACCGCCACTACTACGACCATTGCTACCACGACCACGAGAACTCATATCTATTTCACGAATACAACATTTGCAACTATATACATAAGATAATCTAACATTTCAAAATGAAATTAGTGAACATTATTTAAGATAATGTTTGAAAACATACATCAAGAGCATGGAACGTAAATCAAAAAATGAAAATTTTACTACTAACTAAATATAAACAATTTCAAAAACATAAAAGCAACCGAGCAAATAAAAACACATGCAAACAATCATAATTAAATATACATGCTACCAATCTTCATTATCATCATCACACTCAATGTTAACACTCATCTTCAAGTTCACTCTCATCTTCTTCTACTTCAATTTGCTCATCGTCATCTTCATCTACTTCGACCCCATCATCAACGGCATTAATAACAGATCCTATGTCTTCTAATTATTGTACAATTTCCAGTAGTTCATTAGGTTCTGAATCATTTTGATATGTCATGTTGTAGGTTATGATCATGTTTGAGTGAAATGACCATCTCGTTTTTTTAATAACAGCCCTCCAATCTGAACGACTGTTGTCGATAGTAGGACAAGGGTGAAATAAACTTCTGTATCTTGTGCTGCCAACAACAATGGATCATACCCTAAATATTTTTTTGTGGTTTACATCAATAAGAGGTTAGTCCTTATGTACGCATTTTACTCCAATATTCGTCCTACTATCAAACCATCGACATTTAAATAGAAATGTTTCTAACTCTGGCACCACCGAGTAAGTTAACTCGATTATTTCCTCTAATACACCATAATAATCTGTTATGTCATCATCGTTGTTCCCACCTTTGATACAAACTCCACTATTAATAGTCCTTTTCTTTCCATATTCTTCTGTGTGGAACTTAAATCCATTTATAAATATTAATGGACATATTCTGTAACTACTATGCGGACCAAAAGCAAGTTTCCTATAGCAAATGTCAGTGATATTGTATGTATCAACCTATCGATTTGAATCAAGTACACAATTTAATATATAATGAAAACTCCATGCAGGGTTAAAATACATGACTTATCATACTTACATGTTGTTTAAACCATCCCTCGAATTCTTTGCAGAGTTCAGCATTGGGATATTCACTTTCAAACTTGTTGTTTAAACCAAATACACATGTTAATATGTAAGGAATATTATGTGCAGCTTGAAAAGTTTGACATTAATTTAGTTAATGAATAATCAAATTATTATAGTACCTTATAAGATCAGTTAATTCATTGTAGTTAAAAAGCATAGTTGCCTTGGCTAGATTGTAATCCTTTGTTGTAGCGAAGCCTTTAACATTCTTCCATTTACCAGATGGACGTCTTTGTTTTTTGAATACTGAGAGAACATTATCGATTGAATCATCCATAGTACCATTTTCATTGCGATGAACACAACTGAAATTTAATTTGACATGATCATCGAAATAATGACTAAAAAATATGGATGCTTCTTCAATAACGTATGCTTGACAAATAGAACATTCAACACGTGCTTTCTGTTTCAGCTTTTTATTTAGGTGGCCCAGATACCTTAATAGGAAAATGTGTGAAATTAACTATGACATGTTCTATATTTAAACACTGCGTAAATAAATATAATTATTACATACCTCTCAAAAGGATACATCCATCCATACTGCACTGGTACCCGTAGTAATGCTTCAGTTGGTAAATGTACTGGCATATGTTCCATGCAGTTAAAAACTCCAAAGGGAAATATTTTATCCAATTTATATAGTAATTTTGGTATATATCTTTTAAGCTTTTGCATATGGCTTTTAGATAGAGTTGTCGCACATATCTCTTTAAAGAATAAACCAAGCTCTGTTATAGGCATCCAAACCTTTTGTGGTTAAAGCTCTTTAAATACTATTGGAAATAAAGTCTCTAAAAATACATGGTAATTATGGCCCTTCATACCAGATAGTATAAGATCCTTCATATCAACGCATCATTTTATATTAGAAGCAATCCCATTAGGAAATATCAAAGAATCGACCCACTCTAGTAATTTTATACAATGAGTCCTATGTCTAGCTCATAACAAGCAAGAACTTTGAGGTTTGGACGAATAGGATTAAGCTTAAGCTCTGAACTGTTGCAGTAGTATTCAATATCTTTTCTTGATCTCAAATCATCTTTGGTTTTTCCTTCGCATTCAAAATTGTATGAAAGAAATTCTCAAACACATTTTTCCAATATGCATTACATCTACATTGTGTCGAATTTTTAGATCCTTTCAATATGGTAATTCCCAAAATATACTCTATTTGCACCAATTGTGATAATCACCTTTGCCAAGAATTTTGGGCTCTTTGTTTCCTGTCTCATAACTTTGCATAGTCTTGTACAATATCAAATATACCTTCTCCATTCAAAAATGTTAGTGGTTGCAAATTTACAGTTTTATTTCTTTCAAAGTTTTTCTTATCACGTCTAAATGTGTCATTTGTATGTAAAAATCGATAGTGACAATCCCTCCAACACTGCTTACCACCATGCTTCAGTGTAAATGTTAAAAGAATCCCGTACGCAGGTAAATCGCTTATCATTCGTAATAAACAAGCAAATATTTTGAAAATTTTCCTCTTTGACACGTCGTACGTGTCAATACCCTCTACCCACGTTTTCTTCAGGTAATTGATTAAAGGTTGCAAATAAATATCTACTCCGTTTTTCACATTTTCTTCAGGTCCTCCGATTAAAGGTTGTCAAAATAACTGGTCAAGTGGAGTATTTTTTGCCATACTGGCTAAAAGATTGGAAACCATCAGTGCATAAACCGAGCCTAATATTTTGTGACTCATTGGAAAAATCAAGATATTTGTCATCGAAATGTATCCATGCTTCTCCATCTGCAGGATGACATACAACTCCTTCCTCTCGAACCCGTTCACTATGCCATCTCATGTGCTCCGTAGTGGCATAAGACGAATACAATCTTTGTAATCTAGGAATAATCAGAAGATAATATAAACGAGTAAAAGGCACACCTTTACCGTTACCTTTTTTCTTTTTGTATCTTCCTAGGCTACAAAATTTACATTGTGAACGGTTTATGTCTTTTTCCAATATAGCATATAGCCACTTCGACATGTATCTATCTTTTCATATGGTAATCCGAATGAGGCCAGTTGTTTTTCTAATTGATACCAAATTTCAACCAATCTAGTTTGCAAACTGGATGGGACCGCATCTCTAAGCAAACTAAGAACGCCATTCATTAATTTTTGGGTACCGTTGTTTGTGGATTTTATCGCAACTAGCCTAGTAGTCACTGACAACTCTGTCGTAGGGCATTCATTAAAAACCCTTTTTTTATGTTTCTAACAAGTCAAAAAAGGATTTAGCTTTTGGGGTTTGGCTCTTCCTCTACATCCAATGAATTAGACAACATGCTCGGACCAGCGGCATCAATAACCATTTCAATCATTCTATTTTCAATAGCAGTAGATTCATCAAAATCAATATCAAGATATATGTTATCATCTTCAACAACTACCGACGTATTAATAACGTTGACCGCATCTTCACCATGATGTATCCACACATAGTAATCGTCCATAAAACTGTTTTTAGTCAAATGTCTTTGAACAATTTCATGAGAATGATGTTTTGTTGCTTTGCATTTCTTACAAGGACAATGAATTTCCATCATGTTTGTCCCATTGGAAGATGCCTCTAGCATTAACTCGGTTAAACCTCTTAAAAATTGAAGTGGAATTGTTCCTTTATGTCCAACATCTTTGTACATCCAAGCGCGATGAACTTTCAAATGTTCCATCTTCTACTGCACAATTAAGATATGTTATATTATAAGATGCGTACTTGTATTATTGTTATTAATATGTTGTTTTAAAGTAAAATGTTGTTTGAGCTTCAATTTTTTTTAAACTTTATATCCACTTTTAATGCAAACTATGATCCAAGTCTAATGTACAACATATACTCAAGCGTAAAACACACTTCTATAATCAAGTGTCATAGCCTATTCATGTTGTTTCTATTTGTAAAAGTTAAATTAGACAAACCTCTAACAAGTATACTTAGTAACCTTCTAAGTTAAAATTTAATTTCGATAGCACGTTATAATTATAGTCAAAGCAAATGCTAGCATCCAGGGTTTCCTAGGTTTCCAATATTCCTTATTACTCGTTCTATGATGATGTAGGTTTTCCATATAGCAATGTATCTATTGCTCTTTGACCTTTTGACAGCACCATTATGCAATTTTTTAGGTTTATTTAATTATTATTTAATTGAGTATCGAAATTTACACTTAAGCATCTCATTACCACGAACAATTACCTTATTGTTAGAATTTGTTATAAAGAAGGGTGCAAGAGATTCAACAATAAACTCAAAAGGGGATTAATTTTTGTTGAACTAATTTGGTGACTTTACAGGCTGCAAAACACTAACCCACTGTACTTACACTAATATATTATTAGGAACACATGTTAAATAATTTGTTGACTAACTCAAGAAAATACAACTTCCAAAAACTGTTGCCCAAAGTATGTTGATGCCATGACAGATTTCATGCCTGTATTACACTTCTACAGTCTTGATGCTATTTAGTATCTTAACAATAACAAACCGTTCAATCAAACTTTACACCGAACAAAAACCAACATCACTATCATGCGCACATGCACACAATTTTTCATTGTAGCAACCAGCAGTTAGCAATTAATCATTAAGAAATTTAAGACCAAGATGAAACCTTTATAACATGGTGAATTGTTTCCATACGACAATGTTTATATTTTGTTTAGTAAACGGTGCACTAATAAAGCAATAGGGTGTTCAAATCAGAGATAGACCAAGATGAAACCTTTAGAACATGGTGAAATCTCGAGATATACGTATAAGAAGTTGCGTTCAGTTCTGCGTGAATCTGTGTTTTAAAAGAATTGTGTAGTTGGGTTGTACATTTTAGCCAACTTACTAAAAATAACACAAACGTGGTCGAGGCACATAAAATATCTAATATCTTAGGGCAGAAAATTTACTTTCTTGGCTATCAAGAAGCGTGCAAAAAGTAGCCCGCCATGTGCTTCTTGAAAATTGGTATTTTGACCCACCTCGAATCGAGTTGTGTGTGAACACACAACAACAAATAAGCAAATTTAAAACATATGATATTTTTTATTTGAAACTCTTTTTATTAGTTTCTAGGCTTGAAACAATTATCAAGTGTTTCTATACCTACTAAAGTGTTTCCAGTATTTTTTTATAATTTTAAATATATAAATTTGCGTTAAAATAATTAAACGTTTTTCCTAACTTACCTATGATACTACCGTACCAAATCACAAGCCCAGTTATCGTTCCCTTCTCGGCCCGTTATTCCAAAAAGAAAAAAAGTTAGGTCACTTGCTTTTTTATTTCGCAACCCTTATTCCTGTGATTTTCTCAGATCTCTCGTTCCAGCAGTCGTCGCTTTCCTTTTCCTCTGAAGGTAAACCTCGATTTTTTAGTACCTTTAAATTTTCATCAAACGTCATGTCTGCATTGGGGTTTCATAGGGACAATCTAACAAACACCTTTGTGAACAATGATAGTTCAACAGCCAACGATGAACCAAGGGTCGAGATGATTAGGCATCGGCATGAAGAAGATAAGCTTGGAAAGAGCGTTGATAAGAAGGCAAGTAATGGAAGTGAAGAAGCCCTAATCATGTGTGCACGTGCACAGCTGAACTCATGCACAACCTTACCTGAAGAAAACATTATTGACTTATGGGCTTGTAATTAATTGGGCTGCGATTCCAATAAGATGCTATGTGTAACCAACAACCTATAAATATTTGGGTTAACGTGTGTAATGTATGCTGGAAAAACATTTAGTCTCTCCATAAAATTCTATTCCTGCTTCTCTGTTATTCTATATCTGTTTCTCTATTACTACTGCATTCCTCCTATCATTTCTCATATCTATTTCTTAATATCCTCTGCCTTACCTTCTCTAACAACTCAGCAACTATCTCTGTTAATTTCCTTCCCAATACTCATCCATTTCTTCACTGTTTACCACTAATATTTTGCCTGCATTGTGTTAATGATAACCCGTTCATAAATGAAAGAAAAAGGGACTAACAAATTGGTATGAGAGCCAACCCCTCAGAATTCACCACAAGATTCAGATAATGATGAAGATGACGCCACTGGTGTAATCAGTGAGGGGGATCCTGAAAAGGTGAGACAAGACCAAATGTTTGCAAAACATTCCCTGGCCATAAGAGAGCTTCAAACAGCCAATCAAGAACTAGGTAATAAATTGGATGGTATCTATGAAGCCCTCAACAATTTAACCAAGGATTTCAAGGAACAAAAATCACAATCAAGGAATCCTTATATTCCTCCAGCGCAAAGAAATAATACAAGGCCACTTCCTGAATCTTCTTTGAATGAAAATAACTCTACAAACCTTAACCATACCTCAAGAAATAATCAATATTCTGCCATTGATGTTTCAAGAAGCTCTGCAGACATCCTCGCCAGTGCACCCACAAATGCTTTGGTAAACAATCAGCCCTCCAATCAGCCAAAACTCCTTCAAAACACAGTCATCAAATTAGAATTCCCAACGTTCAATGGAGAGGGAAACGTTATTGAGTGGATCAGCCAAGTCGAGCATCTCTTCCGATATCACAACACAGGTGAAACTGAATGGGTTCCTACCTGTTCTTTCCATCTGAAGGGAGAAGCACATCTTTGGTACGGTTGGTTAGAGAAAAAGGTTAGAAACTACGAACAGTGGATCATTTTTAAAGAAGAACTCTTGATAAGATTTGCTGTAGAAGATCTGCAACGCCCATATGGTGCCATTTCAAACTTAAAACAAACGTCAACGGTACAAGCTTATCTCGCTAAATTTGAGGAATTGCAAGGATTGTGTGATGCTCTACCAGATCAGTTTTTGTTGGAAAAATTCACTGATGGTCTAAAAGATAACATCAAGTATGATGTTCTTGCTTTTCACCCCCGTTGATTTTAGGGAGGCAGTAAACTTAGCTAAGGTCTTTGAATGCAAAAAGGCCTACAAAAAGAAAGCTAAAACTGCTCATACAACCAAATCCAACTACTCTAATACTGCCAATAAGATAAACACTAATGAGAAGGGTAGTAAAGAATCCAATGCCAAAATAAAAGGCTTGACTCCTCAAGAAATCATTGATTTACGTGGAAGGGGTTTGTGTTTTGGTTGTAAAGAGAAGTGGCAACCTGGTCATAAGTGTAAGAATAAACAAATTTATGTGATGGAAAGAATCATGATGTTGCAAGATTCTGATACAGAGGATAATGCAAGTGCAGAAAGTCAAGAAACATTAATGCAAGAAACTGTTGATACAAAAGAGGAGACATATGCCATCACTCTCTCTGCCATGTGCAGCATACCTACTTTGTATACTATAAGGGTAATTGGACAAATATGTGGTAAGAATATAACTGTACTTGTTGACTCAGGCTCCATTCACAGCTTTATCAACTCATCTTTGGCCAAAGGGTTACAATTGCAAGTTCAAGATTCTTTAAACTACTCTGTTCAAGTGGCTAATGGGGAAAAGGTGCAAGGGACTGGCATGTACAAAGGGGGTGGTTTTCAAATGTCAAGGGTGCACCATGCCCATTGATTTGCTATTGATACCCTTAGAGGGTTGCCAAGTGGTGCTGGGTGCACAGTGGATGAAGGAACTGGGAGACATATCCTTTAATTTTGCTAAATTACAAATAAATTTTAATTATTCTGGTCACAATTATATTTGGCAGGGTATTCAGGGAGACAACAAAATAATAGGGGAAAAGATATTGCAAAAGAAAAGGTGCATGGCCAGTTGTCCCTTGTTATGTATTCTAAACAATTACATGCACTATCTACCCCTACCACAAATCTACACCCAGAAGTACAAGCTTTATTAGAAAACTACCCTACAATTACCATAACATCACCTAGCCTACCTCCCTCTTGAGAGTCCGATCATAAAATCACATTATTACCTAATGTTAAACCTATGTGTCTCCGTCCGTATAGGCACTCCCACCATATAAAAATGAGTTAGAAAAAATCATCAAAGAAATGCTAGAATCAGGAATTATTAGGCCTAGCACATCCGAATACTCTTCACCTGTGGTAATGGTGAGAAGGAAAGACGGGGCATGGAAAATGTGTATTGACTATGGAGCTCTTAATAGCAACACTATAAAAGATAAGTTTCCCATACCCCTTATTGATGACTTGCTAGATGATTACATGGCTCCAAATTCTTTGCTAAATTGGATTTACGATCAGGCTACCACCAGATAAGAATGTATCCTAATGACATACACAAGACAGCTTTAATGACACATGAAGGACACTATGAATTCATTGTGATGCCTTTTGGTCTTTCAAATGCACCATCCACTTTTCAAGCATTAATAAATACTATTTTTAAACCATATTTTTTTTTTGATGATATTCTTATTTTTAGCCAGACTTGGTCTGAGCATTTGCTGCATTTAGATACAACTTTGCAGGTTCTAAAAAGGAATCAACTAGTCATTAAACTATCAAAATACTCCTTTGCAATGGACAAAGTCGCTTATTTAGGGCACATTATATATGAAAGGGGAATTGCAGTGGATCCTGACAAGGTGCAAGCTATTAATGACTGGCCACAACCCACTAATATAAAGGCTCTCAGAGGCTTCCTAGGTTTAACTGGCTACTACGGGAAATTCATAAAAAATTATGGAAGTACTGCCAAACCTATGACTGACTTGCTAAAAAAGAATGCCTTCCATTGGGACAGCAAAGCTACTGAATCATTCAACCAACTTAAACAATGTCTAATGCAACCTCCTGTTCTCTCCATGCCTGACTTTGACAAGGACTTCGTGGTTGAATGTGACGGCAGCGGGGTAGGAATAGGGGCAGTACTTATTCAAGAAGGAAAGCCAATTGCTTTTCTGAATCAAGCCCTAAATGGAAAAAACTTACTACTACCCACTTATGAGAAGGAGCTACTTGCCTTGATTCTAGCTACTAAGAAATGGACCCAATATCTACTAGGTGGAACCTTTGTCATTAAGACGGATCATCAAAGTTTAAAACATCTACTAACTCAAAGATTAACAACTAGAATTCATGGTTGATGGTTAGCTAAACTACATGGATTTGATTACAGAGTGGAATATAAGAAAGGAAGGGAGAATATTATCGCTGATAAACTGTCATGTATACCTGAAGAAATGAATAACAATGAGGTTGTTAGACAATGCCTATCCATCACTTCTATAGAGAGCCTATGGTTACCTGAATTTAAAAAGTTAATGTCACAGTCTGAGGAGTACACGCAAAAACTGCAGCAAATCTAGGAAAATCCACAAGAATTCCGCAAGTACACTATTGTAGATAGGCTGATATTTTATAAAAACAGAATTTATGTGGACTCACCTTGCAAAGAAATCATCAATATTATACTGCATGAATTTCATGCAACACCATTGGGTGGACATGCAGGCACAAGGAAAACTAAGCACAGATTGAGGCGAGTATTTCATTGGAAGGGGATGAAATCGGATGTTGAAAAATACATGAGAGAATGTGATACATGTCAGAGGAATAAGAGTGAAAATATACCTGTGCTAGGGTTATTGAATCCTCTACCCGTACCTGAAGCTATTTGGTCCGACATATCCATGGACTTTGTCATTGGGTTGCCGAGAAGCCAAAGATACACTGCTATCTTTGTAATGGTTGACAGACTTACCAAATACTCTCATTTCTTTCTTTTACATCACCCCTACACTATGAAAGACATTGCTAAGATTTTCTTTGATGGGGTATTTAAGCTGCATGGCTTACAAGGGAGTATCACTAATGATCGTAACACTATTTTTACGAGTACTTTTTGGCAAGAGCTCTTCAAATTACAAGGGTGCACGCTTAATCTCAGCTCCGCGTATCATCCACAAACGGATGGCCAAACTGAGGCTATTAATAAGACTCTAGAGGGCCACTTGCGCTGCTTTGTGTGCCATAAGCCCAATGAATGGTCGCATTGGTTACCACTGGCTGAATATTGGTATAATACCAGTTGGCACAACTCCACAAATACTACGCCTTTCTTTGCCGTATATGGGGTTAACCCGCCTACCTTGCTATCATATGTTCCCAACACTGCAAGGATACCTCAGGTTGAACATGAGCTTTTTTCAAGAGACATTGTAGCCCAGATGCTTAAGGATAGTTTATGACTAGCACAAGAAAGAGCTAAGAAGTTTGCAGATGCTTATCGAACTGAAAGATCCTTTGAAGTCGGTGATTGGGTCTATTTAAAATTACAGCCTTACAGACAGATTACTGTAAGTAACTTAAGAACAAACAAGCTATCTCCGAGATTATATGGCCCCTATCAAATCATTCAGAGGATAGGCAATGTGTCATACAAACTCAAACTGCCGACTGGAGCTAGAATTCATCCTGTTTTTCATGTATCTCAGCTTAAAAAACGACATGGAAATGGAGTAGTCATACAACAAGATGTTCCAAGTTGACTTGCTGAACTTCTGATAGATCTATTCTTATCCAGAATCAATGGTGGCTGCTTCTTCTTTTTCGTCGAATCTTTCTCATTCTTTTCCTCAATTTTCTCAATTCTCTTCGGATAATTTGTTCTCAAGTGACAATAGGAATACAACGAATTCGTTTCTTACTCATACAAGATCTCAATCGTATGCCGATGGTTGTTTCTGTTGTGGAAGTAAAAATCATTTAGTGAGGAATTGTGGGAATCAAATCAGATGTTCCAATTGTGGAAGATGGGGTCATCGAAACGGTGCTTGCCCTGATTATACCAGAGGAGTATTCTTAAGCGATTATCTTGCGAAAGTCGATTGGGGAGATAAATGTAATGATCGGCGAAGAATCTTGTTCCCAAAGACCAAAGGAGATAGTTTTCAAATACTGAAATCTGGTATGATACTTTTAAAGAATTTCATTCACATTAATGATCAGATTCAGATAGTAAATACTTGTCTTGAATTGGGTATTGGGGAAGGTGGTTTCGTTAGACCCAGCTATAATAATGGTGCGTTTTTTAGGCTTCTTATGTTGTGCTTGGGTAAATCTTGGAATTTACAGACAAAGCAATATGAAGAAAGACGGTCGGTTGACGGTGTAATACCTCCAGATATTCCTTTTGAGTTTAAATCAATGGTCTGGAAATCAATGGATGCAGCGCATAAAGCAATATTAGAAAATGGGGGAAAGACTGACGATCTTCCTCCAATCTCTCCTGATGTTTGTATCGTGAATTATTATGATTTAGATGGAAGATTGGGAATTCATCAAGATAAGGATGAAAGTTTTGAAAGTTTATCGGCTGGCCTCCCTGTAGTATCCTTCTCAGTAGGGGATTCGGCGGTTTTTGTCTATAAGGAAGAAAGTGCGAATGAATCTGTTAAGGAAATAGTACTTGAATCGGGGGATGTGCTTATTTTTGGGGGTGAATCCAGAAGAATTTTTCACGGTATTAATAGTATTTGTAAGGAAACTGCCCCAAAATTACTTACAGAAAGGACTAATATGAAGTATGGTAGATTGAATTTGACTTTTCGACAGTGTGATACATCTCAAGGAACTATTTCAAGCTCCAGTTTTAACAGAACATTTTCTGATGTGGTACACCAACCTATGTATAAAATGCCCACATGGAATTTGATGCCGAAGAAGGGATATTTCAGGAAAAATGTAGGAGGTCGAGCATGTTATCGATGTGGGGATCTCACGCATTTAGCAAAGGATTGCAGAAACGGAATACGGTGTTTTAATTGTGGTGGAATAGGACATCGCAAGGTTGGCTGTTCATTGAATTTCGTTGGTAAACCAGTTGGAGAGATATTGCGCTTCAACTGTATGAGGATATGTCGGATACTGATTGAGCTTGCGGACTTATACAAAAAGGTTTTCTCAAATGACTTGAGCAGCGGGGCGTATTTGTTGTTGATGATGGGATGGAATTTAGAGGGGATGGTGGATGGAATTTTATGGAATAAATGCGTTGACAGTCACAATGTTTTCCCTCCGTTACCGAAACCGTTGTCTAGAAAAGAACATGCATTCTCCTTTAGTTTGAGTCTTACGAAACTGAGGAGATTGTACTGCGATTTGAGTGGCAGGATCAATAGACCAGCTTTACAACTGTTGGACGATATTTTAGTTCATTTTGATTTTTTTAATACGGCAATCAATTGTGAGAAGGTGGGTTCTCAGTTCCAAACAGATAGGAGCAGTCCTGTTATTCCTTTGGGTCATACATCTCGAATGGCTGGAAGTTCATCGTCTGATAAATTTCAGGTAAAGGAAAGATCGGTTGAGCAATCAAGAAGCTCTAATGAAGAATTTCTGTTGGATGATATAAGGTTTTGTGGGGATTTGTCGTGGGAAGATCCTTTACTTTCAGATCCTGAGGTACTGTATTGTATGGGTCTTATTGAAAATTCACGCTGTTTTGCATGGTTGAATAGAAAGGAGATAAGGGCTTCTGATTTGATGACTGGCGACGATTTAATTGACATGAATGGATATATGGATATAGCTCATGAGGTGATATCACCTTCCAGTTCAGTACTCGAGAAGGGGGAGGGATGGAAAGTTGCAGAGGACATTGCTCTAGAAAATTGCTTCAAAGTGTTAGAAAATTATGTGGAAAGTGAGAACTCTCATCAGGTGGTTACAGATGGTGATCCATTGATTGAGAAGGATTCTGAAATGTTTAGCGAGAATGATAGAAAAAGTTCATTATTAAAGAGAAAAGGGTACAGAGTAGGGCGAGTTAAAGTATCTAGACCAGTTAACAGAAAACCTAACTGTTGTAACAGTCTCGCTTATTGCTCTCCGCTGTTTAAGGATAGGACGACCGTAATTCGAACAGATATGAACCATTTAACTGAAGTGGGAGATGATGTACAGACTTGGGAGATTGAACAATGGTTTGATAGAAGGGGAGTGAGGGGTGGTCAGGCTTTCATGGTTGAAGTTGATAATTCTGTTTTTTCAGTCTGGTATAGTGGTTTATTGGGAAAGAAATGTGGGGTCGGTTTTGATCAGCAATATGGATAGTACTCTTTTCTCTGTTTCGTTGCGGCCGTGCTATAGTATATTCCCTATGGTGCATGTTGATGAAAGAGCCGAGAATTTTTCTATTAATAATCCTGGCAATGTTGATAGTATTGAATTGAGTGGGTCTAGTGTTGTTTCTTCTTCCCAGATTATAGAGGTTTCCAACTCGGCGCAAAGAAGAAGGCGACGTAGGGGTGTTGTACCCAGTTCGGGGTTGATTCGGCGAAGCGCAAGAATTCGCTACGGGTCCTCCTCTTCTAGTGGTAAGTCCCCAAATCCGAATGCTAGCGGTAGCGGCAAGGATTTGGGCTCAGGTATTTCTCAGTCTTTTGGTAGTGACTATACTCCTTATGCTTTAGGTAATCTTACGACGAGTCAGTTATTTGAGTTAGCGAATGATACTGCATTTATTTTTTCTGACATTGAGGTTGATGCCGAGTACATTAGGAGTAGGGAACTTGAGCGTGTTTCTTCTTTGGTTAGATGAGGATACTTAGTTGGAACATTAGGGGATTAAATGAACCTAAAAAACGAGCCAAAGTTAGATCATTTTTTAGAGATAACCACATTGATATCATTTTATTACAAGAGACTAAAATTGAGTGTCCTGACTTTAGTTTTTATCTTAGTCTAGGGGGGACCACTTTCCGTAATTGGGTGTGTCTACCGGCAAATGGTACTGCTGGTGGACTCATGATTGGTTGGAAAGAAAACCAATATAGATTAGTGCAGGAGTGTATTAAGACACATTCTTTAAACATTATTTTAGCTTCCCAATCCGATGATTCTGTCTTGTGTATATCCAATGTGTATGGACCTCACACCAAGATGGAGAGGAGAATATTGTGGGACGAAGTCTCTAATTTCGGGAATCGCTTCCCCAACCTCTGGATTGTAGGGGGGATTTTAATGTTACAAGATTTCTAGGGGAGAGATCACCCCGTGAAGGTGATTTCTCCGATACGGAGGAATTTAACGATTTTATTTTAGATAATAATTTGATAGAGATTCATATGGATAATAGATTATTTACTTGGTCGAATGTTCGTGATGTCCCTTCTTTCGCATTATTAGACCGATTTTTTATTAATTCTGAGGTAGAAGATAAATTCTCGATTTGTAGAGTCAAGGGATTACCTTTTATACACTCTGACCATTGTCCAATTATTCTTACTTGTGAATCGAACTTAACTATTAGTAACAGTTTTAAATTCGAGAAGATGTGGTTACTTGACTCTAGTTTCATTAATCTAGTTTCGGTTAAATGGAAATCTTTATTCTATTTTAATAATTTATATAGAGGTAATAGTGCTAAGATTTTTGTAGCTAAGTTAGGAAAATTGAGATTCTTTTTAAAGCGTTGGAATAAATTTGTATTTGGTAATGTGAGAATTAAGAAGAATAGAATTATGTGTGGATTGTTGGATTTGGATAAAATTAGTGAGTCAAGGATTCTTAATTTAGCTGAAAAGGATAAATACTGTAATCTTAAACAAGATCTCAATCTGATTTTAGAAAAAGAAGAAGTCATGTGGAGGCAACGATCTCGCATACAATGGATTAAGGAAGGGGACAATAACACTAAATTTTTTCATAGCATAGCAAATAAAAGGAGACGCGACAATAGGATTAGCTCGATTTTTGTAAATGAAGTAGAATTGT
The DNA here is from genome assembly GCA_030737875.1 of Allium sativum. Lineage (NCBI taxonomy): Eukaryota > Viridiplantae > Streptophyta > Magnoliopsida > Asparagales > Amaryllidaceae > Allium > Allium sativum. Next base: position 205,104,786 of record CM060916.1, read on the forward strand.
CTTTACAGAAGGATCTAAACGAAGCTTTCACTAGATATTACAGTCAGATTTTCGGTTCTAAGATTAGGAGAAGAACTAATGTTAGATGGAATGACTTATATCCTTCCGATACTAGGGTAAGTCTAGTAGATTTGGATAAACCGTTTTCGGAGCAGGAGATTTGGAAGGCAATTAGCGATATGCCTAGTGACAAAGCTCCTGGACCCGACGGGTTCTCTGTTAATTTTTATAAACAATTTTGGGAAGTTTTGAAGTTTGACATTATTGAATTATTTAACGAATTTTATAGTGGTGATTTGCGTTTAGGTAGTTTTAATTTTGCAAATGTCATACTTATTCATAAGAGAGAGGGGGCTAATACCCTTAAGGATTTTAGACCTATATCTCTTATTAATGTTTTTGCCAAAATCATATCTAAAGTTTTAGCGAATAGGTTGAGTAGCAAGATGAATGACCTTATTGATGACTCTCAAACAACTTTTATTAAAGGTAGGAATATAGTAGATTGTGTAGCAGCGGTACAGGAATATATTAACGTCTGTTGTAAGAATAATTTAACATGTGCCATCTTGAAGCTAGACTTTGAGAAGGCATTTAATTCAATAGATTGGGACTTTGTATGTGAATTATGTCTTGCTAGGGGGTTTAGTATTAGATGGACAAACTGGATCATGTTGTTACTTAGATCTGGTTGTTCCAACATTGTCGTTAATGGAGTAATGGGTAAGAAGATACAATCCAAGAGAGGACTTAGACAAGGCGACCCTCTATCGCCTTTTCTATTTAATTTAGCAGTTGACGTCTTCTCAAAAATTATTAAGAGAGCCGGGAGATTAGGTATTCTAGGTAGTGTTGGGAATGAGGAATTTAACAACGAATTATCTATTCTTCAATTTGCGGATGATACTTTGTTATTTTCTTCTCATCTGCCGAAACATATTATTGCGCTTAAATTTATACTTTACTGTTTTGAGATGTTATCTGGTTTAAGAATCAATTTTGATAAGAGCGCAGTGATGGTCATTAATGATTTTAACAATATTGAGACTTTAGTAGGTAGCACTTTGAACTGTTCGATTATGAAATTTCCTTTCGATTATTTAGGTTTTAAGATAAGACCGTCAAAGCTTAAAAAGGAAGACTGGATAATTATCATTGATAAGATTAGTAATAGACTATCTAACTGGAATAATAGATTCCTATCTAGAGCAGGTAGGTTAGTTCTAGTTAACTCGGTTCTATCAGCTATTCCCTCTTATTGGATGGCTGTCCATCGTTTTCCCAAATGGGTCATTGAAAAAATTGATAGGATTAGACGTAATTTTCTTTGGAATGGTGTTTCTAGTTGTAGCAGTTTTAAATGTTTAGTTAACTGGGAAATGTGTTGTAAATCCAAGATAGAGGGGGGTTTGGGAATCATAAATCTACAAAATTTTAACTCTGCCCTACTTGCTAAATGGTTATGGAAATATAGATGTCCAGAAGTGAAGTCTTCTTGGAAGTCTATTGTTTTCAAATCTTATTATTCAAGAGGAGAGTTTTTTATTAGTAATGGTGGTAGTTGGGATAATAGATTATCTCATTTTTGGAAATCCGTTTTGAATTGTTTTGACTTTTTTAATATAGGATGCAAAGTGCTAGTTCATTCAGGAAACCTTACTTATTTTTGGCATGATGCTTGGATATCAAGAGTGCCTCTGAAAATTGAATTCAGTAAGCTCTTTAATATTAGTAGATTTAAGAACGCTTTAATTAAGGATGTTTATGTAGCTGAATTAGATCCTCCATGGGAATTCTCCTTTGATAATATCTTGGAGGAAGATTTATTAAGACAATTGGCCTTACTTAAAGCCAAATTAGCTCTATACCATGTGGACACAAATACTGATTCTATTAGCTGGGGTATGGATAAGAGTTTAGTTTACACAGTTAATTCCATGTATAGATTTATTAATTTCTCTGGTATATCATTGTACCCCTTTAAATTCCTATGGAGGACAAATTCTACTCCTAAATCAAAGTTTCTAATGTGGTTGATAGTCCACAAGAAGCTTAATACGATTGAGTTGTTAAAAAGGAAAAATGTTATATTTAATATAAAATGTTGTTTTTGTAATTTAGGGGAGGAGGACGTAGATCATTTATTTTTTTCTTGCTACTTTACCTTTTCTATTTTCAATATGATTATCAGGATTTTTACTTTTGATAGTTTTAATTCCCTTAGTAATTGTATCGACTATTGGAATAGTTATAGATTTAGATACAATTCCAGTAAGAAATACATATTGGATTCTTTAGTATTATTCATTAGTTGGTTCATTTGGGTTGAGAGAAACCAGAGAATATTCCTTTCAACCTCTGTATCTAAGGATAATTTAATCATTAACATAGTGAAATTTTGTTTGTCATGGATGTCCAATTTGCACTATAAACTATTTGGTAAATTGCAATTCAGGCGTTTTTTGTTAAAAGTAAGATCTAACCTGAGTTCATTCATTCGTATTAATAGCTATTTTAGATGTAATACACCTCGTCTGGGATGCTGATTTCTGTTTTTGGTGGTTATCTTCCTCTCGTTTGTTTGTTTTTTATCTTTCTCTTTATACATGTATATATGGTTAGATGTCTATATATATATATATATGTATACATATAGGCATAATAATCATATATATGTGTAAGCTACTGATATTTTTGTTTCAGTTTTTCAGGTTACAGGTGGTAGATGTATCTGTGGAGTCTTTGGAGCAGCTGATTTGATTTGACCGTTTTAGTTATGCGTTGTTTTTTGTTTTATTAGTAGTAGTGGTGAAGGGGTGTTGGTATTTTTTAGTGTTTACTTCACCTCTTGTTATACACATAGTTTGTTAAATGTATGGGAATAGATATACTTCTTATCGGGTGGTGGCCTTGCCGGATTTCGATAATGAAGTATGATGGGTGGTGGCCTTGCCGGAACTCATCTATCTATTTTCCCCTACATTACTATGAGAGTTTATCGTTCTGGGTCTGTATTGGATATCTTGTATTACTTCCTTTTTATATATATATATGTGTGCTCCCTTCCTATTGGAAGATCACACATTTTTTGCTCAAAAAAAACAAGATGTTCCAAGTTACACTGAAGAACTAGTGGATAAGCCAGAACTGATTCTTAATCGCAGAATTGTACCCAGAAATAATCGACCAGTTACCCAAGTTCTTATTAAATGGAAGCAAAGGGATGAGATTGATTCCATGTGGGAGGATTATTGGGAGTTGATTAAGAAGTTTCCCACATCTAACCTTGAGACAAGGTCAAATTTTGAAGGGGGAGGGGGTGTTAGTACCTTAAAAATTTCATCAAACGTCATGTCTGCATTGGGGTTTCATAGGGACAATCTAGCAAACACCTTTGTGAACAATGATAGTTCAACTGCCAACGATGAACCAAGGGTCGAGATGATCAAGCATCGGCATGAAGAAGATAAGCTTGGAAAGAGCGTTGTAGTGTCCCAAAATTTCGGTCCAATTTGAACTGACCAAATAACACAAGTCCAACCCAAATTACACTGGAAATCAGAAAACTAATAGAAAGAAAACAGAGGGTGAGAATAGATAAGATAGAAACTTAGAATAGAAGAAGAAGAAGAACACAGCATCAGAGTAAGACGAACCTCACAGCGGAACGAATAACATATAATATATAACATAACTTTGAAATATAAATATGTACTTGAATATACATATCATTTCCAAAGTAAAACACTTACAACACAGCAGAAATAACCATAGCTATATAATTCTGAAGCCTCCTGCTCCAGCTCTCCAGATATATCTGTAAATCCCGACTACTTGACTGCCCGTACAAAATTGGGCACCGAAGAGTTTAGGGAAAATAAAAAACAAAATAAACTCCGGGTCAGTCATGTGACTGGTGTGAGTAAACTCAAATCACTTGTTTAACTTTTAAAATCTATTTTAAAAGAATGATAATCGTAAGACCGATCCACACATAAACACGGAATGTTTTTACCTTATGATAAACCAAATTATTCTTTATATCAAGTCTCTTCTGATATTACAATAATGTCTAAATACAAGTACTTAGCAATCTAGTAGAAACGCTTGCATCTAACGTTCTACATATATAATATACAATCAAAACCGCGGGCTTTTATTTGGGGAATGGATTCCAACTATACAAGGTATGGATCCACCTTCCGCTCAGTGTAATCTAGAAGCGATACACTGGAGTTCAACTACAACATCTTGCAACTTGGCCACACATGACCGACCACTCATTTCGCTTGAGTGTATCGAATATATTGTCACCTTACACTTGGTAAACCAACATAACCATTCCCGGGAGATACAAAATTGAAAGAAGTAGCAAATATGAATATTCTCTAGATGGTGACAATATACCCTACTTGGTTGTGAACCACTTAGCCATGCTGCCTGCCCGATTTCTGTCATTTCCCAGTTGATGAGGCTGGAGGTCATAACGTATCTTTCAACAGCTTACTCATTCATTTACTTTGAATGCCACATCATCATACCCGTTAAACCATAAATTGATTTCCCCAAAAATACCACGGGTATAAGCTAAGAGAAATGAATTCCTCCGCCACCAACGTAAATACGTTTGAAACGATCAACTCACGTGATCCACCAGATATACTCTGTCAAACATTCTTCCATTCAAGTTGTCTTAGGACTGGACAAACCGAAGGCACTATTCTGTAAACAGGATAACCCTTGCATAACTCCGTCTTCAATTTGTCTTCGATCTATTTGATTCGAAATGCTAATGCCCATACGGAGTGGTTTTCAGATATGAATCTGATCCCAGTCTCTCTGTATTGACGACGGAAAAATGGTCAAAAACTTCGATAGTTGGTGAGTTAACTATCAAAGAAAAACACGTGTGCAAACAACGATATTATTTCCAGATGGAAATTATATCGATCAATCATCATTCATCATTTATCTCTTAAATTAATTTATCATTAATTTATTCATTCTCCATTTCCTGTTCTGTATATATACAGAAATTCTTATTTTCTAAATTTAGAAAATATACGTTATTAATCATTGGAAAATATTTCCATCTCCTTTCCACGTATCACTGTCATTCCAGTATTCTTTACCATCTAACATTTCATTTTCTATGATTAGAAAATATCTCTGATTATATTTGGAAAACGTTTCCAAAACTCATTCGTTGGATTTAAACAGATGTTTAAATAAAACATCGCTATGCCAATTCAAACATTAACTTCATTAACTATATTCACTTAACCAACCTTCACTATAAAACCTTACCATTCCTTAGTTAAGAAGGAAGTCAATCAAGTTGGGGTATAATTACCTCTCAGTCCTTAATTGAATAACGTTTTAATTTCGAAATAGTCAAAGTTTATCTTTTAAATCTTTAACCAACTTCCTTACGTAACTCTCGGATTTCTAATTATGAATCCACCTCTTTTACAGAAATCATTTGATAATAACATTAATGTTATAATCCCATGCTTCCGAACTATATCAACTTAAGTATAGCTTTTATTTCTTAATTTAAATAAATAAATAACCGATTTATTAGATGAACAAATCTTGATTTAAAAACCGGAAAGTAAATAGTACTTTCCAACATTCGATATAATCGAATTTCAACGTATAACTCTCTCTCGAATAAACTTTATTCGATAACTCTTTCCTTCGAATAAACTATATTTGATAATCACTCTTCGAATAGCCATATTCGATTAACTCTATTCAATTAACCCTATTCGATTAACTCTAATCGATTTACTCTTATCAGTTAGCTCTATTTGATTAACTCTATTCTATTAACTCTATTTGATTAACTCTGTTTGATTAACTCTATTTGATTAACCCTAATGGATTAACTCTTTTTGATTAACCCTAATCGATTAACTCTTATCAATTAACTCCTATCAATTTACTCCTTCCGAATAAACTATATTTGATTAACCTCTTTCGAATAAACTATATTCGATTTACTCCTTTCTCTATTCGAATAAACTATATTTGATAACTCCTTTCGAATAAACTATATTCGATATCTCCTTCGAATAACAAATATTCGATAACTCCTTTTAACTCTATTCGAATAAAATAACATTCGATAACTCTTTCTAATAACAAATATTCGATAACTCTTTTCGAATAACAAATATTCGATAACTCCTTCGAATAACTAATATTCGATAACTCTTTTCGAATAACAAATATTCGATAACTCCTTCGAATAACTAATATTCGATAACTCTTTCGAATAACTAATATTCGATAACTCTTTTCGAATAACTACTATTCGAAAATCTCTCTTTTGAATAAACTATATTCGATAATCTTTCTTTCGAATAACTATATCTTTCGAATAACTATATTCGATAATCCTTCTTTCGAATAAACTATATTCGATTATCTTTCTTCAATTAAATCTATTCGATTACTCTAATCGATTAACTCTAATTCTAATCGATTAACTCTACTCTCATATCGATTAACTCTATTTGATTAACTCTAACTGGTTAACTCTAACTGGTTAACTCTAATAACTCCTTTTGATTAACACATTTTGATTAACTCCTTTGATTAACTCTACGTCCATATGTAGTTTCAAACATCGATGTTGAAATCGATTCTTACTTCCCTATATAAGCCTGACTTATATATTCCATTTATCCAATGATAATTTTTTTTTAATTTATAAAATATCATTTATAAATTAATCTTCTCAATCTATTAGTTAAAACAGATTCTATTTAAAATCCTTGCTTTAAATCCATATCATGTTATACCTATGTGCGAAGCATGGGTCTAAACTTTCTTGATGTAAAGTTCTATTCATTTGCCAAATATTTCTTTATATGACATTCTTTTTCATTTCCCAATAAATTCCTTTTATAACTCTATTTATTATCTACATAAATATTTCCTTTTTATAACTCTATTTATTTTCTAAATAAACATTTCCTTTTTATAACTCTATTTATTTTCTAAATAAACATTTCCTTTTTATAACTCTATTTATTTATGTTTACCAATATTTCTCTTTCTATTTTATTTGTAAATGTTTTACAAATATTTCTCTTTCTATTTGTTTTACAAATATTTCCCTTTTATAACTTATCCTTCGATTTTATAATTATTTTCTTTTATAAAATCCTTTTCCTTTTATATATAAAATCCATTGATTTTATATAAATAATTCATTTTCAAATATACTTTGAAAATCCCCCTTTTCATCTCAGTATTTCTCACGGTATTTAAAATACCAAATAACAATGATAGATATCATTTAAACCCATATAATCAACAACAAATTATATATTACATCATATATCAAAATATATGAAAAACAATAAAATAAATGTTGAAGAATCCAGTTGGATTCTTCTAGCCTGTTTCCCTGCATCACAGATGTTAAACAATAAAATTAACATCGATTTCATTTCAATATGAAATATTCTGCTAAACAGAATCAATATTAGATTAACGATTTATATATATATCGTTATCTATAATTTCAACCAATACATAAGCAATTCAACCAAACAGTTAACATACAGCAATCAACAGATAATAATCAGTTCAAAAAATACGTTATAGAAATATAACTGTTCAGAGTCGGTGAGTTTTACTCACTTTGGCAGTTCATCGTTAAAGAACGATAAACTGTTTGTTTGATTTGAATCAAACAATTTATTTTACCATAAATTCAAACGAGCTCCAATTCACTCCCAGTCAGTTCTATATGTAGCCACCTTCCATACGATCCCAACGGATCCGACCGTTCGAAATTTTGATAATGTATGTTCAAGATATCAAATTCCGAAGTTTACTTAGCATTTAAATTAAAACAAAGACCTAACTCTATTAAAATTTCTAATTGGGCCTTACAACTTTTAACCGGCCCATGCTTACCCTAAACCATCTTCCTTGATCAATTTTGAACTCCAGGAACCCATAAACACAGCCATTTCCCGATCTTCTCTCTACCCGTATTCCCTCTACAAATCATGGTTCGACAAACAACCACCACCGGCGTTCACCCCTACTCTTCCTCTCCGCGGCCATCACCTCTATTTGCCGCACGAACTCCGACCCCAAAATCCGTCAAACAATACTTCCGGTCATCTACAAAAATCGCACGACACTATTCTTCACCGAACCACTCCAAGGTTGCACGTCAACTGCGGTTTCATCCTCCGAACCCAAAAACCATACCAGTTCGATCCATTACAACCCCAAATTCACGAATCGATGAACCCTAGAAGTAACGTGGAAATCCCAGTGAACTGAAAACTGGTTCGATCCAAACAAAACTATACCGCAATGAAGAACAAGCCCTTAGTAGTCCATAAATACTACTATGATGATTTATGGATTTTTATTTGGTTTTACTTTGAATTTTGAAGATCGGTTTTCTATATGTGGAGAGCGGCGGAAAAATGCTTCGTTGACTGAGAATGAAAAAGTTTAGGGTTTAGAGAAGTGTTAGGATATTTATAAAGAGAAAATATTATTTTTATATTCAATTATTTTATTTGTTTTTAATGTATCGCTACTTGTATTTGTTCTTTAAAAATTCCTCTAGTCACACATGATACCCAAAAAACACGAAAATTGGCGTGCAGCTACAGTTCGACATTACGGTCCCAACGAAACTGGTTTCGTCGAATTCCGACTCCGTTCGCTCACACAGCGTATTTTTAAAGTCAAATTATCGACTGTATTTCACATTAAAAATCCGTACGGCCACACACTGACTTCAAAAATCATGGAAAATGAAATCTAGCAATAATTTAATATTGTGGATCCAACAAAATTAGCTTCGTCGAAAACGAAGATCGTTTGCAAAATTGGCTATTTTTAAAGCTCTAAATAACCCTTTTAAATATATAAATATATTTAAAAACAATTAAATTAAATATTTATAAATAAATATTATCGTATATATTCACAATAGAATATCATACAGCTCCACCGGGATTTATAACTCGATATTTCAAAGTTCTCAGTTATATCGATATTCGATTTATATTGAAATTCTTTATATATATTGTTATAAATTATAAAGGAATTCCATAGCGACTTTTCTAAAATTTGATTTGGACATAAATCAAAATCTGCACAATGAAATCCCGATTTTTCTCTTACACTAGAAAAATATACTTCATCAGCTCCTAACGTTTCTTGTTTCACGAAAATCCGATTTAAAACGGACCCTGTATATTCAGTTGAAGTTCGAATCGCCAAATTACGAACTGCAGCGCCATTTCGAGCTCGATTTTAATTATAATATAATTATACGTTCAAACTATCGTTCAAATAATATATTCGTCATTCTAATTCAATTCTAAGCTGAATTAAATACTTTGAATTATCCAGTTCACATTATATTGTCAACCCACTATTTCTGATTATTTCAGAAATTAAATATATTATTCTATTATTTATATTAATTAAATATTCAATATTATTTAATTCAGCGACCATTTATATTCTCTGAATCACTATTTAAATAATTAAATTAATTAATTATTATCCGTAAAAATACGGGTCGTTACAAGCGTTGATAAGAAGGCAAGAAATGGAAGTGAAGTAGCCCTAATCATGTGTGCACGTGCACAGCTGAACTCGTGCACAACCTTACCTAAAGAAAACATTATTGACTTATGGGCTTGTAATTAACTGGGATGCGATTCCAATAAGATGCTATGTGTAACGAACAACCTATAAATATGTGGGTTGACGTGTGTAATGTATGCTGGAAAAACATTTAGTCTCTTCATAAAATTCTATTCCTGCTTCTCTGTTATTCTACATCTGTTTTCTTTATTACTACTGCATTCCTCCTATCATTTCTCATATCCATTTCTTAATATCCTCTGCCTTACCTTTTCTAACAACTCAGCAACTATCTCTGTTAATTTTCTTCCCAATACTCATCCATTTCTTCACTCTTTACCACTAATATTTCGTCTGCATTGTGTTAATGATAACCCGTTCACAAATGAAAGAAAAGGGGACTAACACGATTTTATTCGATCTCCCGTTCCAGATCTCCCATTTCACCGTGGTGTATTATCACTTTGACTTTTGAACTTTGATTGTGCTGGTAACTTGTTTGTTTTCAATTTCATTTTCACTTCTGCGATACTCTGATTTGAAATGAAATGTGGATTGGAAAGTGAACTTGTGAGCAAGTTCTACATTGAAGCTGTCTTGTTGTGGTTGTGGAACCGTTCTACACTATAGTTAACTCTGTCTGAACCATGTTTTAGACGGGTTTCTGAAAACTCTTTTCTACAGCGGAGCGATAGAGAAATGTTTGAATGGGCAACTGTTGTTAAGAGATCTTTATGGTTTGCTATATCAGGGCTATTAATGTTTATGTTATTGACATTGAAATGTTTCTTGATTAGTTGATTTGCTGCGAATTATTATATCAATATATGGAGAAATAAATTTGCTTAAAGGTTTCACAAGGATAAGACAATTAACGTGAAATAGAAGGTAATAAACTCAGTAAAATGTTTCAATGTTAATGTCACTATCCGTATATATTCTTTTCCAAATTCCTCAATTTTCTACTGGAACCTATTACCTAATAAAGCATTCCAAACTCCTAGATTTAGCTGCATGAGGATTAAAATGTAGCCTATTTCTGATAATTCTGAAATTCATGACTTCAATGGTAACAGGAAGAATATCGTTAACCTGTCTTTTCATAGAATCGTTTTATATTAAATTCGAATATATAGATTTCACCATTATTAAGACTGATAATCAGGGAATATGATCGAGTACCTTGAAACTCGAGCACTGTTAGCCTTGTATTTTGACTAATCAACACATATGACCAAATTAATTGGCTAAAATTAATTTTCACTTTAGCCTTGTGCTTGTTAAGTAAATGTGATTTAAACTTCATGACAGTAACACTACGAATTTGGCGTATTCTATTCAATTATTCATCCAGTGGCAAAGGTTCAGGTGTAGGAATCCAGAACTGCTGGCACGGTTACATGTGCATAACATAAGGAAATACCAATTGGTCTCAGTCCTACGCATGCTTGGAAATTAATAATATTATACTTACAGGCTTCGAGTTTATTGGCATTTTCAATGATATAGTGTTGACTACTATCTGGCAATGCTGCTCATTCCTTACTGCAAATTTGTTTGATCTTTTTTATATATGAATTTATAACTCCGCCTGTGTAGTTTTCTATGCAGCCTGTTCCAAGCCAGGGTAAAGGAGGAGGATTGTGATAGTGTTGACTACTATCAAACAAAATGCCAGATGAGTGGAGGAGAAGCATTTTAGTTCCAATCTTCAAGAATAAAGGAGATATTCAAAGTTGCACAAACTATAGAGGAATTAAGCTTATGAGTCATACAATGAAGCTTTGGGAGAGAGTTTGCGAGCAGCGTTTGAGGAGGTTGACAAGTGTCTCTAGGAATCAATTTGGTTTTATGCCGGGAAGGTCAACCACTGAGGCGATTTTCTTGATTAGGCAACTTATGGAGAGATACAGGGAGCAAAAGAAAGATCTCCACATGGTTTTTATTGACCTGGAGAAAGCTTATGACAGAGTACCGAGGAGGGTTATGTGGTGGGCGCTAGAAAGGAAGAGAGTGTCATCAAAGTATATTACCCTTATTAAGGATATGTACGAGGGGGTTGTGACTAGTGTTAGGGCATACGATGGTGAGACCAGAGACTTTCCAATTAACATAGGGTTACATCAAGGTTCGGCTTTGAGCCCCTATATTTTTGCATTAGTGATGGATGAAATCACAAAAGATATACAAAGGGAGATTCCCTGGTGTATGCTCTTTGCCGATGATGTTGTGCTGATTGATGAAAGTAGAATAGGGGTTAATCGACAACTGGAGTTGTGGAGGGAGACCTTGGAATCAAAGGGTTTCAGACTTAGCAGAACTAAAACAGAGTATATGAAGTGTGAGTTTAGCAGTGTCAGGTCAGACGACGGAGATGTTACCCTGGCCGGTAGAGTAGTACCCAAGAAGGAATCGTTTCGATACTTAGGATCTATGTTGCAGTTTGATGGAGAGATTGATAAGGATGTTAGTTTTAGAATTCAAGCAGGATGGGTGAAATGGCGACTAGCATCTGGCATTCTCTGTGATCGGAAGATTCCTCAGAAGCTTAAAGGAAAGTTCTATAGGACAACAATCAGACCTGCAATGTTATATGGTGCAGAATGTTGGCCTACTAAGAGGCAACACGTCCAGAAGATAAGTACAGCAGAGATGCGAATGCTGCGTTGGAGCTATGGGCATACCAGACGAGATCGGATTAGAAATGAGGATATTCAGGAAAAACTTGGAGTTGCACCTATTGAAGAGAAGTTAGTCCAATACCGCTTGAGATGGTTTGGACGTATCCAACGTAGACCATACGATGCACCTGTACGCGCTGGAATTCTAGGTCGCGCCGAAGGCCCAAAGAGAGGTAGAGGTCGACCTAAAATGACATGTGAGGAGATAATAAAGAGAGATTTAAGTAACTGGAGTTTATCGGAAGAGCTGGTAGTTGATAGGAGTGCATGGAAATTGGCAATCCATGTACCAGAACCATAGTGGTTTTTTTTTCCCCACGTTTACTGAACCTTTTTACTTTTTATTCACTATTTTAGATTTTATTTCACTTTTATTGAACATTTTTAGTTATTATTATTATTATTATTTAAAAAACCCTTTATCGGACGACTTTTTATTTGATTGGTTATTTTAAACCCTTTATATATATATATATATATATATATATATATATATATATATATTATTATCATCATTATTAATTTTATTTTATTTTAGTTCTGGGTTCCATATCTAGCCAACCCCAACTTGTTTGGGATATATGGCTTTGTTGTTGTTGTTGTTGTTTTTTATATATGAATTTATGTGCATACTGATAATTTCTCTATGTTAAACCATAAACAACATTTGGTGCTTCAATTTCTATTACTGGTGTATTGGAAGTTCATTGGACTTTACAGCCACATATTGATTGCTATGACTGAAATGGACATCATCTCTAAAGTTTTAGTGAATAGACCAACCCCTAAAGTGAATGATCCAGATAGTTCACATACTACTTTTACCAAGGGTAGCAATATTGCTGATGTGGTTGCAATTGTATGATTGTTGCTTCTGAATCATCATCTGATAACTCTTTTGGACGAACAAGGTTTTTTCTTTACGAAGAGCAATGAAGTATTGATTGTGATATAAATGTATTACGGAAATTTTCCTCTTCTACACTTCAGAAATAATAATCAACAGTTTGAAAAGCAATTAAATGGGCACATATCCAACCTCTGCCCCAATACCATGTTATACAATATCTAAATACTCAACTTCTACATACTGATGAATTATTGGATGTATTAAAGAAAATCGTATTAGGAAATAAGCCATTATTTTAAAGAAACAGGTGGGATAAACACCATACATGTATAGTTTTAATACTCTAGAGTGAGTTCGAATATTCAAAATTAGGAGAAAAAAATTGGTCACACTGGCACCTTCATCTTGTTATACTTATTCGTGCAATGCTTGTTTGATGAGTGCAATCTGTATTCATCTTTATTTTCAATTTAAGATTGTTTTCTTTTCTTTTAATAATTTTATTTTTATTACTTCAGGAGTGCAGCTTCTTTTCTCAAGGCAAACTGCAATCACCAGCTCATATGTAAACTCCGAACCTCCAATTGACTGTCACAGCTAAACGAGAATCCAGTTCTTCTAAGCACAACTTGAATGAGAATAGCAAAGAACAAGTACAGTCACCAAGTCATACTGCTTTCCAGTTTCCCTATGGTGATTGGTGATCTAATCCATGGTTGAAGTTACAAAAGAAAACTAATGCAGTAACAAGGTATGCTTGAATTTCCAAAATGCAAATAATACTGATTCAGATGAACATATTCTGGTGCAAATGTGTGCTGTCTATTATTCATTAATTCAATTTTTTTTTTTTTTTTTAAAAAAAAAAAAGGAAAAAAGGAGAGCGAGGAGGGAGAACAAGGGAAAAGAAAGACATCTCTGCTTTTATGCATGTCCAGATTCGATTCATAGGATTCATAAAGTTCGAATTTTAAGTCGAAACTGATTTTGAATGTGCTTCGTCGATTCTTGGTATTCATATTTTAATATACTGTGTATGTTCATAAGCTAGAAATCGTGTTCGTTGTAGGTTATCAAATAACATTTAAGTATGTAAAAGTATCGATCTTCTTCCCGAAGTAGTATTTTGCATCTTTGAAATCAATTTCCATGTTTGAGCTTCCACGTGCAAACCTTAAACTTAATTTTCTTTCTAGCTGAACACATGAATGCAATAAATTCGAATACATTGCTTGATATTTTTGGTTTGAACATGAATTGAATACTTTTTTCCTTCAATTACGAACTTGTAACTTTTGGGTCATGATCTGAAAATTGAATCATAATTGGAGGGATCTCATTTGAAACGAGATCTAAATTGCTAGATTATATGGCATCACTCTTGAGGTTCAGATCTAATAACTTTTGCTACATAGCTAAATGTCTTGCCTCTGTAATTGATGGTTATTGACAAATTAGTTCCGTTTCTATACCAATTATATAGTTACATAGGAGGTAGGTTTCATGGTACTCCTTTGATAACGATCAGTTACACTATCTGATATGCTATGTAAGTACGGAATTTTTTTATAACTATATTATATTATATCTGCAGAAAACTTGGCTGTTATAAATCATTTGTAAAATGTCTTGGTCTGATTTGTTATGTTAGTGATATGTTTAGTATATTATCAGTGTAACTGTTTTGTGTTAATAGTGGTGATATTTTTGCAGTGTAACTATTTGCTAAACTCTATAGAATCAGTATAGTTTAAATCTGAAATAGGAAGCATTAGGAATTGCTGCTTGCCTACCAGGTGATACATATCATCCTTATATGAATAGTGCTGGACATGATAATTACTTATAAATCATTTGTTATAAAACCAGTTTTGTAAGGTGTAGATACATTTTATCACCTGCGTTGGACTGATGTTTCTGTCATGTGCAGTTATTGTACTACGCATCAGTTATAAGGGTTAAATAAATGTATCAACAACATATGTTTACTTTAATTTATTATTCTATGACAATAACAGATGGAAATCCTCCAAAAAAAGATTAAGTCTAATCGAAACGGCTTCGCTGTTTATGCATGGATTCCAAGGTGCTTGAACGTTTCCAGTTGAAAGTAGTAAAAGCTGAGAACAAAATAATGCAAAAGCTTATTATGACGGCCCGCCCCGCACCAGCCGGCATTTCCTCCGAAAGTGCGCTGTACACATGCCCGACTAGCACGGAACGGTCGCCAAAGAAAGAAAAGAAGAGAATGAACTAATCGGAAACCCTGTAGAATGTCTCACAACGCATGAAATAAAATATAATAATAATGTACTTGACATAAAACAGGTGAGACAGTGTCAGACAAAATGTCTGGTATGAGCGATAAGCAGCTAAACAGAATAATAACAAGTATACTAAACCATACCTGAACCTGGACCTGCAACCAAAGAGTTAGCACTACATACTGTACAATACTCTAAGGTGCCATTAACACATGGTATAAAGAGTACGGGGGTGGGGGTATGTCATAATGAAGGCAAACAATCAAACATAGCAACCATTCTCACATCTCTCACTCAGTGCGTAAAGCATACGATGTCCACCACTGTCAATCACTAGACTCATCGAACTATAGTGACAGAGTTCGACTTGTACAACTACTGCTACTACCAAGCTTATCCCATGGAGTCATGACCAAATCTTTACAAATGACCTCACTTCATTGGTCTATAGCTCTTTAGTCGTACCTAGGCCACTGTGGCCCTGAATCCGTTCACGTACCCCTTACACATAGTGATCTAAAGTTACAGATATCGACAACCCCTTAGTACACGTCCCGCAGCAAAGCCCAACTCATGAAGTTCCCTCCTTGGTTCCCATCTGGATCTTGAGGTACAACTCCTCATTTGGACTTCCTTTGCATCTCGGGTTTAGGTTTACATGGTGTTTGGTCCTCCGGTTCAGTTCGGTTCGCCCCCTCCTGATTGGTTCGGTTCGAATGCTCCTTTCTAGCTCAATTCGGGTGCTCGGATGCTCTTATTTGGTTCGGTTCGGAGTCCCCTATCCGGTTTGGATCGGATGCCCCTATCCGGTTCGGATCGGATGCCCCTATACGGTTCAGATCGGATTCCCCTATCCGGTTCGGATTGGATGCCCCTATCCATCCGAATGCTCCTATCCGGTTTGCTGCAAGTTTTTCCAGCAAGCTATTTTCGCCAAACGAGGCGTTTTCAACCATTCTAACTTTTCTATGCAATCACAAAACATACCATACAGTCATAGCAACATGTATAATCATCCACAAACACTAAAACAACAATATGACATGTTTATATGGATCAAACATACCCAAAAACCCATGTTTCCCCTTAATCACGTTTAACAACAACTAATGATAGGATTAGCAAAACTTAACCAAATTAACCCAAATTTCTATCAGAGCCCTAGAATATCATTTTAGAATTTTACAAATTTTTCCACAATTTTCTAAGCTATAATTTCGCTAATTATCACTAATCACGCCTAATTAGCCGTGATTAGTGAAAAACAATGCAAATCACTCACCTTGGCCACAAATAAAATACCAAATCTGAAATGATCCCCTGTTTGGCGCTGTTCCCAATGTAACACAGCAGCTCTAACCTTGCTTTGGTGCTTTCACTCCTTAATTTGATGTAGTTTAAGCCAAAACTTGATTAAGAAGTGATTAGAGGTGTATTTAGATGTTGGAGGCCATTGTTAGGTTGAAGAGAGAGTTTGTGGCGGCTGGAAAACTGAAATAGAATGAAAACCTAACTCATTTCAGCCTACGCATAACCCTAATCCCGAAATGGGTTATGGGCCCTTTCACTAATCATCCTATTCGGCCCGGTTAAGCAGTTTTCACCTTCCAAACCTTATTTCAGCCATATCTCCCAAACGGTAAGTCCGTTTTCCACATATAATCACTCTACGGAAAGGTAAACCATCATCCAAAGCCAACGGAAGTGGTTTCAGGTCAAAACTCCTTTCCAATCAAAAGTTATGGCCAAAACAAATCAGCTAGGGGCAAAACGGTCATTTAAAAATCGGGAAAAATCATGAACATGGGAAATGACCCCAATAGTCGTCTTCCAATGTTACATGACCATACGAATTCGTATGTGAAAGAAATAAATATTCTACGATCCTTCGATGCGTAGAATGCGAGTCGTTACACTCTCCCCCCTTAAAAAATTTCGTCCTCGAAATTCCTTAACCCAAAACATACAAAGGATCCTGCATGCCTACCAACCATATACAACAATCAATCATGCAAAACAAACAAACAAGCCCATCCTAGCATGCGGAAAGACTAAATCGAAGTTAAAATCTTACCAGGCGAAGAGTTCTGGATACGTCTTCCTAATGCTCTCCTTTATCTCCCAAGTACAGTCATTCTCATGCTCGCCCCACTGGACTTTGACTAAATTCACCGCTTTACTTCGAAGTTGCTTCGTATCGTTCCCAATAATACGCATAGGCTTGCGGTTCTCAACCGCCTCGGGTTCAACTTCGATATCATCCAACTGATCAGGTGAAATAGTCACATCTGGGTCGTGTACGAACTTCCTTAACTGGGAAACATGAAATACGTTGTGAACTCCTGCCATCTTCTCTGGTAATTCAACTTTGTATGCTAAATTCCCAATTTGCTCAAGAACTGGGAATGGACTAACAAATCTTGGTGCTAACTTGCCTCTCCTGCCAAATCGTATCACGCTCCTCAACGGAGAAATCTTGATAAACACCAAGTTGCCAATAGAGAACTTTAATTCTCTTCTCCTTTTATCAGCATAACTCTTCTGCCTATCTTGGGCAGCCTTCATTCGCTGTTGGATAACCTTAATCTTGTTTGAAGTTTCTCTTATCACATCGGGTCCAAGCACAAATTTCTCACCAGTTTCTACCCAACATGACGGCGAGTTGCACGGTCTTCCGTACAAAGCTTCAAACGGAGCCATACCAATACTGGATTGATAACTATTATTATGTGCAAACTCTACTAGATGCAAATGGTCATCCCATGATCCACCAAAATCCAATATGCAAGCTCTCAAGAGATCTTCTAACACTCGATTCACCCTCTCTGTCTGTCTGTTGGTTTGAGGATGATACGCGGTACTGAGAAGTAGTTCTGATCCTAACGCCTCTTGTAAGCTCCTCCAAAATCCACTAGTGAACAACTGACACGACCCGAACTTCCCCGGTAAGGAAAGCCCGGATGGCGTTGAGGACAAGACGAATCAGAACGCAAACAGAAGAACATTTCATTGTTTATTACAACAATTCCATCAGATACAAGAATATACAGAATATGAATAAATATAATACAACAAAGAATATCAGAGGTTTAAATACAGTACTGCAGCGAAAAAATAATACAAAACACAACTGAAAGAGATATACGGATACAGAGCTTTCCAGATATCATTCCAGTTGTAAACCAGGTTCCTATGAATATGAATCTGCAAAACCAAAACTACTAGCTGCCCGTGTAGAAAATAGGGGCACCCAGAGTTTAGGTTAAAACAATAAACTCCAGGTCAGTCATGTGACTGGTGTGAGAACTAAAACAGTTATTAATTTTTATTTTTAAAGTTAGGTAAATCAAGGGACCACGCCGTATAACACGGAACGGGTTTCCTTCCAAGAATACCAGTGCATAAAACAAACAGCGCAATGCTAAATAAAGAAAAATGAAACTATTATAAGACCCAGGTCCCATCACACAATGCAACGCAAGCCGGAGGATAGGGTTTTTACCTTATAATAGCCAAAGCATGCTTGATACGTTAAAAACACATTATTTTGATATTACTATAAGTGTATAGTGTCAAAACAATTTCAATCATAAATATCAATCATAGGCGGCATGAATGACCCATACCACTATGTCGCCATACTAGGTTCTACAAATAAAACCACAAGTCACGTATTGGAAATTGGATTTCCGTCATGAGTCGAGGCAAGGGGCAAGCTCCTCTCCGATTCGAGACACTCTAGCAAATGTCTCAGGACCCCACTATGATCCTTTGGAACCTCCAAGGCCGGTCCTCTCTTACTTTTGAGGATTAGTTATTCCTGAACACACATTTCCCGGTCCTAACAGACCTATATCTGAGGCGCCTCGCATTCCAACAACCACACAGGTGAAAAGTATATAAATGTCAGCCAGTTTAAGCACTGACACTACCACTAGCTAGAAAGAAACATCGTGCACTCCTTGGGTCCTTATCCCGTTTTTGACTCATACCGAGGTGTGAGGCTCGCGAATTCACGCTATACACAAAGCTACGCCACACAGGCCATGCTTTGATCATCAAACACAAGACTTTGCTTTTCAACAGAAGCCTTGATCATCTGCCACTTAGGCGTGCCACACAGGCAATTCATGCCATGCGACTAATGTCCATTGATATACAACCTCTGAGCTCGTACGTCTCAGAGAAGGGCGTTAAGCAAGAGAATAAATTCTCCGCCGCCAAACAGATGTATATTTAATAGAGATCAATCAACACAGAATCAAATCCAATGTCAGACACACAGTACATTTACAAGTTCGTTCTGGGTCTGAATGAAACCGGAGGCACTTTCCTCGCATATCCATCGATCTCCAGGTACGTCTGGACGATCACCAACTGATTCCCTCATCTTGGGTGTACAACCCAATCAAGATCATCAGTAATCACCCAAACGATGTGAAGACTTCCGGTCTTCCATCACCGTCTTCATCTTCGACATATCGTCGAATCAGTTACTCAGAATGGGTATAAACCCGGCCTTTCTGAATAACCCGCGTATATAATAAACAAATGTTACACAAACACAACATACGCCTCATTTCAATTCAGAATATTCTTTTATTCAAATTTACACACTCTTAGGGAAAGGTTCCCATTAATTTTATCAAAGATAAATTCTTCTAAATTTATTCTTTAATCTTCCTTTGGATATCATTTCAAACCATATTATGGTTTTCCAAACTAGTCGAGATTAGCGAACCACATCAAAGTAATTATTTATTTTATTTCCCAATCCCAACCTATTCATCCCATGGAGCAAAACTGGTAGTACTCCATATCTAACACCACTGTGTTATCGGTAAAATCAATTACCATTTCACGTTCAAATCTAATTAAAGATTTAACCATCGCTTTGGAGCAAAACTGGTGATACTCCATTCTCGATCACTTTTCAGATTTGATAATTTAAATTATCAATTCCCTTTCAATCTAGTTAAGGATTCATTAAAACTCCACTTAGTTTTAATTTTCCCAAAAATCAATATTCTGTCTTTAACTGGGTTAAAGAACCAATGTCATCTAAAACACGGTTCATGATAAACCCAAAATCACATTCAAATTCAATTCCAATTAACTATTATTTAATTGGTACACCTCATTAAATCTAAACAGAAATATTTAATCTTTTCTCAACTGGGCTAAAGAACAGTGTTAATGAAGACACCATTCACGACAAACCCAAATCACATTTGATATTAAATATAAGGCTCTGAGTAGAAAATATATCGGCTTATATTCAGTATCCAATTCTACGACCAACAAATATCGTATTGGAAATAACGATATAAATATATCTTTCAAATTCCCATAACAATATCTGTATAATCACGAAATCCATGATCGAAATATTACGAAGATAATTTCGATTCAAATCCATTCCAATTCAATTATTGGAAATTCTGCTTACTTTTAAAACCCCTTTCAAATTCAATCTATTTATTTCAAAAATAAATTGATTTTAATTCTAGTTCAAAACTAGTTCATTTCGATAAAAATCTATTTTTATCTTTTCTAATGTGGAATTTTTCATCCTAGTTCTTCCCAAATCATTTCTTATGATTTTACACAAATTATTACTATTTTTAATAATTTTATCAAAGCCCGTACAGTCGATTTCCATCAACGTCCATCGAACTGCACTTACAACGACATTTTCCAAATTTGATTTGGACATAATTCCAAATCCAACCGTTAGATTTCAAATTCTAATATTCATCGGAAAGCTCTTCTCAATACGAACCTAACGGTTCCGGTTTCAGGAGAATCCGACGGTCGGATCTCCCGTAATGTCAATTCGAAGTCAGTGGTCGAAATTCACGAACTGTCGCGGCTTGGCGCGTTCTATTCAGGCCATTTAATATATATAATATATAAATATTATATATATTTCGTCGATTTCAATTCAAAACGTATTTTATAATTCGTTTTCAAAACCATTTCAACTTCATATTCAATTTCGAACATCATCGATATACAAATGATAATATTTTCAAAACGTTATATTTTGAAATCACTACCTTTTCTATATTCATTTTAAAGACGAATATAATCGATATAAATATCGTTCACGTCAAAATAGCGCAACTCTAATCAACACGGCTTTATATATTTTAATAACTTCATTATTCTATTCAACAAATGAATATTTATTCTATTCAACACATGAATCATTATTTCTTTCAACACATGACTAATCTCAACACATGAGGACTGTTAACACATGACTATTTTTGTTATGTAATATATTTTATAAAATTATGGTATCTATCGTTTGATTTTTAATCAGACTCCAATCGTAAAGTAGTTTCTAATCTTAAATATGATAAAGATGTAAATTTTATTGTTAAAATATTTTACTCAACACATGAATAGTTTCAACACATGAATATTCTCAACACATGAGCATCGTCAACACATGACTAATTTTCTATTCAACACATGAATCTTTATTTTCCCAATTGGAATGAGGCCCAATCAGTTACCATATAATGTTAATTATATGGATTCCATACAGCACATGTATATAATAGCAACGATAAATAATCAACCATCATCCAAAGTGCACTACTCTGTATAAGCATCAAATATAGATATTTAACGCTTATAACAGTTTGTCAATCAATCGATCGACATACAACTAGTTATTGGGATTAGTGTATGCCGTATTTTATCCCAATACCCGTGTGGGGTTTCAAATCAACAAACACAGATTTTTATTTATTCATATACCCGTTAAAAATTATATTTTTAACGATAAAATATTTTTAACTATATAAATATTTTGTTTCATTTCACATCACACAATCAATTTTCACCACAACAAACAATCAAACATACAAGCCATCCATGGTCTGTGGACAACGGGTGTCGGGTGCTACTAAGCACCGTCTGCATCCTAGTATATAATTTAAACTAGAAAAGAAAATTTAAAGTGAGAAATTCTCACCCAAGCTATACCAAACGCCTCGACACTTCTACTATAGAATATCTTCGCCGTGCTCGCCCTTTGTCAATTTCATTGTCCGTAGCCACTACATATATAAAAAACACATTTTTATATTGTTGCTATGTATATAAAAATCCTATTTTTATATCGCTACTATATAGATAAAAATTCTATTTTTACACCGCTACTATATAGATAAAAATTATATGAAACGACCCGAACTTCCGTACCCTTTGAGTCGACTAATCATACCACACGTCCAACCCAAATTGCACAGAAATACGAATCATTTTTTAGAAAGAAATTAGAGGATGAGAAATAGAAAGAAAGAAATATTAGAATAGAAGAAAAAAACGAAGAACACCAAACTCACAGCGGAACGAATAAAATATATTAGATAACATAAACTTTGAAGCACAAATCAGTATTTGTATATACATACCATCATCAGAGCACACGGCTATTTCTGGAACAGTTATAAACTCCTGTTTCCAAATACAACATAGCACACAGCGGAAAATATAATAGTCTATAGCTAACTGGTGAAGCCTCCTACTTCGAGCTCCTCCAAGTGAATCTGAAAAATCCCGACTACTTGACTGCCCGTACAAATTTGGGCACCCAAGAGTTTAGGGAAACAAACAAAATAAACTCTGGGTCAGTCATGGGACTGGTGTGAGTAAACTCCAACCATTTGTTTAATTTTCAAAAAAATCCTTTCGAAAGAAATGATAATCGTAAGACCGATCCACACATAAATACGGATGGTTTTTACCTTACGATAACCCAAAACATTTGATATCAAAATCTGGTGATATTATAATAGTGTCTAAATCAAATAAATAGAATCTAGCGGAACACTTGCATCTCACGCTCCATATATAATATTAAATCAAAAACCGCAGGACGCTTATTGTAGATTAGATTTCCAACATGACAAGGTATGGGACCACCTACCGATAGTGTATCTCTAGAGGCGAATACACTGGGTTCAACAAGAACGTCTTGCAACCCGGCCCACACATGACCGACCACACATTTCGCTTGAGTGTATCGAATGTATATCACCAACGGTTGGGATCAGCAACCGTCTCCCGAAAGGGACAGCATCGATAGATTAAAGAACAAATGGAATTTCTCTAGATAGGTGATTATACATCCTAATGGGTGCGTCCCACATAGCCATGCTGCCTGCCCGATTTTTGTCAATTCCGGGTTGTGAGGCTTGAGGTTTAAATTATCTTCCAGAACATTTGGCCACCATTCACTTTGAATGCCACATCGTCAGATCCATCGGAAATCACTAATTGATTCCCACAAAGATACCCAGTTTGTGAGGCTAAAGAAGTTTCCCTTCTATGCCACCAACTTCGTACATTTGAAAGAATCAACGTACGTAATCCCTTTGGAAATACTCTGTCAGACACTCGTCCATACAAGTTGTCCTGAGTCTGGACAAACCGAAGGCACTATCCCGTAAACAGGATAGCCCTTGCATAACTCCGTCTTCAATTATCTTCAGCATAAGTTGCTTCACACGCTTGTACCAATACGGAGTGGTTTTCAGATATTAAATCTGATCCTGGTCTCTCCATATTGACAACGGAGGTATAAGATAAAATCAAACTTTGATAGTCGGTGATTTAACTATCAAAGAAACATCCATACAATCAACGGTCCTATTTCCAAATGGAAATTCTACCGATCAACCATTAAACAACACTGGGCCCCTTTTAATTTAATTTCTTATTAAATTATTATTTCCAATTCCGGTCTCTTAATTCCTCGTTGACAATTCATTTCATTTTCTATATGTAGGAAATGTCTTTCATTTGATTTGGGAAAACATTTCAATTTAACGCGATGTTACAAAACATCGTTGTTTTAACTCAACCCACTAATCATTGATTAGCTAACCATATTGCTTAACCAAGTTTCACCATCGAACCTTAACCATTCCTCCATCGATCATGAAGTCAATCAAGTTGGGGTATATTTACCTCTCAGACCTTAATTGAACCACATTCTCAACTTTGAAATAGTCAAAGCTCACAATTTTAAACAACACATCGCTTACGCGACTCTCAGATTCGATCTAAGAACACACCTCCTTTTCATAAAAATATTGATTATAACGGTAGTGTTATAATCGCTGTCTCCAAATATTTGATTTATAAAACATTGCTTTTAACAACAGCGTTACAACCGCTATCTAGAATTATAGAACATTCATTATAACCATAGCGGTAAGATCACATTATAACGACAGCGTTAAAATCGCTGTTTAGAATTTACAAAACATTTATTATAGCAGCAGTGTTATAATCGCTGTATAAATTTACAAAACCATTTATTATAACGGCAGCGTTAAAAATCGCTGTTTCCAAATATAATTTGTACTTATAATTTCAATAAATTAAATTAATAAGTAAACAGATAAATAATTAAATTTGATTCAAACCGGAAGTAAAAATACTACTTCCCTCAATTCAATGTAATCGAATTTCCAATAAATAACTCTCATTCGAATACTCTATATTCGATTTATATTCCGAACTTCAATTTAAATCTATCATTTTAGTTTAACTCAATTTCACTGATAACTATACCCATTTGCAAACTGTTTGCTTTCAAATTGTTTATTCACTCCCAAATATAATTATCATTCCTTAATTGAAATCTAGACTAGTTTATCAGCTCAACCTAATTTTTATTGGAAAATACCAATTCAGATTCAAATCGAGTCACGTTATAACTCTCTGTCATATTTATAAATTCCATTTATATAACTATTTCTGACCCCTTTCCTTTTTATATAAAACAACTCAAATTTCTTTTAAAATATATATACAACTATACATTTCATAACATCTGAAAGCAAATATATTTGATTTCTACAAATTCTCTTCTCGTTCAATGATTCTAATAAAAATAACAATAACTTATCTCAATACATATAATTTTATTTAAATAACCATAGCCATTTAAGTATTAGTTCTTAACATATTTTATTTTAATTATAGATTCACACTAGACAGAGTTTAAATATCTTTTCTAAAATAAACCATTTTAATAATATTCATCATAGTCGAATTCCAAATATAAATCACTAAGGATTTACTTCAATTTATTTTACACCCCAACTTTGGGATAAAACCCATCATTTCCTTCTGGAAACAATTCCTCATTTCCCTTATTCAAATTTCCATTTGAAATTATTTTTCCCAACTCAAATCCCTTCTATAATTACTGCGTTTAAATTCCACTTCCAATATCGGTGTCAACTACTTTCCACTTTAATTATACAAAATCAACTTGAATTTATATTTTAATTTATCCTATGATAAACATGTATTTAAATTATAAACATCGTTATAATCAACTTATTGTTTAATCCACTTAACAAGTTCCTATTTCCAGTTCATTTGAAATCTAATTTTTATTTTGAAAAATAAAATTCCTTTTTAAAATCCCAAACCCCTTCTCTACATCTGAAATATTTTACGGTATTTAAAATACCTAATTTCTAGGGTCAGGGAATTCAACACAACATAATTTATCACAGTAAACAATAATATAAATGTTGAGGAACCCAGTTGGATCCCTCCAACCTGTTTCCCTGCATCCACAGATGTTAATCAACATCAATAATATTATTTCACATCAATATGAAATATCATAACTAATCATCGATCAACGATGTAATCATATCAACCAATTCTATCAACCATTTCAACCAAGCAACCATTTCACAGTATAAAAATCAATTTAAAATTTGTTTATATAAAAATATAAACGAAGCAGAGTTGGTGAGTTTACTCACCTTGGTCAGCAGTTGACGGTTCTGCTTTTTCTTTTTTTCTTTTTTAATTCAGAATCAAACAGATGTTTGATTTTATCACGGAATTCCAGTAACCCCATTCTCAGTCGTAATAGTTCTAAAATGTTGATTTCTTCATTGCAATTCCAACG
This sequence comes from Allium sativum, assembly GCA_030737875.1. NCBI lineage: Eukaryota > Viridiplantae > Streptophyta > Magnoliopsida > Asparagales > Amaryllidaceae > Allium > Allium sativum. The sequence goes on from CM060916.1 coordinate 205,131,183, forward strand.
TGGCTGATTTCGTTTGATTCTGTTAACACATGATCAAGTTACATGATTTTAAACATTCACTATTTTAATAAATAAATTAAGTTTCTTGATTTACCTTTTCTTAAACTAATTACCTTTTTTTTTAAACGATAAAGCCAATTTCTTTTCTAATTCTCGGTTCCCTTATTCCTGCTTCATATGCGAAAGTACCCCAACTGCTCACGTTATCCCCCTATCAAGCAAATTCGAAACTGCACTTATAAGTTATACATATATAGTATATATAAAAATAAAAATCATTTATTCTTTATTAGATTAATTAACTTACTAACCGTGCTAATACGTGATTAACTTCATATTAATTTCTTCTTCCCAGAAAAACGTGACTACCCGATTTCAACTTATTCCAACCGTGCTCCTCCACACATTACTCATTCCAACAGTACTTGCCATCTTCAAATGGTCACTGCAGCCATGTCCGATCACTGAAGTCTGACCAATCAAGATGAACCCAAATCTCCCACTTCACCGTTTAAAATGACTGCCCCTACCCTGCTCTTCAGATAAAACCACGTCCACACTTTGATCCATGTTTAATTGTTCTTCCCTCCATGGAACACGTACTGCATGACATTGCAACTCTCCCAACCAAATAACATGACTATAGTACTTCAAAAACCATACCCACCCCTTCCACCATCGTTTCTCGCGAGGCATAGCCCACTAACACCGAACTCCTTAATCACCAAATAATCCCCATGACCATTTCATGACCCATTCTCCTCTTTGTCTCTCCCCACAGTTCACCGAATCCATGTTTGAAGCCACCAAACTTCTCACTGGCCTAATCTCCATCAACCACTTCATTAGTCACGAGCACAACATGCAACTCGTCCTCCTGAACTCCTTCTTCCCCGAAAATACTCCCCTGTTCATTTTCCTCCAGCCCATGAAACCGCTTAACCCGGGACCTCCGATCCCCTCACCGTCCACTTGTTCCGTTCTCCCCCTTTTCACATTTGCGAACTGTTTTTTTTTTTTTCGAAATGAATATAAGACATTGAATGATGGATGTTTGCGCCTCAGTTTCTATTTCAGAAAAGAGAGAAAGCTGCTGTTGTTTATCAAAAGGAGGTGGAGAAGTACCGTGTATTGTGTTTATATATACAGGAATTACGTGATACCCAAGTTTTTAGTGTATAGGGTAGCTGTAAAGTATGTATAGGTGCGTTGATTTTTAATTTACTTTGTCGGCAAGTATTTAACTCTACAAGGTAGGATTTGCTTAGGGCAGCTTACTGTAATTGATTAGATCTCAGCTTGCACTTGCAGGAAGTAACATGCGAAGATATGCTAGAGATCTCGATAAGATGTTGCATACACACACATTAAATATTAGCCGACTCTATCACTCAGGACCACGGGTCCTTATTAAATAGTTGAAAAGATTGGACGAGTTAATGCCAAGATTATTTTTCCAGTCCTAGCATGTGCTTTGATTTGTTCAAGAGTTTTAAGTTGGTACGAATGGTCATGTGTAAAAGAAAGAAAACAGAGACTTTCGAGTTTTTTTTCTACTTTATCAATCGCTTCGGACAGAAATAAAATATGATCGTGATGAGCAATACGCCACGATTCCAAAAATATAATAATATCGGTAGTTTAACTTATATTATGAAACCCCAAAATATTAATATAGGGTGCAAAATACTCCAAATAAAAAGTTGCATATTTTATTAATTAAAAATTACAGTAAAATTCTAAAAATTAAATTAACACTACGCCTCAAAAGAACCTTGCCCAAATTCGAATCCAGTATGCAGTTATTTCAAATAAACTGTTACGGCCGATGATCGATTCTATAGCGACTATTTCTAAATTTGATTTGGACATAACTTTTTATTCCCGCTGTGAAATCTGGATTTTTCACATTCGTTCGAAAGATATTTTCAAACAGATTCAAATATTCCTTTTTTCGCTAAAATCCGATTTATTTTGAATCCTGTACATTCATTTGAAATTTGAAATCGAATTTTCAAACTACCGCGCCATTTTAGACTCGTTTTATAATTAAATTATAAATTATACGTTTAAATATCGTTTTATTAAATAAATTCCTATATGTAATTCAAATAAAATATTTAAAACAAAATTTAAATATTCAGAATTCAATGGTTGAAAAATCCGGGTCGTTACATTATATTTTTATACCGCTACTATATAGATAAAAATTCTATTTTTACACCGCTACTATATAGATAAAAATTCTATTTTTACACCGCTACTATATAGATAAAAATTCTATTTTTACACCGCTATTATATAGATAAAAGTTCTATTTTTATACCGCTACTATATAGATAAAAGTTCTATTTTTATACCGCTACTATATAGATAAAAATTCTATTTTTACACCGCTACTATATAGATAAAAATTCTATTTTTACACCGCTACTATATAGATAAAAATTCTATTTTAATACCGGTGTTCATATAAATAAAACCATTTTTTTCTCTCGCCATTCTCTATATCTGAATGGTTTGGATTTGTATTTGTTTCCAGTCGGTTCCATCGCAGTCTACTTCAAACGATTTTTATATTAATCATCACATTTTTATTTCAATGCTAAATGGATAAAAATCACAGTTTATGATGTTCAGATTTAAATAAAAATCACATTTTTATACCGTTCATATATAAACAAAAATCACATTTTTATTTTGTGATTTTAAAAACCAATTCTATCTTTTTAAAAGTCAATTCTATCTTTATTTTCAAAAACAGTTCTAATTTTATTTACTAAACAATTGTTATTATATTTTCAAAACTCTATGTTATTATATTTTCAAAAATCCTTGTTCTTTCATTTAAAGTTATATTTTTAACTCAAATCATATTTTATAAAGATTCGATCTTTTCCCTTTCAAAAATCATATATTTTCTATTTCAAAAATCATATATGAAGATTACCTTTTAAAATCGTAGTTATTTATATTTTTTTTCTTACATGCCAATGTTATTTATTTTAAAAACTGATTTCATATATGCTAATATACCTAGGATAAAATAAACTACCTTTCATTGTTAAACGCTTCAGACATTCCTTCACGTCGCTCAAAACTAGGGTTTGCAGTTTGCGCCCAAACTGCTGCACGTGCTGATCATTGGACGGTGCCATGTTGAAGATCGTCGGAGGCCGCACTTATGGTTGGAAGCACGGTGGACTCGAACACGCCAGGAGGTGGCAAATCTCCAGCGAACGGCGAACATTTCGGGGCTCAGATCTTGATGGCGGCGCAACGAGGAAGGGCGAATCGGGTATGGATGTGAAGCCCTTGAGGAGTACTACAAAATCCCCCAAAGGGTCGATGGGTTTTGCTGTGTGGATTGGAAGAAAATCAGGAGAGAAGGTCTCAGCAGTTTTCCGCCGTCGGGTTTGAGAGAGGCGCGATTTTTTTAACCCGCGTTGACCAATGAGGATATTTTTAGGGCTTTAGGAAATATATATTTATATTTTATTATTTTAATCCCAAAAAGGTAACTTTTTATTTTGAACTCAGAATCAAACCCACCGTCTGTCGTCCATAGCTAACTACCCCCATTCCGAACACAACGGGATATGTATCGTAGGCTGATTCGATCGTTTTGGTCTATTTTCGTCAAAATCAAAATATAACTCTATATATTGAATTTGAACGCACATTTCAATTTACCGGGGCCACATATGGACTCTAAAAATTCCCGAAAAATATTTTCTAGCTTCGTATTGACGATACGGTCCTAACAAAACTAGTTTCGTCGAATTCTGAGACCGTTTGAAAAATGGCTATTTTCCAGTCGATTAAAATCAACTAAAATTGGCCAAACGCGTTTTCCTTTGACATGCTCACATATTGATTCGAAAAATTATGAAATTTGAAACCTAGCAATAATTTGACATCGCGGATCCAACAGAAGTGGTTTCGTCGAAAACTGAGGTCATTTGCAAAATGGCCAATTTCAAGGGCCAGAATTCCATAGCGACTATTCTGAATTTTCAACTGGACATTTCTTTTGATTCCCGCTATGAAATTTCGATTTCTCGGATTCGTTGAAAGATATTCTCTATTAGATTCTAATATTTTTGGTTTTGTTAAAATCCGGTTTATTTTGCACCCGGTAAATTCATTTGAATTTTGAAATCGAATTTTCGAACTACCGCGCCATTTTCAGTTCCTTTTATAATTAAAATAAAATATTTATATTTTAACGACGCTCTATATAAGTATATACATTTGAATTCTATTCAAAATAAATTTCTCGTCGATATTATTTAAAATAATCCATTTTAAATACTCAAAATTCACTAAAATTGCCAAAATAAAAATTTTAAATTGGCTCAGATTTTTCGGGTTATTACAATCTCCCCCACTTAAAAATTTTCGTCCCCAAAAAGGAATGAAGCCAAAAGTTTTTTAACTAATCTACTCAACTTTCATTATTTTCTTTACGGCTTAAGTTCTTCAACTTTTCAGTTTCTAAGAACTTTTCAAAATTTTCAAAAATTTGGCTAACACCCTAAATTTTCGAAAGATTTCGCCATAACCTCCCCTGCACCGGGGACTTCGGGATATTTCATATAGCCTCCCATGGCCTTCTTCAATCAAAAAGAAAAAGAAAAAGAAAAAGCCAATCGGCTCATAAAATCATCCAAACCCAAAGAAATACAATAAACATGTACCTATTTGTCGGGCAAACAATTTTCTTCTTCTTCTCTAGCCTCCTTGCTATGACCTGTTCAATGTAAGTACATGTATATGCATGCAATTTCAAACAATTTCCAATACAGTTCAATATTCGGTTCAATTGGGCTAAATGGTTCAAAATTTCAAACAAATAGACAAACAACACAACCATCAATCAATTAGTGGATTAACGTTTCAAATTCATAATTTTGATATATATACAGAAAATCATGTTTTTGATGCCAAATCACAACAATAAATCTATCTAATTTTGGTTCTCACAACTGTCTAATGGAAATATATAGATATCACACCTTCGTCACTCGAAAATAAATACTGGTGATGGTATACTTCATCATCAGGACCATGTCCGGGCGACTAGAGTGTGATTCTATATCTACCTAGTATATTAAAACTTCGAATATACGTTCATGACGCGTATATGAAAAATCTTTATATATTGGATTGTCCAAATTCAATACAAATAAAATATTCAAATACGTATACTTGAATTCAATTTTCAAAACAAAATTTGTTTTATTTTATAAACATACTCTTCACACTCGTTCTAGGATACTACTGATCCTATCTCTAACGAGTCATTCTAATTGGATATTACTAATCCAATATCTGATGGATTCTTTCGTATGGTTCTAATGTGTCTTGTTCTCGAGCTCTGTAAACCAAAGCTCTGATACCAAACTGACACGACCCGAACTTCCTAGATAAGGAAAGCCCGGATGGCGTTGAGGATAAGACGAATCAGAACGCAAACAGAAGAACATTTCATTGTTTATTACAACAATTCCATCAGATACAAGAATATACAGAGTATGAATAAATATAGTACAACAAAGAATATCAGAGGTTTAAATACAGTACTGCAGCGGAAAAATAATACAAAACACAACTGAAAGAGATATACGGATACAGAGCTTTCCGGATATCATTCCAGCTATAAACCAGGTTCCTGTGAATATGAATCTGCAAAACCAAAACTACTAGCTGCCCGTGTAGAAAATAGGGGCACCCAGAGTTTAGGTTAAAACAATAAACTCCAGGTCAGTCATGTGACTGGTGTGAGAACTAAAACAGTTATTAATTTTTATTTTTAAAGTTAGGTAAATCAAGGGACCACGCCGTATAACACGGAACGAGTTTCCTTCCAAGAGTACCAGTGCATAAAACAAACAGCGCAATGCTAAATAAAGAAAAATGAAACTATTATAAGACCCAGGTCCCATCACACAATGCAACGCAAGCCGGAGGATAGGGTTTTTACCTTATAATAGCTGAAGCATGCTTGATACGTTAAAAACACATTATTTTGATATTACTATAAGTGTATAGTGTCAAAACAATTTCAATCATAAATATCAATCATAGGCGGCATGAATGACCCATACCACTATGTCGCCATACTAGGTTCTACAAATAAAACCGCAAGTCACGTGTTGGAAATTGGATTTCCGTCATGAGTCGAGTCAAGGGGAAAGCTCCTCTCCGATTCGAGACACTCTAGCAAATGTCTCAGGATTAGTCAAGGGGAAAGCTCCTCTCCGATTCGAGACACTCTAGCAAATGCTTCAGACATTCCTTCACGT